>JANBXA010000641.1:27872500-28472500 GCA_030556225.1 Cricetiscus sungorus
AGATTTATTAAGTGTTGGGACAGGATAAGATGATTTAAAGCGTCTGATCTGCTTGCATCGGAGAAGCTTTCTCAGCAATTTGCCAGCATTTGAATGAGGCGAATTAACAGTTTCTGAGGCTGGGCTGGGGATGAGGTCTGAGAACAGGCTTCTGTGGTCTTCGGAACAATAGGAAGGTGTTTCAGTTGCTACTAGGGGTAATCCTAGGCCGCCATTTGATGGGTTGTCAGGCTTGTGTGTGAGTGAAGGGCATCATGTGTGCTCACAGGAGGGGTCCTGGGAGAGTGATGGTGTGACTGGGAAAGTCACCATTGAAAGTGGGGTCCCCAGACACTATCATTTACAGTCCAGCCAATAGGTACTAACAGTGACTCCTGTCTTCAAGGGAAACATGGGAGGATTGACAGTGGTAACCTCAATATAACCTTCCCACCACACGTGAGCACCCCAAGACCAACAGCAGCAGCCCTCACTTTGTGTTTCATGCATGTGTCTGAGTGGGGGTCCTGTTTGAGGTATGCATGCCTTTCTTTGACCCTTGTGTGTGTGTGTGTGTGTGTGTGTGTGTGTGTGTGTGTGTGTGTGTGTCTGTGTGAGTGTCTGTGTGTATCTTTGTTCTCTCTGTGTGTATCTGTGTGTGTATCTGTATCTGTGTGTGTGTGTGTGTGTGTGTGTGTGTGTGTGTGTGTGTGTCTGCATGCCTGCCTGCCTGCCTGCCTGCCTGCCTGCCTGCCTGCCTGTCTGTCTGTCTGTCTGTGTGCCTGTGTGCACAGGCATAAAGGCCCTTGTGGAGCAGTGTGCTAACCTTAGCTTGACCAGAAGCAAGGAGGATGGGGATTTAGCTCAGTCTGAGGACAACGTGTACAGAAAGTCATGAAGCTTAGGCTTTGATCCTGGCACTGAAAAACAAACGCTTTCAAAAGGGTAAGATGGCGCACACTGGTAATCTCAGCACTCAGGAGGCTGAGGCAGGCGGATTACCATGTATTTAAAGCTGGCCTATTTCAAAACAAAAAGAAACAAATGCTTTTGTGGGGGTGTTAGGGTGTTCTGGGCTTGTAACACTACTTTTCCAAAGTGCTTGGGGCTGTTAGGGGGAAAGGACAGGGCGCGAGGAAGGGCCTTGCAGAAACCCCACCCTGGAGCTAACTCTACTTTTGATCTGTTTTATACTGAGGAATGAGGTCTATGGGGCTAGGCTGTACCGCAGGGGCTCTCAGCCTACAGTAACAGCAGGATAGGGGTGCCTCGGGAGCTCAGAAGAGCCGAGTGTGGTGGGACACAGCCTGCAATGCCAGCGTTTGGGAGGTGAGGCAGGGGGATCTGGAGTTCAAGGCTAGCCCCTCCCACAGAAGGACTTTGAGGCCTCATGAAACTTGAACTCAGAAAAACAAAACAAATGTTGGAGAGCCGGCTCTACTGGCAAAGGTTTCTGTTTGAGTGTATGGACTGACATTCGCTCGGATCCCCAGAGCCCACATAAAGCCAGTGGAGTAGCCTCGGTGACTCCAGAACCCCTGTGAAAAGGGAGGTGGACACATGAGAACTCCTTGAAGCTCACCAGCCCCATAGCTGTGTGCATTGCTGAGTAAGACAGAAGGAAGGCCAGGACCAGCACCGTACCCGGATTGTGGCGTTCATACACACTCGCTGAGGTACATGCCTGCCCGAACTCATACACAGTACATACATACATGTGCATGAGCACCCACACATGTGTGCTGAAGCATGCGTGCACACACACACACACACACACATACACACACACACACACACACACACACACACACACACAGAGAGAGAGAGAGACAGAGAGACAGAGAGAGACAGAGAGAGTGGGAGAGAGAGGGAGAGAGAGGGGGGAAGAGAGAGGGAGAGAGAGAGAGGGAGGTAAAAACCCAAACAGTACGTCTGTGTGTCTCACACAACTGGAAAGGGATGGTGAGGGGAAGGAAGAGCCTCGGGGGTGTTAAAGGAAAAGGAGGCAGAAATGGATAAGAAGGTAGAAAGGATTAATTGGGGGAAGAAAGAAAGCCAGCTGAGTCCAGAAAATGACACGGTGAGGTCACTGAACAACATACAGTGACATATATGTATGAAGAGTCTACGGTAGAAACCCTTATTTTATATACCTACCTAAAGTACTGTTTTTGCTTTGTTTTTTTTTTTTTTTTTTTTTTTTGGAAAAAATATGAGGATATTAAAAGGGGGACAGGAGCTGAAGGGAAGTGACACAGCTTTCCCAGACTGTCACTTCAGACACAGGACTGTCCCATGTGGGAGAGCACAACCCTGTGGAGACCCCAGTTGCATTGGCCTCAGACTTAGGGAGCACGTGCGCCGTTAGGGAAGGGTCAGTCTAAATGAGGGAGACCAGGCCTTCCTTTCAGAGTGTCCAAATACTTCTGAAGGAGTCAGAGGTCAGGAGGTCTCTGAGAGCAGAGTGGGTGTCACTTGAGGTGACGCCCTGTCTTTGGTAACCTCAGGAAACTGTTGGCCCTTTGCAGAACCAGGGAAGAGGCAAGATGGCAGCCTCCTGGGCTAGGGAAGCACTGTTTCTGAAAGAAGAGATAAAGTGGGGAAGGACAGGAAGAAAAGAATTAGGGGGGCCTGTTCTGGCTGTCCACAGCCTCGGGCTGCAGTCTCTGCTATGGCTTCTGTCTGCCCCATGCAGTCTCCTCTCTGATACGAGAGCTCTCTGGAGCTAGCCTGGCCTGTGGTTCAGTGGAGCGAGGACAAGGACAAGTGCCAAGCCACCTGTGTCCATCACAGCTGCAAGCCCACTCCAGCTGGCTGAAGGAGGATCTGGTGGCAGGAAGTGCAGGGAGCCGGGCACAGACAGAAAGGGGACCTGGACCGTGCAATCTCCATCACCTGGGCATCCCTTGAAGATGGAGGCTCTGTCTCCTCACCAGATGAAGGCCCTTGAGTATGAGGGGTGTGACTCCCTCATGTCTGAGGATTGGAGCTGGTTTTCCAGGAAATCAGGGCTTTCTTGGGTACATAAATAACATCATTTCCTTCTCACCTTAGTTGGTTAGAAATAAATGGTACCCTCTATGGTGGGAGGGGTGACTGTGGCCATCTACACCAGCCTTCACTTGGGCCTGGTTAAGGTAGTGGTTGGCATTGTCCAGTTTTGATAATCTAAACTAAAGGAAGTTTTGAAAACTCAACACTCTACCTACCCCATGCTTCCTTACTCTGGGTCTGAGTTCTTGGTGGGACAGATGGCACCATGTTTAGTTTTGTTCTCTGACTGGCCCTTAGGGCCGGGAGGAGGCCCTCTACCCACTTAGATTATGCTCCAGTCTGTCAGAATAGAAGCCACAAACCCAGGCCTGGACAGAGGTGCAGGGATCTCTGGGTAATGTAGTTCACTGTCTCCCTCCAAGGCTTCTGTTGGTGGGCACATTCTTCAGTCACCAAGCAGTCTCTGTGGGATGCAAGTCTTCTTTCTTCAGACTCATGGCCTGGAGCACCTCTGCAAGATGCTCATGAAAAGCACAAAGGTCTCTAATGGTCAAATATCTCTGGTCCATCCAGTTGCCTTAGTCCCAGCACGGCCCCAGCCCCAGCCCAGCCCAGCCCCAGCCCCAGCCCCAGCCCCAGCCCCAGCCCCAGCCCCAGCCCCAGCCCCAGCCCCAGCCCCAGCCCCAGCCCCAGCCCCAGCCCCAGCCCCAGCCCCAGCCCCAGGATACTGAGGATCAAATCCAGGGCTTTGTGCATGCTACACAAGCACTGAGTTAATTAATTTAGCTGCATCCCTAGCCCGTCTTTCCATGTTACTTGTTTTGCATGCATATGTATGTGGGGTACATGCATGCATGAGTATGCATGATCATACGTGTGTGAGTACAGGTGTGTGTCCAGGTGCACTTGCACATATGTGCATGTGAAGGGCAGAGAATGAATGGTTAGTGTCTTCCTCAACTGTTTCCCACTGTGCATGCTGAGGCATGGTCTCTCACTTGAATCGAGAGCTCGCTGATGCAGCTGATTCAGCTACCCGGCTGGCTTCTCTGGGGACCTCCATGTCTGACTCCTCTTGAGCACAGGAATCACAGGCAGCCTGCCACATCCACCTAACAATCACATGGGTTCTGGGTGTCCAAACCCTGGTCCTCACACTTGCACGGCTAGTCCTTTACCTGCTGAGATGTCTTCCCAATCCCTCTTTCTACATGCTGATGGAGTCATGTTGGGAGCCTGGGAAATGTTCTGTGGGGGTGGGGGAGGGGAAAGATCTCCCAGATATTGGTCTCTAAGTGGCTGGTGATGTGTTAGGATGTTCATAAGTGAAGGCACATCACTAATTTCCTGTACATTCTTAATTATCTATGCAGAAGCTAGGGAGATGTGGGGATAATACAAGGAGCCATTCAACACTGGGAATGAAGAGCGGAGGGGAAATATCAGCTATTAGGACTAATCCAGGCAGGATAAGAGACCTGCCCAGCGCTGCCCTCACAGCTGATTCCTAGCACAGGACTAGTCTCCCTCTCCCAATGTCTGGCTGAATACCTTTTACCTGAACCTCAGCAGCCAAGGAGATGAAAAACTCAAACAGCCACTGTGCATGTTCTAAGCCAGTCACAAGCCCTCAGCCTCTCTAACATCACAGAAGCAATAGGCTGGGAAGTTGACTTATTTGCAGACGGATGATTCAAGGATAATTTCACTTCAGACTCATTCCCTGGGCTCCCTCTAAGCTTTGTTCTGGGAGGAGCAGTAGGGAGGAAGAGGGAAAGCTAATAAGCTGAGGGTGCTGGCTCTAGGATATCTCAGTGAGAAACACATGCAGTGGAGTGATGGTGGTGGACAGAGGCCACACTCGGGGGCCATTGACAACCAGGGCAGGATGGGATGCTTCCTGGAGGAGCTGAGCCATTTCCCCAGGGAGGACGGCATAGACGGCATCACGTGGAGACGGGGAGTTGATGTGAGTGGAAGCTGCAGGGTATGTAGGCTGTGTATGTCACAGTGCCATGGAGGGAAAGGAGATCATGGGCCAGTTGGGAGAGAAAGTTGCAACGAAATGTTATTCGTTGGGTAGCATGGAGCCATTGGAAGTACTTAAACTGTAAGTGACATGACCCCACTTTAAGTGACAGGATACTTTCTGGAATGGGGTAGGGTTTGGGAAACTGACTTTTTGGTTCCAGATGGCACAGCTGAGGTCTGGGCTGTGTCAGGATCGTGGGGGAGAGGCATCAGAGATGCAGTTGTAGTTGGAGGACATGGTGGGGGGCCTTATGAGGTGTCAGTTTAGTTGGGGAGGGCAGGTTTCCCTTCCATACAACAAAGTTGGTGGTGGGCTAAGAAGGGCTCCCAGGAGAGCAGGTGGGTGTGGCTGATGGGCTCCGAGAGGACACTGTGAAGCTGTGACTGCATCTTTTCTTCTTAGTCTCTGCAATTCCCAGGTCCACCTCCCTCCTATGGCCAAACTGTGTGTGAGATGAAAGGCACAGGGAGTTTGCTGTGTTTTGCAAGCTGGGTGGGAATTGGTGGTGGGTGGGAGGTGGGGTGGGGGTGGGGTCTCACAGCAAGGAGTAGCCCACAGCATTAGTGAGGTGTAGATATTTGGGAGAAAGGAGGAGGTATGCTCTGTGCTCTGCCCCGCCCTAAGCCCCAGGCACCCAGCCCAAGGGACACTGTGGCTGCCACTTATACCTCCTCCCTCTTGTGTAGACAAAGCCCCATTGAGGCCCGCCCATTGTGGAGCACAGCATTTCCCTACCTCATTCTCACACCCCTACCTGAGGTGCAACACTAAAGGGGCCCCTTCACTGCTGGGCTGTTCTTCGCGGGCTTTCTCCTCACTCTGAGTAGCCCATCTTCCTGGGAAAAAAAAAAAACCTTGCTTGTCCTCTTTATTGCTGGGCCTGATCCCAGAAATCCCTTGTCCCAAGATGGACCTGACCTCAGGGCCTCAGATGATCAGGGGAGACTCCAGTCCCTGCTTGGTGGTCAGGTGGGGTCCTCTCCTACTGGAGGGTCCAGCTGGCACTTTATGTGGAGAGGCCTTGGGTGCTAAAAGCACAGCCTGGGAAACCACATGGCTGTGGCTGGATCCTGACTCTTCTCCCTTACCAGCTGTGTAACTGGGTGAGCTGTTGACCCTCCTGGGCCCACACTTTCTCTCTGTAATGTTAGGATGATAAACCCGAGTGCTCATGAGGACAAACGGAGTGAATGCCTGAAAGCAAAGAGGTCCTCCCCAGAGTGACTGCTGTTACTTTCATCACCACCCCCATCATCATCACCATCATTACATCATCACCACTATCTTCATCACCATCATCTTCACCACCACCATCCTCACCACTCACAGTTATCACCACCATCACCACCACCATAATCACTACCACATCATCACCACCATCATTACATCATCACCACTGTCTTCATCACCATCATCTTCACCACCACCATCCTCACCACTCACACAGTTATCACCACCATCACCACCACCATCCTCACCACCACCATCATCACCACCATCATTAACATCATCACCACTGTCTTCATCACCATCATTTTCACCCCCACCATCCTCACCACTCACACAGTTATCACCGCCATCACCGCCACACCCACCATCACTGCTATCATTATCACCATACCACCGGCATCATCTGAACCATCAACTCAGATGACAGAAGGATACTTAGCATGGAGAAGAGGGCTCTGGGGAAATCTTCACAGAAACTCTGACACTAGAATTGATCGAAGGCAGTGGCATTTTGCTAAGGTGTGGCAGTTTGAATGAAAATGGCCCTCATAGACCCATAGGGAGTGACACTTTTAGGAGGCGTGGCCTTGTTGGAGGAAATGTGTCCCTGGGGGTGGGCTTTGAGGTTTCAGAAGCTCAAGACAGCTCCGGTGGTTCACTTGCTGTCCCTGCTGCCTGCTGATCCAGATGTAGAACTCTCAGCTCCCTCTCCAGCTGTGTTTGCCTGCATGCCGGCCGGCTCCCCGCCATGATGACAATGGACTGACCTCTGAAGTGTAAGACAGGCCCAGTTACACATTTTCCTTATAAGAGCTTCTGTGACCATGGTGTCTCTTTGAGACCCTAAGATAGGAGGTAAAGAATCTCTTGCTTACAGGGAAGGTGATCCATCAGAAGGGAGAAGGGCAGAAGCAGATTCAGGATGGCAAAATCATCAAGTTACCACACTCCCTGAAGTGTGAGCCCGAAGAGAACTCAATGGAGATATGTGGAATTATTTCCAGACACAGTGTCCCCGGAAGACTAGTTTTAAGGGAGGTGACACAGGGTCTGCTGGAAAGGACTTTGGCAGCTGCTGTGTTGGACATGACCAGAGGCAGGTTTTCCTCAGGATGTCAGGAGAGATGGTCAAGGCTAAAGCTAAGACAGTGCTTTGTTCAAGATCTAGATCTCTCTGAGGCTACTGAGTCCCAGAGTAACGTGGACCCCAGACCAGGAAAGCAGTCAGGAGTGTGAGGTAAGATGATTGGGCCTCAAATGCCTAAGTGATGGCCTCTGAAGAGTTGAACCCAGACTCTTAGATCCCATCACCCAGAAGTTCTGCTCTGAAGTTCTACAGACTATGTGTAGTGTGATCAGTGACTAAGGCTGACTCTGATACAGCTCACCAGTGTGGCTTTACACATTTGGAGCAGGATATAATAACTACTGCAGGCATTTCAGGCTCTGAAGGCCAGTACACTGGTCCTAGGCTTGGTGGGGTCACTCATCAAGTTGTGTGTCCCTGGCACTGTATTTTCTGGGATAGGGTTTCTTACTGTATCTGGAGCTTGCTGATTCTTCAGGAGTGACAGGCCACCAAGCCCCAGGGATCCTGCCATCCTTCACCCCACTCCCACCCGCAGAGGTGGGATTACAGCTGTGCTCTGTACCTGGTTTTTAAGTAGGTGCTGGGGTCTGAACCCTCCTCATCATGCCCCCAGCCATTACTTCACTGACTGAGCCGTCTCCTCGCTCCTTGAAAAGGTTGTAAGGAATAAATGACACAATGAATGACATAATGGATAAAAGCCCAGCATTTCCCCAGTGACATTGACATGCATTCTCCTTACTCCACCCATCCACCCCCTCTGTTCAGATTCTCTCTGCTTTCGGCTTTTGACCTCAGGGACCCAGGATTCCCAAGATAGATTGCCAGTTAGCAGAGGTTTCCATACCATCCAGGTCCTCTTCCATTTAACCATTTCCTCAGTGGAATCATCTAGTCCCTTGCCATTTACCTTTTGAGATGCCCCGATCTCACTGTAGAACCAGAAAGGTCTCTATCTGGGCTGGAGTCTTTGGACTTCAAAGAGGGATGGGAAATGATTCTTTAGGGCTCCAGGACCATGAATCTTTAAGTATCTCACTGACCTCCACTCCTGCCTGCTGGCTCTCAGCAGAGCTCTAGAAACATATTCTACTGCATATGATAAGAAAGTACTGCTGTGTGTTATTTTTGTGTGTGCTGTCAATCAGCTGCCAGGCTGGGGAAGACAGGCTGGATGCTCTGTATCCCTGCAGTCCACCCTTGGCTCCTGCTGCTGCCCAGACCCTAGAGCTCATTGAAATGTGTGTGCGGACTGAGTTGTTTGTGGGGAACCTGCTGCTCAGACCACAACAGCTGTCCTGGGCTGGTGCCTAAGCCTGGTATCTCTCCATCAGGCCCTTTCATTCTTCCTTAGCTAGGATGCCAAAACACACATGCCCCTTCCACCCACCCATGTCTGGGAGCCCAGACCAGTGTCTTTCCTCAGCAAGACTACAGGGAGCATCTGGGGCCCATCCTCACTGCTGTTGACGTAGTGACTTGATACTTTGTTATTTTTCTTGCCACTGAAACCAAATATCTGATGAGAAGCAACTTAATGGAGAAGAGGTTTCTTTTGGTCCATCACATGAGAGAACACATGAGTGTGGGCAGCTGGTCACGTTATGTCCACAGTCAGGAAGCTAAGCATGACCAGGAAGTGGGATGGGACTATAAAACGCCAAACCCCACCCCTAATGACCTACTTCCTCCCAGAAGGCTTTACCTCATAACAGTTCCACTACCTTCTCGAGAAGGTAGAGAAAATGTTCAAACACATTTAAACCACAATACTTGGTTAATGCCAGGTGTTGTTTTGAACAATGGATGGGAGTGGGGTGAAGTATGACAGGATCCCTGGGGCTTGGTGGCCTGTCACTCCTGAAGAATCAGCAAGTAAGAGACTCTATCTCAGAAAATAGAGTGGAGAGTGATAGAGGAAGAAACCAGATGTTGACCTCTGGCTTACACACACACACACACACACACACACACACACACACACACACACACACCTGTCAAGTAGCTATTATTGTTCTTATTTTACAACCCCAAGGAACTAAAGCTCAGAAAGACTTGCCAGGGACACACAACTTGACGAGTGACCCCACCAAGCCTAGTACCAGTGTACTGGCCTTCAGAGCCTGTAACTCCAGCAGTAGTTATTATATCCTGCCTCAAATGATTGTGACCTAGCCTGGAAGCCGTGAATTTTTGGGTAGAGCTGCCTTGAAGAATTTCAATCTGTGCCCCCTGTGCTCCTCTGCCTCTGTGTGGTTGTCTTCTCCTCATGCACCCCTATTGTGATGAGAACTTCAAGAACACTAATGTTGTGGAGGTTCTTGTCCCAAATAAACACACAGATGCTATATTATTAAACTGTTGGCTGAAGGCTAGCGCTTTCTATTTGGCTAGCTCTGTCTTAATTATTAACCTGTTTCCATTAATCTATGTATTCTCTCATGGTCTTATCTTACCAGAGAATGCCTGCTGTGTCCCTTCTTCTGGGTCCTTGCATGGTGACTCTTTCACAGTGTTCTTCAGTCTACCTTTCCTAGAATTCTCCTTGTCTCCTACCCCTACCTATCTTCTTGCCTAGCCAATCAGTGTTTTATTCTTCAACCAATAAGAGAAACATATATACAGAAGAGCATCCTCCCTCACACTAGATGAGGGACAGTGGTGGTCTGAATGAGCAGTGGCTCCAATAGGCTCACATAATTGAACATTTTGTCCCCAATAGGTGGAGGAGATTATGGAAGCTTTAGGTGGTATAGTCTTGCTGGAGGAAGTACATTCCTAGGGACAGGGTTTGAAGGTGTATAGCCTTGACCTACTTCCAGTTTACTCTCTCTGCTTTGTGTTTATGTTTGAAAATGTGTTTCCTGCGCTGGTCACGTGCTGCCGTGCCTTCTGCTCCATTATAAGCTCTTCCTCTCGAACTATAAACTAAAATTAATGTTTTCATCTATAAGTTCCTTTGGTCACGGTGTTTTATCACAAACATAAAATGTTGCTAGTGCCCACATTGGTACAGCTTTGTCTTAACTCATTACATGTGCAATGAACAACCCTTCCTTCAAAAATGTCACAATCTAAAGCACTTTGATGTTGTTCACTAGGGTACACAATTCAATACAGATAAGACGTGAAGGGTGGTCGTGGCAAAGGCTTGCCTTCTAGAGGATGACACACTGAGAGAATGAATTGCATGCTTAGTATTCAGCTTGATTATTCCACTCTTAAACAATTTGGAATCCCCTACCTAGGGAATGATGGCACCCACACTAGACTGTGTCTTCTTACATTGGCTAACTGCATCACGACAGTCCCTCATAAACATGCCACAGGTAACTTGACCTACACCAGTGGTCCTCAACCTTCCCAATGCTGAGATCCTTTAATACAATTTCTCATGTTGTGGTGACCCCCAACCATAAAATTATTTTCAATGCTACTTCATAACTGTAATTTTGCTACTGTTATGAATTATAATGTAAATATCTGAGTTTTCCTATGGTTTTAGGCAACCTCTGTAAGAATGCAGACATTCTGCTGGCCTACCCCTTGTCACCTGGCAGAATGCACTCAGGCAGCACCCTGGTCAGCCCAGGGTTCCATGGTTGCATAGTCTGCACACAGGTGCAAAGGATCCCTTTAAAAGAAAGACCCATGCCCACTTAAATTCTTTCCTGCGTTTCCATGGGGGCAGACAGGACTTTTCCTATCTCCCTCTTCTTTTCTGTCCTCTCTCTGTTTCTGTGTTCTACCTTTTTTTTCTCTTCCCTTCCCCCCTGCCTTCCCTTTCTTGTAAAACTTCTCACTAAGTTCTGTCTGCCTGTTAAGGTTGGCTCCCGCCTCGGTCAACATCACCTGCCATAGAATCTGTCAAGGTTCGCCCGAGCTTTATCATAACAACCCGTGTGAAAAGGTTTGGACCGCCAATGGGTTTATGACCTACAGGTTAAGAACCACTTTCCCAGACAATCCTTCAGTGAGACTGTGTACCCAGGTGATTCTAGGTTGTTTCAAATTGACAAAACTACCCACCACAGAGAGCCAGTTCCAACAGGAACTTAGAAATGGACACCACCATTCAAACCTTAGTAGTTCCTCATAGCCAAAGACATCTTAACTCATCTAGTGACCCCAGATGTCTTTGCCCAGCCTAGGGACATCTGAGAGTCATGGGAAGAAGAGCTATAGATGTCATTTAGAGAGTCTTGCAATTGAACCCTTGTCTCGAAGTGCATGAGATCATTTAGGCTCAGTAGGAAAAGGACCTCCTTTAGGGGGGACTTAAGCAGGCCCCATGCTATGTTCCACATACCCCACCCAGTTTTTCACCACACCCAGTGACGTTCTGAACTCTTGTCTGGCTCTCTTTGTGTAGCAAAGAGCATGTTGTTTGACAAATGGAGCCCACTGGGTGGGCTTCTCCGGAGCTGTCACTCTCAGGGCAATGAGTTAGGTAGGACAAGAGATGATAGGGATTCAGAAGGAGCAGTGGAAGCTGGCTCTGCTGCAGAGCTGTGCTTGCCCTGGAGATACACATTTGTTCTAATCACATGCTGTATGCAGGGCTTGCTTTGTGAATTACGAACCTCCAAAGGGCCTTTCATCTTGCTGAGGGTTTGATGCCAGCCTGCCTGGCTGCCTGTGCTGGGCTCTCATTCTATCTCAGAGCCATCGGGGTGACGAAGTGGGAGGGAGGTAAGTGAATACCATAGACCTTTCTTTTTTTTGAGATTTTGCCCCTCTTCAAGGCCTGTTGGGGTATGGAGCATGGCTGATGGGAAGCTGGGCAGAAGGCCACCCTTTGCTTCTCTCAGTCTGGGACCTGGGAATGAACACGCATGATTGCTTACCTGGATACTTTCCAGGAGCGCAGCAAAATCTAACTCCATCAGCTTAATTGAATTAAGATTTGTGAAGTTCAAGGATCCCGGGTCTCTGGAGAGCTGAATGGAAGACAGTTCAGACACCCCCTGGGTAAGGCAAATAAATGGGAGTAGGCACCAAGGGCCCAGGAGGGTTTCAAGGTGGCTTGTTTTGGGCCATCGCCAGAGGCGACACCCCAAACAATTAGCCTCTGGGTTTGCCACTTTCAGCAGAAGAGCCACCTGTGACAGCAAATGGGTGTGTGTGAGCAGCTCTTAGTTCCTGTCTCCTGGTTCCTGACTCCTGGTCCACACCCTGTGTAATCCCTTCCCCTTTTGACATGAGTGGGATTGGTGAGTAACTTGTTTCTAACCCACATAACCTCTCAAAAAAATGATGCTTACAAGCGCCTCAAGGTCTGTTTTGCCTGCACCCTCTTCCCCATTCTTCTTCAGAATGTGCCCTGAGGAAATGAACTGGACAGGTCCTTGTGACAAGATGCAGAAGGCCACCAACGGCCACCACGAGCCATGCCTACCCAGCAAGGAGGTGCAATTGTCAGCACAGCAGCTGTGAGAGACCAGAATCCTGGCAGTGAGTCCAGAATAAGCAGGTCAGTTCCCATTTGAGCTTTCCAACAAGATGCCAGCCCCAGCCGACACCTTGATTGTAGGTCAAGACACTGAAGAGATGATGCAGCTAAGCTGTTTCCCAGGCTTCCAACCCATAAAACCTGTCAGAAAATAAATATATTTTTTTAAGATGGTGGATTATATAATGGGGTAATACAGAGCAAGTCCCTATTCTGGGATCACATGTAGGATTATAACACATTCAGCAGCATTGGGAATAAAATTATTAGTGTGGATTTATAGACACATGTAAGTGCCTAAACTTACTTACCAGACCAAGGTCATTTGATATGGCCTCAAGGAATTAAGTCAGGCAGGTTGGAGGGACCACAGCACAACCAAGGCAGTGACAATGCTATTGAGAGCAATCAGACCTTTTATACCTTTATCAGAAACAGAATATAATGGCAATTTCCAGGATCAATACAGTTGTAGCTGCCAGGATACAGTGAAATTTGCAAGCCATACAGGGCACACAAGATTAATGTCTAAGACCAATTGTCCTGTCAAGCCTGCATGCTTCCTTGACTACTAAGGAAACATACAGAGAAACACAGAGTGGCCCCGAATGCTTCACTGCCTGAGGGAATGAATGCATTGCTCTTTCAGGCACTGGAAGGCACAGTGTACCCAGGAGAAACAGATTCTAACCTGAAAAACCCATGATGCATGCCTCTCAAGGCAGCTAAGCCAGGCTACCCCCATAATGTCCTGCACATATATGTATATGTGTATGTGATCTATATCTGTATCTATATCGTGTGTATGTGTGGTGTTCATGTGTGTATGCATGCTCATTTGTGGGAATGCATGTGTTGGTGTGAATGTATTTCAGTGTGTGTGTGTGTGTGTGTGTGTGTGTGTGTGTGTATGTGTGGTGTTCATGTGTGTATGCATGCTCATTTGTGGGAATGCATGTGTTGGTGTGAATGTATTTCAGTGTGTGTGTGTGTGTGTGTGTATGTGACAGAGAGAAAGAGAGACAGAGAGACAGAGAGAGAGAGAGAGAGAGAGAGAGAGAGAGAGAGAGAGAGAGAGAGAGAGAGAGAGAGAGAGAGGGTGCACCAGAAGTCAGTATCACATGTCTTCCTTAATTGCTCATCTGTGATACGTTTTGAGGCAGGGTCTCTCACTGAGTCTGGAGTTCATTCCTGAGCAGGGCTGGCTACCCAGCAAGCCTCAGGGATCCTCGCATCTCTGCCCTGCAGCACTGGAGCTACAGATGTGTACACCTTACCTGACTCTTTACTTGGGCTTTGGGTACATGAATTTACATCCTATCCCTTACACATAGTGTCTTGTCCACTAAGACATCCCAACCCCTTGGAGGCTTTGTTTTACAAGCAGCTGTATTCTGGAACATGTGAGCACTGGCTGACATTTCATTGTCTGCTCCTTTTATGCCAGTTGTCACTCACAGCTCTGCCTGCACTATTTTCTTCAGTTTATTTCAATCTTTACAATAATCCAGTGAGACCTCTTAGGGGCCTCATCTTACAGATGAGGAAAGATGAGAGTAGAGAAGAAAGTCAGCTGCAAAGGTAGTAAGAGGTGGCTCTGGGATTTGAACCCAGGCAGCACGGTTTGGGAGGGAAACAGGACATCATCCCTTTATGTAGAAGACACCCAGACATCCTTTGGTGGTGGCTGTGGTTAGTCGCTGTCATGGAGGAGCCAGTGATGCTGCCTCTACCTAGTGATGAGCTTGAATGATTGACTTAACTTTGGCTTCTGTATTAGTTACTCTTCTGTGGCTGTGATAAAATGCCACAACCAAAATCAACTTAGAAGAGAGAAGGTTTTATCTGGAATGGCAGCTCCAGAGCAGATACAGCCCACCATGGCAGGGAAGGCATTGGCTGATCCTATTTTCATCAACACATAGGAAATAGAAAACAGAAAGAGAACAGAAAGCGGTGTATTTCCTCTCACAAGGCTCCACCTCCAAAAGGTTCCAACCTTCCTAAACAGTGCCACCAACTGGGGACTGAGGTTATGGGGGACAGCTAGATCATCTGTGAAGGGGCGATGGGGACCCTGCAGGACATAACAAGATTAGATAAGGTATTATTTATAAAGCACATATGCCATGGCTCAGATAGGATTTGTGTGTTCCTCAGAATTTCCCGATCTGAAAATGTGGCCCCCTCATGTGGCAATATTGAGGTGACAGAAACTCTGAGAGCTTTTTGGGGGTTCCAGCAGGGGAGCACAGCTACTGGCATACCCTTGAAGGTCCTCCTTCACTGAGGAAGGCCATCTTTGTCTGAGCATGCTTTGGATGTCGGCAGATTTTGCTTTGGTCTACCAGCTAACAGAAGTCAACACAGAGACTTCTCATTAATCATGAAAGCGTAGCCTATAGCTTAGGCTTGCCTCACTAGCTATTGTAACTGAAATTAATATTTATATTAATCTACAGTTTTCCTCAAAGCTTTTACCTCTCTTCCATCTTGCACCCCCTGCCTCCTCATCCTCTGGCATCCCTCCTTTCCCTCCTAGCTTCATTTCTTCTCTACCTCTCTCTGCCTGGGAGTCCTGCCCAACCTCTTCCTGCCTAGTTATTGGCCATTCAGCTCTTTATTAAACCAATCGGAAGGTGCCTTGGCAAAGACATATCTGCACAGTGTACAAAAATATTATTCTACAACATTTATCACTTTGTATGAAAAAAAGAAATGTTTTAACTCTAACACTGTAAAACTATGTGCAGTAAGAACAATTACCAGGTATAAAAAGTGAAGGTTTTAACTTTAACAAAGTAAAACTATATACAATAAGAACAATTTTTGAGTAAGAATTGCATTTACAATGTCTAGTCCAAATGTATTTGGCAAATTTGGAGAAAGTACTGTATTACCTTTCTTATCTTAGTGAGTCCGAAATTTTATAATTAAACCATTTTTTAATCATGGCTTGTATTACTAACTTAAAAATATCTTTTTAGATCTTAAAATTTTTTCTTAGATAAACAACTTAAGCTTTATGTCTTTCAAACATACATTTTACATCTCCTTTTTAAGGTTTTTTTTTTTTCTGAATTTGGTAACAAAGAAAACTGTAACTATAACTATCTTTGTCTTCAACTCCATCAGAGACCTGAGAGAGTTATAACAACATTACCTGAGTAAACAGGAAGTCAGAGAAAGTATCTTCCAAAGCTGTAGACATGACAGAAGCAGATGGCTGCTAGGATAATCTGTGAAGCTGGACCATCTCAGCCGGCAGCCTTGAAGCTGTTCTGGATGTAGAACTCTGAGAGACCCCAGCCACCAGGAAGCTACACGAGGAAGCCATGTTTGTCTCCTTGTTTTAAAGGGTTTGTTTGTTTGTTTGTTTGTTTGTTGCTTTCTCTCTCAGGCCTTATGTTGATATACATGGCTGGACATTGGGCACTGTGTGTCCATGTGTAGACAGATTTTTCTTTGGGTGTCCAGCTCACAAAAAACAACACAGAGATTTGTTAATTAAGAAAGATCAATTTATAGCTTTGGCTTGTCTTACTAGCTCTTATAATTTTAATTCATATTTATATTAATGTATACTTTGCCTCAAAGATTTTTACTTCCCTTCCATTTTGCATCTCCTGTTTCCTCTCCTTGTCCTCTAGAGTCTCTCTCACACAGAGATTGATCTTTTCTTTCTCTCTCTCTCTCTCTCTCTCTCTCTCTCTCTCTCTCTCTCTCTCTCTCTCTCTCTCTCTCTCTCTGCCCAGAAGTGCCACCTGACCCCTTCCTGCCTAGTTATTGGCTATTCAGCTCTTTAGTAAATCAATCACAAGGTCCCTGGGCAAAGACATCTTCACAGTGTATCAAACAATTATCTAACAACGTTTGGGAGGAACACACATGGGGGGGGCAGGGAGGAAGAGGACACCCTCCTAGGTAGCTAGACCGATTGGGGTCATGTCAATGGGTGCATCCTTGTGGAAGATGCTTAGATTTTGAGGGTACCAAGTTTAGAAGGGGTTAATTCTGTCCCAAGGAGTTAATATACTCAACTGAGCATGTGTAGCTATAAAGCAAGGCCATGGAACATGCTTGGTCTCTTCTATAGGCACAGTTTTTGCTTTCTACTTCCACCATATTCAGATCCAGTCAGAGCGGAGGTCCCTCAGAGGTTGAAGAGACGACGGTACCACTCAGTTTCGCACTTCACATTTTAACGGTGTGGGCTAAACAGACATCATTTCTTTATTTATGTACCAGTACTACACACTCACTTATAGCCGCACCAAATGGACTTGGTTCAACACATCATAGCTGGTCCATACTAAGCATTTCCTGTTGATTAAAGTAAGATGAGCCGATGTAAACAGGAAGTCACAGTACTGTAAGGAAGCCACAGACCCACACAACAGGTGCTCCAAGGGTCAGAATGCCCTTCACTCCCCAGGCTTTGTCTGACTCCTTTAAAGTCCCAGGCTCCTCGGTGGCCTCCCTGTGCAGTGTGGCCCTTTCAGCCCTTGTCACTCCTTCATAACTGTAATTAACAGGGCTGAGGTCAGCGTCCTCCTGCTGAGCTGCCGACTTTCTTACCCAGCGTCCCCCTTTTTCAGTCTAAGCTTCTCAGGATGAGGAACTTTGAAAACAATCTTTTCAAAGTCCCAGGCTGCTTTTGTAATTTTAAGTCTCCAGCCTGGGAACCACACACAAGAGCTCAGAAGTCATGGAGCTTGTCCCCCAGGCTCCCTCTCCTGCCACTCTCCTGGTAAAGTCGTTGCTATAGGCCAGAGCAGCAGTTTGCCCAAAGTCCGGGAGATTAAATTATTCACTGTGGAGAAAATGTAAAGACTCTGAAAATGCTTAATGAACTGTAAGTGCCAAGTGCTCCCTCCAGATAATGAGAACGGTCGGTGGCGAGACCAAGGGGCTCAGGGCAGAAAGAGGCAGTCAAGGAGTATGTGGAGGAGGGCATGGGGTGCAGCCAGGCCTGGAGAGTACTGAGGACGTTCAGGCAAGTGCAGCGAGGGTGGTGTGAGAGGTGGGGGAAGGTGTCAGAGGCACCTAACCATTTCCAGTCTTCCTGTGTTTGGGGAAATAGGAGAAAAGGATGCAGGGCCACTCCAGTCTTTAGACGGGGTCATGTAACTCAGTGTGGCCCATGGGTGGCAGTTGCAAGTGATGTGCGAACATCATTTAATTGCCAGTGCAGGGGTCCCCAGTGTTTTCTCTCCTGCGGTGGTAACCATGGTAACCATGAAAGCAGCGGTAGAGATGAAAGCAGAGTGGAGGACAAGCTGCCCCTGAGAGTCACTGACCCGCAGTGAACTTTGTGTGAGCATTAGGCCATTGCAAACTCAGTGGTCACACTCCTGTAGGTTCTCCCACAGGATGGCGGGCGTTGTCTTGAGAATGGCAGTCCTGAGTTTGATTGATGAAGGGGGACTAGAACTATCCTGATGTGACATATGAGAATCCCCTGGGGGACTGATTCCTTAGAAAGCGCTCAGGGCTGTGTGTGCCTGGCTGGTAGAATGCTCACCTAGAATGCATGCGGCTCTGGATCCAATTCCAGTATCACATTCTCCGGGCCTGGTGGTGCAAGCCTGTAATCCTGGAAGTCAGTAGGTAGAGGCAGGAGGATTGCCACAAGTTTGAAGCCAGCCTGATCTGTTTGCTTTTTTTGTTGTTTTGATAGAAACACTAGCCAACATCAGTCTGGGGGAAGAAAGGGTTTATGGGACTTTTACATTTTCGTCACATCCTCACAGGGCAGGGACTCAAGCACGAAGCCCCATGGAGGGTGCTGGTTACTAGCTTGCTTTCCATGGCTTACTCAAACACCTTTCTTACACTGCCCAGCACCAACCTGCCCAGGGGTAGCAACATCCCCAGTTGCCCAGGTTCACCTACATCGAGAAGATGCCCACAGGCCAGCATAATGGAGACAATCCATCAATAGAGGTTTCTCTTCCCAGGTGACTTCAGTTGTGTCAAGTTGATAAAAACCAGTGCATGTCTATCGTGAATTCTAGGCTATCCATGGTTACATAGTGAAATTTTGTCTCAAAAAATAATTTAAATTTAGCTGTATGGGACTGGACATGAATATTTACAAATTTCTTTAGAATGTATATTGGATGTACGTCTCCAGTGCTGTAGCTTTAAGAGGTGGAGCCTTTAAAAGCCACCGGTCCCCATTCTTGCAGGTGGAATATGTGTCCTTATCAAAGAGGTCCCTACAATACTGTTTACCCCTTCTACGCCTTGACCACGTGACCACTGTGCTATTTATGGACTGGAGAGCCAGCACGCACAAGCACACAGCTGTTGGTACCCTAAACTTAAAGCTCCCCGTCCTCCAGGCCTAGGAGCAATGCACAGTATGGCTCATAAATGACCCGGCCCCTTTGCTACAGTGGTCCAACAGGACCAAGACAAAATGGGGAAAAAGGATTGGGTTCTTGGTAACATTAAAAGCTGAAAAAGACAGCTGTTCCCACCAGAGCCACTGCCCTGTTCCCACCATGAATGTGTCTGCCTACAGCTGGGCCCTCCCTAGGCTGCTCTGCACTACCTACCCTGTGTGTGGCAGGCAGGACAGGCAGAGTTCCTGTCACTTCTAAGCAGTCCGATTGCCATAGCCACAGCTGCCCATGTATCCATCGGTCACATTAGCAGTCACAGCTCCTGTTGGCTGTGTCCTTTCCCGGCAATGAATCTGTGGACCTTGATTTTCATCAGAGATTTTTATATTCATAAGTAAATATTGTGGTTTGAAAGAAAATGGCCCCAAAGGGAGCGACACTATTAGGAAGGATGGCCTTGTTGGAGGAAGTGTGTCACTGTGGGGGTGGGCTTTCCTGTCTCTTTTGCTCAAGCTTCTCTCGGAGTGACTGTCAATCTACTTCTTGTTACCCGCAAGATGGAGGTCTCTCATGTCGAGCACTGCGTCTGCCTGCATACCACCATACTCCCCACATGATAATAATGGACTGAACCTCTAAACTGTAAGTGAGCCCCTTCAGTCAACCATTTTCCTTATAAGATTTGCCGTGTTCGTGGTCAGGGTGTCTCTTCACAAGAGACCCTGGCTAAGACATTCGGCTACTTTCAGAATGTGGTAGAATGCCACCAGCTGCGCAGTCTTCTCAGAACCTCTCCTTCTGGGGGCCGCCCTCCCTCTTCTTTCTCCAGGCAACTATTTCCTGTGGCCTTTGTTGCTTCTCTGAGGTGCCTTAGTAGGTCATACTGTCCTTGAACTCACTGAGCTTGACTTGACTCCTGATCTTTCTGCCTTTGCCCTCCACATGCTGAGATTGTTGTAGTGTGGCTCTGTATCCAGCTTGCAGGAGGCTGGGGCTGGACCTCAGGGCCTCCCCTACGATGCTGCTGACTGAGCCCCAGCCCCAGCTTATTCCCTGCTATTGGCTTTGGAAACATTGCCTGGAGACATTATCTGTGGCTTTCTTGGCACTATCAAGTTTGAACACTTAGGATTCTGGCATGAGCCCTCCCATCACACTGCTGTGACATAATCACCCTCCCTACAAGCCTCCCAAGACAGTTTCATTTCATGTTTATATTAAAAATAAGTATATTTTAATTAGCATTTAAGTTTTCATACATTCTGTTTGTGGAAGAGCAGGGTATGAAAACATTTTCTTTCTTAGACTATTTTTAATTTACTTAGAGTTAATAATTATCTCTATTTAGTTCTCCTTTTGCTCATATTGTAGATTTTTGAGATGGATTGGAACCAAATGGATGTATTCTATTTGCTGCGTTCAGCTAAAAACCACAGCACTATTTTCTAGTTAAGTTGAAACGTAATTCTTACAAATGACTCGGTTATATTTTTCCACTGAAATTGAGGAAAGACATTCTAGACATTGGTTACTTTACTTTTGCCGTCCACTTGATCTCGGATACTAATGAACACCCCCTTACAGCCATACACAGAAGAACCTGCTTTTAGTCCTGGGGGGGGGGCAAGGACTGAGGACCGCAGAGTTTAAGGAGTCTTTCCAGGAGATGGGGTCTTTCTGAGGACAGCCTGTGTGTCCCTCAGGCTGGGATTCCGCTGAAGACAGGCTGTCTTCTCGGTTGGAAGCCCCCCGAGGGCTTTTCTTGATCTTTGTGCCAGTCCTGCTCAGAGCTAACCAGCAGCTGCATTTGTGAGCTCCTCTAATGTCACAAGTGTGAGGTCCCTGTGACTCACCCACACGCTGGATTTCCCGGAGCCTCTCCAATGCTCTTCCTTCTGCTAATGACCTTGGATCTCAGAAAGCAAAGCAAACAAACTACCCTGAGGGGCTCTGCTACGTTGTTGGTGACTCCCACTCAGGATCTGACAGACTCTGCCTTCAGAAGACATGGCTGTCAGGCCCAGCTGGGTCCTAAGCGGGCTCCTCCCTTCGCTTTTCCTCTACAAATCCTTTTCTTTTCTTTGACGCTGTCTATGCAGAGACTGCGGCTGGCATGAATAATAGATTGTTAATCTGGAGCCTCTCCAGCAAGAGGCTCATCGCCAGTATAGACACAAATTATGTAAGCGGAGAATTACGGGAGCATCAGAAGGAACATGCCTGTGAGGAAGCATCCGAAGAGGAAGAGCATGGGCGAGGGTGGGTGGGGGAATGTCAGTGAGGAGCCCCACTCCAGGCTGGTGGCATCCAGCTGGCTACCATCTTCAATGTGTGCAGACCTCTTGGGGAGGGGGGAGGGAAAGAGAGAGCAGGTGGGACATAGATGCTCGTGGTGCTGAGAGCTCTTGGACCCACTTCGTATGGATATGTTCCTATCATGGATCACTGCCTGGGGCTAAGACAGGGACAGCCTGACTGGAAGATAGCCCAATCAGTCCCGGAAGTCACTGCCTAAAGAGGAATAAGCCCCTGGCCTTCCTCCCAGGTGACCCCTATTCTCAAGATCTTGAGATACTGACTCCTGGCCCAAAGCAGCCCATCTCTAGCATCTTTACGTGCGGATTCTCCATGTAGGAAACCTCAGGACATCTCACTGACGGCATGGAGGGCAGGAAGGTGTTCGCTACTGTATTTGCTGTGGTTCTAGTTGCTAACATGCTCTAAAGAAGTAAGTTGAGGAAGGAAGGTGTACTTGGGCTCATGGTTTAAGGGCACACTCCATAGCAGATGTGTGAGGAGAACGGTCACATTGCATCTGCAGTCAGGAAGCTCAAAATGATAAATACTCATCCCAAGTTCTTCTTACTCAGCCCCCCCCCCAGCCCATGGATGCTGCTGCTATTCATGTTCAGGGGCTCTCTCCTCCCTCAGTTAAACCTTTCTGGAGACACTGGCCCAGACACAGCCAAAGGTATGTTTCCATGGTAATTACAAAACTTCTTACATTGTCAGTGAAGACTCATCACAACCCCGAAGTCCTTGGAGAGCAGTTTCTTGGAAGCAGGCTTCTCCTGCCTTTTGGTAGCCATGAAAAGGACCTTGCAGACCTTCCATGTGGAGCCTGACCCACTGACAGCCCCGATGCTTCTGAATGACGAGGGTGAAGTGCCATGCTGAGGCAGGTCACTCCTGTGAAATGAGGAGTGGAGTCACGTGGGTTTCTGTGTTGGCCTCATCCCAACATTTGTTGTCCAAGTGTCCTCATGGCTGACTTTGGCACTTGCTTTGGGGTGTCAAGTTGTCATCGTGGATCAGGAGTCTCCCAGCCCAGCCTGAGTAGTCACACGGATTTCTCTTCTCTTTTGTATTCTTGTTTTGGCTTTCCTCGAAGAACCCAGACTGGCCCAGTCTTTATTGTCCAGCCTCTGGATCAGGTGGGAGATTTCACCAGAGGACAGCGCCCCAAGTGCGTTAGTGTCTGTCTTGGATGGAGCTGGATTGGTTTGGGGCCTGTCTCAGCAGTGAGAACTTCAGAGGCCTCCAGGCTGAAGTGAGACCAAGTCTCTGTAATTTAGAGGCAGGCTGGGGTTGAGTTCAAAGAGTGGAGGGACACAGATCAACTAAACGATGTGACCATTCAGGGGTGTAATTCTCAGCATAAAACACGGGAGTCTTGTAGAGGCCAGTACTGAGCCCTCCTGAGGTTTTCCTGTTGCTTATCAGAGAGAGGGCCTGTTCCTCACCCACTCTCCGAGGCTGCAATATCAGACCCAGCTGGTTTCTTCCTAGGACTCCTCTGGTGCCGTCTAGTCTGCACTGTCCAGCTCTAACCATGAAAGCCAACAAGCGCTCAGAGTGAGGTCTAAGCCCAGAGTTCGTGGCCTTGCTTGATGCGGTGGTTTCGATGAGAAGGGCTCCCATGGGCTCCTGTATCTGGATGTTTGGTCCTCAGCTGGTGGAACTGTTTGGGAAGGACTAGGGGGTGTGGCCATATTGGATGAGGTGTTCCCACTAGGAGTATGCTTTGAGGTTTCAAAAAGCCCTTATTAGTTAGTTCTCTCTGCCTTATGGTTGTGGAACAGCTACTATTCCCACCTCATGCCCACCTGCTTGTTGCCATGCTTTCTACCACGATGGCCATGGACTCTAACCCTCTGAAACTTTAAGCCCCCAAATAAACACTCTTTTATCAGCTGTCTTTGTCATGGCATCTTATTACACCAATAGAAAAGTAACTAAGACACTTGATCATTGAGTAGTTCTGAAACCTTGGCCACGTTAACTAACCTTGTGAAGCCTTAGTGTCTTCACCTGCGTTCAGGTAATGCCTGTAGTCATGGTAACAGCATGGATGGGATGCCTACTGTGTTCCAGAAACCCTCTTGAGTGCTTGAAGTATACCATGAGAGCCCCAGGCATGAAGTAGATACTGTTACATTGCTATGATTTCTGATCTTATAGACAGACCAGGTCCAGTGAAGTTAAGACACTCGTCTCAAGTAGATCCAGATGGTTTCTATTGCCTCTAATTCTTTGGCCCTGGTGCTCTACTTGGAGCTCCTAGGAGGGCTGTGGAGAGCCAGCCAATGCTTTATGAAAAGTCTTAGCCTTGCAGATTTCAGCAAATTAGCTCCAGAGCCTCTAGGAGTGCGTGTGCATGCATGGGTGCATGTGTGTGTGCGTGCGTGCGTGCGTGCGTGCGTGTGTGTGTGTGTGTGTGTGTGTATGTGTGTGTGTGTGTGATTATTTAACTGGCTCTTTTGCTAAGTATGTATTTGTCTTGGAGCTCTTTGAACCAAGGAGTTTGCTGAGAATATCAGGGAACAGAATGGACTTCTCATAGTCCAGAATGGAAGACAGTCATATAATGGATGATTATCCCATGATTAATTATAGTCAGGGTCTGTGCTCTAAAAAGGAAAGCAAGGGCACTGTGAGAAAATAGAAAGTAGAGCACAGAGAGAAAGCCTAGGATGGAGGTGTGATGCTGACATTTGGCTCCGGCCAGCCTCTATGAGACCTGGGTCTCAGGGGCACACAGTGCTGTCTGCAGGAACAGTGCAGTCTGATCGTGCCCGCCAGGGGATTCCGGCCTGATGTTTGGTTTCTGTCCTCAGAGGGGTGACAATCTGATGGGAGAGATGCTCCTGGAGTTCCTTGCTTACATGACAGAGAGGACATTTACAGGGAGCTGATTTGGAGAGAGAGGCTTAAGCTAGTGAGGACGCCACCGGACAAAACTGGATCAGAGGCCCTAACAACTGACAAGGTTAGCTGGGGTTGGCGTCTAGGCGACCCTGTGCAGATGCAGGCTGAGGGTACTGGTGCAGGTCTGAGTTCAGCATCTGATGGAGAGGAGGAAATAGGCTGAGAAGAACATGGGGGAGACAACCAGGGTTGGGAGGGTGGCTCAGTCATGAAAATGCTTGACTTTCAAACACAGAGACATAAATTCAGATCCCCCAGAACCCACTTAAAAAGTCAGCTCCAACCTGAAATCCCAGAGATGGTGAGATGGGAGACAGGTGGAGCTGGAAACTCTTCAATCGGCTAGTAGTTCCATGCCAGTGAGAGACCCTATCTCAAACCAAAGGTAGAATGTTCCTGAAGACTGACATCTGGGTTTTCTCTGACCTCCACACATGTGCTCCTGCACCCTCAGGAACACACACACACTTGCACACACACGCACATGCACATACACACCACTCACACACACACACACACATGTACACACTCACACACATGCACACACACACACACACACACATTTTCCAGGCTCAGCATTTGACTCAGGATTTGTGATAATAAATGATAAATAAATGACCGTGTTTATTCTGAGTTAGCCAGGGTCCAGGTGTCACTAAATAATACAAGAATGGTGCGTGAGCCTTTGGCTCTCCTGACCACTTCACCAGCAAAGCTCTGCAGTGGGAGCTTTATTGATGGATTTATCTCCATCTCCACCTGGCTCTGAGACCTGGAAATTAAAGTGAAGCCAAGGAGGAGTCCCCGAGGCTGTGGCAATGCGCCCTGTGTGGGCATGGCAACTTATCAGGGCTATTCAGAGGGAGAGCTGAGACTGCTTCAGCACAGGCTACACAGATGAGAGGCTGTTCTCTTTTAAAGAGAAGTTGGGGGGAATTTTCTAATGAATCCTATCCAACCATAAAATCATGTAGAAAATGAATCCTATCTGACAATAAAATAAAAGTGAAACAAATTACTAGGTTCCCATATTTGTAGGAGAAATTAATTCCATGTTTAGAATACTAATTGATCCAGGAAAGGGCCGAAACCGTGTGCGAGTGCGAGTGTAGCATAATCCTGGGAGTTCAAAGTGGCTGCAGAGGCTGGGGATCCAGTGCACTGTGTGGATGGTTACAAGCCACATTCCGTGTCCCTCCAGTGCCCATAGCTCCGTAGTCTAGTGTTGCTCCACACCGCAGCTCTCAAACAGTTTCCCGTGTCCTTTGTACAGCTCACATACCTAGATAATAGCGGAACACCTTTTGTCAAATGTGAGGTAGTTCAGGATAAGGCCGCCCAAGGGCAGTCTTTGTCCCCCTCAGGCTGGCACTTCAGGTCCAGGAGGACAGGATGGTGTCTCCTCCCCAAGCCATGTAACCTAGAGAACAGAAGCTCTTGAAGCAATCAATAGTCTTCCCATCACAATGAGCAGCTGGGCAGCTTACCCTCCCGAGGCTCTGCTTGGCTTCTCCGTCACGTGGAAGTAAAAAGTAGTGTAGTACTCTGCAAATCAGAATTTGAAGGAAGTGGTAGTGCCCTCTTACATCTTTAGATTTCAGCTCCTCACGCTAGGAAATGTCTTTATCCGCAGTGTTCTACAAGTATTTACATTAGTAGATTGCCTGTGGATGGTGAAATAATCCAAATACCGTCCCCTGTTTCTGAGGCTCCTTAATGACTCATCTCAACTTGAGAGTTGATTGTTTAGAAGGCGATGGCACTTGTTCTGCTGTCCCAACGTGACTTCTTTATTGATCTGTTTTTAATGGACCAACAATCTCCAACAATCCTGTGTCCTAATTCTTTCCCTTCCAATGATGACAGGTGTTCTTTTAAAGATTTTATTTTTAATTGTGAATGTGTCTGTGTGTGAGTGTGGGTGTGCATGCTAGAAGGACACACACACACACACACACACACACACACACACACACACACACACACACTTCTTTGTGCCCATGAATGCAGTTGCCCACAGAAGCCAGAGAGGGTGTTGTGTTTCCTGCAGCTGGAGTTACAGGTGCCTATGAGTGATATGACTTCTGTGCTACCAGCTGAGCATGGACTTGTGTGCTACCAGCTGAGCATGCGTGTTCCTCTCTGCTGAGCCGTCCCTGCAGCTCTGTGAGAAGTTCTTAAGCCCATTGGATGGGCGAGGTGATCAAAGCTTTATGAGATCTCACTGCAGCTAAGAGTGTGAAATGGGAATTAGTCCAAGGTTAGTTGACCTCTTCCCTTCCCACTGTATTCAAGCTCAGATTCATAAATAAATCTGATTTCTCACTACTCCACAAATTCAGTCACAATTTTCAAAAGATCACACACATGCATGCACGCATGCTCTCTCTCTCTCTCTCTCTCTCTCTCTCTCTCTCTCTCTCTCTCTCTCTCTCTCTACACACACACACACACACACACACACACACACACACACAGGATTAAAGGGTTGGTACATACACTGTCACACTGCTCATGTACAGTTAACAGTTGATGAATAAACTAGGGAAAAGGATAAAGGTTAGGAAGAAGGCTCAGTCACTTTGCCACACAAACACCAAGACCCCCAAACTCATGTTAAACAAACGCCAAAGAGACGTAGAAATCTCTTTAAAAAAATATTAGGCACTGAGATCCGTGCCTGTGACCCAAACACTGGGAGGTGGAGACGGGAAGGCCCCTGGGGTTGTTGGCTTGCCAATCTAGCCAGCTAGTTCCAAACTCAGAGAAAGAGCCTGCCTCAAAAATAAGGCGGAGAGTAACTGAGGAAGACACGAGGGAGAACTCTGGTCTCCACGTGCACATATACACACGTGTACAGACATACACTCATGCGTATACAAAGTTGAATGAATGAACACATTCAAGACTCAGCCCCTAGAGCAGGCCCAGCCCAGGCCTGACCTCTCTTCCCATCGGGCACCACTTGCCCCCTGTCAACCTGATAATCTGGAAGGCAGCAGCCTCCGTCTGTATAGCTTGTGTCAGTGGCTAAAAGCTATTCAGTGGCAATTACACTCAGCCTCTCACCCCCCTGTCTCACACTATACAGAGTTTCCATCCACCCCCCCCCCCGCCACTTCCCCCACCTGTGTATAGAATGAGTATTTCCCATCATCCCTCCTTCTCAGCAAGGAGAGTGCCCACCTCCTGCTTCCACTTAGGGGTGTAGAAGGAAGGGGTGCGTGGGAAGGTGCAGCTGACCCAGACTCTGGGGACAGCCCACCAAAGCTTTGGCAGGGCTATGGCACAATGACCTCCCATCAGTGCGTAAATCTCTCCTATGCGGGGCGAGAGTGCCATTGCTTCACTTTAAATAATTAACCACTGTGAGGACAGTGCTGGGGAAGTGGCTCAGTCTGCAGCCGCCTGTTTAACATTTTAATTAAAACCTTTCTGATAAATGTTTACCCTGATTCTGATTCTCGGAAAGAGAATGTCAAAAAAGAGAAGGAAAAAAGAAGGACAAGAGGAAGGAGAGGAAAGGAGATGGAGGAATGGAGGGAAGAGAGAGGAGAAAACACACACACACACACACACACACACACACACACACACACACACACACACACACACAGAGGATAAGGAAAGGGCCACAGTTCCAGGGGAAAATCACCATGCCTACAGGACCTTATTCCCTCTAGCCTATGAACTGGAGAAAAGAGATTCAGACCTTTCCTGGTCTGCTTGAATCTCCTTAAATTCCAAATCTCCAGGCAGTGGTGGTGCCCTTCTAATCCCAGCACTCAGGAGGCAGAGGCAGGCAGATCTCTGAGTTCAATGCCAGCCTGGTCTACCAAGTGCACTCCAGGACAGCCAAGGCTACACAGAGAAGCCTTATCTCGAAAAGTCAAAAGAAGAAGAAAAAAGACCCCTAGCCTTCCTTGTTTCTATTCTGTTACTTTCCCACCCCATATACCCACTTTCCAGGCCTGTCCACAGAGACACACTGGCTTAAACTGAGTCCTGGGTGTCCTTCCTCCCCGAGGAGCTAAGATATCTCCCCCCACCCCCAACAGTTCTTGGCTGAAAGGCCTGATTCCCAGTCCTTGAAAACATTGAGTCCACAGATGATAAACACATGTGTCACTGAAACAACCCCTGTCATGAGGCAGGCTGGAGGGAGGGGGGGGCAGGGACAGAATGTGAGAGCAGGTGCCAGAGCTGTCCTTTTTGAAGAGTTCTTAGGATTTCAGCTGCCTGCTCTGCTCAGGCCTGCTGACTAATAATCTGAGTTAGTGTGTGTGTGTGTGTGTGTGTGTGTGTGTGTGTGCGTGTGTGCCTGTGTGCGTGTACCTGTGTGTGTGTTCGTGTGTGTGCGCGTGTGCGTGTGCACGCGTGTGTGCCTGTGTGCCTGTGTGCGTGTACCTGTGTGTGTGTGCGTGTGTGTGTGTGTGCGTGTGCGTGTGTGCGCGCGTGTGTGCATGTGCATGCGCGTGCGCGTGTGTGTATGTACCCGCGCTGGGGTCCAGCATCTCCAGCTCAGGTCTCCTCTCTCTGCTGCCACTCTGCTTTGCCAGCCTTAATTACAGCAATTTAGGAGAAACACTTAAGATTGCAGAATAAACCTATCAATATTTCACTTAAGAAAGGACTCCTGTCAGATGGTATCAGAGGCCTATAAATGAGAAATATGAGACTTGTTTTTAGACTGCCTTTTCACATGTGCATGTCGCGCGCACACACAAGCACACATACACTCCTCAGATGAACTGTCACATGTGATTTTCTGTCTGTCACAGACTCTGGGAACAGCTGAGGGCTTTATTCAGCTACAGCCAAGCTATTTGCCTAAAACACATTAAAATAAACATGAGAAAAGGGAAGCTCTATGTTCAGGGGCTTCCTGTCAGTGGGAGGCAGGAGATGCCACGCTGGCTGGGTGTGTAGTCAGAGGAAGGTGGTGACTCAGACCTGAACTGCCATGTTCTCTAGAGTAGGTAGCTGGGGCATCCCAGACATCAAGGCACAGTAGCCCTATCTGAGTAGTGAAGGGACCTTGCCCCAGGGTCCTCTCACCCTCCTCCTGTTCTTTGTGCTGGAAGGCCTGAGGGTCTCATATCTCTCAGCTCCATCAGCCCCAGACTGAAAATACATTAGTCATCATTTTGGGTAGGGGAACTGATTCAGCCTTTGTCATCTGACAGCCCTGAGTCATGGGTGTGATCCCAGGGCAGTCACAACTCTAAGCCTCGGGCTCCCCAGTTCTACTGAGTAGGATCTGTACAGAGGCATGACCTCTGCTGTCACCCAGGTGGCAGCAAAATCGGGCTTGTTCTGGGTACCATGCCTTTAAAAGGTCATTGGGGGAGGGGGTGTGCTAGGAACATGACTCGGTTGATGTAATGCCTGTGTGCAAGCAAGAGGACCTGAGTGCAAGTCCTAGCACTTGTGGCAAAATTGTGAGAGCGGGGCCGTACATCTGTAATCCCAGGTCAGGGGAGGCAGAGACCAGGCCATCTCTGGAGCCGGAGCATCTGCTAACCTAGCTGAACCCAAGTCAGAGGGAGATTCTGTCTCCACAAGTAAATAGAGTGCACCTGAAAAATGCACCCTGTATCAACCTCTGCCCTAACACACACACACACACACACACACACACACACACACACACACACACACACACAGCACATGCCAGTTTAGTTTATCTAGAAAGAGATGACCCGTGTGTGTGCTGGGTGCCAGGGCAGCCACAATCATGAATACAGGGAACCAAAGGGACAGGAGTGTTTTGTGTGGAGTAGCCGCATCTCAGGGTCATGTACAAACTATCTCCAAGTCTCTTCTTCATCCCAGAAGCAGTAGAGAAACCCTTGCCTTGTCTTAGCCTGCTTTCTATTGCTGTCATAAATCTCACGACCAAAAGCTACCTGGGGAGGAAAGGGCTTGTTTCAGCTTATAATTTATAGTTCAGGATGGAGGGAGTCAGGGTAGGAACTCAAGGCAGGAACCTGCAGGCAGACAGAAGCAGAAGATGGAAGATGACTGTTTACTGGCTTTATCTTCATGGTTTATCTTCAGCCTACCTTTGTATACCACCCAGGACCACACTGTCCACAGTCAGCTGGACACTCTTGCATCAATCCCCATTCAAGAACAGTGCACTAAAGGCCAATCCTACAGAGACATTTTCTCAATCCAGGCTGCCTCTTCTCTGATAACTCTAGCTTGTGTCGAGTTGAGACACCCCCTGAGGGGAGACAGGAAGCTAGAGAAAAACTCGGATTGATACAAAGAATGTTTCAGCTATCAGAACTGTGCGGCTGTCCATGCAAGGGGCCACTTCCAACTGCTCCGTCCTTGTCATGGATGGCTCTCAAGAGCAGCAGCTTGGCAGGCTGCAGAGGAAACTCAGAGCTCCCACTGGGAGCCTGTGGGATGGATGCCATCAGTCTCAGGGGCCATGTGGAGAAGCCTTCATTCAAGCATCCATCCCTCTTCTCTCATTGCTCTTGTCATTACCATCCCAGGGAGAAGGCAATTGACCTGAGTGACAGTCTTGGGGAAGGACTTAAGGCAGGGTCGACCTTAGGCGTCTCACTGGTGACATAGTATGCATTTTCTGCCCTCCCCACCATGGGATGAGAGGACACACTACAAACTTTATCTGATGCTTAATGATGTTGCCTTATTGAGTGAGGCATGGTGTGCCCACAAACCCACCTGGCAGAAAGATTCCAGCCACCGTCACCACATCTGCCCATTCTGTGTATATTTCTTTTATGCGTGTATACACATATGTGCATATTCATGTGTGTGTATGTTCACGTGTACATGGGTGTATCTGCCTGAACATGTGTGGAGGCCAGAATTCAATTTTGGGTGTCATTTCTCAGGACTCCATGAACTTTGTTTATTTAATTATTTTATTTAAATTTTTCTTATTCTTGAGGATTTCATGTATGCATATTATTGTATTTAGTCCCCATTTCCCCCACCCCAACACTCACCATTTCCCCCTTAATTCCCTTCCCAACTGCAGTTTTTTTTGTTGTTTGTTTTATGAATAGCCCACTGATGTGTACGTGGGCATAAGATTAAGGCAGCCAAAATTCTGGCAGAGATTGGGAAGTGATCTCCAGGCCCCTCCTCTTATTCAGGGCTATTGGCACTTGATAACACCTGGGGGAGGGAGAGTCTGTCCCCTGAGGATGTTTCCTTCCCTGTGCTCAAGCTTTATTGTTGGGGTAAAGTCTCTTCAATGTCCTGGACTTTGCCAGTTCGGCTAGGCTGACCAGCAGGCTTCAGGGACCCACCCACCTCTACTTTTGTCACCAAACCAATTAAAAACAATTTGGGTTATTATTAGTTTCTTGTGTACGGACGCTTTGCCTGAATCTGTGTATGTATGTGCACCAAGTGTGTGCCTGGTGTGGCAGAGGTCAGACAAGGGCACTGGATCCCCTGGAATTGGATTGCAGATGGTTGTGAACTGCCATGTGGGTGCTGGGAACTGAACTCTGGTTCTCTGCAAGCCCCGAATCTGGCACTTTAAATGTGGGTTCTGGGGGTTAACTCAGGTCCTCATGCATGCAAATGCTTTGAAGCCTCCCCAGCCTTGTATGTATTTCTTAGGGCCCTCTGAGCTTTGCATGGAAGAAGCATGTGTCCTTGATGACCTGAGGTCCCATTTTAAGCAAGCTTCCTGGGCTCCGAACACATAGTGGTCTTCCTGCTATGGTGTGAATATAGAATGTTCCCATGGGCTCATGATTGGGGGATTCATGGTCCTCAGTTGGTAGCACTCCTTACGGAAGGAGGAGGGAGGAAGTAAAACCTTAGAAGGTGGGGCCTATCTGGAGGAAGTAGGTCATGGGGGTGTGCCTGTGACACTCATGCTTGTTGGACCTCAGGTCCCTTTCTTTTATTTTACATTTGTTTATTTATTTATTTATTTATTTATTTATTTATTTATTTATTTATTTATTTGTGTGTGTGTCTGCATGTGTGTGTGTGTGAGTGTGTATGTGTGTGTGTGTGTATGTGTGTGTATGTGTCTCTCTGTATGTAAGCACATGCATATGCTCATGTCATATCATGACTGTGGAAGTCAGGGGCCTGTTCTTTACATATGTGGGATCTGAGGACTGAGCTCAGGTCCTGAGACTTGGTGACAAGTCCTTTATCCACCGAGCCATCTCACCTATTCCCACTTTTGCCTGTCCCCTATGAGGTGAACAGGTCCTCTTTCTCATGGTTCTGCTGCCTCGACGCTGGGCCACACCACAGGCTCAGAATCAACAGAGCCCAGGACTCAGAGAAGTGAGCCCATCCTCCTTGACGCTGTTCCCTCAGATACCTAGTCAGGGCTGTGTAGAGGTAACTACCACACTTTGTGCTGTTGTCTCTCCAAGGTGCCAAATAGAATACCTCAGACTGGGGCTTACTTCTCACAGCTGCGGAGGACGTGAGATCCTTCACCAAGGTGAAGCCAGCCTTGCTTTATGGAGAGGGCCTTGCCTTTGTTTCAGGGACAGTCCTTTGAGTGTTGGAGCCTCTGGAGGGGAAGAATGCTATGTCCCCACATGGCAGAAAGGGAAAGTGGGAAGGATCACACCAGATCTGCCTTATGGAGGGCAGAGCCCTGAGACTCAGGGGCCGCTCAGAGGCTATACTTCCCAATACTGCCACATTTGTAATTAAGTATCAGCCGCTGGGAGGCCATACTTCCCAATACTGCTACATTTGTAATTAAGTATCAACTTGCAGTTTGGAGAGGCTAGACATTCAATTCACGGCACTGCCTTCCTCAGACTCCCCAGCTTGTCTCTGTTCAGGGTCAATGAGAGTGACAGCATGAGATTGGAGATCTCTCTCTCCCCCCCCTCCCTTCATCTCTGTCTCTCTCATTGAATTACTGCTTGCAGGGTTGGTAATGACCTCTGCCATTGTCTGAGGTCACAGATTTGCTGCTCTGGCCACATCTGGCTGTTCATCACCTCTTTTGACTTCCCAGGACCCCCCGACACTAACACAATAATGTCTAGAGCTGTTTGTGTTTTCCTGGTGGGATCCTGACTCACACAGAACAGTCTCCCTTGAGGAATTCATGTGGCTGATTCCCTGGATGCTATCCACCACAGAAGGACACACAAATCTCCAGACACCCAGGCTTATCAGTCCTTAGTGGCTGGGGAGACAATGTCATGGAGACCATGGAGGGTGTACTCTCACATGAGCATTCTCTCCTGGGAGGAAACAGGCCGGCAGGAAAGGGTGTGGAGAGGGATCTTTCTTCACAGCACTGGCTTGCCCTGGCTCACCTGAAGCGAGAAGACGTAATAATCTGTCGTCTGGGGATAGCTTGACCCTGTTCCTGGGTCTTCTCATTGTGAGTCTTGTTCAACATCCCTGAAGTCCCCATTTCTTCCATCTCTATCTTCTCTACTCCTGACTTGAGCCAAAACTTTCTGAGCCAGTGGTTCTCATTCTGTGGGCGGTGACCCCTTTGGGGGTGATGGATGACCTTTTCCCATGACCTTGAGCCCACTCTTAGACCAGTGGTTCTCAACCAGTGACCCATGGGGGGGGGTCTAATAACTCCTTCACAGGGTTCACCTAAACACCAGAAGACAGATATTTACATTATGATTTATAACAGTATCAAACTTATAGTTATGAGGTAGCGAGATAATGTTATGGTTGGGCTCACCATAATATGAGGAACTGTATCAAAGGGTCACAGCATCGGGAAGGATGAGAACCACTGTTCTAGACCATCTAGTATAGTGTCTCTGCCCTTGAGGCAGCCTGAGGTCCTGGGCTCCCAGCATTCTCTGCTGTGTCCATTGTTGTCATGTTGCCTGTCAGGCCATGCCGACATTTCCCAGGTGACTTACAGAGGTCATTGTTCATCAGTAAGAACCCGAAGGCACGGTTAGGGTTGTAGTGGTCACCCGTGTGTCCTTTGCCTGAGCCTGGAAGAGTAGTGAGCCTCCCAAGCGAGTGGCAGATGTGGAGGATAAATCTCCACAGAGATCTGTCACACCTGCTTCATTCCGCATCACCATGTGCTCATGAGCAACTTTAGAGAGTTGATGTAGAGCTTCCTCTTCCAAGGAAAGAAGTAGGCTATAAGCACCATGAACATCCCTCAAGGATCTCAGTCACGGTCAGCACTATTGTCTTTCCCATGACCTTGATGTCTAGGAATTCTAGAAGTAGCCCTATATCACCGCCACAACTACCAACAGGGCATCACTGTCACCATAGTTACCCCACCATCCTTGACCCTCAGACACCACTAATACTGATGTCATGATCATTGGCACTGTGGATTTCTTAACCAAAATCAACATCATAACCCAGCCAGTGTCAGCATCTTACATGTCATTTGGCATCTCTCATTATTCTTCTGTAAGGGTTCGGCTGGGTTGAGGACTGGAGAGGCTGAGGCATAGGTATTGTCATGGGAGAGAGACACAGCTGTATGGGCATCACAGCAGCAGCATGAAGTCACACACAAACATATGGAGAGGCCTGTGTCCTTCCAGAAGGGTGTGCATTGGTGTGGGAAGAACAATGGATAAAGGACAGAAAAGGAAATCCATCTCCAAGGAGAACACCCATAGCAGGTGGTAGACTCCATGCCTAGTGAGGGGCATAGGTCATCTGGAGCTCATTGGAGCTCAGATGGGAGGTTGTGAGAGTTTGCATGTGATTGGCCCCCACAATCTCATAGGGAGTGGCACTATTAGGTGTGGCTTTGTTGGAGTGGGTATGGCCTTGTTGGAGAAAGTGTGTCACTATGGGGGCGGGCTTTGAGGTGACTTCCTGTTGCCTGTAAGATATAGAACTCTCGGCTGTTTCTCCAGCACCAATCTGCCTGCACACAGCCATGCTCCCCATCATGACGATAATGGACTGACCCTATGAAGCTGTGAGACAGCCCCAATTAAATGTGTTCTTTATAAGGGTTGCCATGGTCATGGTGTCTCTTCACAGCACTAGAAACATAGCTGAGAAAGAAGTCATTGTGAACTTGAGGGTCTGCCGCCCTCCCTTTGTAGCTTGCCTTGCCCAGGCAGGGGAAATGAGGAGAAAGAAGCAGCCACTGATGCTGATGTTAGTCCTTGCTGTCTTGGCAAACAAACGGTCTCACGGAGCACTGACATGGACAAGGCCACGTGTGCCCATAATAGAGCAAGACAGAAATTAAGTGTACTCCACAATCACCTCTTAACACAGACAGATCACAAACAGCTCCAACCAAAAGATGCCACACACCCATTTTCCAGCGAATGGTGGCCACTGTTACTGCTTTGCCACCAGAGGCTTTAGACTACTGAGACGTCCAGTCGTAGGATTACCTCCATCATTGCCCTAGTTTCATTTCTACTGTTGTGATAAAGTACCCTGGGGAAAGCAACTTACGGCCCAAAGGGCTTATTTTAGTTTAAAATTCCAGGCTATGGTCCAGCACTGGCGGGGGGGGGGAGGCAGGAACTTGAAAGAGATGGTCATGCACATCATAGCAGAGCAGAGAGAAATGAATGAGTGCCTGTTCTATAAAGTCCACACAAAGACAGGTGTCTCCTTGCTTCCCCAAGTGGCCCTCACCTTTTCCTAGAGACTTGGGCACAGTACTGCCCAGTAGCATTCAAGGTGAAGACATCTGCCTCCACCTAAATGTGTCTCCACAGGGTATGAATGGAAATGTTAATCCACTAATCTACCAACCTGGCCTCTTTGGCTCTGACCTAAAGATGCAGAGCATCCCAGTCAATGGTGGGGTTGAATGCAGTGTGTACATGTACATACATGTATACACACATCATATATGCACACACATGTAATACATATCATATGCACACACATAGATGTATACACACATCATACACATGCTTGCACATACACACATACACTCATACCTGCACACACACATATACACACATCATATACATGCATGCACACACACTCATACCTGAATACACATATAACATATATGTGTCACACATACATATTTATATACATGCATGCACATACACACACATACCTGCACACAAATACACACATCATATACATGCATACACATACACACATACCTGTACATGCATGCATGTGGTATTTTTTATGCATATTCCTAACACACACACACACACACACACACACACACACACACACACACTTACATGTACCCAGATTGCTCTCATGTGGCAGCACAGGCATTTTCCTCATCCCAGAGACTTAAACAACCTACTAGTTGGTTTTCTTAGTCTTTCTGCTCTGCCCTCCTACACACACACACACACACACACACACACACACACACACACACACACACACTTACATGTACCCAGATTGCTCTCATGTGGCAGCACAGGCATTTTCCTCATCCCAGAGACTTAAACAACCTACTAGTTGGTTTTCTTAGTCTTTCTGCTCTGCCCTCATGATCTCTCAGCCCCATCTTTGTGTAGTGGTATTCAACACTGCCCCTCCTCTGCCTCTGGACCAGTTTTCTTTTATTCAGCTTAGGTAGTCTGAGATCTGGTCATATCCCGTGGAGTAGGGTGAGATCTTGAATGAGGACAGTCACAGCTTCTAATCTGCCAGCCCACAGACCTCCTGTATCTCAGGAGGGCTATGAATACAGCTATGAATACAGACCAATATTTTTAAAGATGAAGCTCTGTCTGTCTCAGAGCTGAAAGGTTGAACAACTCTGGAGCCTTCTGATCTGTTGAGCCAACGTAAATGAATAAGGCATATATGCTGTTTGGTGTCTGTACAGGGTGAAATAATGTATCCCTAAAGTTCATTTGCTGAAGCCTGTGCCCCTACATCTACATTGGAATACGGGGCCTTTAGGGAGGTGCTTAAAGTCGGGCTCTGAGTGCAGGCCCTCCCTCCACCCAACCTGAGTCATTACCAGAAAAGGCCACAGACCGTGGCTCTCTTATCAAGAGACAGTGAGGTCAGAGCCACCTGACATCAAGAATAGGCACCAGAGGGATACTGCACCCCTACCACCTTGCTCTTGGATTTCTAGATTCCGAAACTGCAACGGAATACAGTTGCTTAGGCCAGCAGTCTGGCATTTACTACAACAGCCCACATTAACTAACATGCTCCCCTGTTGATTTCTGCTAGCTTACTCTTAGTGTATGGACGTTGTTTTTCTACCAAATGGGTGAGGCTGGTGAGACAATCTCAAGAGCTTCAGCCATTTGCTAAAGGTCACAGGCTGACCCAGCCACATTCACTGAGCCCCCACTGACCTTGAGTCCCTGGAATCCACACTCTCCTCTCTTCCATCATCTGGTGAGACAGGGGACAGGGGCTGCCCTGAACCTTATAGCCACAGGTGGTATGCTGGCCTCGATTCAGCAAACATCAGCCTCCCTGAGCCTCAGTTTCCACATTAACATTTGAACAGTTGCTCCCTGGTGTCCGGTGCTGTTTGGAGAGATTACTGGTAGGTATAGCCTTGCTGGAGGAAGTACGTCAGTGGGGAATCATTGTCTCATGTTTCAGTTTGCTTTGATCTGACTGTTAAAGACAGGATCCTCAGTGTCCTGATTCAGCCACATGCCTACTTCTCACTGCCATGCCTTCCTGACAGGATGGACTCATAGCTCTGAAATCATAATGGCAAATAAACTCTTCCTCCCACATGCCTTGGTGATGAAAAAGAAACTAACACAGCGTCACAGATAGGAGGCTATGGGTGCTCCTTTCTTCTTTTGGGCTTTATCAAACAGCTACAAGGATGCCTTGCAGTGGGGGTAAGGGATCCTTATCGTGTCCCCTCATTTATATCAAATGACATTGGGCAACTTCTCTTGGCCTTGGTTTCATCATCAAGAGAATGGTGTTTCTAAGGGGAAGACGCATGGTGACTCACGAAAGGCTCTGAGGTGCAGCTTGTCTTGCAATTGGACCTTCTTGCACACTGTGCCCTGTGGGGATAAGTGTTGCAAAGGAGCTCATTCATGAGGCCCATCAGGGAGGCAAAGTGTGTATCCCCAGTCTGCCTCCCCAAGAATAGGGTTAAAGGATGTTGGTAAGATATAGAAGGAGCGCGAGGGCTGGGAAGATGGCCTGAACTGGGACACCCAGCACCTGTGGAAGAGGCAGGTGAGGCAGCAAGCACCTGTAATGCCAGCTGGGGAAGTAAACACAGGTCTGGGATTTTCTGCCCAGTCAGTGGAGCTGAATCTGTGCACTCCAGATTCAAGAAAAGTGCCTGTCTGCCTGTTGGGGAAAATAAGGTGGATGGGGCTGGAGAGATGGCTCAGTGGTTAAGGGTGCTTGTTACTCTTCAGGAGGACTGGAGTTTGGCTCCCAGCACCCATATCAGGCAGCTCACAGCCACCTGTAACTCCAAAGTATCCATCACCCATCCAGGCCTCTGTGAGCACCGTCATACACGTGGTAAATACTCAGATATAGACACAAATTCAAAACAAGCAAAACCTTTTATTTAAAAAGATGCAAAGCAAAAGATGAAAATGTTCCACGCTGACCTCTGATTCTACACACACATACATGTGCAGACACACAACACATATACTCACACAGACACATAAAAGCAGCAGCAGCAGCAGCAGCAGGGTGGTTTACTGTATAGGGGACGTGAAACTGGCTTCATAAAGATGCACGCTCAGAAAGTGGTGGGGTACCTGAGGGAGTACTACGGCCTCTACACATCGAAGAAGTCACCCTTCAGGACTTGAGCTACTATAGGCAGATTTTTCTGTTCTGCCTGCCAGCTCCCAAATAGTCTCTTGGGGACTCCTTATTATGAATGTTTAGCCAATGGCTTAGACTTGTTTCTAACTAGCTCTTATAACTTAAATTAACCCATGTCTTTTAATCTATGTTCTTCTATGTGGCTCGGTTGGTTACCTTTACTTTGTAAAGCCAGTGCAGCATGCTTTCTCTGCTTCTCTGGCATGTCTCTGGTTGCACTTCCTCATAGCAATGGGATGGGACATGCCATTCTGTAAATATGCTTCTCTTATTGGTTAATGAATAAAGCACTGTTGGCCAATAGGAAAGCAAGATAGGTGGGACAAGGAGACCAGGAGGATAGAGGGAGTAGTAAGGAGGAGATTCAAGATGGAGGACAGAGAGAGAAGAACACCAGCCCCTCTTATCCAGTAAGATAAGGCCACGTGGAAATACTTAGGTTAATAAAAAATGGGTTAATATTTAAGACAGATCTAGCCGATAAGGAATTAGTAATAGGCCAACAGCTTAATATCAAATACAGGGTCTCTGTGTGTTAATCGGGGCTGGTGCGGCTGTGGGGCCAGACTGGCAGAGAAAACCTACTCTTAACACAATGATTCAGCAGGGCTGGAAAGAAAGTAACTTCTGCCTGGTAACTGGTGATTAAAAACACTATTGGCCCTCACTAGTCTCTCCACTCACTATCATCAAACTTCTCCCACTGAAGCCCTGCCCCTACCCTCAAGCCTACTTGAACGTCTGCTCAGATCAATAAAGAGAGTTCCTGCCCTGACCAGACTCCTGTCATGTCTGATTATCCCTGTGGTGGGCAGGGCCTGGGGAACGGTCGGACAGCGCACTCACCTTTCCTGGGTCCTCTCCTCTGAGGGAGGAATTGCGGAGCAGAGACCCCACAACTGGCACCCAACATGGGGCCATCACAACCGAGGCCATGCGGACCCTCAAGGTGAGTGAGACCCTTGGTATGGGTAACTACAACTCAACCAAGCATGACCCAGCCCTTAAGGCTCTCTGAGTCATGCTTCAATCTAGAGGATTGGAGCTCACAGATGCAAATGCAACAAAAACCTGGGTCAACATCGAGCTTTTGTCCCTGGGTCCCAGCCACCAACCTCTTCTCTTGGGAAACGTGGGAGAGTTGGGAGGTTGGCGGTAGAAAGAGAAAAGCACTTTGGTGAGACCCCCTCTCAGATTCCACCCTACTAACAGGGCCCCTAAGGCCTGTTTTCACCCAGCCTCCCTCCCCCACCTATCTGGGCACGAGTGGGAAAGGCTGATCTTAAGACTCAACCTTCTGGTCAGCTGCTTGCCACAGCCAAGGCAAGGGAGGAACAGGAAGGGACGGGCACAGGTGCAGATATTAGGCCAATGGTCCCTCCTGCCCCCACAGAGGAGAGGAAAAGCAAAATTGGACTGACTTTGCTAAAGAAAGAGCCCAAATAACCAAAACTAAAAGAATAGAAATGAAGACCAAGGTTCTTGTGGAACCTCCAGGGCCAAGCATGGGAGACTACCATCCTCTTCCTTACACTACTGGAGATTCTAAATCACTCCTGGGCAGACAGTTCCCCATATGCCACCCTCTGCCAGGATCTTTGGTCTCATGATCATTATGCTACCACACCATGGGGAGCGACAGAGCTGGCATATGCTGAAGCTTATCTGGCAAAAAAAAAAAAAAAAAAAAAAAAAGGGTGAGGGTGAGGCACCTGGAGCTTTTCCTGTTTTCCCGGTCCTAACAGGGCTTCTCTAATGGTATCCATGGGAGGCCAAGGACCTTAAGAAGTTAAGGAAGGCAGTAGCACAGGATGGGCCTAATTCCCCATGGGCCCAGGCCCTCCTGCAGGAAATAGCTTACACCCTTGTATTCCCAAGGATTGGATGGACCTGGCTAAGGCCGTCCCACCCAGTACCCAGCTCATTAAATGGACTGCCTTATTTGGGAGGAGTGCCGGGTCAGAGCAGAGCGAAACCAACAAGCTAACCAGGCCATACCTATTACCTATGCCAGGTTGTCTGGTACAGGGGAAGCATTTTCAACAGGGATCCAACAAGCTGAGGTACCCACTACCCCATACAGAGATCAGGGCCGGGGCAAAATTGAAGGAAGGGCCCATAGAGCCACCCATTGCTGGGGTGAGGCAAAACCCAGAAGAATCTCTCCTGGAATTGTTATGAGTATGTTTTCCTGCTGGCCTGCCTGGTCCCAGAGCTGCACCAGACACAAATAACACACAGAGTTGCTATATTTGATATAAAGCTGTTGGCCAGTTATTAGTTTCTTATCGGCTAGCTCTGTCTTAAATATTAACCCATTTCTATTAATCTAAGTATTTCCATGTGGTCTCATCTTACCAGAAAGAGGGGCTGTCGTTCTGTTTTCTCCATCCTCCATCTTGACTCTTCTCCCTACTCCTTCGGGAGTCCTCCTTCCAGAATCCTAGTCCCGCCTATCTTGCTTTCCTATTGGCCAACAGTGCTTTATTCATTGGCCAATGCAAGAAACATATTTACAGAATGACATCTCCCATCACAGAATTCATTGATAGGGCCCAACAGAGCATCTACTGAACGTTGTCCCCTGGCTGGATGAAGGATGAATTTGTTAAGATAGTAATCTGGGAGGGAATGAATGGGGCCCATTGAGCCCCCTGTGGAGGTTTGAAGGACACCACCCCGAGCCAATGGGTTATTAGGGGTTATTAGCCACCCAAAATATTGACACCCAACACCACCAGACAATCTCTTGTGGCAGCACTGCAGGCACAGACCGCTTCAATGACCCAAGCAATTGCTAATGTGTCAGCTGCCCAAAGAGGTGTTCCTCAAAAGGAAGCCCAGAAGGGGACCTGCTTCAGGTGTAGTCAGCCAGGTACTTTAAGTGTTATTGGCCACAGGGCATGGCCAATAGTCCAGCCTTTTGCCAACAATATCTTGCTAGCCTCCTCCACCCATTTTTTGCAAAGAGAAGGCTCCTTCTTGTGTGTCTACATGGATGACCTGGTCTTAGGCCACACCCATCCTCAAACCCTGGAGAAATTGGCTGGTGAAGTCTTGGATGCCCTTACCTTCCATGGTTTTCTGGTATCCCCTAATAAAGTTCAGAAAATCCCTCCTTTCAAAAGCCTGGGCATGTCTCTCACAATGGGGGGTGGGGTTAGCCCAATGAGGCCCACCCTACAGGTGTCAAGCCCTTTGACATTATCCCAGCTACCCTGGGTGTCTCTAGGTACAGGAGAGCTTGAATCCTTCTATGAGCCATTGAGGGGGAAGGATCCCCATGATCTTATCACTCTTGAGACCCGTCACCAAAAGATTATACAAAAGTTCCAAGAGGCATTGGAAGGGTCCATATTAGCCAGGTGTTCCCCTGGATCCATTATCATTATGGCTGCTCTCTGGAGGATCCTTTCTGCTTGGATCATTAACCCAAAAGGGAGATCCTGTTGAATGGGTCCACATGGCCTTGGGGGACATGCCCCAGATGTATTCCCAGCATACCTTATAATCAGGGCACTGGTTATGTCTCTAAGACATTATGGGTGAGATCCTGACGATAAAGTCTTCCCCTTCTGCCTGGCAGACATTGACTGGCTATGCAGGGCCAACACCCATCTGGCCATGGCCCTCAAGGGATTTCTGGGGCAGCTCAACTGCCATTATGTGTCCATCAAACTGCAGTCCCTTGCCCAAGGACTACTGTCCACATCCCCCCTTAATTAGTTTGGTGCCAATCCCCAGCGCTATTAATGTTTTCACAGATGGGGGGAAACAAGGGTAGGCATTTGTAAGTTTCAGGGTGGGGGAACAATGTTCATGTTTACAAAATTTTTTCCCATGCCACAGTTATGCCCAATATAAGGAGATGATGGCAATACTCATGGTCCTCTGGGAAATCCCGCCACATGCAATCTTTTCACTGACAGTTTGCATTTGGCTAACTTATTTCCATCCCCCCCCCTAGGGTGCATATATGCCTAGATTCTAACCCAATATCTGCCCTCATGATCCAGCTCCACACAACAATGGAGGAAAGAAGGGAACCTGTTTATATCCAACACCTGCGTGGCCATCAAGGCCTACCCAGACTGCTGACACTGGGGAATGCCTCTGGCCACCCTTAGCTTCTGGTTCTGTGGTGTTGAACCTAGAACAAGCTGGGCGACTTCACCATCTGACACATCTCAATGGACCTTTCCCAAGGTTCCCGTTAAGGACTTCAAAACTTGTAAATCATGCCAGCCTTACCTAAGCTGCCACCTCTGCAGCCTCGGGAGTTAATCCCTGAGGGCTTTGGCCTAATATTATTTGGCAAACTGATGTGACACATTTTTCCCCTTTTGGGAAGCTCAAATATGTCTTTGTTACCATAGATACCTATTCTAAGGCTTGTTGGGCAATAGCCCACTCAGGTGAAAAGGCCAAACATGTCCAACATCACCTCCTCCAAGGCTTTGCTACCCTGGACCTGCCAAAACATATTAAGGCAGACAATGTTTCCTGCTTTGTGAATTGTTCCTTACAAAAGTTCCTTCAAAACTAGGATATTACACACACTACTGGTATCCCATATAACCCACAAGGACAAGCAAGCTATAATAGAGAGATGTCACCAAAGCCTTAAAGAACAGCTATTAAGACAATAAGGGCGGATAGACAGCCAATTATATAGAGCCCTCCTCACATTAAATATTTAACATTTTCAAAAGGAGAACATTAATCAAGGTTCCAAAAACATTGGGGCACACTGAATGTTAAGCCTTATATATTGGTCAAATGGAAAGACCCCCTAACCTTCCAATGGAGGAGACTCAGCCCACTCCTAACAATGGGGAGAGGGTTTGGATGTGTCTTCCCCTCAGGGGAGAAATCACCCATATGGCCACCGGCCTGAAATCTTTAGCTTATACCCAGGGTCTGACTCCTCATTGGTGCCAAATAATCACGATCCCAGGATATTGCCAACCCCTGAAGACTCTGCTTTCTGTTTATCATCCAGGGCCTGGTAATAATGAAGGAGATATTGATGCTACTGGTGATGGCCCTCCCCCATGCCAGTGACGGAGGCTTCGGGAACCACAGGATGCCTCGAAGCTCATCATCAAGACCTGTGAATGTGAAGGTGGGACATACGTGGTAAATAATTATTGGGGCCAGGGACCCATTATTAATGTCACTGAATGGGGTACCAAGCTTGCATATTTTACTGCTCAAGGCTGGTTTTCTGCAAACAAGCTGAGGGTCATCCCACCAGCTGATGGCAAACCAGGCTCCTGCCCATATCCTGCCTTTTACTCTACTATGCATGCCGCTTGCTATGAAATGGCTCAGCAATGTACACATAACTCCCAGATATATTGGACAGCCATATGGGGCATGGGTACCTTGCCCCTCACAGGCACAGGGATGTTGGGTCAGTTCACTTCCCCCTGCTATGGTGGGGAGGAAGAACAAGTATGTCGGAATCTCGTTACTCCCTTAGGGTATTTGGATGGGGGTGGAGTTCAAGTTAGAATTGATACTCAAGAAAAAAATTAATACTATTATTTAGAGCCTATACCCCCAATGCAATTATCATCCCCTGGTCCTCCCTGAGACCCTAGGCGAACCAGGTCTCTACCCCAGCCTTGAGGAGATCCTATGCCATATTTTCTCTCTCTTAAATTATTCAAGACCAGAGATGGTGCAGGATTGCTGGCTATGCCTCCAAATGGGTCCACCATAGCCCCTGGCTCTTATTGGAAACACCAATGTGACCTACATTTCCAGGGGAAATTGTACCCTGTTTCCCCCAATTCAGACAATTGGCCTATCTAACGGTTCTCTCGGCGCCCCCTCTTCCAAGCATGTTCCGCATAGATGTTGGACAAATAAACCTTTCCCACTTCCACATCAATATAACTGTTGATTTGACCTCTGTGGGGGTGAATTTTTGTCTGCGGTGAGGACAAGCCTTTAGCTTCCTCTCTGCTAACTGGACGGCTATGTGCCTTGGGCAGTCTATCCCTCGATATTAGTCTTGTTCAGGACATGAACGCCTTCACATCCCGGCATTTGATTATTGAACTGGACATCATAAGAGAGCGTCCAAGTGATCCCCCTCTTGGTGGGGCTTGGCATGCGCACAGGGGTGGCCACGGGAACCATAGAATAGGGATAGCCACCTGCCAGTTCATCAAGTTGTCCCAACAACTGATTGATGGCATGCAGACTGTAGTGTCCACCATTCTGGATCTTCAAGATCAGATTGATTCACTGGCAGAGGCGGTCCTCTAAAATAGGAGCCGGCTTGACCTCCTAACAGTAAGAAAGGAGGCATCTGCTTATTTTTACGGGAAAAATGCTGCTTCCATGCCAACAAGGCTGGCATTGTTCAAAGTAAGATTAAGACATTACAAGAAGGCCTGGGAAAAAGGTGATGAGAACTACAAGACAACCCCTCATGGACCAGACTCCATGGCCTCTTCCCCTATCTGCTCCCTCTCCTTGGTCCCTTCCTCAATCTATTTCTTATCCTCACTTTCAGGCCCTGTGGTTTTAATAAAATTACCCAGTTTAACCAGCTGAGTATTGAGTCTGTCAGGATTTAACAGGCCCGAGTGCTGTATCAGAGGCTCAAATCCTGCGTGCTCGAACCTGAATTGGGGCCTGTCGTGTCCAAAGTGGGACCCTCTGACCTGTGGGGCACCCAATATCTGCCCTGCTACCCCTAAGCTGGCCTATGAGGGGTAAGATCCCATGGGATTTGGGGCAACCTAAGACAGAGACCCATTCAGGAGGAGCACTATTAAAACAGAAAGGGGAAATGTGGGGACATCAGGCCTGGGGATGGTTCCCAGGCCTGTGCCCAGGCAAGGCCTAAAGACATGACCTGAGATTGCCTCAAGTTTGGAGACCTGTCTCTGGTTGCACTTCCATATAGCGATGATTCAGCAGGGCAGGAAAGAAAGTAACGTCTGCCTGGTAACTGGTGATTAAAAACAACACAATTATTGGCCCTCACTAGTCTCTCCACCTGCTATTATCAAACTTCTCCCACTGAAGCCCTGCCCCTACCCTGAAGCCTATTTAAACATCTGCTCAGATCAATAAAGTGAGTTCCTGCCCTGACCAGGTGCCCTGTCATGCATCTGATTGTCCTTGTGGTGGGCAGGGCCTGGGGAATGGGCAGGTAATGCACTCACCTTTCCTGGGGTCCTCTCCTCTGAGGGGGGAATTGTGGAGCAGAACACACACACACACACACACACACACACACACACACACACACACACCTTGTTCCATCCTGGGAAATCTGTCCTCTTCTGTGACATGCTAGAAGGGTACCACACTCAAAGTTTAAGGAGCACCAAGACACCCCTTCCCCACTTCTTCATCTGAGAGGGGACATGCCCCTGGGGACCCTACCATTGAACTTTCTACTCTGGTTGGGGAGGTGTCTACTTTCCAAACGCCCCAGGAAAGGCAGTGAGGTGCTGGGTGCAGGGAGACCTTCCACCCATTGTGTATAAAAAATTAGTGACAACTGGCAGGAGGCTAGAAGCACTTGAGGGTACCCGGAGAGCCGTTTGGTGTCTCTGTCCTGGGAGCAGAAAGCTGACAGGGCACCACCAAGCAAGGGATGGGATCGTAACAGTTCTTTCCACTTGGTAAATGGAAGACATCGATGTCTGCACAGTATTGATCCTTTTTACATAGTCCTGCTGATCCCAACTCCATGGAAGGATGGGGAAACTGAGGCACAGGGAAAAGCGACTAGTTGAAAGCATTATCATTAACCAACAGTAGAGGCTGAGAGTCAGACAGAGACAGCTTGGCTGCATTCCTTGACTTGTCCCCTCGTGCTGCACCTCTCCAGATGAGCCCACACTTTGCAGCTCTGACTTCATTCAGTGTCACTGTTTTCATGACCCTGTTCACTGCTGAGCTAAGCTCACGAGTCAGGAAGCCACCCTGTTTGTGTCTCATTGTCCTCCTGGTCCTTGCCAGGTGCCCAGTAACTACAGCTTCACGGATGAATGGGTGGATGAGAGAAAGAGTGAATGGAGGTAACATGGCAGATGCCACCAAAAAGGGGGTGTGGAGTGCGTTAAAGGGCGCCCAGAGTACTAAGCATGCTTAGGGAAGGCAGCAGGAAGGTGGTATTTGCAAGGCATACCAAGGCCTGTGTTACACCCCCAACATGTCGCTGGAGAGTCGGGATACATCCACAGGGTTGACCTGGACTCCAACTGCACTCTGGGAGCCTTCATCATCCCCACCCCCACCACCGCAGTGGGGTGGCCCTCTGAGCCAATGTCTTTAGGGGCCTCTGAAGCTCAGCGTGCCACATAGCTCCCCCCTCTCCCTCCCACCAGCCGAGGCCTCTGAGCTGCGTTGTTGTCCAGATTGCTGGCATTACTTCTAATCCTCAAACTGTACCTTCCCCCAGAGGAAAAGCCTCTTTTCATGCTGAGGTCGGAACGCTAAGTGTTCTGGAAGCAATTGGAAACAATGATGAGAACAAGCAGGGGGTAGTGCATGACAGAACAAGAGGAGACCCTGCTCCCCAGAGAACACAGCCTTACAAAGTCCCTGGCTGGGGGATCTGAGGCTGAGGCAAGGGGGTGACTTCAGGATGGGGAAGCAACCAGGGAGGGGTACTGGCAGCTGGGGAGGCCAGTCCCTCACCCGGCCAGCTTGTGCACAAGCAGGAAACCAGGGCATAAATCCGTAGAATGGTATGTACCAGTAGGAGAGATGGGTAGGCCTGCGGTGTAAGAAATGAGTTAAAAGAATCATTGGGTGAGTAAAGGGAAATACCAGGAATCAATTGCAGGGAAGATTTCAAGTAATCATAAAGGGTTTTCTTCAAATACATTCACTGCTAAGAGCTACAGATGTCAAGAGAGAAAATTGGTTCACTTACAGTAATAGTCATGAAGCTGGGGTGGGGTGGGGTGGGCAGGAGGGGTCTTAACCAGGCACCTCCTCCCTAGCAGTGAGGAGGATGGCCAGGTTCATGGACCAGGGGAGGGAGAAGGGCATGGCTTCTCTCTGAAATGAAGCTGATGGCCAGTGCTGGCTGAACAGAGGGACAGCTTGGAGAAGGACATTGTGATCCCAGCAGCTACCAGCTCCCTGGATGAGAGACAGCCACCAGCTTAGACGTTTGTTGGTCTGTGATGAACAGAGCACTCTACTGGGTGCATGATACAGTGAGCACACTTGGAAGTGTGCTGGCTTCTCTGGGTGTACAACCTACTAAGGGGGTGAAAGGGACACCCAAAGGCAGGTGGGAAAGATCCGGAAGACAAACCCCTGGGGATAAGAGCTGTCCGCCATCACAGGGTGCCTGGGCTTCAGGGCCCATGTGGTGGCCACCTAGACTTCATTCTCATTTGCTTCTCTGTTGTTGGGATTCAACACTGACAAAATAACCGTGTGGGGGGGGGATGGGTGTGTTTGGTTTACAGGTTCTAGTCCACCATTGGAGGAAACTCAGGCAGGAGCCTGGAGTGAGGAACTTGAGCAGGGACCATGGAGGATCACAGCTAATTGACTTTCTCAGCTACCCTTTTTATACAGGGCAGGACCACCTGCCTCCAGTCAGCGCTGCCACAGTGCGCTGGGCCCTCCAACATCAATCAACAACAAAGACAATGTCTCACAGCCATGGCCATGGGTCTGGACAGTCCCTCAGTTGAGGGTCCCTCTTCCCAGGTGACTCTAGGTTTGGGTCAAGTTGACAGATGAAGCTGATGACAGCAGACCCGCTTGCTCCCAGAAGCTGCCTTTCTAAGGATCCCTCTCTGGATAAGACAACGCATTAAAGGTGGTAGATCCCACCTTCACCTTGCACAGGGAAGGCCAAGGTGATCCTGTCATCTGGAGCCCAGACAGTGGGTTGGAGCCACCTTAAACACCTCTGAGGACACATACAATATGATGGACAATTCTGCAAAAGGCACAGGCAGATTCATCTGGCTTTATCATGACACCTTTTATGCCAGTTTCCTGAGATAGCATTAGTTCTAATGTGATGATGTGGCCATGGGTTATCTGGCAGAGGTATCTGAGTTAGGGAAGCCCTGCCAAAGGCATATAGTAAATGCCTTTTTCTTCAATGAGAAGATGGTTCCTTAGACTTCAGTGGGAGAATGTCCAGCCCCTGTGGTGGAAGGTGAATACCATTAGCATTCAAGGCTCCTGATTTCTCAAACATTCTGTTTTTCATGTTAGTGTGTATTCATTACACGAGCGTTTTCTGTGGTGCTGTTTTCCTATATGTACCGCATATACTTTGGTTATGTTCACCTCCTACTGGACTCTTACCACACTCTCCCTTCCTACCGGTGTCCATTTCTTTCTTCTACTTTCATGTCTTGGTATAAAGTGTTTTTTTTTAATCTATATTTTTTAAATGAGAGGAAACATGAAATATTTGTCTTTATCAGATTAGCTTAATTCAGTCAGCATACAAATTTTGGATCCCATCATTTTCCTGCATGATTTTGCTCTTTTAAAGACATATTGATATAGTGTGTGTGTGTGTGTGTGTGTGTGTGTGTGTGTGTGTGTGTGTGTGTGCAAGATTAGACACAGGTTTTGCATTCCTGGAACTGGAGTTACAGGCGTTTGTAGGTCAGCTGGTGTATATGCTGGGGTCTGAACCCTGGTTGTCTAATAAGTAGTAAATATTCTTAACACTGAGCCATATCTTCAGCCCCTGATTTTGTGGTAGAATATTATTTTAAGATGTTTTACATTTGTTCATGCTGTGGTGCATTCATGTTCAATTCTGTGGAGCTGTGTTTATTTGCCTGTCCAAAATACCTGATTGGTCCAATGAAGAGCTGAGCGGCCCATAGCTAGGCAGGAGAAAGGATAGGCAAGGCTGGCAGGGAGAGAGGATAAATAGGAGGGGAAACCTGGGAAGAAGAAAGATTGGGGTATGAGAAAGAAGGAGAGAGGACTCCAGAGGCAGCCACCCAGCTACACAGCAAGCCACAGAGAAGTAAAGAAAGGTATACAGAATAGAGAAAGAAAACCCCGCTCGCAAAAGATAGATGGGATAATTTAAGAAAAGTTGACTAGAAACAAGCCAAGCTAAGGCTGGGAATTCAACAGAAAGAATGAGTCTCTCTGTGTGTGATTTTTTGGGAGCAGTCCTCCTTCCCAAGAGCCAAAAGATTAAAACAACCAACATGATTTAGTTCTTTTTTTTATGCCTAAGTAAAACCCCATTTTAGGGGCAGAGAGATGGCTGGGCAGGTAAAAGTGACTGCTGCGCAGCCTGTTGATCTGAGGCCATTCCCCAGAACCCACATAAAAAGCCAGATGTGGTGGCTGAACATCTGTAATCCCAGCGCTACTGGGAGGATGGAGATGGGAGGAGGAGACAGGATCAAAGGCCAGATGCTTGAATGCACAGTACAGCAACAGAAGTAAGAGAGACCCTGCCTCAAAAAAAAAAAAAAAAAATAAAAATACCTGTATACACCTTCCCCTCCCTCCCCCCCACACCACTATAAAATTTTATTTAAAAGTTCAAAAAGTCAACTGGAGATATATTTTGTTTACTTATTTGCCCATTAGTGGACATATAGGATGATTCTGTAAGGAGAACATGGGTTACACAAACATTCCTGAAGGGATTATCTAGGACAAGATGTCAGGACTTTGAGAGACCCCTGGATTATTGGTTCCCAGCTAACAACTGCAGTGCTACAGTTTGTGCTCTGCTGCTCTGTGTGGGTCAGGGCTGAGGTCCTCTGCTAACTAATAGTTAGAAGAAGGTCTAACCACCAGCAGACACTCCCCGAGGAATCTTCAGCATGCCATGGGGAGACTAGTTCTATAAAGGTGAGCTCTATGTATTGTTACACTTCTCATCGCTGTGACTAATAATCTCACAACTGATGGGAGGAAAGATTTGTCCAGATTCCAGGTTTGGGAGGGCGGTGCCCGTTATGGAGAAGCATGGCGAGGGTCATGGCAGCTGAGATTCCTCACATCCCCATGAACCAGGAAATACAGAAAAGGGGATGCTGGCACCCATATGGCTTCCTTCCTTTCCCTGTCAATTCATTCTGGAAAGCCCAGCCCATGCCACGGTGCAACCCACACTTCAGGGTGTGTCTTCCCTGCTCAGCTAGACCTCTCTTGAAATTCCCTCACAGATACGTCCAAAGGTGTCTCCTAGGTGAATCCAGTAAGGTGACTGTAAAGATTAACCATTAAAACCCCACACCTCTTCAACTTGACAGCCAAATCTATCTATTTAAAATTGTACCACTGAGTGCCCCCATGAAGCTCACGCTGCATGTCCCTCTCATGCTGTCCTGCTTCTGTCAAAGGGATTTCCCCATGCCCATAAAGCAGGGAGGTTGCTCAGGAGACAGCCACTATTCTGAGTGCCTCTGCCTCAGGCGATGCTGGTGTCTCACCAGGCCCTAGGCTTTTCTCAGGCCTCCCCTCCTCCGCTCTCCTCATTTCTGGCTGCTAATTAAAAGTATCAAAGCCGAACAGGGCTGTCTCATTACATGTCCTGTTTATGTGACTCTAATGTGCTTAGAGATGATTTGAAGGGCTGCAGAAGTTTCTCCACGTTCAGCCCGGAGCTGGCAGCCCCTAGATAAGAGGATCAGGAACCAGGCTCCAAATGAGTTCTAACATAAACCAAGAACACATTAATGTGGGTGAGGAATTAAAAATAACAGAGATGTTGCACATTTCTCTGATTAATTAGCTGTTCAAGTTAATTTTGCTACTTGTAGAGACAAATCATGAGTCCTAGTAGCAGAGCAATTTCCCACTGACCACAGAGCGGCTGGGATGGAGTGTCTGAGGCTGGCAGGGATATTCCTGAGGAGGGCCGCAGCCACTCCTGGCAGGAAATTTCCTTTACTCCTGGACTCGCCGAGGACACAGGTCCACAGGCTGAAAGGAAGGGTGTGGTTGGGACCAGCAGGCTCAGAACTGCCCCTTCTTCCCCTGCCCATTGAAAGGCGTTGGTGACTTACTCTCTGAGGACAGGGACTAACAGGGGACCATGAGCTGCTGGATGGCCCCAGACATACTAGTTTTGTCATTCATTCACTTATTCACCAATTAAATTTTTAGTACACACAGTAGGCTTTTTGTTCTATGTGGGGAGGCCAAAATAAAATCATTGAATTTTTTTTTTTTTTGCTTAAAAGATGTGTTGTTATGTTTTTTAAATGGGTTCATGCATGTATCTGTGTGTGAGTGTGCACGTGTGTGAAGAAACTGACAGGATCCTGAGTAGACCTCTCAAGTCCCCACTATGCTGGTGTCTACACATTCAGCACTGTCTGGTTTTGATACACTAGGCCTTCCTTTTAAAAAATAATCATATCTGTGTAGGGTCCAGGGGCCAACCTCAGGCATCATTCGGGTTTTTACATACCTACCCCCACTTTTAAAAAGCCCCTGAGTCCCTCTCTCCCCGCTCTCTCCCTCCTTCCCTCCTTAACTTTTTCTTTTATGTGTAATTGGTATGAGGGTGTCAGGTCCCGTGAAACCTGTTACAGGTTACAAACAGTTCTGAGCTGCTACATGGGCTCTGGGAATTGAACCCTGGTTCTATGGAAGAACAGCCAGTGCTCTTAACCACTAAAGCATCTCTCCAGCCTCAAGCCCATCATTTTTATTGAAGCAGGGTCTCTCACTGCCCTGGAGCATGCCAGGTAGACTAGGCTGGTTAGTCAGTGAGCCCCAGGGACCCACCTGTTAGTACCTCCTGCTGGGATCACAGGAGCCCCCACCCCATACCCAGTTACTTCTCTGTGTTCCTGGGATCAAACTCAAGCACTGGTACATGCACAGTAAGACTTTTACTGGCGGAGGTACCTCCTCAGCCTTCAATTTAAATTGATTTGAGAACAGAGCAAGCATGAAAAGGTGGAGGCACGTATTTCAGTGGACTCAGAGCCGGGACCTTGCCTTGCTGTGGAGTCACATAGGCAGGTTCCCTCTTCCATCCTGACACACCTTTAAGGGGTGAGTTCTGGGGCTCTGGGGCGGTCTGCTTTCCACCTTGGCTGTGCCTGCAGTTAGATCCTTCACCACTAGAGAAAAACCTCAGCATAGGGTTTTGCCAGACATGGCACTCCTGCTGGTTCTAGAAGCCGGGTGAGAGAGGCCAGGAGAACTCACTGATGACTGTGGGGCTGGGCCACTGCCCCATGGACTTAAATGCATAGTCAGAAGGTGCTGGACAGGGAGGCAGGTGAAGTGGGCTCAGGGGCACTTTTAAAGGGCTCCATCCCCAGAAGAAGGGGCAGCTGCTGTTTAGCTGTTTGCTCCACCTGGCTGGGTTGCAACCCGTGGCTGACAAATCTTCCATCTTTTTAGAAGAAGGCTTAATTCAGCCTGTTTGTAAAGCAGGGAGGCTAGGGTTCAAAGCACCCATCTTGGATGTAAAGTAGGGAAGGCTACTGTGTGGGTGAACAGTATGAGCCAGGGGACTGGTTTCTGTCTGTGAACGCGTCAGTTAGAGTTGGAGTTAGATGGTCATAACAGACAACAAACAAGGAAGCACAACAGCGGTGGCCTAAATAGAACCAAATCCCTCTCTCTTACTAAACATGGAGGCAGCCACTCCAGGCCTGAGGTGCTCACTGGTGCTGACTTCCTGTTTTGTTCCTCCACCATTCATGATCTCTGTTCCTAGCTTTACCTCATGGTCAGCTATGGTGGCTGGAGCCCCGACCGTCACATTCACATTTCAGAAAACGGGGCAAGGAAAGAAAAAGAGCCATGTCTTTTTCACAAGTTGAGCAGTTTATTTCTCCTCACATCCATTAGGCCAAACTCCATCACAAAATGCAGAGTTAGTTGCAATGAAGGTGAGATGGTCTCCATTCAGAACATTTATTTTCCAAACTAAATTCTGTATTTGTTTGCACTGCTAGGCATCAAACCCAAGGCCTTGCACAAGCCAGGCAAGATCTCTACCTCTTCTCAGCCCTCAGATGCCTAATTTAAACAAAGGTAAATGTTGCAATACAGCGGGCAAGGGGACAGTGACTCTAAGCGGCTCTAGTGGCCTCTGGCCAGGTTGCCTCCAGTGTGAGATCTGGGGGCCCGATCTATTCTGCGTACTTGGGACATGGTAGAGGGTACCAGATCTAGACACCACCCTTATGTCCTCTTTCTGCTTCTTATCCTTTCTTAAGTTTATTTATTTTATGTCTCTGAGTGTTTTGCATGTATGTATTTGCACTACATGTGTGCCTTGTGTCCATGGAGGAGAAGAAGGCGTGGATTTTCACCACTGTTGGTGAGCACCGGTGTGGGTGCTGAGAACTGAATCCATGTCATCTGCCAGAGCAGTAACTTCTCCTAATCACTGAACCATCCCTCCAGCTGTGCTCTTCCTCCTCTTCCTCTCCCTCCTCTATTTGCATAATGATTTTTTAAGTATCAAGTGTCCCCAAAGGCTGTGCTGTTGAAGGCTTGGTTCCCAGAGGTTGGATCTGTTGGCTGTTGGCTGGACAAGAATACAGACCTCACCAGTGTGTGACTGCACTGAGAGCTCGTACATAAAGGCGCCATTAGGAGGTGTGGTCTGACTGGAGGAAGCAGGTTCCTGGGACTGCCTTTGAAGTTTGTTTGTTCTGTGTTTCTTCTGCCTGATTCCCAGCCACCAGGAGGTAATGCCTTTCTCCACCACATCATGTTCTGCCTCAACATGAGCCCAGGCACTGGTGCTAAGCCACCGTGGACTGAGCCCTCTGATATCAGGTTGCAAAACCAATCCTCCCTGGTTAGGTGGATTTTCTTGGGTATTTTGTCACAGTGAAGAAAAGCAGATGGGAATCACACACACACACACACACACACACACACACACACACACACACACACACACAGAGTATTACATATTAACAGATAGTTGTCATCATAGCTTTATACATTTTTCTCATAACTGTGACCAAATAAATACCGGACACAAAGCTAAGAGAAAGGATTTATTTTGAATCCGGATTGTGAGATCTGCAGTCCTGCACAATGATGAATGTGAGACAGCAGAAGGGAGAGGAGGAGGGAAAGAGGAGAGTGGAAGGAAGAGGATGCTTTATTCACTGAGCCCCGTAACCCCCTACCCTGTGCTATGGTGCCACCCACTTCAGGGCCACGCTTCCGGTTTTTGTTTTTTCATTTTCATTTCATATCATTGCATTTTATTCTATGCAAATGATTCTACCACATATGGAGGGATTTGTTAAGAATGCTACATCACTGGTGTTAACTGTGCTACATGGCTCAGGAGATACTTGGGCATCTCCAGACACCAGGAAGGAAATAGCCTCTCTCTCTCTCCCTCTCCCTCTCCCTCTCCCTCTCCCCTCTCCCTCTCTCTCTCTCTCTCTCTCTCTCTCTCTCTCTCTCTCTCTCTCTCTTTTATTTAAATTTGAAACAAGCTTGATTTACATGTCAATCCCAGTTCCCACACCCTCCATCCTCTCCTGCCCCCCCACCAGCCCTCATCCCATCCCCTTTCTGCTCCCCAGGATGAGTGATGCCTTCCATGCTGTGTCTTCAAAGTCTGTCCTATCATTTGGAGCAGGGCCTAGGTCCTCCCCCATGTGTCTAGGCTGAGGGAGTATCCCTCTATGTGGAATGGGCTCCCACAGTCCATTTATACACTAGGGATAAATACTGATCCTCTACCAGAGGCCCCATAGACTGCCCAGTCCTCCTAAATAACACCCACATTCAGGGGGTCTGGGTAGACCCTATGTTGGTTTCCCAGTGCCAGACTGGAACCCATAAGCTCCCCCTTGTTCAGGTCAGATGTTTCTGTGGGTTTCTCCAGCCTGGTCTTGACCTCTTTGCTCATCACTCTCCCTTTCTGCAACTGGATTCCAAGAGTTGGGCTCAGTGTTTAGCTGTGGGTGTCTGCTTCTGCTTCCATCAGCTACTGGATGAAGGCTCTAGGATGGCATATAAGGTAGTCATCAGTCTCATTATCAGGGAAAGACATTTAAGGAAGCCTCTCCACTATTGCTTAGATTGTTAGTTGGGGTCATCCTTGTAGATCTCTGGACATTTCTCTAGTGCCAGATTTCTCTTAAAACCTATAATGCCTCCCTCTATTATGGTATCTATTTCTTGCTCTCCTCTACTCTTTCCCTGACTCAATCTTCCTCTTCCCTCATGTCCTCCTCTCCCCTCCTCTTCCTCTTAACTCCCTCTCCCCTCCCTCCATGCTCCCAATTTTCCTGGGAGATCTTGTTCCTTTTCACTTCTCCAGGGGACCTCTTAGGGTCCTCGTGGTTTCCTAGCTTCTGTGGTGGTGTGGATTGTAGGCTGGTAATTCTTTGTTCTATGTCTAAAATCCATATATGAGTGAGTACATACTGTTTGTCTTTTTGTGACTGGGTTACCTCACTCAGGATGGTTTCTTCTAGGTCCATCCATTTGCCTGCAAATTTCAAGATTCCATTGTTTTTGGTTTTTTTTTTTTTTGGTTTTGTTTTTCAGCAGAGTAGTACTCCATCGTTTAAATGTACCACATTCTCTCCATCCATTCTTCAGTTGAGGGGCATTTAGGATGCTTCCAAGTTCTGGCTATTACAAATAATGCTGCTATGAACATAGTTGAACAGGGGTCCTTGTTGTATGAATGTGCATCTTTTGGGAATATGCTTAAGAGTGGAATTACTGGGTCTTAAGGTAGACTGATTTCCATTTTCCTGAGGAACCACCATACTGGTTTCAAAAGTGGTTGTACAAGTTTGCACTCCCACCAGCAGTGGAGAATATTCCCCTTTCTCTGCATCCTCTCCAGCATAAACTGTCTTTGGTGGTTTTGATTTTAGCCATTCTGACAGGAGTAACATGGTATCTCAGAGTTGTTTTAATTTGCATTTCCCTGATGGCTAAGGATGTTGAACACTTTCTTAAGTGGTCTTTAAGCCATTTTGGATTCCTCTACGAGAATTCTGTATTTAGATCTGTACCCCTACTTTTTAATTGGATTATTTGGTAACCAGTTTCTTGAGCACGATTCCATTTTTAATCTTCTCTGGAAGTGTACTCATGGGCCCACCTATAGGTCTGTCTCCTATATGTTCCTAAATCCAATGAAGTTGACAAGGAGGATTAACCATCAAAATAATTTACATTAACCCTTCATTCACCACATCATCACTATCACCATCATTATCACCATCATCACCATCACCACCTCAATATCAGCAGTATCACCTTTATTGCCACCACCATATCATTGTTACCATTATCACCAGTTTCACTATCTCCACCAACATCATTGTCATCACCACTGCCATCACTGTCACCACCACCATCAGCATCAGTACCACAGTTAAAGCTGACCATCATCACACTAGAATCATTCTTTATATCATCTGTCTTCATAATTTCAATGAAAGATTATGCCCATACTTTTGCCAGAGGCTAAGAATATTAATCCCCATCCATATGTGTAGGACAATTAATTGGTCATCATGTAATTATAATACCTAACATCTGTTGGTCATTTATCTTCAGAGAAACTGTTCTAATAATTTACATATGTTAACTCTCTTTATCCTTGAGCAGTCCATGATGTTGCTTACATTTTGCTGACAAGAAAACCGAGGCACAAATAGGGAGAATTTTTTTTTGGAAAACAGCATGAAATGAGTAACCATACAGAAAACACAAACCTTTTCCGGTCCTCTAGAAAAGGTGTTGGACTGGAAGAAGAGAAGGATCCTCTTCCACCTAGAATGGGTCCTGCGGACCAGAATGGCTGGGTGAGTTATGCTGAGCTGGTCCATCCCAGTGTGTAGCCTATGCCCAGAGACCCGAAGGGAATCCTTACGCTGGTTCTTCAATAGTCATGGGGAGAAGCTGAGCCTGTCCTTGGTGCTAGTGGAGCAGATGAACAACTTCCTCTAGCTTTTTCTAGAAATGCCAGCTGCATATGGCTTCTTCCAAGGTATCTCCTCTTAGCTGCAAGACCCAATGCTTCACTGCAGGACTCTTCTGAAACTTACAAACATGCATGCAGCTGTAATCACCTGCATAAGAGTGTCTCACTCCATGCTGGATATTGGCGGCCCACAGCTTTGATCCTGGCACTCCGGAGGCAGAGGCAGGTGAACCTCTGTGAGTTCAAGGCCAGCCTGGTCTACAGAGCGAGTTCCAGGACAGGCTCCAAAGCAATACAGAGGAACCCTGTCTCAAAAAAAAAAAAAAAAAAAAAACCAAAATAAGTAAATAAATAAGTAAGTAATTAAATAAATAAATAAATAAATAAATAAACAAATAAATAAATAAATAAATAAATGGGTGTCTCACTCCAGACTGTCACCCCAGAGAGCAAACTCTCCAGGCTGTTGATTCATGCCAGGACCTAGCTAGCATTATGCCTTTATTAATAGAGTGTAGTTGCTGTGTATTTGAATGAATACCAACAAAACTCTGGGTAGGGAATGAAGAGATGGCTCAGTAGTCAGGAGCATTTGCTGCTCTTGCAGAGGACCCAGCTCAGTGTCCAGTGCCCACAGAGATCAAACCATCTGTAACTCCAGTTCTCGTTCCAGGGGGTCAGAACACTTTTCTGGCCTCCTCTGACACAAGGCACACATCCACAAGTATACATTCAGAGAAACACTCATTCACATAAAGCAAAAATCCCAAAATTCTAAAATTATATGGGTGGCTCTCTAGCACTACTCACCAGTTTTACCAGCTTTTCAACCTTCAGCTTTGTCTTCTGAAAATGGGTAAAAAATGGGTGTAATACTCTCAGCACTGCCCAGAACAGTGCACAGAAATCTCCTCCCACAGGTGGGTGTGGCCAGTGCAAATCATTCATCCTTGTAATGGATTTTCAAGGTGGGATGTAGACTCATGAACAGGTCACTGTGAGGACAGAGGACACGCAGGGGAGCTGGGCCTTGTTACGAACTTCTCTCTGCAGCTCCTGGGGCTTCCAGCCCTAGAAATTTGTCTGCCAATGCCCGTTTGATTCTTCTCTCTACCCGCCACAGGGTCCTCACATGGCTGAGAGGAACAGGAGGTGTGCTGAGGAAGTGTCCAGGCTCCCACCCTGATTCACATTACCCTCTAGAAACCTCGGGGCTATCTACCATCTAACTTACGCTCCTGACACATTGTGACAACACGCAGGGTTGAAGATTTATTTGTTTTTCACTTATCTGCATGTCTGTATGAATGGATGCCAGTGCCCGTGGGAGCCAGAACTGGACATTGCATGATTTCCCTGGAGATGGGTTATGTGCAAGAGCCGTGAGTTCTTACATCCCTAGCCCCGTATAGAGGGGATTGACCCCAAAAGGTCTGTGCCTATTTGGTTTTTTGTTTGTTTGTTTGTTTTATTTTGGTTTTTGGAGACAGGCTTTCTCTGTGTAACCCTTGCTGTCCTGGAACTTGTTTTGTAGATCAGACTGGCCTTGAACTCAGAGGTCTGCCCGAATCTGCCTCCTGAGTGCTTGGATTAAATGCATGCACCACCACTGCCCCACGTGTAGAACCTGAAAAGTGGGCTGTGCCAGATGGCCATTGTCATGGCTCATGGAGACAGTTATTGGCAGAGTTGGGAATAAAACTCTATACTGATCACGCATTATGCGTTCCCCTCAGTCCGTGAGACTGGAATTGTTTTCTTTATGACTAGGGACCCTGAAGATGGATCAGGTCTGGCCTCCTGACAGCAGGACTGTGCCACACTAGCTTTTTGGGAAGGCTATCCCCTACTGAACGAAGGATTCCCAATAGCAGCACTGTTTTTCCTAAGACTAGGATCACATGTCCCTCTTTAATTAAAAACTTCATACAGAGAATGAAGCTTTCTCATACCAACCCTCCCTGTCACCATTTGTACATTGAATCTGGGATGGCTATGTGTGGCTCTGATACTAAAGCATTGCTGTTGTCTTCAGCATCCCCTCCACAAGATAGAATGCCCTTCCTCCCCAGAGAGTGGTCTTCCCTTAAGGACTTGTTTGTAATGAAGACAGAGCAGCTGTCTGGCTCCTACGGCTAGGTCAAAAGAAGCAGAGCAGCTGTGTGGCTCCTCCTGCGCTGTGACTTTCTGGTTCTGGCTGGAGTTCTAATAGGAAGTAAACAGAGAGAGACAAGGAGAGGGAGAGACGGAGACAGATTATAGGTAGGCAGAGGCAGAGACTGAGATGCAGCTGTTCCCAGGGGTCTCTTTTGGGAGAACTCCTTCCACAGGGAGATGGAAATAATGTCTGCCGCCTCCTCCTCCTAAGGCTCCAATGACAAACCCAAGTTCACGCTGGGAAACAAGTGGGTTTATAAGGCGTACAAAGCATGGGTCAGGGTTTCCTAACAGGAATGAGTGACCAAGGCACCACACTGGAAAGGCTTCACCCGGTGTGCATAATGCTTTTCCCATTAGTGGCACAGGTGGAACCCTGACTGTTAATTTTCCTAAGCCTATATACTCTAACATCTTCCCGAGACCCAGGAAACTAGGAGCAATTAGGGAAAGACTGCATACAAACAGTTGGGGGAGGACCCAGAAGCTCAGGTGAGGGTCCAGTGGCCCTCCTTACCCCCTCCAGCAAGGGAATGAGTAAGTCCCGTGGAGACTCTTGAAAGCCAGCACTCTGGTCTGGTGAAGATGGCAGCTGCCTTGCTGGGAGGATCACACACTGGGATGGGTCCTGTGACAGCAAGCACTGATCACCAGGAAGGTTAGTGAGACAGACACCTCCGAGGTGATCTGGTAGGACTGTCCTTGGTGAGAGATCTGAGGTGGGAACTCCCAGCTGAGCCCAGCCAACCCGCAGATTCATAAAAAAGACAGGCAACAATTACTGCTTCAAGCCACCCCTTAAAGGGTTATCAGGCAGCAGTTAACATCAGGCTGTAAATAAAACACCATATCTAGCTTCTGGTCAGTATTTCATGAATCAGCTTGCCCTGCTGTGTTCTCCTTCATGGGGACCACGTGGGCAGCTCCCTCTGGAATCCCGTGGGAGAGAGCAGAGTGAGCTGCAAGAGCCCAGAGAAGCCAAGAAAGACCCAAGTGGCCCTGGAAGACTGTTGCATTTGACTAGAGACTTCCTGCTCCTCATTCCCTCCCATCCTGTCTTCTACCTCAGGCCTGCGCTCTAAGACAGGCCCAACTCATTGTGTGGAGCAGAAGATATGTGTGCAGGGATGTGTTCTGCCAGCTTGTTTACAGTCTGGAGTCCGTGGATGTGGTGCTGATGGGATACCAGCCATCAGTGCCCTGACACACACCTTCCTCCCCACTCCTCTGCTTCTTTCCCATGGGTGTCAGTCAGTTCCCTTCCTTTGCTCAATGCCCAAACACTTGATAGCTCCGGCTGGGCTCCTTACTGCTCCCATATTCTGCCTCAGTTCCCCATGATTAACCTCGATGCTGGAAAAGCAGACCCTTTCTTGCCTTCCCTTTGCTGGGGACTTCTCCCCAGAGACCCACAGACAATTAGGTCTGGGACTTCCAGATTGCCACCATGTTGCCTCTGATAATTGATTCTTTGGGAAGAATCATTTTAGCCATTTTAGTGGTTCTGCATGGAGACTTAGTGTGACTATGCTGTAAACCTGCAGGTTTGTCTAGAGAGGCCAGTGGGGAAAGGCAATTGCCAGCCAATCACACAAAGCAGAGCTTGATCCTTGAGACCCACATGGTAGAAGGAGAAAACTGATTCCTGTAAGTGGCTCTCTGACCTGCACACAGACACTGTGGCTGACACACACACACACACACACACACACACACACACACACACACACACCACACATACCACACACACAGAGAGATACCTAGTAATTTAATTTTTATTTTAAAATGTCAAGAGGACCAATTAAAATATCAAAAAAAGGTATGTTGGGTATAGGAGACAGTAATGAAGATGATGGTCACAAGTATCCAAGTTCTTCCCTTTGCTCTGCTAGCCCCAGGAACCTGCTGGTCCTTCTGTGGGCGAAGGGTAAGTGTGCCAAAGCTTGGGAGCCTCCTGGGCTGAGGGATGGTTCTCTTCTTCATCTCAGTGGTCTACGAGGACAGAGGTAGCAACTCTCCCCTAGACTTGGGAGGGTTTTCTTCAGAAAAACTTGGATCGATTACCTATTCTTCTGGAAATAAATAGACCTGATGGCCCAGGGCCGAGATTAATGGAAACCTTGGGCGGGAGCTGGGAGGTCAGACTCATTGCAGACCTGCCTCCACCCTGTCAGCTCTTTCAGCACCCTGGCCAGCACCAGGTGGGAGGGGAGGAGGGAAAGCCCTTCTACCTCTAGGGGCCCAGTTACCTCCCAGCTCCAGCTGTGTCCTTCAACCCAAGAGGAAGAAATGGCAGCGGAGGCCCCTCCCCAAGGCACTGTATGTTCTGTCAGTCCCTGAAGGGGTAAAAAGCATATGGAGGTCGATTTTCATTCAGGGCCCAGGCTTTTCTTGTTACCTTAAGAGAAAGGGCAATTTAATTGGGAGCAAATTAATTTCATTTTATTTACTTTTTCAGCTTTTTAGATTTATTTTTCTTTTTATTTATGTACCCATATGTAAGCATGCCAGTGTGTATGTGTACTTGAGTGCAGTACCTGTCGAGGCCAGAAGGAGAAGGGGTGTCAGATCCCTTGGAGCTTGAGTCACAGGCAGCTGTGAGCTGCCTGATGTGGGGCTGAGCCATTTCTCCAGCCTTAGATGAACTCACTTTTAAAGGAGTTTAAAACACTCTCATTCTTAGTGTCTCTAAGTATTTAGGGGAGTGAGGGTTCCAGGATCTGGAGACTATGCAAACACTGCTTGTGAAGGTCTTGGGCTATCTCTATGCCTTCGAATTGGACCACACTCCCGGAGTAGATGAGCTGTCACTGTCCTGTTTCCAGCTACACAGAAGAATGTGAGAGAAAACTGCATAGTGGCAGGTCCCTGGAGCCCTTGGTAGAGAAGTGAATGACTAGGCCTTAGAATCTGCCCAGTTTGTAAGACCTGACACCTGCCCTTCTTGATTCCCAGGCATGAGAGTTCCTGAACTATTTCTGTGTCAGGTTCCATGTGGGCAACATCCTGGTACCCCACCTCTACCACAGTACCCACATGGAAAGTGGAACTGGCAGTCACCTCTGTGCAGGATAACTTCCTTGTTATCCACAGAAGAATCAAACACAAATCCAGGAAACATCCAAGTCCTACTTTCCCTTTCTGATTCCCATATCTCCCTTTCCCCAGTACTGGGATTATAGGATGATCCATGATGTCCTGGTTATGGGGTGGTGTGTGTGTGTGTGTGTGTGTGTGTGTGTGTGTGTGTGTGTGTGCGCGCGCGCGTGCAGGCCAGAGGTCCATTAATGAATACCTTCTCTAATAGCTCTACACATTATAGTTTAAGATGTGGTCTCTCATGGGTCTGAAGCTAACTGATTTAGGTAGATTAGATGGTTAGCAAGCCTTGGGGGTCCTCCCGTCTCCACCTGTGCTCCACACCAACACTTTGATTTTGTGGGTGCTGGGGTTCCAATTTCAGGCTGTCACGCTTGCACATAAAGCGCTTGGCCAATGGCCCTCACCCTGAATGTCTCAACCCTCTAAAGCTCTTTTAGCTTATAGATGTTAGTATTTGACTTTAGTTGTCCTCGTTGTTTTTCATACTTCCTGGTTAAGATGTTGCTGTCCTGAGGAAGATGGCCACACTTAAGCAGAGCCACCAGACTTACCGGGTGTATAAAAAGCTCTAAGGGGCACACTATCCCACAGCAGGTGTAGAATCAATGTTACCTGCTATCTTACAATGCTATCTGTTCTAGTTTGTGCTCTGTTTCTGTGACAAGGCACTCTGGGGAGGAAAGGGCTTATTTGGCTTACATTTCCGAGTCATAATCCATCACTGAAGGATGTGGCAGGAATGTGAACCAGAAACCGTGGCATAACACTGCTTGCTGGCTGGCTCGAAGGCCCGTGCTTAGCTTTCTTATACAGCTCAGGAGTACATTCACAGTGGGCTGGAACCCCTCTGTCTGTTACTAACCCGAACAGTTGTGTCCTCATGTCAATGTGATCTGGGAAATTCTTCAGCTGAAACTCTCTTCTCAGGTGATCTTGGGCTGTGCCCGGTTGACGTCAAAGCTTACTAGGACATGGCTTAAGATTCTTTGAATGGCATATAGAAGCACAGAGAAAGCAAGCACCCTACCCAGTGGTGCACATGGTAGCTTAGGATTTGACCTTAGATCTCTGGCCCCGAGGCTTGTGTCCTGCCTGCAGGGGAGCAGAACCTGCCTCGTTCCTGTCATGAACAAGCTCAAGGTTCAGGATTCCCCTACTCTGTTCCTTGTCCCATGAGGCCAGAAGCCAACAATTGGCACTGAAGGCTTACCAGACCTTTCACTGATGCCTGTGCGCCTCCTGCTTGCTAGCCTTGTTATGTCTGTGCAGCACAAGCCTCACCTTCCCTCCTCCTAGCAAGTCTGAAGCTGGGAATATTAGCTCTGCTTATGCTGTCAATGAGGCTGCTCTGGCCTGAGAAGCAGGGCTACAACCTGAAGTCAAGCATGGAAAATTCCTGCTTTCCAAGGCTTCCTAATTCAGAGGTGGCCATCAACTCTGAGTACAGTGGCTGTGTATCGCTTATCAGTGTCATGCTTCCTGTGTTACCTTTTTAACTTTTAAAATTCCCTTTCCTTCCATTTGTGGCTTCTTTGGCTGCCATTTTCCTTGTTTCTCAAACTTGCTGAGGAGGAACTTCGCAATTTCAAGGGCATAGACCAAATGCCTTCCTGTGAATTTTCTCTTGTCCTCCCTTCTAATTATCAAGCATCTTCCTGGTGCCTTCTCAGAAACGCTCAGAGCACACATTTTGTTCCCTGTTGTGGACCTTTAAGCTTTTCCTTGGGGTCCAAGGGCCTGCCATCGAGTTTTGCTAAAGACGGAGAGCAATGTCCAGGAGCCTACTCTCCATTCTCAGGCACTCCCTGGCTGCAGAAGCATGCCTGTACACAGAACACACTGTGTTTTGTGCATGTATATACACCCACATGGAACACAATTGCCGGGGAGATGTAAGCGACTGTGTAATCTCCCCACGTGACAAATGATGTCAGGATGAAGTAAGAATACTACCAAAGTCCAACTTGGCGACTCAACCAATTTTATTGGGGTTACTTGCAGGACTGTGGGTGAGAGTACAAGAACAGTGACATCACTAAAGGCCACTTCATGAATGGCAGCTCCTGAAAGCTGGAAACCTGGCACACAGTTCACAACTTGAAAGCAGCTCAACCGGTGGGAGACTGACTGCCGCTTTCAGGCTACGGTGGTCTGAGCATTTCCAGGAAACTACGGTGGTCTGGGCCACTTCCAGAAAGTTCAGGTTGTCTCTCACTCTTCCAGGGGGCTTGGCTGGTGCAAGCCTCTTCCAAGAAGCTCAGCAGTCCTTGTGTTTATATGTGCCTGGAAGAGAGTCCTGGTAAATCTGTTTGGTTTCAGGAACTTCCTGACACCTTTGAGTTGTTCTTTTCTGGAGCTTAAGGATCTTCTCTGAAAGATGGAATGTTTCACCTCTTTAGAACAATGGTTCTACACCTGTAGGTCATGACCACGTGGGGGGGTCATATGATCCTTTCACAGAGATCACATATCAGAAATACTGCATATCAGATATTTACATCATACTTTATAACAGTAGCAAAATTACAGTTACAAAGTAGCAATGAAATAATTTTATTTTATGGTTGGTAGTCACCTCACCATGAGGAACTATTATTAAAGGGTCACAGCATTAGGAAGGGTGAGAAACTCTGTTTTAGGACACCTTGTGTCTTAATGAGCTTCCCTCCAAGATGGATGGTTTTATCTTGGAGGAAATTGCTGTATGAAGGTGGTGTAGTCTCCATCACTGAACATACACTAAATACACTGGAGGCCAGGTCACAAGGACACTGCTCCTGTGGATCTGTGCACTCAGAGCTCCCCAACACATGTTGTCTTCTATGTCCATATTTCCTGAGGAGCAGGAGGAAAACAGAGATCCTGGCTCCCTCAACTATGGCCTAAGCTCACTCCAGCGGACACCACTATTCTGCAGGTTCCCTCTGTCTTCCGCAGCCTCTCCCACTTGCGTTATCAGCTAGGCTAGAATCAAATCAGAGAAAACGGCAGGAAGAGTGCCTCATGGGCCTTTTGTAAAACTCAGTTCAAGTGGGGAATTGAGCTTGAAAACAAGCCATTGTGTTCACACTTGTCAGACACTACTCCTTCTTCCACACACATTGTTAAGAGGTTTACCCAAGACCAGAAAGGCTAGTGACAGAAGCCCAGGCTACCAACACCTCACACTCACACCGCCACTGTGTCCACTCACTTCTGGTAATCTCTTTATGTTGCTGTGACCAAATTGCCTAAAATAATAATTTGAAGGGATGAATTATTGATTTTTGGCTTGTGGTTTCTCCAATGTCAGCCCATCATGGTGGAGGAGGCATGGTGGATAGACATGGGACATATAAAGTGTGCAAGGTCACGGAACTAGCGGGTCAGGAAAAACCCATGTTGGTCAGCCTTGAAATCCCTAGACAGCAAGCCTGTCTATTCCTACTACAGGCTGTGGTGGGTACTTTAGAAGGGACCTGGCTTATATTCCATAAAGTTCCTCTGACTGCTGGTGAGGTTTATCTGTGTCATATAGCTAGAGATCTAGAGGAGACAGCTCAGCTGGGCCATCAAAACTCCAGAGGTTTGTTGTTGGTCCACTCTGCCTAGACACTCTCTTTTCCCTTGGCTTTTCAAGATGGCAGCCCAACTTCCAGGCAGCAAGATGGGTGGACATTCCTCCTCAGGAGAAAAAGATTTCCCAGCAGCCTCCCTCATTGGTTTCCTCATCATCTTATTGGGCAGAAAATGTGTATACTCAGCCCTAGAATAGTCACTGTCCAGAAGGAAGAGAATTATTATCAGCTGACTTCATCTCATATAGCTTCCTCACTGCAATCTTCCCCAAGTGAGTCATGTTCTGAGAGTACAACGTGTAGACACAGACAGAGAGTCACCCCTCAGGAGGTGACCATATACGTCTAAAGTAGCCAGGAAATAGCCATTCCCAAGATGACAGCTGGGAGCTAAGGATGGGCTTGGGGATGGGAACGAACTTTACGAAGAGTCCCTGGGCCTGTCACACTGTAGATGATGTTCAGAAGTCTTCATCCTCTACAGAGTCTCCTCAGGATGGGAGACATGGAAACCCTGGCAGGTAGCCAAGCCATTCCTTGGGGAGGTACAGTGCCAACTCTCTGGTGTCCTGCAGTGTTGGAAGAGAGGACTGTAGAGCCATGCATTGGATTGTAAAGGGCTATGTGATCCTGAACAGGGCACTCAATTTCTCTGTGTTTCAGTTGCCTTGGCTGGAAGATGGGAGAGAAAGCATCTTCCTCAAGAAGTATTGGTGAAGATTAAGTGAATTAATATATACAATTAATAATAATATATTACTTCACTTAATTGTGTAATTATCAATACATACTGTGATTAATTACATATCTATTAGATATGATTACTAATGCATAATTATATATGAATATTAATATGCATTCAAGAGCCACTCCAGGGAAGAAACTGAGGGTCCAGCAGGGAGGAAGAAGAGCCGCTCATTCCCAAGGTGGAAATGTCTCAGTCCCAACTCCTCTTCCATTGACTATGACTGCCTGGAAGTCATGGTTAAGAGGGTCTGGCTCCCTCTGGAGAAGGGCCATGCAATAAATGCAGGAGTGATGCATGGCTCAGGACTTTGTTAGTCAGGGTGAGTTAAGTTTTGCTGTAGAAACAAATAGTACAGTATCTCTAGTTTCATAAAGAGGTGGTTAATCCCTTGCTCATGTTACGTGCTCAGTGCAAGAAGGAGAGACTATGCACTGTATCACACAAGGGTCTGAGTAAGAAGAGGTGTCACACAGACAGAAGATTCTAGTTTCCAAAGATAGAGGACACTGAAGTCAAACACCAACATGCCTCTATGCTTCACTGGCCATTGCATGCTGGATGCTAGCAGATCATAGATAGGCCCATGTCTAACTTCAATAGTGCAGGATCACACACATCCCACCATGTGTCTGGAAAGAGAAAGCACCAGAATACCCATGAGCCATCACTAGTGGGAGCACATAGAAGGCCCCAGGACAGGTACTTCGACATAATGGGAATTATGTGTCCTCCTGGAGATGACACTGTCCCAGACACATGCTCTGGAAACATACTTTGTCTTCTGTAGACTCATGATAGCACCCTACTTTGAAACTTCTACTTCTCATTATGGAGCCAGAGGCAGTCAGTGGCACTGTTTGTGGTTTGCAGAATACATTGGAGTAGAGTTTCCCCCAGTGGAGATTTTTCTCAGTGTGAGAAGATGACCTCACAAAGCCAGTGCTTAAAGGGATCACTCCCAGATGCCTTGTGTGGCAGGCCTAACCCCCTCCTCTATCTACCCTGACCTTGCACCATCAGCCTTCCTCCTTTTGTCAGATGCTGTCCCTTTACTTGGTGATACCTAAGATAAACACATATTTGGGCAATTACTGAGTCTATGGATGACCATATGTCAGTCATCTTCACAACAACCAAGTAAGGTGGCATGTTAGGCAGGGTTTTTTAGAGGAACAAAACCGTGTGTGTGTGTGTGTGTGTGTGTGTGTGTGTGTGTGTGTGTGTGTGTAAACTTAGACTGGCTTACAAATAACAGGGGCTGAGTAGTTAAACAATGGCCATCTACATGCTGGAAGGGCTGAGAATCCGGTAGCCTTTCAGTCCTCTGGGGCCTGGACAGTCTCAATTGGCCATGGAAGGCATGAAGCTCCTGGAGAGCGATCAGTATTCAGTCCCTGCTGGAAGGCTGATGAATCTGGGTTCTGATGTCAGAGAAAAATGGCAGGAGCAGTAAAAGGCACTCATTCAGAAAGAAGTGAAGGAAGACGGATAGGCAGGCTATACTGCCTGTTAGAAGGTGCCACCCACTTTGAAAATGGGTCTTCCATTCTTGGCTCACATTCTGTAGAAACACTGTCACAGATAATCCCAGGGGTGTGTCCCCTAGGCCTGCCCCATCATGCTGACTCTTAAGACTAATCATCACAAATAGAAGCTAAAGCATTAAGAAAACTGCCTGGCTTGAGAGCTAGCCTTGGAATTAAAGTCAAGTATTCTAATACCAATAATAACTGTCAAAATAAAAGTGGCTATTTGCCATTTACCAGATACTGGCCTGCTCTCTAATAGCATGACAAACATAGGAAGCCTGTCGCAGGTAATAATAAAACATGACATAGACCTATTGCGTAGGTGAGGAAGCTGAGGCACAGAGAACTACAAGGAACTCCCCACTGGTCAGAGCTCGCTGACTGAAGGGCCAGGGAGGTGGATCACTCACTGTGCTTATGCATACCATAATATGAATATGCATTGCATCACACCCCAAGTCTGCCATGCTCACCATCCAGGCACAGAAGCCTGCTTCTCTGCAGCCCTGGGAGCCTGAGGCTACTTTGTCACCTTCCATCCCTCCATCTTGGCCCCTAGTCTACTTCCCCCTGTAAGGATCTTATCTTTGGGACATGGAGGGACATGGGTATCTGCCACAGACGCCAGTTCACCTCTTGGCTGAGCATACTCTTCCTGGGCTTGCTTGGATCTCACTGTAGGAGGTTTCACACAGCCCTTCTCTAGCCCCTGCCCACCACTATCAAGCTATCAAGCTTCAGGTCACTCTTGGATTAGCTCCCACAGCCCCACCCTTATCTCAGCCTTGGGGACTTGCATTGGTTCATCTTTTCCCAATGTCAAGGCCATAGGTGAGCCAGGTTTGAGAATGGGATGGGTAGAGCATATGCCCAGTCTGCCTGGCTTGGTGGATACATCCTACAAATGGATGTATCTCCCATACTACTCCCATTCTGAGGAGCTGGTGGAGAGACAGGAGTTAGAGCTGCTCACACCCTCTCACTGCCTTTGCCTAGATCTTGGCCTGCCTCCTGTCACCCCTCCCAGCTGGCCCAGGGTTCTTCTGTTGATCTCTGAGCACACAGCTCTGGGAGAAAGATCTACACAGCATGGGAAATCTGAGCCAGTCTCCGTCTTCAAGGTCAGCTTGAAAGGCAAGCCGAGTGGGAGGATGAAGGAGATGCTCACTCGTCCATCCTCACCACCTCCTCCTCAGCAGCCCAGTGTGGGGCCAGAGCTCCTGCCTGTCTTACAGCTCGTTGAGAAGAACATGCTGCCTGAAGGACACTCTATAACTCCATAAATAATCACGATGGAGAGAGAGTGAAGATGAGAGGCACTCCCTGAGGGGGTGGAGGGGGCTGGGCTGCAGTTCTGGGGCCCAGGCCCATTGTCCTGGCACTGGTTCCTCCATCTGAGGAGCTGCTTTTAGCTCGGCCTTGGTGCTGTCAGCATCTTTTCCCACCCAGTGATTTTCCCTCACAGTATTGTTCCTACTGTAGAATAAGGCAAGTGGTCCAGGCAGGGTGGGTTAGCTGCCACAGTTGTGGAGATGGATGTTGGGGGATCGATCTCCCTGAAGACGAATCACAGGGAAATGAACAAAAAAACCCCTTTGGTCTGAACAGGCAGATAATACTCCTGACTGGGTGGGGACATGGAGACAGGAGAAGTGGGCTTGGGACAGACAGGGACAAAGACTCAACTGTGTGAAGAGAGATATGCAAATGGAGACGCAGAGAGGGGAAGGGCAGAGACAGAGGGAGAGATAAATGGACCTCCCAGGGGAGAAGGACCAAAAGGCGGGCATGCTTCACTTTCAACTTAGGATAGGATTTGGGCAGGGCATCAGGCAAAGCCTGCTGGCAGTAAACATTATTCAGGGGCTGGGGAATTGTTCAGTTGGTCAAGTCCAGACTCCAGAACCCACATTAATAGCCAGTCAGAGGGGAGCACTCCTCTAACCCTAACAGTAGGGGCAGAGAAAGCAGATCTTTGGGCCCAGACAGGTGACTCTGAGATGTGAGCTCAGTGAGTGATCTTTTCTCAGAAGAGCAAGGTGAAAGCAATGCAAAAAAACCAGCTGACATTGTCCTCTGTTTGTCTCCACACTCACACACGTGCCGGTGCTGTGCATCCTCACACTCACACACGCAACATATGAATGTGGACATACACACACACCCAACACATGTGCACACAAGAATAAATAAATATTTAAAATTTAAAATAATAATAAAAATTAAAGCCTGCCAGGAGTGTTGCCTCACACCTTTAATCCCAGCACTTGGGAGGCAGAGATAGAGGTATCTCTGTGAGTTCAAGGTCAGTCTAATCTTCATAACAAGTTTCAGGCCAGCAGGGTTACATAATGAGAGTCTGTCTCAAAATGTATAAAATAAAATGAAATAAAACCATTATTAGGCATTCAGGTCATGTTAGGTTTTGTTTAAAAAATCTTTTAAACAAGGGGCTAGTTCTCATTTATCAATGGATTGCTCTGCATGGAGCTTCTTTATGAGGAGGAAAAACATACTCCTTCCTCCCCCTCCTCCCCCTCACACCCACACACTCTTTCTCTCTTTCCTCTCTCTTTCTTCTCTCTCTCTCTCTCTCTCTCTCTCTCTCTCTCTCTCTCTCTCTCTCTCTCTCTCTGTCTCACACACACACACACACACACACACACACACACACACACACACACACACAGACATGGGGTGAGATAGGGGGATTTGATTTGCATTGTATCCCATGGCAGTCACAACAGGAGATCCAGACTCGTCCTTCCCTTCGGAATTAACACTGCTTGCCTGTATTCACTCAGGTAATTAAGAGGGAATTCACAGTCTGGCCTGCACACTGAGTTGTGTCACATGACCAGATATCTTCCAATTATCACCCAGAGTGGATGGTCCCAGGATGTGGCTCTTCGGTGTTTCATGAGAAACATCCCTTGTAGGCTCATGGGCTTGAACACTTGGTTCCCAGCTAGTGGAGATGTTTGAGATGGTTATGGAACTTTCAGGAGGTGGAGGAAGTATGTCACTGGGGGTGGGCCTTGAGAATTTATAGCTTCATCCACTTCCTGTTCTTTTCCTGCTTCAGGACCATGAGTGCGATGTTCAGGGCCAGCCTCATGCTCTTGCAGGCCATGTTTTTGCTACCACGATGGAGATACAGGCCAAAACAAAACTTTACTCCCTTGAGTTGCCTTTCTCACAGCAACAAAAAAGTAGTCGTTAGGGCTGTCAGAGACCTCAGGGGTCTTCCGCTTCAGCCTGACAATTATACCAACGGGAAAAGCACTGGCTATAGGAGCCTGGTTACATAAAGATGTCTCTCAGGTGTCTTTTGCTCCTGTGGGTGACCAGAGAAAGAGGGTGCCTGTGACTAGCTTGCACTACAATGTTCCAGAGGGCCTTTTCTCTAGCTCAGCCTCTCAGTGCTTAGGGCAAAGGCTAACTTACCCCTAATATCTGCAGAGGAGCTTGATATGGGGGGTGAGGAAACATGTTTCCCCAAGGTATCTCTCTTGGAGAGCATGGAGACAGAGAAGACAGTATATGGGGCAGATGTGAGGCAGGAGTTCCAGAGGACCAGGAGAATGTGGTATTTTCTAGGTCATTCTGAGAGACATGTGCTGCCTCTGGAGAAGTTCTCCAGTTAGAGAAGTTTGGGCAGTGTCTGGAGTCATGCTCTATTGTCACATTGACAAGTCCTACTGTCAACTAGGGGGCAGAATCCAAGAGTGCTCTTAAACACCCTGCAGTGCCCAGGATGACTATGGAGACCCAGCCATGCAACTACAAAAGCCTGTAGGATGAGGGTGAGAACCCTGTCCTGGGAGAGGTCTTGGGTACCACATCTAAGGCTGTGGGTGCATTATCTCCGCAGAGCACACAGGCCTTACTTAGAGCAGGTTGGAGAGGCATCATGGGGTGAGATCTGGAAACTGACTGTAGATACCTCTTCACATGGAGTCTCCTTGCTCTCTGCCTGTCTTACAAGACCACCTTTCCCTTCCTAAGAGAAAAAAACTTTTCCCAAGGGCAGTCTAGGAGCTGAATTGAAACCTGAGGCCAGTTCTCTGAGCTCTAAGTGTGTTGTAGGAGTCATGCCTGTGATCTCATATGATAAAGACTTGCCCTTGGAGGAAGGAGGAAAGGGTGACTGTGACATAGCCCAGCACTCAGCCCCGTTCACTTTTTGAGTGATTCTCCTCCTCAAAGAGGAACATTATGTAGAGCGAAGGACAATATCCCATCCTTTCCCCTGGAAATCTAGTCCCCCATGCAGATGACTCCCCTCAACACACATTGGTACACTGTGTCTGCATTGCTCTGAGTATTTCACAGTCCACGCCCTGCAGACACCAGTCCCACGACCGCCTTGTGATGCTGGCTTCTCTTGATCTCTCCATTTGTTGACAAAGCAATGGATATCGTGGGAGCCGCCTGAGAAGCTGCAGGAGCAGCGGCCATAAACATGAAATGCATGGATCAATGTTTATACTATTAAACGGTGTGTGTGACTCGGGAGCTGAGAGTGTGAACATTTGTGATAAAAAGCTTGGCTGGAGGGGACACTTTTCTGTGAACTGTAAAGCTGTTTCTCCTGGAGGTGAGCATGAGGAGGGGGTGGAGGAGTTGGGGCTCCCATAGTTGCAGACCCAGATACTCATTCTTGATCTTTTTTTTTTTTCTGGTGGAACAGGTGTGGTCTAGACAAGTACCATACTGATGTTAAGGTATAATTATTGTGTTGAGCTTCCAAGGGCTTTCTTTCAAATCTTGATCCAGCCCAGTGCTAGCTTTGTGAATTTGGATAGGTCACAGGACCCCCTGGTTATCAAGATCAGTGGTAATTCTGGACAGATAAGTCAGTCAATCAAGGAGGAGAACCCATGTCGAAAGCTGAGTCTCCTGGTCCATACTTACAATCCGAGGGGAGTGAAAATAAGTAGATCCCTGGGACTCACTGGCCATGTGACTGGACACCTATAATCCCAGCACTTGGGAGGCAGAGGCAGGAGGATCTCTGTGAGTTCCAGGCCAATCTAGTCTACAGAGTGAGTTCCAGGACAGGCTCCAAAGCTACAGAGGAACCCTGTCTTGAAAAACCAACCCTCTCCCCAAAAGACAGCCCATGGTAATGTGGTCACAGGGGACATGTTCATCTGGTCAACCCTCAAGGCAGAGAGGAAGAAACTGAGCTTAGACAGGGTCACTCCTAGCATAAGCACACAAAGTTGCTGGGAGTTGGAGGAGACACAGCTTCCTGATCTAAGTGGGACCCTCCCCAACCACACATGAAGCAGAGCACAGCCTCAGGGATGCAGCCCAAGACGCTCCTAGCTCCTCCCCAGAGGGTCCTGGCACTCTGTCTAGTGGGTCCTCCTGGGCACTGCTGAGTGCTTTTAAGGCACCTCTCAGCTCAGCATTTCTGCTGCACTACATAGCTAATAATCACTGCAGACTCTATTACTCATCTCACAGAACAGTGCCTGGGAATGGTGTTGATTTAATTGTATGCTAAGGAAGGCTCAGAAAAGACCCATCACACAGCCAGACGTATTGACTCTCTGTAGTCCAGAGAGGAAAGGGGGAAGGCTCTGAATAATGGCTGGGACTCTGGTTTAGCTGGGGGCATGCTGGAGAGGGAGGAGAAAGGGAAAAGGAAGGGGGACAGAAGAGGGAGAGAGAGAGAGAGACAAAGAGAGAAAGAGAAAGAATTATCTATGGACACACCTCATCTGGATATTAAGATGAAAGTACATATCCCGTGAGTCACCTGGCTATGTGTGTGCATGCTTTACAAACATGTGTGCAAGCCCAAGAGAACTCCCATCTGATGTTCACAGCCAGCCAGCTGGTGACTGCCAAAGTGATTCCCAAATAAAAAGATCCCAGCAGGAAAGTAGGGATCAAGAGCTGACTGATAGTCGCTCCCCGCAGCACCAAGGTTACAAGTGCAAGTGTTGCAACCAGCTGTTTACATGAGTACTGGGGATTTGAACAGAGGTCCTTGAACTTGAGTCACAAGAACTTTCCTGAATAAGTTGTCTCTACAGCAGCCTAGTTCTGAGATTCTGAATAGAGAATGATCTCAATGTGTGGTTTCCTTGTCCTCAAAGTGGGGTGTTGCAGGGAAGATGCTGAATGAAGATGAGAAAAGGATGCAGGGCTCCAGAACTTGGTGTCTTTTGCCAGCACAGTCACCATCAATGCTGACTCTCCTAATGGCTGATCCAGGAATTCCCCAGAATTCCAGCCCCATTGATTTCATAGCCTCTCTCTTTGCTCTGGTCCATCGCTCTCAGGACATCAGTGGTCCTGAAACCTTCTGGTCCAAGAGCCTTTGCTGGAAATGAGGTGCATCTGCTTGTATCTGCTGGGAATCTTCACGTTACTTTTTATTCTAAAATGAGTGACAGACCACTGTGTATTAACACAAATGACATTTCAACAGAAGTAAGTGCATTTGACAAAATACATTTGTAAGAACAGTGGCCTTGTTTCCCAGCCATGGAACTTCCTTCTGGCTAAGCACAGACAGATGGATTCTCCTGTCATCTAATCTGCCATGCTATCTCATGCTGCACAACTTCTGGAATCTGAGAGAGACCTTGTGTGTGTGTGTGTGTGTGTGTGTGTGTGTGTGTGTGTGTGTGTTTGGTGTGTGTGTGTGTGTTTGGTGTGTGTGTGTATGTGTGTGTGTGTGTGTGTGTGTGTGTGTGTGTGTGTGTGTGTGTGTGTGTGTTTGGTGTGTGTGTGTATGTGTGTGTGTAATTGATCCCAGGAATCCCCCGTAATGGTGAGCCACCTTCCTTTTGAGACAGTCTCTCTTTGAGCCTGGCTGGCTGGCAGACCCCAGGGCTCCTTCTCTTTTCCCTGCCCATGGCTGGGATTACCACCTTGGGCTGCCATGGGTGGGCCATCTGAACCCAGGACCATGCCTGCTCAGCGAGTGCTTTCTCAGCTGAGCCATCTCACCAGGCCTAGTGTTGACTTTAAACCACTTGATTATTTTGCTTTGTTCTGTGTTTTGGGGCCAAGGCTATGTTATACAGTCCAGACTGACTTTGACTTGAGATCTCCCTGCCTCCATCTCCCAGAAGCTAGGCCCACGGTTGCATGGACCAGCATCTCCTTGGCTTGTGGTGGCATTGTCTGGTCACGTCTGAGTGACTTCTTCCATCTCTCCAAGGCCCTGCCCTCTCCACATCCATGCAAGTGCTCCAGCTCCCCACTTCTGTGAAGATGCAGTCATGTGACTTCAACACAAGGTGGGAGGACAGGGACAAAGGTGGAGGTGTTCAGTCCAGTGACCAGTGTGTCAGTGGCCACTGCCACAAAACTGGAAACCCTTAACTTGACCTCAGCGGCATTGAACCACAGGATCGGGCTGGGGAAGCCCCTGCTCTTCTAAGAACTTGGAAGAGGTAGAAGTGAGCCTTGAAAGGTGGCGTGGTCCCTGCCATCCCTTCCTGTCCTCCTGGAGCAGGGCCACAGGAAGGCCAGCCTGGCACACCTCCAAGCTTGGATGCAGCACCTTTAGCATACTGTCCCCTTCCCTGCAGTTCTCCGTGTGTCTCTGCAACATGGGTAAGATGCACAACAACCTGCAAACTCCAGGGGCTGTCCCCTCCCCAGACTAAGATCTGTGTCTCTATACATACACACTCCACCCCCAACTGTGTCATGGGAGACTTACCAGCACAGATCTGGGAGAGGTCCTAGGCAATGTATAGTTACCGTGTGTGTGTGTGTGTGTGTGTGTGTGTGTGTGTGTGTGTGTGCAGGGAGAGGGCTCTGTTGCACCCACATCACAAAGGACATAAAGCTACTGCTGTGGGCTTCCAGTGGACTGTAGCCAGCGGAACATCCTTGGGGACCAAAATCCACACATCCCGAAATGCAAGCACCAACAGAACCCTGGACACCAGTCAAGGGTGGTGACACTCACCATCTGTGTCCCAGAGGCTCGGTAGGAGGGGCAGGGTATGGGAAGGCCTCTGGTGAAGGTGGGACAGGTCAGCTGATTTCCTGTGTGTCCTCCCCGGGGCTGGGGCTGAGTAGTACTCTTAAGAGAGAGGAGTTGGCTTCCTGGGTTTGGGTGGCTCCTGAAAGGTGAGAAAGAACAGCCAGAAGCATGTTCTTGTGTGATTGTCACTGTTCCCTCTCCTCCCTACTCCCTGAACCTAAGTTTGATGACATAGTGGGGTAGGGGAAATGAGTCCATAAATAATACTTTCTAAAACATGGCTCTGCTAGCTTTCATTAAAGCTTGTGTGTTAGAGAGGGTGTCGACAGGCATGCTGTACACTCGGGCTCCTTGAGCCACAGCATGGGCCAGCTCCACTGCCATGGTTCTGTGTTTGGGTCCCTGTCTCCCAGGCCCCTCTGTCTCTCCTTGCTCTCACCCTAGGCATTCCTGTTTGTCCACTGGCCTATTGTGCTTCCTCCAGATCTTTTGCAGACTGGATGCCTGCCTTCCTGTGTGCTAGAGAGGTTAAGTGGAGGCACCTCTCCTTGTCTGCTGTGATAGAGACAGGACCTTTCTCCCCTAATCAGTCTGTCAGGTGCCATTAAGCTGGGGCAGGGCTCTTCACAGCCTGGCCCATGCTACTCCTGTAGCTTCCAGCCTGGACTCATGTAGTACACACAGACACACAGACAAAATGAAATACACAGGACACATGCATATATAAGCACACATACACAGAGTTAGACACATGCCCCTGCACATGCATGCAGGGAGACAGGTGCACACATATGCAACTGCACACATGCATGACACACATACACGTACCTGCATGCATGCACACATAGACACACATGCGCCTGCATGTATGCATGCTTAGGCACACATGTGTACACACAAAGACAGACATCTGCACACACAAGCAGTTGCAGGTATGCACACAAGGACACACATATACATGTACAGACACACACACACATATATCTACATATACATACCTATGCACCCTCAGAGATATAGACACATGGACCTGCATATATTAACACATAGACACATAGGCACATAGACAAACATGCACACACAGAGACACACATGCACTTTTCTACACAGACAGGCACAGGTATGTATACATATGTGCATGTAAGGCAGTCCTGTACACATAGGCCTGGGACCTCACAGCTATGACTGTGAGAGGCCAGGATGTGGGTGGCCAGTCCCCAGGTCATTTCTCCAGTGACTCCATAAGCAGCTGCCAAGTGACTCCTGTGTTCCAGGCCCTGTCCCAGGATCTGGGTAGGACCAGGGAGCCAAGCAGGCTGATGTGGTTGCCTGGGTGGGTTTCAGGTTGAGACCCCCCAAGACCTCTCATTCTGGGACCTGCTTGCCATCCAGAGCTCATGGACTGAGGTCAAGCAGTGTGTGCTGTTGATAAGTAATTAACATGTGGCTGTCACTTTCTCTGCCAGGCTGCAGGCTCCTCATTTGTGAAACCACTGGGCTGGTAACACTACTCCCTCCCCATAGACTGCTCTGAAGGAAATGAGTTGCCCAGTAGCTGCTGCAGCCAGGGCTGGGATAGGGAAAGTGAAGAGTCAACAGCCTGCATCCACAGGAGGCCAGAAAGGGGCAGAGCAGTGGGAGGGATCTTCAGCGTTGGTTCGAGATGGCATGGAAGGGCAGAAGGTTCCTCCCTGAGACGGGTCCTTGAGGACTGAGACCCCAAGACTCCAAGACACAGGGCAGGCATACTCAGAGGTAGGAGGGGATGGCGGGGACCAGGCAGGCTGGAGCCTCAGAAAGAGGGCAGAACAGAAGCACATCTGGGCCAGCTAGCCTCTTGGTAGAAGTGCTTTTCCTCCCAGGGAGGCTTCCTGTGCTGGCTCGCTTGCCAGTCATGAGCTGTACCTACTGGTCCATGCACTTTGTGCTGTGGTCTGGGGGTCTGGACTCCAGCAGCTTTCCCGAGCCTGGCCTGAACGCCCCTCCCTGCAGCCCTCCCAGCACAGAGGCCTCTAAAGTGGGAGATGCCAAGGTCAGTGGACTCTCACGACGTGGACATGCATAAATAAGTCAAGCAGAAAGTTCCAGAACAGAATGAGGACATCCTCAGTCCATGGGGGCCTCTGCCCCCCACAGCCCAGGACAGGCCTGAGCCTCTAACATCTCACATTCCACATTCACTCAAAGATGTTCTGCTGTAAGAACTCCTGAGATTGGGTCTAACACCAGGAACACAATTAAAATTGGTAGTAAAGGGAGACATCACCTCGTGCTTGAGAAGCCCTGCTCTGAGACATCCTGTCCTCAGAGGGCCCCAGGCTCGGAGACCTGGCCTTGAAGATCCCCAGTCTGAGGGGGTCATATCTAAAACTCAAGGCCCAAGCTGAGGAGCACACGGACCCTTCAGGAAATTAATCCAATAATTGGAAGCAAACAACAGTGACGTCACAGAGCTGGTGTACGAGAAAAGAGCATACTAGGTGAGAAGGGTGCTGACGCCTGTGAATTATTTGGGAACCCCCACCCCCATATCTACCCCCCCTCACCAGGGCTAGGCTAGAGGCGCCCAGCGGAGCACTGGGCCTCCTTCTCTCTTGAACTGGATTCGCCACTTCACATGGCAGGGTGCACATGTGTGTGAGGAAACTTCAGCTTCCAGAAGTGTCCCAGCTGTGAGGTGAGGCTGGCAGGAGTGTTGTCCTTAACCTGAAGGAGAGGAGACCCAGGCTTTGGAACTGACAGGGTTCTCACAAGAGACAGCAGATCACACGGGCCCGGAGGTGGGCCCCGAGGTGGCTCGGATGTTCCTCAGGTCCTCAGGTCCCCTCTGGAGCCTGTTTCCTCTCGTCCACTGTGGTTGCTCAGGCCACTACCTGTCTCACAGAAACACTGGAGAATGGAAAGCTCCATCAGGGATTCACGGTGTTCTGTGACACCCTCCCCCACCCCACCCCTGCTGCTGCCAGGACAGTGGTTTCTACTCCAAACCAGAGCCCCAGGCCAGGGGTTCTCTTGGGAGTGAGGCCTGGCAGTGGGAGTGAGGAGTACAGGGTGAGGGAAAGGAGGGAGGGAGGGGGGAGAAGGGGAGGGAGGAGGGAGGGAGGGGGAAGCTACTGTGGCTCAAATTCATGAAGCTGCTACCCACCATTTAGACCTGGGCACCGCGTGGCACAGGCCTCAGGCTGTTCCCTGCTGGCGCATCGCCCATCACCCATGCATTCCTGATTGCTACAGGGCCTTTTGTGCCTGGCTGCTGGGTGTGCCCTGGGCTTGGGTCAGGAGAAGAGGCCCTGAAGCACTAAATGGGAAGAACACTGACCACATATGCCGTGTAACCCTGGTCTTCTAGGAAACCGTTCTCTTCATTGGACGGCACTGAGCCCTGGGCAGAATGCTTTGGTCCCAGGGCAGCACCACGCTCTCAAACCAGGGACTGTTTGGGGCACTCCTGTAACTCCAGAGTCTATGCTGCTCTACACACAGGCGTGTAGAAAACACCTTGCGCAGAGCTGAGGGATGCCTTCGCCAGAAAATCATTGTATCCGTCGGCCTGTCGTCTTTATGTATGTAAATACTTGTCTGTGCACGTGTGTGCAAGGGAATCCAGAGGCTGATATGGGATTCATATCAGCCTTTTAACATTGCACGCATGGCTTGGAGGGGGCGGGGAGATGCCTGCAGCTGTCTGTTTTCTTCTTCTGTCACGTGGGACCTGGGGATGGAACTCGGCTTCTCAGGCTTGGCATCAGCACGCTACTTATTTAGCTACCTCACTGATCACCCATTTGACTTTAAGGCAGGGCCTCTCACTGAACCTAGAGCTCATTGATTCAGCTGCACTGGCTGGTGAACCAGCACCAGGGTCTTCATGTCCTGCCCCAGTGCTGGGGTTATAGTTATGTGCCAGTATGCTTCAGTTTGTTGTTTGTTTTAAACATGGTTTCTAGGTATTTGAACTCATGCTTGCAAGGCAAAGACATCACTATTGAGCCATCTCCCTATCCCTTCATTTTATTACTAATGGAGGGTTCTCAGTACGCACAGAGACCTCTGGGGGAGCCCTGGGATTCTGCAAACCTCCAGGAGCAGGCGCCTGGCACAAAGCAAGTGCATACAATGAGCACGTTTGACTGCAGGGTATTCGAGGCAGGCAGGGCAGAAAAGAGCATCCTGGGTAGGGAGGATGGAAACAGAAGGCCGACAACTATGAACCGAGGCTGGGGGCAGCCAGGGAGAGGCAGCCATTCCAAGAAGGCTGACAGATGAGGACTGAAGGTGTCAAAGCCACCTCACCAAATGGCCAAATAGGCTGGCTTGTCAGACTTGGGGCTGAGCTGGCCCTGTCGTTCGAGAATGCCGCTGGCTGTAGCCAGCCTATGTTTGCAAAAGAATAACTGGGGTTCTCAGGCAAGGCAGGTCTGCAGGGGAGGCTTGGCAAGGACCAAGGGACGACCCCCGCCCCCACCCACATTCAGATGCCGTAGCTTTGTCAGTATGAGTCAATAGAAAAGCTGCTACACAGGAGCTGAGACTCCGGGCTTCGGGGACACAGCAACAGCTCCAGGCGTAGGAATGTCACACTGCATAACCTTTATAGAGATCTATTTCCTCCAGAAAGGGCCAAGCTCACAGTCATGGCGAGTTGCTAGTAAGGCATACTTTTAAAGGATGTAACAGCCAGTCACTGTTGCAGTAATGCCTCGTGACAAAAGCAACCCCAGATTTAGTTGTCTATGAAGCATTCATTTATTTTCATGTGTTACTTTAAAGACTTATTTCACTTAGAATTATGAGTATATATATATATGTGTGTGTGTTGAATGCAGGTGCCTGCAGCTGGAGTTACAGGGGCTTCTGGGATCTGAACTTAGATCCTCCCACAGTGTAATACATGCTCTTAACTGCAGAGCCATCTCTCCAGGCTCCTATTTTCTCACTTTTTTTTTCTCAATTTCTGAAATATTCGTGCTGTTCTTGGTGAACTGAACTTAGGAACCGGCTAATCACCAGCTCTGAAATGGTCAGCCACAGGTTCCTGGAAAGCATACATTTTCATACTTTTGGTCAGATGTCCTTTACAACTAAAAGACCCCACAGCCACACAAGGCAATGTGTGACATTGGATACCACCAGATGACCCGAGACACGTCCCCTGGCTGGGTGGCCTGGATTCAGTCTGAGCTGTTCTTGTTGGGCCTGGTCACACACATCAGCCATCCAAGCCTTTGGGTGTCATGAGTTTGAGTATGACCATAAGCCTGTCTCAAATAGCAAGGACACAGTGTAGTGGTAGAGTGCTGTCTACTGTCCTGGCTTGCCTTTGTTGCTGACCAAAAGCAACTTGTGGAGGAAAGGGTTTATTATAACTCCCAGGTCATGGTGTGTCACCGAAGGAAGTCAGGGCGGGACCTCACCGCAGGAGCAAAGGCAGATACCAAGAAAGGACACTGCCTACAGCCTTCTTTCTTATTATAAAGCCCAAGAGCATTCACCTAGGAGTGGTACCACTCACAGTGAGTGCGGCCCTCCCACATCAATCATTATTCAAGAAAATGGCCCAAGCCTATGGGGTTCTGAAGAGCTGCTCATCCAAGGGTAGCACAAGGTCAAGTTTCCAGGGGCCAGTGAAGTAGGAATTCCTGCATAGCAGGCTCTGAAGGGGATACACCCAGGGCTCTCCAGAGCTGGAGATGGAGAGATGACCAAATTATATGCCGATTGCTGCTCTGTGCTTCTGGCTTCTGTATTTCTCGTTTGTTTCATAGCTGTGGAGTATTGCTCTGTCTCTGCCAGGTGTGTCTCCTCCAGGAACCTCACCTCTCACAGCCACGTGAGCTCGTCTGTCTGTCTATCTTCCTCTCAGTCACTGTGATGTCCCTGAACCTCATCCCGCCCTCCGCCCTCCCCCGTCTCAGTAAAAATGAGCCAAACGCGTGCTGACTTCTGAGGAGCACATGTTTGTCTCTGGAAGGTCTTCCTGAAACCCTGCCTGATGTCACAAACCTTTTCATGTAAACGTGTTAAGTCTGGAGGGTGAGCAACTGCACATGGCGTTTAGAGGCAGGCGGACATCTCTTCTCTGGGCTGGTGAGGATGGAGACTTCATGGCCAGCACAGAAGGCAGACTCTGCTCTCTGTCAGAGATGTTCTTGCATATTTAGTAGAAGCTGGAATGGCATAACGTTATTTTCCTTTCCTTCAACAAACTGGATGAGTGCATTTGCCTGTAGTTGTGTGAGGATTTTGGAAAACAACCCCAGATAGTCACTAGAAATGGTCCCCTTTCCAACCCCCAGGTCCCTTTCCAGCCCTAATAGCCAGGCCTGGGGGAGAATATTAACACCTCCAGTCAAGGCCCTCATTTCCAGTAAAAGGTAAATGAGGAAGGACTCACCTCCCCCCTACATCTGCCCCCCCCGTGTTGTTTGACTGGCAGGCATCCCCCACATGCATTTGTCCCCACTTCCCCATCTGGGAGCCGAGCTGGTGTCTACTTAACACATGCAGATGACTAATACTGCAGAAATCTCTGTGAGCACAGAGGGGGCTGCAGACGCCACAGTTTGGCCCCCTTCCCCATTTCTGTCCCCACTATGGAATGGAACTTTCTCACACAGAGCAGCTTTGCAACATCTGCACCCATCATTCCTCTTTAGCCTGGTGCATTTCAGCTCACACTGTGTGGCTCCAGGCTTCCCACCCAAGCCAAGCCCCTGACACTTGCTTAGGAGCGTGAAGAACAAGCAGCAACAGAAAGTTATAACCTGGAATAGCCAATGGAGAATGTTGGGAAGGCCCCTGACAGAGGTGACTCCAGGTTCTTCTCACACTTTCTCCATGTGTGAGGCTCACAAATGACTATTGGGCCTGTGGCTGGTAATATTGGTAGTATTTAAACCCAAGTTCTACCAGACTTTGGCGCAACAAGGAGTATGCCAAGAGTCTAGGTAGATAGTTCCATGTTAGTACATCATGACAAACTCTTCAGCCATGGGTGGCCTGTGTGTGTGTGTGTGTGTGTGTGTGTGAGAGAGAGAGAGAGAGAGAGAGAGAGAGAGAGAGAGAGAGAGAGAGAGAGAGAGCAAAGATGGTCTCACAGTTGTAGCTATCTATGACAGTTGCTCAAGGCTAATAACAATGTCTCCTGACTATTAGAGATGGGAGGAACAGCTCCTGTGCGTGTGTGTATGTGTGTGTGTGTGTGTGTGTGTGTGTGTGTGTGTGTGTGTGTGTGTATGCACAGAAGCCAGAAGAGGGCACCAGATCTCGTGGAATTGAGTTAGATGGTTGTTAGCCAACCAATGTGTGAGCTAGAAACTGAACTTGGGTCCTCTGGAAGAGCAACAAGTATCTTTCAGCCCTGGAGCGGTTCTTGCTCAGTCCTTTGAGCTACTCTGTATGTATGGTGCTGGTGGTGTGTGTGTGTGGGGGGGTGCATTGAGACTCAAGAAGACCACAGAAATAAGCCCAGCCACTGTTCCTCGGATCTTAGCTTGGAAAGCAGACTGTCTGTATCACAATCCAGAACTCAGGGCCTCCAGTGGGCTCAAACTGAGGAGAGACAGCTTGCTACTATCCTGGGATGCTCACTTACAATGCAGAAGGAGCTGTGGAAAGAACTTCACACATGACCCCATCTCATTGCCACCAATGATCCTATCTGTGCTATGCCACAGCCCTTGGTAGTGGTTACAGAATAGCTGCCTCTGTCACTAAACTGAAAACGAAACAGCAAATAAGACAATTCAGAGAGATTCCAAGGTCATGCAAGCAATTTGCAGGAGAGCTTGTTCATTCTGGGCCTCTGTTCAGTAATAGGATTCTTAGGCCGGGTACATGTCAGAACCAACAAAAGCATAAAAATATACGCACAGGGACAGAAGGTCAATCTAATTGAATTGACCTGTGAAGGTGGAGACTATGTCCATACATATGTAAAAATAGATTGAAACCTACCATTTCTTACAAATCCTACACATGCACAACTTACACAAGCTAACACACTCACATGAGACATACCTGTTCCAGAAAGACAGTGTGACAGGTTACCCAGAGTGGCCTGGTGCTCCTCACAGCCACCTCTTGATGACAACTGATGCCTGGGTTAGTCTGTCTTGTTTCTGACCTTATCCGAGTGGAACAGGAACGCTGTGAGTTTTGTGAACAGCTTTATTGACCAGACATTATATTCACGCAGATTGTTAGTGTGGTGGCTTAGCTGTAGCTGTTGCTCCCCTCTGCTCTCCAGAACTGATAAATCATGAATACGTACGTCATTTATTTCCACACCCATCCTCTGCCTGTTCTTCCATGGTGAGAACATGAATGGCTTCCTGTTTGGGTTACTGAGTTCCGTGTTTTGCTGCATACATCCCCCCACCCCATATGTGGGTGCATGTGGTGTATGTTCATATGTATACACTAAGGGCTATGGCTTTCACACACACACGTGGAGACAGAGGTCAATGTCTCTACCCCATCTCATCTACACCAATGATCTCCAGGGTCTCTCCTCTTCATGGCTGGGATGCCAGATATGTGCCACTGTGCCTGGATTCTCACATGGGTGCTGGGGATCTGAACCAACAGCTTCATGTTGCATGGCAGGCGCCTTACCCAATGACATATCCCATCTATGAATGGGATATGAATACAGTATTCTATGAATACAGTGGGACACACTTTTTGGTATAGAAGATGTGTTTTGGGGAATGTGACCTAGAAAGTGCAAGTGCAGTCACTGTAGCTGGTTCCCTAACTGTTTTCTGATGTAACTGTATTATCCCCTGGCACTCGGTCTCTGTGCCTTCTGGTCACTTCACCCTCTAGCCAGGCTGGGTGTTGTCTGTGCTCTTCCTTTCAGGAGCCTATGGAGTGAGGAGTGGGGTCACACAGTACTTCGTCCTGCATTTCCCCGGTGACTAGCAAAGCTGAGCACCTGGGCATGCTTTCACCATTTAGGCAGCCTCTTTTGAGGAGTGCAGTCTAAGCTCCTCTCCAAACATCTGCATTCTTTCAAAATCCCCAAATTATAACGTACAAGCAGGTGAGAGATTTGGGGTTTAACCATCTTGGCACAGAGCTTTGTGGTTAGGAATATGGGGTTAGTGGAGCCAGTGTAAAATCCTTTGTGTGCACTCATGGCACACGTGTGTGCGTTTGTATGCATGTGTGTGTGTTTGTATGTAGTGTGTGTGTGTGTGTGTGTGTGTGTGTGTGTGTGGTTGTAAGTGTCTCTGAGTGTGTGTGTATGTGTGTGTGGTTGTATGTCGTGTGTGTATATGTGTGTGTGTGTGTGTTGTGTCTACATCAGCATCTATAGGAAACCATCACCATAGACCACACCATATATTTCACATTGCCTTTTGGGAACAGCTAAGCTAGACAGTCTCACAGACACATTTATCAAACGGAGATAAGAAATCCTTGGCAAGAAGAAACCAAAGTTCACACCCAGCCACAGAGATCCATGGCTAGTGGATATGAAAGACAGAGCCTCATGAAGCTAGCTGACCATATGAGCCACTTGCTGGCACTCTGTGATTGAACACCCCTGAATTAAAGGGTCCTCCATAGATAGCCCCAGCCTCACTGGAACCATCTTTATTAGGAACAAAATAAAGGAAGGTCACTGAGTCGCATAAAGCAGGGAAAGTGACATCACATATCCACTGTAAAAGAGAAGGATTAATGAAGGTTTGTTGACAGGAAGGCAGAAGCCAGCCCCAGCCTTTCTTCCTAGTGGAACCTAGAAGCAAACATTTCATTTTGACGTCTGCCAGCATAGCCCAGATAATCAGATTTCACTGGGAGGATGCATCCGAGACATCAATAAAAAGGGGCAGATTTATCCTCCAAGCTTCTAGCTGGGCATGGGCTGGGATCTACCTCAAATCACAGCAAGACCCAGAGATTGCCATCATCACCTTCACTGTTGCCAGCATCGTCACCTGCACCCTTGGGTTGTTAAGTACCATGGGTAGGTGTCACCAGCACTCTGCCCCCCTGTCGTATCTGGGACACAGAGGGTCTTGTGGTTGTTAATTCTTATTGCTCTTTAGAACCTCATTTTGTGAAGATTTATTCGCTATTTATCTGGGCAGCCTCTTCGGGCCATCTGTTTGTGATCTGGTGCCCTGTGGTGGCTCAAATGAGGAGATCTGAAGGACAGACTCCAGGCAGTGCTGAGAGTGTGGAGATTACAGGCTCCCAATGGAATCCCTCGGGGCCTTGGCTAGCACCAAAGCCAGCTTCAGGTCAAGGAGGCCCTGGAGTGTAGTGCGGTGTAGTCCATATGCTCTTCCCCTCTTGTTCCTGATTTATCTGTGATCCCCCTTGTCCTGTCTGCATCCAGCCTGTGGGAACATCAGAAGCGCTCCTGCATGACCATTTACAAAGCGGATGGTAAACTAGTTTTCTACTTAGAGATGTCTCTACAAGGATTGATTCATCTCTTCTTCTCAGTTTTTAGTGTCATCTTCATCACCATCATGATGGATCTTATTATCACAACTGTCAATACCACTGCCGCCAGCGCCATCATCATCACCATATCATGATCACAATCCCCACACTCATCGCTAATTCAATACTGCCACCACCATCATCATCTCCACCATTTGACCTCCATCCTCCTCATTACTACCACCACCAACACTGCCATGCCACCTTCATTACCATCATCACCACCAATACCACTACCACTACCACCGTAATCACCATTGCTATTGCCAGAACCACCGTCATTACAGTCATCAGAATCACCTCCACCATCACATTTCCTGGGAACCTATTGTGTGCCAGGCACTACTCTTGAGTATACTCTATATTTGATCCTATATAATCGTATAGCAATTCTACACAGTAGATACTCCTGTCACTGTCATAGAGATAAGAATATGGAGTCAGGCAGACAGTAAGTCCTTTGTCTGCTGTCACTCAGCCGCATTGTAGAAAGAAATAAAGACTTGAGGATGTAAAATAATGCTGTTGTCATCATGTATTGAGTGTATAAATTACATCTGAGATTTATATGTTTCCCCTAAAGTCATCTAAAGCCCCTTTAAGGTGGAGTATTGATTAGGAAGCTGAAGCTGCATAATAAAACACAACACACACACAGGAACCTCAGTTACTCAAAGTTCCTAAGGCTGAGAGTCCAAGAATAAGGTGTAAGCAGTATCAACAGCCCCCCAAAGGCACTAGGTTAATCATGAGTTTCAGGTATTCCAGCTTCTGAAAGCTTCTTGGCTCTAGGCACAATGACCCTGTTCTTTCCATGGTGCTCTCTTTTGTCCATTTGTCCATCAAAATTCCCCTGTTGTGGGGACACCAGTGGTATTTGACTAAGGTTTGCTTGGATGATCTCATCTTAACTGCAGCCACAAAGAGCTTGCTTCCAAATGAGCTCTTATTCACATCATTATCAACATCAGCAACAATATCTTTAACAGTAGTCAAGACCAATGCCACCACCATTGCCATCACTACAGTCATAATCTTTCCCTCAAGGTTCTGACTTCACTCTGTCAGAGGAACACTAGTCAGCCAGTAACTTGTAAGCATTCCCTTCCCCAAGGAAGAAAGTTACTAGGAGAAATTGAGTGGCTTGGCCCTTGTAGTAGAGCTACTCAGATATTCCTGGATTCAGACAAGGGCACACATCAAAATTTCCAGGGGACCACCCCGCTGTTTTGCTGCCGGTTGTCACCTGAAGACATTTCATTTGTTTCTAGGTTATTCTGTGTATAACTAAGGTTAAGGACCTCCACGTCAGAGACAGAGAGACAGGGTCAGCTCTGCCATGACTGTCTGGGTTGTGTCCTGTGTTGCAGAGTTATCAGAGATAGCTGTGGCCTTATGCACTTCCTCTTGGTGCTTCCTTAATCTGTTTTGTAGGCTGGATAACAAGTTTGTTTCACTTACATTTTTAGAGGTCCAAGAACATGGTACCTTTGTTCCACCAAGGGCTCCCTTGCTGCTGCACAATGTGGTGGAGATGCAGGAAGGAACCAGATGTGTAGAAGGAGGCAAGTTGTGAAGTGACCTCTTTCTCTTAAAAAAGTGCGCTCATGAAATCTAACTCATTCCTGGGGACCAGAACCCCTGTCTTCCAAGCTCAGTGCCCTAATTACTCTGCATCAGACCATACCTTGCAAAGTCTCATGACCCAAATGCTGCTATAGTGCGTGTTTCTAGTTTTATTTCTCTTGCTGTGATAGAATATCTTGGAAAAAGCAAATTTAAGGAAGGAAAGAAGGAAGGAAGGAAGGAAGGAAGGAAGGAAGGAAGGAAGGAAGGAAGCAAGCAAGCAAGCAAGGAAGGAAGGGATTCTCTGGCTTATAATTCTAGGCTAGAGTCTTTGGTTGGGCTAAGTCAATGTAGGAACTTCAAAGAGACTATCATGTCATATCCACCGTCAAGACACAGAGAAGCGAATGCATGCATCCTCCTTGATAATGTGCTTGTGCTGAGCCACTACCCAGAGAATGATGGCACTTGCAGTGGGCTGGATTGTCCCACATCAGTTTCTTAATTAAGATGACCCCCCCCACCTGCCCATGGGACGACAACTCAGTGTAGACAACCCCTCATTGAAACTCTGTTCCCAGATGACCCCAAGCTGTGTTAAGGTGACAGTTAAAGCTAGGCATCACACTGGGGAACAGTTTTCAGCACATTTGTGCTTTGGGACACAAATCATAACCAGAGCACAGCAGATGTCCCCTCTTGAGGTTCCCAGTGTGCACAATTCTCTATTAGCAGTCATCTTCAGATTACTTTCTGCTCACACCATGGTCCTTGGACAACTAACCCTCCTGATGATGCTCAGCCCTGGGATTTGAACAGAGGATGCAGGGAGCCCAGATAGCTCTCCCTACACACTTCAATGAGCTCCTCAGAGTCAGCTGGATTTTAACGGGAGCACACCGAGGCATGCTCAGAAAGACCTGTTGGATATTGTGGTGATGAGGACATGTGATGGTCCTGGCTTAGTAGAGATGACAATGTCCCATGTAGGAGCTACAAGCTTGGACAGCTAGGTCTCAAGTCAAATGCAGAGGCTGTCTGAGCCTCTGTGTTTAAAAGATGCAGAATTGGTCAGAATTTAGATGGCCCAACTATAACCAAAAGACACCACAATGCACTTGCTTAAATGAGACTGGTGGTACTTTCATTCTCAGTGATAAACATTTGACGTCCCAAGACAGGTCAAAATAATCTGGGTTCATGAACCCATAGACTAATAGCTGAAAAACCAGCATTGGACTGACTCAGACCTCCTGCACGTGGGTCTCAGTTAGAAGGCCTGGGCAGTCTAAGGGACCTCTGACAGTGAAACCAGGATGTATCCCTGGTGCATGAAAGGACTTTGGGAGCACATTCCCCATGGAGGGATACTCCCTATGCCTAGAGGCAGGAGGGAGGGCCTAGTCCCTACTCCAAACAACTTGACAGATTTTGATGAACCCTCCTGGAAGGCATCATCCTCCCTATGGAGTTGGGGGGGAAGGAATGTGATGGGAAGGGGGCTGGGGGACATGGGAGGGAGGGAAGGAGAGAGAACTGGGATCGATATGTAATAAGAAAAAATTATAACTATATAAAAAAAACAATTGAAAAAAATAACCTCGGTTCATTTCTAGAGATGCAAGTGTTCATTTTTTAAAAGAGATTTTCTTTATAATAGCAATTGTGTTTTGTATGTGTGTGGAGGGGGCACATTGCATGCAGTTGCAGGAAGAGGATGATGGAAACCCTGAAACTAGAATTCTAGGTGGTTGTGAGCTGACTGACACGGGTGTAGGGAACTGAATTTGGGTTCTTTGGAAGAGTTACAATCACTGAGCATCTCTCCAGCCATTTTCTAATTTTAATGCTTCAAGACAAGATTCATCAGACTAACCCAACACTGTTCTGGCTACACGGGCTAGCCAGTGAGCCACTATCTTCTCCTTGCCACACCCTGCCCTCCATTTCTAGGGTTACAGACATGCTGCTGTGCATGGGTTTTACAGCGGTACTGGGGATGTGAACTCAAGTCCCCAGGCTCATGCTGCAAGCCCGTTACAGACTGAGCCATCTCTCCAGCCCTTTACATATTTTATTTTAGACACGACTTCACTATATATGTTTGGCTGGCTTGGAAGTCACCGAGGTCTGATTGCCTCTGTCTCTGGCCCCTATATGTTTGGTTAAAAGGCATGCGTGACTATTCTAGCCTCCTTTGCTTGCTTTTTAAATGTTCACAGAAACTCACTTTTCCTTTTGTTCTCAATTACCTCCTGCAAGCAAGGAAACTAGAAGCAAAATTCCTGTGCTGTCAAGATCTGAATAATAATGCTTACCACCTTGACCTAATTGATAGTTATAGAATAACATTCAAAGCTGCAACACACATGTTTTTCTCAAGTGCACACGCGTGTTTTGTAAGGTAGACCAGATGCTAAGCCAGAATATCAAGTTTAGTAAGTTTAAAATGGCCCGAATTAGACAGAGTGTCCTTTCTGAAATCAAATTGGGAATCAATAATGGGAAGGTATTAATAAACCACAAGTACTTGGAAACTGAACATTCTTCTAGGCAACTATAAATTAAAGAAAAACCTTAAAACTCATACTTCTAGGGACTGGAAAGATGACTCAGCAGTTAAGTAAGAGCAGGTACTGTTATTGCAGAGGACTCAAGGTTCCCAGCATCCACACTGGGCAGCTCACAACCACCTGTAACTCCAGCTGCTAGATATCTGACACCTCCTTCTGGACTCTAAGCATTGGACTGATGTTTATATAACTGCATACAAACCCAAACCCATTACTTATGTGAGTAATCCAAAATAATACTATTTTGGAAACAAACTTGTAAGTGAATCATGAATTTATTTTCTATTGTTATTCATTACATAAAGAGGACCATATAGTACATCGAAATCTGAAAGCTAGATAAGAATTTATAGCTATATGTGCTTATATTAGGAAAGAAATCACTAAAAAATGCTTCATGAATGAAGTTAAGGACACATAAACAATAGAGAAAAAAATATGAGCTATCAAGAAGCTCACAGTCCTTAGCTAAGTTTAACAACAGAAAGGGGGAGACATTTATCATTGAGGTCAGGATGGACAAGAGGCCCTCAAAACAGCCTTGTAAAAGCTAGGGAGAGGGAGAGGTCTCAGCAGGTACAAGCACTTGCCATGTAGGTATGGTGATCTGCATTCAATTGGCAGAACCCACATAAAAAGATGGATTCATCTGTAATTCCATAGTCCTTGGTCAGGATGGGAGGAGATGAGAGGAGAATCAGCAGGGAGCCCCAGGGCCAGGCAGCCTGGAGTACAAAGGGAACAAGAGATCTGGACCCAACAGGATGGAAGGACAGAACAGTGTGCACGTGGCATACATACACACATACACACGTACACATGCACATACACACATGCACATACACGCATGCACATGCACGCATGCACATGCACGCATGCACATGCACATACACATACACACATGCACATACACACATGCACATACACACATGCACATACACACATGCACATACACACATGCATATACACACATGCACATACACACATGCACATACACACATGCACATACACGCATGCACATACACACATGCACATACACACATGCACATACACACATGCACATACACACATGCACATGTGGGGGCACTTGCACTCACAGACACACAGACACATGCACAGACACACACAAACACATAGGCACACACACACACACACACACACACACACACACACACGGATAAATAAATAAAAGTCAAAATTGATTTGAGTACAAAGAGAGAAGTCCCAAGAGGTTGCCATCAATGAAGAAACTCGAATCCATAATTAAAACCTTCCCAACAGAGAAACCTCCAGGCTCAGTTGGTTCCATCCATGAATTCAGCAAGCCTTCAAGGACAGACCTAGCTGAGGTCTGCTAAGCATCATGTTATGTCCCTCTAGAGTCCATATATGGAAGCCCTAACACACAACATGAAGGTAGTCTTCAGGAGATAATGAGATGTAAATGAGGTCTCGTGCAGAGAGCCCTCATGACAGAGAGACACACGTGGTAGAGAAGCAAGGAGCTCCTGTGACACACCATGTCGTGTGGAGACACAAGAAACATCCCCATAATTCAACCATCTGATCTAATTTCCTAATAAAGAATTCTGAGATGTTATATTCTGGGCTTTCAGTCACGTAGTCTGTTTGGTTATGGTGGAGGCCTGAACTGACTCACAGAACCTCAAAACATAAGGAAGGCCTATAAAGTCTTCACAACTCATTGTTACAAGGCCAGTATTACCTGAAGACTAAAATTAGCCAAAGAAATAAATTTAAAAAATTGAAAGACAATATCCTACAGGACCACTGAGTTCTAGCAATGTGTTAGTGAGATGAGTAAGATGAGCACAATAATATTCGTGTATCACATGGTGTCCAGAACATCACGACTATTCTGTTGTTGCCAGATTGTTCTAACACTGAAAATCAATCAATATAATTCACAAAAGAAACAGAACGAAGGAGGGGCGTGTTCACACCAGCAGCTGCAGTCAAAGCGTTGGATTGAAACATAAACTCTGACCTTCACAAAAGCCCCGAAATTAATAATGGGAAGGAAGTCCCCCAATTTGATTAGAGCATCTGTTAGAGTCTTGTGGCAAACCATCCTGAACATGAGAAATGTAATCCCATTTCTTTTGTCAAGTGCCGCGGAGGGTCTGAGGTTACAGCCTCCTTGCAAGATAACAAGCTTACCATGGCTTTGTGGATGGCCTGCTCAGAATGCCATTGCAAGTGCTACAGATAGCATTGCAGACACATGGAAATCTAATTTCTCATCGTTCTGGAAGTTGGAAAAACCAAGATCACATCTCCAGAAGAGCTCACTTTTGATAAGGATGCTTGCCTTGGCCTGCAGGCGCTGCTTCTTCCCAATAGGTCTTTTTCTCTGTTCTAACTCAGGGAAAGACAAAGAGACTTGGGGGAGGGAGAAGGGGTAAGGGAGGGCGGAGGGATAATGAGGGGTGAGGAATGAGAGAATGAAGGGAAGTGTGAGGGAGAGGGAGGGAATGTGTTCGTCCATGTTCCTCACAAGGACAACAAGCCCATTGGATTGGGGTTCTATCTTATAACTTTATTTAACTTCAGATCATCTCCTTACAGGCTCTATGTCCATGTACAGTTGTATTAGGGATTCGGGCTTCAATGTGTCAATCATCATTTGAGTTATGACTCAGTGTATGAATCTCACTATGGTCCTTATTCAACCCATAGTGAGTACTGACTGTGAGACTCTCAGTGAGAGATAAGAGCATAGCAAACAGTAAGAGCTCCATGTTCTTACTGATTATCCACCAAGCCCCACTACACCGGACAATGTACACAAAGTAGGTTTGTGTGACAGCTAAGGAACCCCCATCCCAGAGGGCAAATCAAGTCTAACAGCTAAAGCAAACTTGCCTGGACTTTGATCTGGAAGACAATGTGGTCAGCAAATTGACCTTGTTTCTTCTCCAGAAGCCACTGTCTTTATTTTTCTAGTTTGAACAAATAGTTTAAGAATAGCTCAGAGCAGCAGGCGATTAGTGCTTCTCTTATGGAAGAGAACATGCTTGCCAAATGTAAGTAACCCAGAGGGAATTATTTGCCCATACTCCTAAGATGGAGAACGTGGGGGAGCTGGCACAGCAGCTAAGAACACTTGCTTCTCTTGCAGAGGACTGAGTTAGGATCCCAGACCACATCTTGCCCCTTACAACTACCTGTCACTCCAGGTCTAAGGGACCTAATGCCCTCTTCTGGCTTCCATAGACACATACATTCATATGCATACCCCACACAGACACACATAATTAAAAATGAATGAATAAATAAATAAAGAGATAAAGAGCAGGGCAGACATGTTTACTCTTAATTAAGACTGTAATCCAACAATATGCCGTTCTCTTCAGCCAATGCAATAAAGCAAGAAAAGTATAAAAACCAGAGAAGAAGAAGAAGAAGAAGAAGAAGAAGAAGAAGAAGAAGAAGAAGAAGAAGAAGAAGAAGAAGAAGAAGAAGAAGAAGAAGAAGAAGAAGAAGAAGAAGAAGAAGAAGAAGAAGAAGAAGAAGAATAGTATATATGGAGAGCACTAATGATGGAGATAACACATAGGACCTGCTCTATGGAACAAGCATTAGAGCCAATATGTGAATCCAGAAAGAGCCTGGGACATAAGGATACCAGGCCAAATTTTCAGCTTTCTGTATACAGGCAACGATAATCTGTAAAATTTCACTTATTGCAGCAAAAGTTATTAATTTATTAGGGCTAAATCAAGTTAGTAAATACAAGAATAAACCAATATATATTCAAGCTGATCAAAAATTGGAAAACTCAAACTTTTGATGATATCAAATCTCCCCCAGTTAGGTGATGTCAAATCTCTCCCCAAAATCTCACAACTTAACTGTAATATCAATGGCTCAGTGGGCAAAGACACTTACTGACAAGCCTAAATAACTTGGGTTTGATTCTTTAGGAGCCACATGGTGGAATGAGAGAGCAGAGGCTCTCTCTCTTTCTCTCTCTCTCTCTCTCTCTCTCTCTGTCTCTCTCTCTGTCTCTCTCTCTCTCTCTCTCACGCATGCATGCATGCATACATGCATGCACACACACACATCTGTCTCTGTCACACACAGAGATAATCGTAGGAAAAAAATGAAGAACAAACGTATGTGCAAAATCTTAATGTAAGTGAAAAAAGAATCAAATAACCAAAGCAATCTTTTAAAAGAGAAGGTTGTGCCAATATTGTCAAGACATTATAAAAGCTATGTTCATCTGAATGGTGTGGACTGGTATAATTTTCAAACACACAGATCCATGCAACAGAATAGAGTGCAGAAGCAGACATGCCCCTCAAGGTGTTTGTAAGTATGGTGGATAAAGCAGCCTTTATGGCAAATGGTTCTGAAGAACCATACAGTAGCAATACGGAGAGCGTGAAGCTCATTCCTCAAAGACTAGCTTTGTAGAGACAGCAAACTATATGACATGAAAACAATGGGAGATGATCTTTGGGTCTGTGGACTAACCAGGCTTTCCCAGATAGGGATAACGACAACTACAAAATAAATGATTGCTAAATCAAGCTTCATGAATACCTTTAAAATCCTGTTCAGCCAATGATATTGTTGAGAAAATGAATAGACAGCCAAGAGAGTGGGAAAATGTTTGTAAAACATATTTCTTACAAAGGACTATTATCCAAAATTAATATATCATACCTTGTCACTCAGTAATAGGAGACAAGCAATCCAATTAAAGTAGGCAGAAGATTTGGACAGACACTTTGCAAAAGAAGATAAATGAATGGCCAATAATTACACGGAGAAAAACAGATGTTCAACCTCACTCCTTTTCAGGGAACTGTACATTTAAAACACAATGGTAAAGCCAGGTGTGATGGCACACACCTGTGATCCCAGCTCTTGGAAGGTGAGGAAAAGGCAGGAGGATCAGAAGTTCAAGGTCATCTTCAACAACACCGTGAATTTTTGTCCAGTCTGGCCTACGCAAGAGCCTGGCTTGAAATAATAAAGTAAATAAAAGATGAAAAATGACTGAGGGCTAGTGAGACTGACAAGAGGCAACTTGGGGAAGAAAAGGGTTTGTTTGGTTTACAGGTTACAGCCCATCACTGAGGAAAGCCAAAGCAGGCACCACGAGCGATGCTACTTGCTGGCTTGCTCAGCTACTTTCCTTATACAACTCAGGCTCATGTGCCTAGGAGAGGCACAGCCTACAGTAAGCCTTACCCTCGGCATCAACTTCCAACTAAGAAAATTCCCTCGCAGACATGTCCACAGGTTAGCTTGATGGAGCCAATGCCTCAATTGACATTTCGTCTTCCCAAGTGTGTCAAGTTGATAACAAAGCTTAGCCACTGCATCTATGTTCTAGCAATGCTACTCCTAAATTGCATAGGGCAATTGTGTTAGCTTTATTCACAGTGATCAGAAACAAGCTAGGAGTCATTAGTAGAAGAATGAACAAACCAAAAAATGATGCACTCATGCAATGGACTGGTATTCAGTCATCAAAAGGAATGAATCAGAGTGATTCAACACAATGGAGGTGAAAAATTAGAAACCCTGATCAGTGAAAGAGCCTTACTTGGTTCTATTTATATAAAACTTCAGGACTGGTGATCAAGGCTACGGTAAAGACAATCAAAATAGTAACTACTTTTGGGGGTGGTGACCAGAGCCTGCCTGAGAAGAGAGAGGAAACTGTGATGGTGTTCGAAGAACTTGGGTTTTGCAGATATGTGTATATTCGCCTGAATTCATCAAATGACATGTTTAAGACTAATGCAATCACTTGATGTAAATTTCCCCTGAAAATGAACTATGCTGAATTATTTAAGTGCCATTAATGGCATATGTACTGAAGTACTCTGAGGTGAATTGCCCTGGTGCCTATAATATACTTTGAAATTCTCTAGAAATGAGACACATGAGTGCCTGGATAGAAGTAAGGCTGGATTCTAGATACATTCACAAAGCAGACATGTTTAGACATTAATTGGACAATATAGATTCTATGTGTGTGTGTGTGTGTGTGTGTGTGTGTGTGTGTGTGCTCAGTGAGAAATTTGTTTATCTTCTCAATAGGTTTGAAAGTTTGCATTATAAGAGAAATATTACTGGGAGCATTTTGTAGAGACTCTATAATTGTGGGAAATAAAGCTTTGCCTTCCGCAAGAGTCACAGGTGTATTTAGCTCTTAAGAAACAGGTTGGCAGAAGTCTCTTTCTAAAGACCTCAGATAAAACTCATTAGCTAAAGAACTTTCAAAGGAACATGTTCTAGCTGGGTGTGCTACTGTAACGAGCCACCAATACTGAAGGCAACTTAAAGGAGGAAAAGACCGGTTTGGCTTCTGCTTCCAGGTCAGACTCCATCAGTAGGGGGAGTCAGGGAAGGAACCAAAGCAGACATTGAAGCAGAAACCAAGAGGAGCACTGTTTATGTTCAGCTAGCTTTCTTATACAGGCTGGATTGTCTATCGAGTGATGGTGCTGCTCAAGTGGGCTGGGCCCTCTCATCTTAACCATCGATCAAGAAGTCCTTCATAGAACAAAGACAGTTCCTCATAGACATAGACAGTTCCTCATGGACAAAAACAGTTCCTCATGGACATAGACAGTTCCTCATGGATATAGACAGTCCTTCATAGGCATAGACATAGACAGTCCTTCATAGGCCAACCTGATGAAGGCAATTCTTCAGTTGAGGCTCCTCCAGAGTCTCTGGGGCAGCAGGGAAAATGGGACCACACCTTTACACATGAGTTTCCCAGCTTCTTCCCAAGCTCAGTCAACATCGCTATTGCCTGTTCATTGTAATGAACCCATTTGTTCAGTTAAAACAAACACATGTTTTCTCTTGAGGGAAGAAATACCTGGAGTCTAAATTTGTTAATTATCATTCTTATGAATGCTAGCCAATTATTCTGTTTTTCTTCCCAAATATATAGAACCTCCAAGCTGTTTGTTTTCTTCCCAGGAGGATGGGTCTGGGAACTGTCTTCTACTCCTGACCTGGTTTCTTCATGCCCAATTAAAATTAATGCAAACCATATTTAACATACATGCAGAGAGAGGAGGACCACACAGAGTCAGAGAGAGAGAGAAAGAGAGAAATACAGAGACAGAAAACAAAAGATACTGAGATAGGCACATAAAGAGTGACAGAAACAAAAACAGGCAGAAACACAGACCTACACAGAGAGACAGAGATCCAATAATGGATGCAAACATTTAATTTCAATAAAATTCCATTGTTTAAATAGTGCTAGATATGCTGGAAAGATGGCTGGCTTAGCAGCTAAGAGCACCTACTGCTCATGCAGAGGACAGAGTTCATTTCCCAGAACCCACGACAGGGAACTCAGGGAGCCCATAACCATGTGTAACTCCAGTTCCAGGGGATCCAACACTCTCTCTACTGTTCTCATTGGGTAATGCATTCACATATATATATATATATATATACACATACATACATACATACACACACACACACACACACACATACACACACACACACACACACACACCAAAATTAAATAACCCTTTAAATTTGCTATGAGGTATGAAGAATTGCACTATGAAGTACTATGAAGAACATATTAAAGTGAAAATTACTATCAGACTGTTGGAGCTGTGCTAGGCAGAGAAAGGGTGCCTGCTCACATCTGAGGATGTGACACACCCATTGAGTCATATACAGCTATGTCCTAGGAGCTCTGACTCTCTGACAAAAATGAAGGTTTGAAGACACACCTTTTACCTCCTTTGGAGCTGAGATGTTCCCTGTGTGTCACCTGAGTAAAGAGTAGACAGTCCACCTCCCGGTGTGCTTTCTGGAAGAGGTGAGCTCCCACAGCAGCTGAGAATGGCCAGTGTTCTGTTCAGTCCAGAGAATAATCTATCATGGCCATACTTTCAGTTTTTAACCACTGAGTTTATTAAGCACAGAAGAAGCAGAAGTAAAAACTAAATGGCCAGTAGCAGATAGAAACAACAGATAGTGAGACGCTGTCAAATCCGGGGCTTTGAACATCCGGTAGACATGACTAGAGCGCTGGGCAGAGTTAATGAGCAGAATGATGTCCTTAAATGAAAGCTGAAAGCTGGAAGTATCCAGTGGCAACTGGCTGGGGAAGCTGGGACAGTCAGCTGGAGCAACAGAGAGCTTTGACTCCATGGGTGAACCCTCAGCTTCCCATTCCCACTGAAGGCACTTTTACACCATAGAAACAACAGGAGCTTCCTAGCTGTTCTCAACACTCAGTTGTCCTTTTGCCTTGTCATGGGGGTGACAGGTAGGGGCAGCCTGTTCCAGGGCAGAAGGACCTGGGAGATAGTTGACATGAGCATGCTTAAGGTGTAAGACATGGGTAAGCCTCCTTGCTCTTATGATCTACTTTTTAAGAGCTTAAACAGCATGTGACAATTGACAAATATAGTGAATTTCACAACCAGAAAACATGAGGGCCAACAGAAGATGGGAGATATTGGGGGCAGTGATTGTGGATGACTTCTGGTCCCACGAGTACGTGCTCTTAGCCTGCCATCCATTTATCTTCACATCCCCTATCCTCACTATGGAATGGATAGTATACAGACCCGATAAGGTCTGCAGCTCAGTCTTGTTCCCTCCATTCCCCTGCCCCAGATGTCCTCAAGCTGAAGAAGCAATAGAAGTAGACACATATTCACTGTCCTCGCTACAAGCCATACTGCAGAGGAATGTGAGAAGCAACAGTCCCTTCAATCCTAGGCCACTTTGTGTTCTGGACACACATCCTGGCCATCCTCAACAATCAGTTCCCAGTTGCTTGGTAGCCAGCTTCATGGCTCTTTGCGGTCCTTGGCAGGAGTGTGAGTGTCATGTTAGCTCTGTGTTGGGTTCCTGCTCTAACCACTGCTACATGGTCAATGCTACAAGACATGGTTGGTGAACTTGGTGGCAAAGTTCAAGGATCTGAGGACATTTCCACTAAGATGCACTTTGCTATCTCTCTGGGTGGAGCTCTGGACTTTCACATCAAGACAAATACCTCCCCCACCACCTTAGATATGCAGTGTCTTTCAGTGCAGGGCAGCAAGGGACCCTGAGCTAGTATCTCAGGCTCTCACTTTGCCTGCAACACCATCTGGAAAATTGATTTGTATTCTAATAAAGGACTCCCAAGAAATGGAGTAGTGGAGGGTAACCCTAGGTTGTGGCATGAGGATGCTCTGTGGGTGACTATCAGATGAAGACCCTAGACAGGTCTGCAAGCCACAGACTTGGTGATGGGCGTGCATCCCGCTGATATGCCAGGGATGGATTGCTGTGTGGAGCAGCAGCAGGAGGAGATGCAGGAGGAGGAGATGCAGGAGGAGGAGATGCAGGAGGAGGGGATGCAGGAGGAGGAGATGCAGGAGGAGGAGAAGCAGGAGGAGGGGATGCAGGAGGAGGAGATGCAGGAGGAGGAGACGCAAGAGGAGGAGAAGCAGGAGGAGGAGATGCAGGAGGAGGAATGTAGGAGGAGGGGATTCAGGAGGAGGGGATGCAGGAGGAGGAGATGCAGGAGGAGGAGATGCAGGAGGAGGAGAAGCAGGAGGAGGAGATGCAGGAGGAGGGGTGCAGGAGGAGGGGATGCAGGAGGAGGAGAAGCAGGAGGAGGGGATGCAGGAGGAGGTGGACAGGCAGATGGGCTTGCAGATAAGCAGGAGCTGTACTCTGGTTCACTTCTCTATAGCTGTGATAAAACACAGACCAAAAACAACTCAGGGAAGAAGGATTATTTCACTTTGTCCTAGCATCTCACACTAACAGTCCATTACTGAGGGAGGTCGAGGCAGGACCTCAAACAGAAGAGAAGCAGAGCCCACAGAGGAATGCTGCTCACGGGCCTGCTTGCTCTCTGTCTTTGCTCAGCTAGCTGTCTCATGCAATCCAGGACTACCCATCTGGTCTCACCCATAGAGGACGGGGGCCTCCTACATGAATTAGCAATCAAGAAAATGCCCGACATGGCTACATGTGCGTTTGATGGAGGCATATTCTTCAATCAAGGCAAACACTGTCACAGATATGGAGGTAGAGGTGGCAGAAATGGGAATTTTACTAATGAGCTATTTCATTCATCATGCACAATTCCCAGCATGCAGCTGACCCGCTGTAAATTATTACTACTCAGGGAGAGTCTAAAAGCAGAGGCTGACCTGAGGTGGGGGTGGGGCACGGCAGAAAGATCTACAGAGTCTGAGAGTCACAGGAGAAAGTCCCAGTGTCCTGCCAATGGGCAAGATCAGCGAGGGGTGGTTGTACGGTTTTGGCGACCCTTGTCTGGGTGGCCAGAGAAGGAGCTCTTTTATGCACGTGCACATGCTGGCAAAGGTTCTACACGGGATTGATTTCCAACCAGCAAGATCTCCTGACCTGCCCATCACATGCTGTCCCATCTTTTCACCGCTGCCCCCCATTTCCTATGTCCTCCATGAGTGGAGATGACTTTGTACCAGCTGTGACCTTGGGAACCCGTTTGAGTGGAGCATTACATCAAACAGAAGTTCTGGCAGGGTAGGGACCAAGTGAGCCCCCTCCTCAGGAAGCCCCTGGGACTCAGAGTTGCATCTCCCCCTCCAACTGGGGAGCCTGGTCCCAGGCGGGTGTAAAGGTGTGCCTGACCTGGGAAGCCACTTACAAACTACCCCAGGCAGGTCACAGGCTATCTGAAACCTTTGGCATGGGGGACAATAGAGGCTGCCCTGGGTCCTTGAGAAGTGTGTTGCTACCACTCCCTTGGTGTAGGAACAGGTGTTAGTGGTCGCAAGCTGTGTGGTTGTGGGAGCTGCTGCTTCCTCTCCTTTGGGTCTGCTTCCTGGGTGCACATCCCATCTGCTGCTCTGAGAATGTGTCATGCTGCACGGATTGTTGTAGCCCCACAGAGATTCACCACAACTGCCAATGCATGTCATGTGCATCCTGCTAATGCCAAACTTACTGCTTCCTCTTTTCCGATGAGGGGACCATTCTACTGTCTTGGGTTTAGAAACAGGACATTAAAAGTGCCATGTTTTTATTTCTTTATTTCGTTGGGCAAAGGTTAGAGGGAGAGAGAGGGGCGCCAAGGACCAACATGGAGGAGAGATGTGAGAAGACAGGTAAAAGAGGAATGAGATAGTGGCGCCTCGTGAGCAGAAGAATCAAAGATGGGGCCTGGTGGCTGAAGGTGGAGGGCAGGAAGCAGGCAAGTGATGATGGGGCTCTGATAAGCAGTTATTATTCATAGTGAAGCACAGGGAGATGCCACCACTCCCGTGTGTCCCTTCCTAAGAGCCAGGGTCCACTCTCAGTGGCGGTGGGAGAAATTCAGCTCTCTGCAGGCACAGTCTGACTGTAGAGATGTCTGAGTGAAGAGCTGTAGAGTAGTAGCCAATGGGAAAGTCATTTCAAGGTATCCTGGATCCAAGCCATCACCCTGGGACCAATCATCCAACGCTTTCTCACTCTTTGACGCAGCATGCAGAGCTGTTCTTGTCTTTGGAGTCCTCCAAAATGCATTTTCTTTTGGTTCACTTAGCACAGAGTTAAGAACACAGGGCACACCTGCCACCCTTTGAAACAAGAGGAAGGGGGGCCACAGAGGGATAGTCATAGCATTGAGTGACCTATAACCATGGGTATAGACAGCTACTGAAGCATCGCTTTGCTGTCCCATGCCCTTGATAGACCCCTTGTCAAGGTTGTCATGGATACTCAAAGGCTCATATATGAATCACTTAGTACAGACCCCAACACACAGTAGCTGCTCAATAAACAGAGCGGTTCTACATAAGCCCAAGGAGTAGGCTCAATCTTCATATGTTCAAGTGTCCCCTGACCCCTCACCAGCTTCTTCAACATGATCGCTCAACAGTCTTGTTTCCAGAAGCAGACCTTGGCTTATTTTCATGGAAGGATGCTGTGTCCCCAGCATCCTCAGCGTCTACCATGGGGCTGTGAATAGGAAGTGTAAACACATTTCCTAATTCGAGATGATGGCGTTTGGAAATCTTGTCACACTAGTTATATTTAGCTGCAAACTCCCCAAATAGTATCTGAGAGGAAGAATTTCTCAACTGAGTATCACTCCTCCAGTTAAAAAAAATGCAAAATTCAGAATTATTATTTTTATTATTGCTGTGATTATTTCTTAAGGAATCAGTGGGGTTTGGGCATTCATAGGTATTGGAAGATGACTTTGAAAAGCATCAGGGCTCAGCAGCATGGCATGCTGTACAGTCAAAACTGACCTATACTGCAGGTGGAGAGGCTGGGCTTGAAGAGGGGGTACAGCAGGTCTAGCTGGTGACAGCATTGGAAATGGGTCCAGATCCTTGGACTCTTGGTTTGATGCTAGAGCATGTCACCTAGGGTGCTTTCCTCAGGAAACTTATTCAGACTCTGACCCATCCTGAGTCCTTTCCAAGCCTTCACTCCAAAGCCATTTGGAGCATTGGGCTCAGGCTTAGCTCTGCTCCCAAAGAGTTGTTGCTGTGAGTTTCAGTATGCTATTTCACTTTTCTGTTTTCCTCTTCCCTTCTTTTCCTTCCAGCTTATCTGCTGGCTTTGGGTTTTTTTTGGGGGAGGGGGAAGGGGGGACCTCATGTAGCCCAGGCTTTCTTCCAAATTGCTATGTACCTACAGATGACCTTAAAATTCTGATCCTCTTGTCTTCACCTTGTGTGCTGGGACACTAAGTGGGTGCCAGAATACTAGCTTATGTGGTTCTGGAGACTGGGCCCAGAGCTTTGTGCATGTTAAGCACACTATGAGCCCTAGCCCTCATTTTAGTTTTAGTTTCTTCACTCACCTAACCCTAACCATTTAGCTCCAGTTTCTTCACTCATCACCTCTTCATTTATCCATTCATGCATCATCCATCTATTCATCTATTCATCATCCACCCATCCATCCACCATCTATCCATACTTGCATCCATCCATCATCTATTCATCCATCAGCTCATCAACACAGGCACATGTCCATCCAACAATGGTATGCAGAAAATCTCCATGCTTAATTGGGAACTCTGGGTTTCTGAGGAAGTGCTGTCATCATTTCCTCCTTCCGGGACACATATGCACCCTATTGGCAGGAACAGGAAGGAGTGATACTTGACTCCCTCCATGAGGGAGAGATGGGGAAAGGTGGCCTAGAAAGGGCTGCACAGTACCCCAAATACAAACACCCTACAGATCCTTTCTCAGTGTTCTCAGTGGTTCTGAAAGGTTATGAAAGGTGACCTCTGAGCTTCTGCTTGGACAGTATGTGCAGTGTACACACACACACACAAACACACACAAACATACACACACACACAAACACAAACACACACATACACAAACACACATACATACACACACACTCACACACACACACAAACACACACACACACACCACACACACACCACACACACACACAAACACACACAAACATACACAAACACACACACACAAACACACACACAAACACACACAAACACACACACACACAAACACACACACACACACAAACACAAATGCACACACAAACACACACACACACACAGGGTAGGAGGGGGAGAGGGAGAGAGGGAGAGAGGGGCATAGCACATGCTTGCCTATCTCAACCTCCAATTAGTGAACTCCCTAACTAGCCCTGGGAAGAACTAGCAAATAAGAGCTGGAGCCCAGCTCAGCCTGGGCAGGCATGCTACAGTCTACAGAACACAACACTACAAGTTGTGGGGAGGTGTGTACATTTTCTCCTTCCCGGAGAGACCCTAGTGTGTCGCAGTCTCAATCGTGAGTTAAATGCAACCTTGGGCCATAGAGCTCCTTTCTGTGCCCATCTTCACAGCCACAAAATGGAGAAGGGATTCTAGAAAGGACACTGTCTGAGGTCATTCCCACTTCAGGAACCTCTGGTGTTACGGATATGTGATCCCCAAAGACTTTCTGCATGACTCTTCATGTATATCCCATGTCCAAGCTCTGAGACATGTGTGAGCTCCTGTGGGCGTGGAGATGAGAGGTATAGGCTGGGTGTGGTCATTCCTCACTTGTTCTTTTTGTTTTGAGACAAGGTCCCTCACTGTGCCCGGAGCTTAATGATTATGTAGACAGTCTGGCCAGCTAGCCCCAAAGATCCTCCTGTCTTTGCCACCTCATTCCTGGGATTTTAGATTGTGCCTGCTGTTTATATGGGTGCCAGGGATTCAGACTTAGTCTTCAAGCTGTGCAGCACTCCTATTACTGACTGAGTTAGTACTCACCACCACCTCTGTCTCTCAACCTGCCTTTTCTTCATATGCTCTAGTCTTAGTTTCCAGAATTTTATGTCCCACGCAAGTCATCTCATCTCTCCATCCTCCCCCATCACTTTCTGTAACCCAACTCCTGCTACCTCGAGTCCCTTTCTACTCTCAGAATCTGTTAGTCCAGCTAGAGGCCCTCTGCTAGGTGGATGCCTTGGGCCTGCCTCTCGGCCATGTACCAGTCACATTGAGCCATCCGTGACACACAATGAGTCTGGATCCCAAGAGGAATCCCAGCTCTTGTCGAGTTAATAGGAGAAGGTATGAAAAGAGTAGGGTGGAATTTCAATCATGACATGACTGTTGGCCTTTCTGAAGTTTGGCTGAGGTTTTGTTCTTTTCTTTTTTTCACCTGGTTGGCTCAACATTACCAAGTCTTGTCTCATAAATCAGTTTTGCCCTAATTCAAATATAATTACATTCTACCTAGCTACCTAAAAGTAAGTAAGAAAGCGGGGTGGGGGTGGGGGTGTTACATTTATAGACCAGGCCACTGTATCTTGAATGTTAAGATCTCCACAGTTGCGGTGATGATTGTGAACCAGGCACAGATGGGTCACCCTGAGATAGAAGTAAACAAGTGTTCTTGCAGTCTGAAGCTCGTGAATACTGCATGCCAAAGCTGGGGGAAATCAGGAAGCTGGCAATGTCGAGTGCTCCAGCTGCTTGGTTCTACGCCTAAGACTGCTTTTTGTCCTCCAGTTAGCTCCCGTCTAAAGCATTTGTCTTTTTCCTTACACCTCCTGTCACACTCTTTTATCGGAATACTAATTCACACTAAAGTCTAAATGACTGCGGATAACTTACTTTCCCTGTTTACAGTTGCGTTTTACTGAGAAGAAAATACATCAACTGACAGAAACATACCTACCACACACATGCACACACACACATGCACACATGCACAACAGTGTCCAAAACTAAAAGGTAACAAGAAAAAATACACAAAGGTAACAAGAAAAAATACACAAAGGTATGTTGGCTGCCCACCAGACTAGGCAACTATGATGACCAATGAGATGCAGGGACGGGGAGGCAGGGGAGGGAAAGATGCTGTGTTTAATATATTCTAAGTTCTCGGCTATAAAAATGTGAAAAGAAAGCCAGTTTGTGTGTGTGTGTGGGGTGATACGTTCCATGAAAGATGGATGCGTCCGATCTCTGAGCCTTCTCTCCAGCCCCTTTATTCTTGATTATTCAGAATGGCGCTGAGTCTGGACTCACTTTGGAGCAACAAACTCCAGTGTGATTAGAGAGGTGGGCTGCATGTGCTGTGGAGACAGAGAGGAGACAGAGAGGTGGGCTGCATGTACTGAGGAGAGGATCAGCTTGAAGAAGCCTACAATCACCCAGGAGACAGTCCCTAGCCATGTCTGTGGGGGAGTGTCCGGATGAGGTTAACAGGTGAGAAGAGAACCATCTTAACTGTGAGTGACGCCATCCCATGGACGGTGGTTCTGGGTTGAATAAAGAGAAAGTACGCTGGGATGCAGCATGGTCCCTCTCTGCTTCCTGACAGCATGGTCCCTCTCTGTGGATGGCACATAGCAAGCTGCCCTGTGCCCCTGCCACCCACGCCTTCCTCCACGACGATGGACTGACTGTCCCCTCCAACCATGAACTGAAATAACCCGGTCCTTCCCTACACTGCTTTTTGGCAGGCATTTATTACAGAAACAAAGAGAGTTACTGTTGTGCCAGGGAAACCCACCATTCTGCAGGCTGCTCCAGTAGCCATCAGCCATCATGGAAGAATAATTGTTTTTAAAACACACGCAGTGTGAAGTGAAAGAGGCCCCTGGAGGAAGGGCTGTGGTACTGGGGATGCTGTCCCTAGTCAGGTGGGACCCATAGGTCACAGAGGGTTGTGGGGTGACTGAGAAGGGATGATAGGGTGTGGGTCAGTCTGCTAGAAAATTCAGCCCATGGCGGAAATGCTCAGAGGTGAGCTCAGGGGAACAGAACCTACCCTGTGTGGAGGGTGAGAGTCGTTGGAGGAAATGTGGGGAAGGTCGGTGGGTGACAGATGGGACACACTACTCTCAGGGCTGACAGGAGGGATACTACACCATGGAGAGAAATGCTATGCTTGTGTAGAACCCAGGACTGAGCCTTCTTAGGAGAGCTGGAAAGGGCTGCTGAGCCTTGGGGCAGATGGTTCCACGCCCAGTGGCTTTGAGTCTTCATGGTAGACAGGGGTGTCCTGCTATGCATTAAACTGAAGTTGAGCAAGTGCAGTGGCCTTTGGAGAAGCCAGGACAAAGCAGGATAAAGGTTTTCTGGATACCCACTACCAGATGTAGTAGGAGACAGAACAGGGTAAGATGCAAACCCTCGCCTAGCTTCATGTGCCTTTTCCCCTGATGCTTGGCAGGAGAGGTTTATGGACATATAAGCAAGTGGACCTGGGGCAGACACTTTCAATATGCATGTGAATTAACAAGGAGATGAGGACAGAGGCCATTCTATAAGGAGCTAGTGAGCATGAAGGTTCCTGAGGCTAGAGAGGAACAGAGAGTAGTGGAAGAGGGGGACAAAAGCAGGAGAAACAGAGGGAAAGAAAGGGAGGGGAGTAATGTTGTAAAGGCTGAGTGGCAGAAACAGTTTTATAGACAGGTAGAGTGTTCATAGCTTGCTCTGTGAATATGGTTCACAGGACATCCTTAATTCGGTTCTGGCTACTTCTTGGCTTTTCTTCCTGCCTCCTCCATCATCCTTTCTTGTCTCATTTATCAGGGCTCGGCATGATTACAAAGGTACACCTGAAACCTCTTTCCTCCCTCCAAATGGCTACACTCAAAATAGAAATTGTTTAGTATTTCATGCTCTTTGGAATTCTGTGAGCTTCTTTTTCCCTTCCATTGACACAGGCAATCACAGACAAGTTTTATTTGATCTTAAATAGCAGATATGACCACATCAACTGAGCAGTTCTATTCACCCTGTGGGCCTCCCATCTCCTACCTTAACCATGAGTGGATAAAATGGGTGGTTTCAAAGTTTCTGGGCAGCTCTGCTGGTATTCTGAGACACTAAGCTCTGGCAAATCCCACCTAGCTCAGGTCTAGCCAGCCCACCAGCCAAACCTATGCAGGTTTCAGAACCCAGGCCAGCACCAATCTGCACAGGCAACTGATCAGGAAGGGTATGTGGCAGAACAGCATCCTGGACATGAAGCAAAAGTTATTTTAACCTCTCTAGTTCCAAAGGTCTCTGGAGAACTGTGCAATTAACCTGGGTCAGGGCTGCAGAGTTCTGCTTCCCATTTCTGGCAAGATGGGCAAAGTGCTGTGGAATTCTTGACAGCCAAAGCAAAGGGGGAATTGCAATGAGATTTCTGGAGCATGTGCTGTCCTGCTCCGGCTCTCCTCGCCAGCCCTTATTTGCCTGCTACCAGTCCACTCAGTTCTGAGTGCTCCATTTCCAGCCATGTATTGGAACCTGGAGTTGCATGAGGAGATCCCAAGGAGGAAGAGAGCTGGGCAGAGTGGAGACATGTGACTACAGGTCACTTCTGCAAGGTAGCACTTCTATCTTTGTGACTTGGTTTATTCATAAGGCAGTTGAGTCAGAAGACCTCTAAGGCCTTACACAGATGATAGTAGATAGGATTCTCTGAGAAGCAGAGTGTGAGATGTGGGTACAGTGCAAGGTGTAAGTCAGGTTGTGGGGCTCAGGGAAATGACATCTGTTGCGAAAACAGCAACACACGAGTTTAATCCTCAGCATCTGAGCAAAACTCTGGTTACAGCAGTGTGTACCTTCAATCCAAGGGCTGGGGATGTGGAGACATGGGGTTCCTAGAGCTTGCTGGCCAGCCAGTCTAGCAGAATTATGGGCTCCAGTTTGAGTGAGAGACCTTTCTCATAAAGTAAGGTAGAAACTAATGGGGGAGATACCCAAAATTGAGTTTTAGTGTTCTCTCTCTCTCTCTCTCTCTCTCTCTCTCTCTCTCTCTCTCTCTCTGTGTGTGTGTGTGTGTGTGTGTGTGTGTGTGTGTGTCTCTTGCTCGCTCGCTCTCTCTCTCTCTCTCACACACACACACACACACACACAGAGAGAGAGAGAGAGAGAGAGAGAGAGAGAGAGAGAGAGAGAGAGAGAGAGGTAAGCATGGGAAGTATCCATGGGGAATTAGGGACTGAACCATAAAACAGCCAACACAGGCCTGTAGATGAGTATCTTTCTGCTGTGGACAATTGGCATCCAAGCCACTGGGGATTTCTGAGACTATGGCATGGGACATGTGTTCCAGAATAATCCCACTTCAGGGATCATGACAAGATCATCAACCACACAGCTTCCACTCATCACTGATTGAGTGTTTCTCTGGGTGCTAAACCCTAGCACTGCAGCCTCTTCAGCACGAGAGCCAAGCATATCCTTAGCACTAGTGAAGGCCCTCGGGCAGAGAAATGCAGGTGCATGCAATAAGAGGCACACAGCAGGCTGAGAACCAGCAAGCACCGGGGAATGTGGGCAGTGCTGCCATGCATATTTAACATCCTCTAAAACTGATAGCTTCCTTTGGCCAAATGAGGAGAAACAGAACCATCCACCTGGGAAGGATCAGTAGGGAAAGAGCCCTTTTTACTTCAGACACCAGAACATTCTCTTCCTTTAAAGCCAAAACCTCATATGCACTGAATATTTTTCCTTGATTAAGCAAGCAGAATATTTGTATTATATTCTTGGAACTCTAGTTACTATGAGCAAGTTATTCAATCTCTGTGGTCATTAACTTCCACAGCTGTGAAGAGGGGATCCCAGATTGAACAGCTGTCATGATAACCAAAGAGCCAGAAACAGGAAGATAGAGCTGGGCTTTGAAGGGGCAGGGGCACTGATGGAAGCAGGTCTGATTCCCCCAGTAGATTCCCCACTGGTCAAGGTCATAGCACAGCAATGGAAGCAGCAATCAGGCTTTAAGTCAGTGCAGTCCTTACATCTAAAGAAGCCGCCCCACCATGCCATAGTAACTCAACAGGGTGTGTGTGGTAGTAGGATGTCCCAAGACCTGGGGACAGAGATTTGGCTGCAGGTGTAGATTTCTTGTTTGGACTATCAGACATCAAACCAAATAAACTGATGTGGCAACAAGACTTAACTCAGGAGGAAGGGGACACCAAATACGAAGATCGTGTTCCATGATGGTCCCAGAACTGAGGCATGATTCAGGGTAACGTAAGAGGTGGGGGACCATGACGGTATGCATACAGTGCTTACACAAGACACTCCAGCAGCCGAAATATCCATTCAAACTTCACCTGATGGAAGTGATAACATGCTGTGTAAATTTGATATGCATGACTGTCCTTGATAAAATGACCTCATGATTTGGGAATTAGACTCATGCAAGGTAGTGGCACAGTCAACTTTTAAAGTGAAAGGATTCTTTTGCATTGTACCTACCCAAATATTCAGAAGTTTACATGGACAGGCATGAAAAAGGTTCTCCATCGCGATGACCTCTGGGTGAAAGGTCAGAGTGATTGTGCTTTTCTGCTGTGCAGTACTGGGGAAAGGATTGGATCCAGAGCAGAGCAGTAATTGGGTACCAAGTGGTGAGTAGACAAGGAGAGAGTGCAAGGTCAAGTAATGTGGCTGGAGGATGGGCAGACTGTACTTGTGAGAGGAGGCCTTCTGTAGGTATCTTCTCAGGAGAGAACAGCACCAATGGTAGCTAACCTGGTGGTTACTTGGTACTTGCCTTGCTAATTCTTAGAATCAGCCCTGGTGTTTCCCTCTTAAAGTTCAACCTCACCTCTTGATAAAGTGGCCAGCTCTATCTTTTCAGGGATACCTCAGTTTCAATGCAGACCTCACATGGCATCTTTCAGTTAGGGACCCAGAAAGAGAGATTTTAAGATGGAAGTCTTACCAAGGTAGAGGCATGGGAAGAAAAAAGACAGTCTTTGGGGAAAGAAACAGAGAGAAGGAATTTTTCAGCAAGCCAGCTGTTGCTTGAGGTTCTGTGATGGATTGGCACCATGAGGGTGACTCTGTGGCAATGTGCCATGTGCCATGCAGATGGAATTCTGTGTGAGATGCCAAGAAAATTACACATGAGTGACCTAAGCAACTCTGTAGAGTGACACCATCCCCCAAGGGTGGCAGACATCTGCCCCACAGAGTACCCTCAGTCATACGCTCTACTTGGCCATGTACCACCCTATCAGTCTTCTCTGGGAGATGAGGATCTCTTTCACATTATCCACCTTGCATGTTGCCTACATTTATTATTTTGGAGGGGGTGTGTCTCATGTCATCCAGACTGACCTTGGGCTCATTGTGTAGCTGAAGAGTACCTTGAAATTCAGATATTCCTGCCACTACTTCTTCCAGTAATGGGATGTCAAGCATGTGCCACCATGCCAGGTTTATGTGACTCTGAAATTGAACCCAGCACTTCATTGTGTCACACAAGCACTTTACCAGCTGGGCTTCATCCCCAGACTCACGCATTGCTAATGTTTGAAAGAAAGCTGAAGGTGGGTCTGGAACAGAATGAGTTCTTTACAAGTTCAGGGGATACAGAAGCCATTTGTGCATAGGGATGGATGCTGGGCAAAAATGTGAGGCAGTGTGCAAGTGTGAGAGACAGATGTGAACATGAGGGGGTGTGAAAGCAGGCAGGGAAGTCTTGCTGGGGAAGATATAAAAGAAATATCATGACAGAGATGTGTTCCAATACCACATTTCTCAAACTCATCTTTTCTAGGTGGTGTGGAAGAGCCAGGGAGGATGAAAGTTAAGACACACAGTCCTCTAGCCCAACCCCATCCCTATCAAATGTACAGTGGTTCTGATGGCCAGCCCAACCTGAGAACTGGGGCTTCAGCAAGCCTATGGGAGTCTACTGATTTAGAAGCACCTGAAGACGAAGCTAAAGATTCTTCCAGAACCTCTGGGGCAAACCCCTTGAAGATGAAAATAGCACAGTCCCTGAGGGATGGGCCTTACGCAGAGACACTCTGCAGCTGGTATTCGGGCTGGGGCAACATTACTTAGGCTGGCTGCATGGCCCCCAAAAGAAGTTAACCGAAGAGCACACCCTGGAGAGCTTGGTGCTCTGTCCAGATCTGTGTGGTGCTGAAACAGCAGGGTGATCTTCTGCAATGCGGTGAACTGATCAGAGCTAAGAGGCCTGCAATGCTGACTTCAATAGCTGCAGAGGCCCTTCTGCACCCTGGAATGAATCTCAATCTCATGGTCCCACCTCCACCTCCTCCACCCTAGGCTATCTCCTACAGAGCATTATCCTACTTTCAGGATAATTACAAATGACTACAGTTCAGAAATGGTGACCCTCTTGCCTCGCACATGAGTCTTATGCTTGCTGATGGATTCCCTCAAAGACAGAGAAGTAGATTAAAATATAATGTATTGCATTAAAATGTATTGCACAGAATACTCAGCACATCTACATATTCAAATTCTCCCCCTCCCTCCTAATTTCTCCTAGTGTTGCCCAGTATGTCATAGTGGTTAAGCATCTCTCACTGGTAGACAAAGGCATTTAATGGCTTGAAGGGCTAGAACAGACTTCAGAATACCATGTGATCCAGCTGCCTATGTATGGGTCAGGAACAGTGGGATTCTGTGGGGCTGGCTAATTTACTTGACCTTAAATTGATTGAAGAAGAGAAGAGGAAGGCTAGTGTAAACTGTTGAACTATTTTCATTTCACCTTTCACCTGCTCTGCAGTGTCCCCTCCTCATCTGGCCATTCATCTTAAAATATGCTCCTTCCAGTTGGGAGAAACAGCTGCTCTTACTCTCCTATCCCGGCTAGCCGAACCCCGCCCCCACCCACCCCTGCTGACTCTCTGGTCTGGGCTACAAGCCCCGCCCACTCTCCTGTTTCATGACCATTCTCTCTCCTTTGATTGGGAGGCAATCTTATGGGGAATGAGTTAAATATCAGTATGCAGAGGCTTCAAATGTGCAAGGATAGGTATCAGAGAAGAAAATCCAGTGTGCTGAAAAGAATGACAGTCAAAGAATCTCATTTAATTTGATAGCACGATGAATATTTAAAGTTTTATAAAGAAATACAGGAAAGCAATCAGGCTTATTCAGGCATATGCTCTGGAGAGCGGAGCAGCTCCCCATGTGTTGGCAAGATTGGGAAGGGAAATGGGGGGTGTCAGCGGGGGTGGGTGAGCACTGTAGACACAAACTATCTTCTTCCTATTCTTTGTATTCAGGTGGAAATAAGGTTAGGGGTGCAGCTTGGGAGGGGGTCCCCAGATAATTATAATAGCATGCTGCTGACACCCTAAACAGTTCCTTTTCAAAATTGAATTTTTAATATCCCAGCTTTGGAGATTATCATATTGAAACATGAATCCCTTGGAAAGTGGTTCAGGAATCATACACACTGTGTGATAAAGGCGCCTGCCACAGAACCAGGAAGAAACATAAATCTCCTGCCATGTGTGTAGAATGCCTGATTTTGCTTCCTGACTGATGGAGTGGGGTCATCAGGAATCTTCCAAAATGCCACCATGTGGAGAGTTCATTCATTGTAAACACAAGATGGGTGTGCTCAGTGTTACCAGCTTCTGTATCAGATCCATATCCAGAATGGATGATGGAACTGTATGAGTTTTCCCTTAAAAAGTGATGACTCAGCTAGTAAAGGGCTCACTGTGCAGGCTGGAGGACCCGAGTTCAATCCCCAGAACCCATGTGAAGATGCAGGCATGACTAAGTGCAACTGCACTCTGGGGGTGTGGAAATGAGATCTCTGGGGCTCAGAGGATGCCGGCCTCACCAAATCAGCGAGCCCCAGGTTCAGTGAGAGACCATTTCTCAAAAAATAGGAGGAGGGCCAGCCAGACGACTCATGGGATAAAGGCGGTGGCTGCCAAATCAGACAACTTGAGTTTGATTCTTTGGACCCACACAGTGGAAGGAAAGAACCAAGTCTTGAAAGTTATCCCCAGAGCTCTACACAGGTGCCTGAGAAAACATGTCTCCCCACATATAAAATAAATTAAAATGTAATAATTTTTATAAAAGTGAGGAACGTTGCTAAGGAAGGCAGCTGAGGCAGACCTCTGACCTCCATATGCATGGACACACATTCACACAAAATGAATAAATAAATGGACAGTTTAGCCAGGCAGTGATGGTGCGTGCCTTTAGTCCCAGCACTTAGGAGGCAGAGGCAGGTGGATCTCTGTGAGTTCGAGACCAACCTGGTCTATAGAGCTAGTTCCAGGACAGCTAGATCTACACAGAGAAGTCCTGTCTTAAAAAACCAAACAAAGAAAACGAATGAACAGTTTAAACAAAAGCTTCCATGGAATGACAAGCATGCATGAATGCCCACAATGCATTGTGGTTTTTGCTCACAGAGCAGAGACAGCAGAACTAACTGGGCACAGCTAGAGGTGGGGTGAGGGTGCTGGCTTCAGATTAGTCCTGTGACCCTCACCATAATTGCCTTGCTATGATCTGTTGAACACTCACCTTTGAAGGGCTATGTATGCTGCTAAGAGCATCGATGTTTCGTGCCTGAGGGTGTCTCCCTGCTTACAGAGACAATTTTGCTGGGAAGTTAATGTCTCTGGAAGTCTCCTGTCAATGACAGATAGGAAGTATGTAGCTGATCAATTCTGGGTCCTCTCAGGAAAGCTTGGAGCATGCAAGCCTGTTTCCCAGTGGGAGGCCATTCAATCTCAAACACCTGCTAGATAGCACCCTAGTATTGAATTCCTCAGGTTTATTCTTTTCACTTTCCACTTCCCTAATGACATGCTGCTCTGGGTCACCTCCGAAGAAAGCCACTGTGCTCACATTCCTCTATGAAACCTGTCCGGAGAATTTGAAATGACTTAGTACCACCAGCTCACATTTATTAGGAAATGTCTATTAGGAGGGATAGCGATTTGGGTTCGTGTGGGTTAAAAACACTTACTGCACACGTATGAGGACCTAAGTTCAAATCTCCAGAATGAGTGTAAAAAGCTGAGGGTGATGACATGTTTACCTGCAAATCAGCACTATGGCTGTCAGAGTTAGATGGGAGACCCAGTCCCAAGAAGAAGGGGTGGATAGTGACAGACAGGGATATCTAACATCATCCTTTGGCCTTCAGTGCACCAGAGCACCAGAGGAAGGGGGAAGGGGGAAGGGAGAGAGGGAGGGAGGAGCTGGGAGGGAGGAGTAGGGAGAGAGAAGCAGGGAGGGAGGGAAAGAGAAGCTTGAGAGAACAGCTGAATTCCCAGGAGACTCTCACAGGGCATTTAGCGTTCTTGAGCCTGTCACAGCTCCATTCTCCGTCTTTCACTCCTGCGATGCCATCAGTGACCTTCCCTGGGTCTCCATTCTAACCCATCTCCACCCACCCAGGTGTTCAGTCCCATCCTGGGGCTCTGCTATGTGGTAAAATCATCTCTCCTGCCTATTTCAGATGGAAATCTAACAGGGAACTCACACAAAATGTGTGAAGATTTTAAAATCAGAGAGAAATGTTTTCAGGCTTGGGAATCAGCCGTGACTAGGTTGAGGGGCATAAGAAGAATCTAGAAAGACAAATGGCTTTAGTTCTAGAAAACAAATGGCTGTAGCTTTGGGAATTGTCACAGCCATCCAAGATAGAGGAGCTTCGTAAACTGGCAGCATGACAAAATGACAGGCGAACAGCTGTCACTCAGAGGGTGGAAGCTGCAGAACTCCACTCCTGGTGGCAAAGTCAACAGAGAAGTGTGGTCATCAGTATCCCAGGATCCCATGCTCCCTGACGTGGGTGGTCCAACTGAGAAAGCTGGGGTAAGACTCTGGAGCCAACTCTGGAAGCGGAAACATGGAGCAGATCCCACGTCACTTCCTTCCCGTGTTCTGCTCTCATGTAAGCATCAGGAGCTCAAGACAGGCTCCACAGGGCCCAGGAGCGGAGCTCTACTGTTCTACAGCACAGCAAGGAGACAGTGCATGAAGATGATTGTCCCAAAGCGACATGAAGAATTGACACCCATTTAAGGCCCCGATTTCTTTATTTTACCCAGCACGCATGTGTTGAATCCGTTGCACTGTACCCTACAAATACATACAACTAAACGAAAATGACAAGAATTCAACTGGAGTCTTGGGAGGGAGTTTTCTAGCTGTCCAAGCCAGTAAGGAACAGAGGGAGCATGACGGAGCAGGAATAAGTCTTATCTGTAGTCAACATTCGCCATAATCAACAAAGCCCGAACTTGGTGGTTTCTTTTGCTCTGGACCCAAAATATAAATATTTTAGTGTGTGTGTGTGTGTGTGTGTGTGTGTGTGTGTGTGTGTGTGTGTGTGTGCGTGTGTGTGTGTGTGTGTGTGTGTGTGTGTAGAACACAGGTCACCTGATGGTCTCTCTTACTGGACTAGAGTAGGTCAAGAAGGCTAGGCTCTGAGATCCCAGGGATCTTTCTGCTCCCCATCCCTAGAATTCTGGGCCCCCATGCTTGAACGGAAAGTACTTTACTGATTATTTATTTTGTCCAGCCATCTCCCATGCATTCCCTCAGGCTGCAGAATGTTCTTTTCCATTTCCCTGTCACTGTCTGCTGAACCCCCACTTTGCATTTGGAATGAGACCACTGACACCTGCCCGTACCTCTGCTTGTCTTCAGTCACCTGCTGCCCCAGATCCCCGAAAGAGACTTCAGGAGATCCAGGTCACTCACATGAACACATCTCCACCCTCTCCTGGATAATGTCAGGTCCTAGAGAACAGATGTTGGTTCTTCCCAATGTGCCCAGATCAAAAAATAGGACAGGTCCCATGACTTCTCAGAGTCCCCCTCACTGAAAAAAAAAAATGTGAGCAACATGCTTCCAGCCTTCCCGAATCATGTGCCAACACTCTGGCAGGCTGCCAACCTCTCCTCCACCCCAGGGGCCACTCCTTTCTCCTCTGCCTCAAACTCTACTGCTTCTTTCCACACTTCTCATTCTCCACATCCCTCCCTCCAGACCCCACTTGGAGTTTCTGCTGGTGGCTGCAGAATACAACCCCGTCCTCCTTCTGCACTCCCCTACGCCGGGAGAGGGTCCCAGTCTTTCTACACTGGTTGCTCTACTCCAGTTGAGTTCCCAGAGTTTCCCACCCCCAGGAAAGCCTTCGTCATTGAATTCTCTTGAGCTTCCCTCCCACCTCCCATCCCCCTTTCACAGCTAAACTTCCCAAAAAAAGTATGGCACACCCACCACCTCTACTTCCTCACCTCCCACAAAGCCCCAACCACTAGCAATCTGGTTCCCATGCCCATACAATAGCAGAAACGGACTCTCCTCAAGACCGCTGGTGACCACCAACTGGCCACCCCCACAGTTCAGCCTGTCCAGTGATCGCCTTCCTCCAGGGCCCACTCCTCAGGGAGGCCGTGTTCCCTGCTTTTGGTTTCGTTTTCATTTTTTTAAAAATTCAGAAGTACTTTTGTGTGTAGTGTATGTGTCCGTGTGTGTATGCAGGGCTGTTCATAGAATGTGAGGCCCTGCGTGTGAGATCCTGTATGTTTAGACTGGAGGCACCTGTCCTCTATCACTCCCTGGACGGGGAGCTCAGTGGCTGGCTAGACTGGCTGGCCTGCGAGCTCTGAGACCCACCTGCTTCTGCCCTGCCAGCGCTATGGTTATAAGTGCACACACCTTGCCTGGCTTTTATGGGGGTTCTGGGGAGTCTGAACTCAAGTCTCCAGCGTTACACATCAGGCACGTTACTAACTGAGCCATCTCCCTGGCTCCACATATGCTGCTTGAGCATACTCTAAGCCAGCAGCTGAGCTGTGGAACTGCCACTCACACACAAGGGAGACAGGCTAGGCTTGGATGAATCAGCCCGACTATGGGTAACTAGAATACAGAAACGCCTCTATGCCACTGCCCAAGTCCCCTTGTGTTTCTTTCTGCTGCTTACTTACCTGAAGCCCTATTTTAGACCCCCCCCCAGATGGTTTTCCTTGGTAAGTAACAATGATAAGGAATACATTTAGGGCATCAGGGAGTTTGTATGCTCGGTGCCTGGTTTCTAGGCTTCACCAGTTATTAGCTTTGTATTTTTGAGACAGGGTTTTATGTACCTCAGGCTGGGCATGAACTCCCTATGTAGCCAAAGATAACAACTGCTTTCACCTCCCCAGTGCTAAAATTACAGGTATGGGCCATCATCAGGCCCAGCTTGTATGTACACCATATTACACAGGATGTTCTAATGCATTTCCTTAGTAACATATGTTCATTCTGTTGGTTCTCTTCTACTAGAGAACCCACACCGTGTAACACGTTAAAGCTTTTATGCCATTTAATCCTCTCATCCACCCAGAACAGAGTCACATACATTGGTCTGTTCATGGTTGAAGACATGGGGACACAGAGGTTCTTTACGCCACGTAAATGTCTTCTTTTACAGGTGGGACGCTGGGCTCCTGTACTGAAACCCAGAGAATGTTTCCACAGTTCAGGCTTTTAACCATCACACCTTCTGCCCTGTGACCTGGGCACGCCATGAAACCCCTGCATCTCCCTGATTTTCCACCTCCCTCCTTGACTCTACCTGTCTGGACTTCCAATTCTCTTATCAAAATGCCACAAGTCCTTTAAAATTTTGGCTGTCACCATCATCCCCTAGCGATCGCTCTTTCAGATTTATTTTACGTGTATAGCAGTTTCGCCAGGGTCGGAAGAGGGCACTGCAGCATCCGAACTGATGTTGCCGGTGGCCGTGAGCTATGTGTGGGTGCCGGGGAATTGAACCCAGGTCCTCCATGAGGACAATGAGTGCCCTTGATGGCAAAGACAACTGCCCAGCTCCTTCCCTTGAGATTTTATCTGGCTCCTCTGCTTGGAGGTGCTTTCTACATTGGGAATAAGGAATTCTTGCGCCAAACATACCAGCTTTGTGCTGTGGTAATTCAGACCCATGGCTGGTCAGCACTGCAGAGTGCATGATGGGGCCACAATCTGTGTTTCCCTTCCTCATGTCGTACACATTTCAGAAATGCCAAGGCTGTTGTATTAGATTAAATTGAATTATTGCCCCACTTGGGACAAGACAGAGCCTGGTTTCTGCTCAGCTCTCCAAGTTCCTTTGAAAGAGAAACCAGGGGCTTGATTAAGGAATGGAAGGAATCTTGTAGCCAGTCACAGTTCCCACTGCTATAAATCTCCTGGGTGAACGACGCCGAGGCAGGGACATAAATGACGGTGGCTGTGCTTCCACAGTTGACTGGATTATAAAACAAACCATACACTTATGGCTGTATGTTCCAAACAAGCCGTAAAGGAAAGCAGAGAGAAGCAAAGGAGGAACAGGAATTGAAAGAGGGCATTTGCTCCGGCCACGTTGGCATATAAACTGATTAATTTCTTTTTAGCAAGTCTCCTTCAGTGAATGCATTTCAGAGGCAGGCAGCTCTAGTGTAGGCTCTAGAGTGCTAAGACTGTGATTTTAGGGCTGATGACAAGGTAGGTCCGTAGGTGATGCTTGGCACATGATCCTGAGGACATGAGTTCAATCCTTGGAACCCAATTAAGGTGGAAGGAGATAACCCTACCCAACAAAGTTGTTTACTGATCTCCACAGGTATCCCTTCTATCGCTACGGGAGAATCTGATGAAGTTCCAGGTGATTGTGGAAAGTGTACAGGCACAGCAGTGATCTGAGGTTCTTCCTGGATGCGCTTAGCACTCATCATAGACCACACAGTTTACTGCTGCATCTCTACCTTTGAGTACTTCCTGGCAGGAGACTGTGGTCCTCCAGCTATGTGGCTGGTCAGTGCTGCCAGAGTATACCATGGAGTCAGGGAAGTACATGGAGCCCGTGGTCTCTAGTCCTGCTTTGAATGGCTGTTTTTCCAGTGTGCTTGCATGTGTGCATGTGAGTGTGTACGGAGAATTCAGAGAACAATTTCTGATACTGTTTTCCAGGTGTCATCTACCTTGTTTTCTGAGACAAAGACTCTTGCTAGGCTGGAACTTGTCAAGTAGTCTAGGCTGGCCGGCCAGTGAGCATCGGGTCTGTATTGACTTCCCAAGCACTGGGATTGCAAACACATGCTACCATGTAGCTTTTTAATTCTAAACTCTGATCCTCTCATTTAAACAGCAAGCATGTGACCAACTGAGCCATCTCTGCAGCTTTTGAGTGGCTGATTTTATCACTTCGTATTGGTTCTTAGAGACTACTGAACACTGCCTGCATTGTCACCTTAGAGATGAAGAAACTGAGTTCCAGAGGGAAAAACAGTTGTGCAAGGTCATAGCAGTAGGAGCAACGATCTTTCCTTCCAATTCTATTTTTACAGCATCCTGAATTCTAGAATATTCTAAGAGATCATCTGCTTGTATAGATCTTTGGTGTGGAAAGCCCCTGAGATGTACATTTTGCCACCTGCATTTCCCTTTGTCCAGCATTCCTGACTCTTCGGGCTGCACAGGTGATTCCTGCCAAGCATATAGAGCCTAGAATTAGACAGTCAGCCTTACACATATGATGGAGCCTGGGACATAGAGCCAGAAGTCTCAGTATGAAAGCCTGTCCATCAAGGCTAGAGAGATGGCTCAGAGGTTAAGAACACTAACTATTCTTGTAAAGGACCTGGGTCCCATTCACACCACTAGCATAGCATAGCTTTGTATTATTACACTTCTAGGGGATCTGATACCCGTTCCTTGCCTCTGTGGGTATTGAACACACATCGTGTCTATACATTTATGCAGACAAGCACTCATATACATAAAGTCAAATAGATTTTGTTTAAAAAAAAAAAAGAAAGAAAGAAAAAAGAAATGCAATCCAGCGGACAACAGCTCTGATCTCTCAAACCTGATATGTTACTTACTGGGGCCTCAGTGTCATTGTTTGCAAAATGGAGAGAGTGATCTATTTCAGGGGACATTTGTGCCAAACCCATGACAGAGACACCCTGAGATGTTTTACACATGGTATGAGGTTTGTTTTTGCAGAAAGAAACATTGCCTTCTCCACACAACTGAGCAAAGGATTCAGTGGTATGTAGACCAACCTCAGTGAAGACGCGTCTGTTGCTTGCTTGTAATAGTTCAAGATGGCCCAAGAGTTTGTTAGCTCAGACCCTGGACTGGGGACAGAAGCAGCAGAGGGAGATCACTGGGCTTTAAGTAGAGGGAGAGGTAAACAGAGCCGCAAGATGAAAAGCAAACTGGATTTAGAAAACAAACTCAGGCTAATGGCTGTAGGTGGTGTTAGTCATTCTGTTAGGGAATTGAGGAATACATCTGCATACTAATCAGAATTTATTCTGGCTGCTTCTTACTACACACTGGGAGAGGGAAGAAGCATAAAAGATACTGAGAAAGTAGGAAGACGTCCGGAAAGCTGAGCCCTCGGCCTCCGCTCATGAGGACACACATACTAACTTCCTCCAGGCCTGTGGGATAAACTGTTTGCTGCCTACATGGGTGCCAGGAAAGAAGGACCAGGCTCCAACTCCCAGGCCACGGACTTCGGAGGGAGACCCAGAGCCTGCACCTGTGTCCCAAGTGTGTGTGCACGTGTGTGTGCATATGTGCATTATGTGTGTGCCTATGTATATAGTGAACAGAGGACTCGAGGACTGTCTTAGTATCATTCTTCAGGAACTGTCTGCCCTCCCTCCCTTCCTCCTCCCTTCCCCTCTCCCTCCCTCCCTCCCTCTCTCCTCCCTCTCTCCCTCCTCCTTTTCCTTCCTCATCCCCTCCCTCTTCTCTTCTTCCCTCCCTCCTCCCCTCTCTTCTTCCTGCCTCCCTCCCCCTCCTCTCTCCCTCCCTCTCTCCCTCCCTCCCTCTCTCCTCCCTCTCTCCCTCCTCCTTTTCCTTCCTCATCCCCTCCCTCTTCTCTTCTTCCCTCCCTCCTCCCCTCTCTTCCTCCTCCCTCCCTCCCTCCCCCTCCTCTCTCCCTCCCTCCCTCTCTCCTCCCTCTCTCCCTCCTCCTTTTCCTTCCTCATCCCCTCCCTCTTCTCTTTGTCCCTCCCTCCTCCCCTCCCTCCCTCCTCCCTCCCTCCCTCTCCTCTCTCCCTCCCCCTCTCTTCTCTCTCTCTCCCTCCTCCTTTTCCTTCCTCATCTCCTCTTTCTTCTCTTCTTCCCTCCCTCCTCCCCTTCCTTCTTCCCTCCCTTCCCCCTCCCTTCCTCCCTTCTTCCCTCCCTCTCTCTCCTCCTCCACTTCCTCATCTTCTTCTTTTCCAGACAGAGCCCATCATTGCTCTGGAACTCTCCTAGTAGCCCGGGTTGTGTGGCCAGTGAACCCCAGGGCCATCTCCACCTCCCCAACACTAGGATTACAAGTGTGCCATCGTGCTCAGCTTTTTCAGTGGGGATTCTACGGACTGAACTAGGCTTCTCAGGACTGTACTGACTGAGCCACCTCCCAACCCCTGTGTACCAGGATGCCTCTTACTCTCCTGGCTTTGAGCTGAGGGAAAGGGAGAGGAGGAGCACCGGCAGCCTCTGGGATTCCAGGCTTCACTCTTCTTTCACAGAGCACTCTATAGACCTAACTAACGTCTCAAGTCTGAATTCCGTAACCCCTGGCATCTGTCCTCCCAGCTAGCCTGAAGCCCTCCCTCAATGCAATTGAGCCAACCTCCTCTCTTCTTCCCTACTCAGGAAACAAATAGGGATGCCCCACCCTTTGTCCTGGCATTTCTCCAAGGACACCGACCTTCTCTTTCAGCCTCTTCAACACTGGGGTCTTGCTATGCCTCTGCCTCAGCTCCCTGACAGAGTGCTCTGCAAAAGAGGGACATTACTGCAGAGCAGAGGGATGTATACTCTCAGTGGTGAGCGTGGGTGCTGGGCCACTGGGTTGATCTGTTTTAGGTGGGCTTTGTATTATTTCTAAAGTCTCTGTAACAAAGCAGCTTTTCCTGGGGGGAGGGCGTTTCACCTCCAGGTGATTGATAGGTAAGTTTGGACCAACTCTCACAGAAGGGGGCAATGGCAGATCCTCATTCTTGATCAGAAAATAGCCTGGTATACAGGAAAATCGCTAGGTTTGGGGCTTCTGGAGTCACATTTAGTCACCTGCTAGGGATCTTCTGGTCCATTCAGGATGTCACTACTTGTCCCTGGTTTTGAGAAAGGATCAGGGTCTCATTCTTTGGATCAGCAATTAAAACCCTTCAGTGTCATCCTGGGAACTGTGCTTACAGTCTGGCCAGAAAGCCAAGGGATTCAGACAAGGCTAGTGAGCAGGGGGAACAGAAGGCTGCTGGGAGCAGGAATGAGCCTGGCCCTCCTCCTCATTGGGTTTGGAGTCATACTAAAGAGAGGAGGGCAGCTGCGATCCCAGAGTGATACCCAGAAATGCGGAGGAGTGCTTAGACACATTGAGCGACACCTGCCAGGTGGGCTCTAAGCAGCCAGCAGCCACTCATGGGTCTGCATTTCAGTATCTTAGCTCTGAAACCAACAAGAACTTATACAGTGGCTGCAATCTGTTAATGCGCTTAAAGTGATTCCAGGCCAGCGGATCCAGCCTGGGGAAAGGAACAAACAAACAAACAAACGGGAGAAGACCAGGGTTCAAGGCTGTTCAGCCCAGTGGGGTTGGAGAGGAATCTATTGACGAGTAGCTTGTGTGCACCTGCCCCCCAAACAAACACGCCCCATGGTGGATCTACGTCTGGTGACCCCTGGCTAACAGCTGTGGTCACTAGCCAGGCTGCTGCTTTTTTAAAACAGTCCATGCTTGCCCAATGAGCCAAGCAACCTTCATTTGGGTTTCCACAGTCCCTGTGGATTACCTCCTGCAGAGTTTTCCATGGGCAGGAGGTGGTTGTGGAGGCTATCTCCCCATTTCCCTACAGACACACAGGGCCTCATCCATCCTCCAAGGATGCTAGACATCTCTTTGCCACTTTCAGCCCCTTTAAGGGAAGAGATTTGCTGTGTCTAAGGCTCCTCACGAAGCCACAGTGAACTTCTGAGGTACCTGAGTCCAAGCCCCAAACTCACTTTGCTGAGGCAAGCACAACTGAGTCATCCTCTAAATGACCCCTGATCCAGATCCTGTCTGTTAGAGAAGATGTTCTGCTTTGGCTGAGCCCTGTAAACCTGCCCGCCATGAATGAGGTCCCAGACCACACCCACACCCACCTTCCTCTTTCTCTCTCTCTCTCTCTCTCTCTCTCTCTCTCTCTCTCTCTCTCTCTCTCTCTCTCTCTCTCTCTCTCTCTCTCTCTCTCTCTCTCTCACACACACACACACACACACACACACACACACACACACACACACACACACCACAACTCTGCCTCTGCTCTGTCTGGCCTTTCTCTTGCTTATGCTTCCACACTCTTGGCCTCTCATGGATGAGCCCAGTCAAGAGTAACCCAGCCTTCAGCCCCACCTCCTCAGGGGAATTTAGAGATCACCTCAGGCTATGTGTCCTTTTTTTTTTTTTTTTTTTGCATTCTATCCACTTTAAAAATGAATCCATTTAATCTCACTTTTAATTATAATACTATATTTATGAATTATTACACTTCAAGATAGGTAAGCAAAGAGGCAGTCTCTCCCAGCTGCTGACTTCCCGCCCCGCCCCTTCCCCTTCAGATCTGTTTCTACTCCTTGACTTCCTCTCCTTCCCTTCCCCGATCCCCTGTCCCTGTGGCTCTCTCTTTTCTCCAGCCCCACCCCTTACACCTTGAGGATCATTCTAGCCTGTCGTTTCCCTCTTGGTCTTCCCAGAACGTTTACAGGGCAGGGCTTGTCTTTACGGGTCTCCGTGGCTGCCAGTCTGACCATTTCCTTGGGCGCCCCTGGGAGAGTGCACTAAACCCACCTGCACTTCAGTAGGTATGCACCTAGCCAGGTACCCAGACAGACGGGATCTATCATACAGCTGTGTCCAGCTGAGCCAACGTGGACCACAGAGACTCATGCACATACCACATGTGCCTCCCTGTGGGTAAGTGGGACAGGTGCAACGAACAAGTGAGCCTTTGGCATTAGCAGCTGGAGCAACCAGGGACACGTGACACCCGTCTTCAGAACCCACAGAGCCATCACCCAGTCTTAACATTCCCTAGGAACTAGCCACTGGTAGCCCCAAACCACCGAACCACTCCTCCACCAGCCTTGTGATTCTAAGCCCACAGCGGGGCCTAGCGGGAAGACTCAGCTACCTAACATGTGCCTTACATATTCCGCTTTAATCTGGGGCCTCAGTTTCTTGCGATATCACGTGTGTCGGGTGTTGGAGGAGGAGAATGTGCTGGGTAGTCCAACAAGCGGTTCGAAGTACCATTTGCCTGGACAGTCTTGAGATGTGCAGGGAAAGTCTGGTGTGTGTGTGTGTGTGTGTGTGTGTGCATCCAGCGCGGGTCGCCGTGGGTCCCTGGCTAAAGTGCAGGATCATAGATGGGTTCAGGGCTGTGTGGGCACGATCCTCCCATCGCCACCCCCACCCGCAGCCTCGGGCCAGCGTGGTCGGGTTTTCCTCCGGCAGGCGGCAGGCTGGCGGTTGTGTGCAAGGCGCTCTCCTCAAGAAAGGCGGCAGTACCGCCGTGGGGATCGCCGTGCGCAGGGGCTGCCCTGTCACTGCGCCACGGGTCTAGCCGGTACCTGGAGTTCCTGGGGCTTGTGGTCCTTCTGTGCTGCAGCTCCAGCCCATTTACCCCGCACCAACGCTGTCAGAACCGCGGATTACCCGGGTGTGGGTTGGTGCTGAAGCTGGTACTGGGGTCCGGAGCTGCTGCAGCTCCGCAGGCGGCCACTGGGGGCTGTAGTGCTGGAGAGCCCGGCAGGGACCGTGCTCTCTGCCACCGGGTCCTGGGGCGCCTTGGGTCCTAAGGGCTAGCTGCACCTCTGGCCGCAGCTGCCTGCACAGCCCCGGCAGCATCCTCCCCATCCGTGCTTCCAGTCACTGTGTGTTTGTGAGTGTGTGTGTGTGTGTGTGTGTGTGTGTGTGTGTGTGTGTGAGAGAGAGAGAGAGAGAGAGAGAGAGAGAGAGAGAGAGAGAGAGAGAGAGAGAGAGAGAGAGAGAGAGAGAGAGAGAGAGAGAGAGAGAGAGAGAGAGAGAGCTTGTGCGCGCGCACGCGTGGGGGGGGCAGTGTGCATGCGGGGAGTGCGGGGGAGTGTTTGTGTGTGTGCCTGTGGGTGTGAGTGCCTGGCTCCCTCTCTCTGACACACACACACACACACACACACACACACACACACACACACACACACACAGAGGAAAGGCTCATCTGAACTTGAAGAGATCCCACATTCCAAGAGGCTGCAGGTTCCTGAGGATGCCAGGGGTTTCTTCAATCAGGAAAATCCTAACCTCGCCTTCCTAGAAGGGATTATCTTTTCTTTGCCTTTCCCCCTTTGTTATTATTATTATTATTATTTATTTTTTTTAATCTGGAAGAGAAGAGCACAAGTTGTACTCCCCCTCCCGCCTCTTCTTGCTAAATGCCATGGATATAACTGAATAAGCTTCTCAGGGCTCTCCCCGCGTGGATGGTCCGAGGCCACCATCTGTCTGCCTTCGCTGGATCGCTGAAGTGGAGAGCTTAGCGTGAGCCTGTCTCGGGCCAGAAAGGATGCGTGGCCGAGCCAGGGAGCCCGGGCGCCCTGCGGAGCCTGCCTCGGAGCCTCCCAGTCGCGGGTAGATGCCGCCTTTCCCAGGTGAGTGGCTGTCACTGCTGCGTCTAAAGCGATGCTGGGTTGTCCGCGGGAGATGGGCTCAGGGATGTGCGCACCTCGAGAAACATGGGAACTTTGCCTCCTTTCCTGCCTCACTTGAGGACTTCCTCCATCCTGGGTACTGGTGTGGATGGCTTCTCTTTTTCTACCATCCTCCTTTCTGGTGTCCTGATAGTGCTCCGGAGGCCGGCGAGGGGGTGAAACTGATGGGAAGCAGGGAGAGGATCTGGGTGAGGCTTGAAGTCAGAGGAAAAGACCCCAGCCTCCTGCAAACACAGCCCTTGAATGCAGAACTTTGCTTCCAGACCACTCTGTTGCATCTTAGCACATGACAGGCCTGGCTAGGATGTTGCTGGGTTCTGGGTAAAGGCTCTGGGGTCTTCCAAAGCTTAATGCCTGGCTGCGGTGGGGTGGAGATAGGCAAGGGGTTGATGCAGTGCCATGGAAGGGAGGGAGGCATGGTTGCCTTTTGAGGAGGCAGCCAGGACAGGAGCAGGGACCCTCTCCTGGCCTCAGGCAGATCTTACCATGATAAGGAGGACTGTGTGTATGCCTGCAAAGCTTGGGGCAATAGAATACCATGATAAAGCAATATGTAAGGTAGCGTTAGCCATGCCCAGGTTGGTAGGTCTCTGTCTCCCACCCAGCCCTGCCCTGCTTCTAATGCTGACCTGAGTAAGGAGGAGTGAGAACCCCAGACAGTTCCCCAGCTCCCGGGAGAGAGCGGTGCCCTGCCTGTCTTCCCTACAGACAACACAAAGGACAGAAGCTCTGGGTTCCAGGGAGAGCTGGAGAAAAACAGGAGAGGGAGGGAGGGAGGGAGGGGAAGGAGGGAGGGAGGGAGGGAGAGAGAGAGAGAGAGAGAGAGAGAGAGAGAGAGAGAGAGAGAGAGAGAATCAGAAGGAGCCTGCAGAGGAACTGAGCACAATTCATGCCAAGTGCACTCAGAAACAGCTGCAGACAGATAGACATTTCCAAGCTGGAGTTCCGAGCTCTCTCTCTCTCTCTCTCTCTCTCTCTCTCTCTCTCTCTCTCTCTCTCTCTCTCTCTCCTCTCTGTGTGTGTGTGTGTGTGTGTGTGTGTGTGTGTGGTGCTTGAAGGATCTGACCCCTGAGGCTGGGGTAGGAACCCAGCTAGGGAAGAAAGTACCTCCCAGTGATGGAGTTCCCCGGCTCTAGCACAGAGGTTTTAGGTGGGCTGTTGCGCTTGGGTGAGGGTCTAATGGGAACCAGTGCTTGAGCATCAGGGAGGGTGGTAAAGAAACTGGGGTTTTGTGTCATGTCCTGGGTTCAGAGGGAGTTTTAAACAGCAAGCCATGCAGCCTGCAGTGGGTAGGGGGGACCTGCCGGGGGAGCCCATCAGAGGCTGAAAAGGGAGAGGATTGGGTGAGGAAGCCCTGGCTTGAAGTGTTTAGCCTTCCTGATCCAGCATTGCTCCTGTCCTGCTACTGACTGTGGGGTCCTTTCTATCTGTCTTGGGCAGAGGGTTCAAGTTCTGTGGCCACCCTCTCTCCTCCAGGCCTCTTCCCATGGTCTGCTGCAAGCCCCATCTCTTAGCCTTCCTGCCTGAGTTTCTGATCTAATTCCTGTCCGGGAAGGAAGGTAATTCCTCATCTTCTCATCATCTTCACCCCAGGAACCACAAGCAGCAAACTGAGCGTTTCTGGTGCAGCCTCTCGTGATGCTACCAGTGACAGCTCCGGAGACAGGACAGGGCCCATCGTGGTTGCACAGAGACTGGGATCCAATGTCTTTCTTTGAAGTGTGGGCTTTTCCCCAAAGCCTAGAAATGTGAGCCGCTGGAGAGGGTGAGCAGGAGGCATTGAAAGGCCAGGCTGTGTAGGAGGAGAAGATGCAGGAAGGGAATAAGGGATGCAGATGGGAGGTGGGGACCCCATGGCCCTGATTTGGCTCAGGAGAGAGCCTATTTTCTTATACCCCCTCCCGCTTCAAAGTAAAATCAAGGACTAGGCTTCTCGCTTCCAACTGCCAGCCTGAAGGGTGGAGCAAGTCTGTTCTTTTTACCTTGCTTTCCTTGTTGTTTGGTGGGGGTGGTGGTGGTGGTGTAGAAACTTCCAAGCTCCCTGCCTGGGAGTAGGGGTGTCTGATCAGGGACAATGGACAATGGATGTTGGAAGTAGCATTGCTTTCAAAAAGTGCCCTGGCCTCGGGTAAGGATGAGCATAATGACTAACCCTAGAAGAGTCACACTCTGATGGGAGAGGTCACCAGACAAGGGCAGACAAATGGAGCAAAGAAACACACACACACACACACACACGAGAGAGAGAGAGACAGAGACAGAGAGAGACAGAGACAGAGAGAGACAGAGACAGAGACACAGAGAGACACAGAGAGAGAGACAGAGTGACAGAGACAGACAGACAGACAGACAGAGAGCTGGACTCTGAGCAAGAGGCTCTTGTGGGTTTCTTTGGGCAAAGGTGGCAGAGGTAGAGTTTTATGGCTCTTTTGTCACACACTGGAATAAAAATCAAATTTGAATAGACAGGTTCAAATTCTGACTGCCGTATTCTTGTCAGTCACTTGAGAACTATGGTTCGCCCCCCCCCACCATGAATGAAATAATCATGGGCATCAGGCAAATGTGTGCTGACCCATGTTGTCCTGGCAGGCCCCTGTCAAATTCCAGTGGCTATTCCATCCATGGGGACAGAGGGGACAGGGAGAAAGCCATCAGAGACTTGGAGGGTGGGGGGATGGTGCCTCTACTTCTCTTGCCTCTCAGGAAGCGCTCCAGAAAATGTGGGAGTGGGTTTAAAGACACCGGTTTCCCTCTGGGGCCCTGGCACCTGCTTCTCTTCTCCTTGTCTGCTTTGGGGTCTTCTGGCTATGAGCATTTGCCTGGGAAGCCGGGCTCTGTAGCTCACAAGTGCCATTCCTTACCCTTGCCTGGCCGAGGCCCTCATGTGAGACAGGCTCCCTCCCCCTCCAGCTGCCCCCTCTTGGCATTGCCTCGTGCCCCAGCTTGTCCAGCAGTGTGCCTTCCAGGTGTCCTGCCACATCTCACTTTTCCCCGCTGAGAGAGTCTTCTATGTAGCCCAAGTTAGCGCCTACTGACGATCTTTGTGCTTAGTCTTCCTAGTGCTGGGGTCCTATATACACCTGACTGCGAGGTAACTTTAGCACATGAATTCTACAACCTACCCCTGGCCCTGGCCAGACACTAGATGGTGATGATGGCTCCCAGCCCCCAAACAGTGTGCAGGACGCCTGGAGGGCAGTGACCCTTCCTTTGTCTCCTATGTAATGTGAAAGAGGTGCACCACTGCCTCCCACGGCCTGTTTTCTGAGGTTGGGACTCCTATGTCAGTAAAAGGCCAAAGGTCAGGCCTAAGTCTGGGGCACTAAGGGTGAGTGCCTGTGAATCAGTGTCTGCCCTTACCATCAGGCATCAGGCCTGGCAGTGGTCACAGTGCCTTCTCCGAACAGAAAAGCCCAGGTTGCTGAGGAGAACCATGTGGTCCAGGTTGCTCACAGGATCTAGAGCAGGCAGCTTGGAAAGGACACACACCAGCCAGTACATGGACATAGGGATGGCAGAGGGTGTGGCAGCTGCTTCTCTGTCATCTTTCATTATTACTCCTGAAAGGACACTTTGCTAAAATTTCCTAGTCATTTGTCCCCTGAGATCTAAATCCTACAGATGCACAATTCCCCCTTCTGCACTGGGCACTCACTGGTGTTTTATAGATCAAAAGAGGAGACTTTTTATTTCTTTATTTTTTGTTCCTCTCCACCGAGAAATCATTTCACCTCTTGGGGGCGATATTGTCCCCAGTGAACTTGAGTGTCTTAGGGCTCACAGTCAGAAGGAGAGGTTGTAGGTTTGCACGTAGATCCAGGGGCGGGAAGAGCCAGAGGTGCTAGAGGACAGATTCCTGGTACCCAGTGACCCAAGCCTGAGCTAAGGACAAAGTCCCTGGGAGTTTCTCCTCAGCCATCATCCCCTGGCCGGGTTTTCCAAATAGGGTCTCAGACAGAGATGGTAGGTGGGCCAGGATGCTCTCTGCCCTACAACACCAGCGTTTAAACCGTGGGAGTCATCTCACTCACCTGGCTTGTTACAACACCCAGTTCACAGGCAGAGTGATGTAAGGGGCCTCCTGAGCCCCAGCTGGGCCTTGTGGCTCCATGTTAGTGTTTCTCCAACTCTTTGCCTGGTAAAGGGAGACTGCGCAGAAGGTGTGGCAGACACGCAGAGGAGCCACAGAAAGCCAGGAGGTCACTCATGTGGATAGAGCTGGATCCAGCTGTTTGCCATAGCCCCATGAGTCAAGGGTACTGGGAACCCAACCAATATAAGGACATGGGTGGTAAACTGAGTCAGAGAATGAGGAGCAAGCCTCTGTAGCTGTAATTCGCCACTCTGTAGATTTTCTGCAGTGGGTCTGGTTCTGCCGACGATTGTCCTGTATTTACAACCAGGAGCAGGAGGGCTCAGCACATTTCTCTTCAGTATCCTATAGTCATATATGCCCCACCCACTGGAGCTGTACCCAAGGCACAGAGGCTGGAGCAGAGACCAGGGCATGCTCTGAATCCCTGTCCCCCTCCCCCACCCCCACCCCCACCCCCGCAGCTCCCTCACAGACCTTATCTTCCTCTCTTTTCCTTTTCCTAGACGGTTAGCCTCTCTCTCCTTAGATCAAATCTCTAAGAAAAGTCCTGAGAAGGAGTAGGGTGTACCATGCTTGCCCAGCATTCTTAAGCCCCAGGTTTGATTTCTAGCACCCATCTTTGCCCTCAGAAGTGGAGGCAAAAGAATCAGAAGTTCAAAGTCATTGTTGGCTATGTACTGAGGTCAAGGCCAGCCTGGACCAGACGCCCTGGGGATGCACTATCTCCTCGGTCTCTCTCCTATCATCTGGTACTCACTTTTTAATTCTTATTCTCCAGATCCCACAGTGTTCCTCCCAGACATCTCTCCGCATTTAATAGCTGCTACGGAAGTCACTCTGTCTTGGGACTCACTCTGTAGACCAGGCAGGCCTCGAACTCACAGAGATCCACCTGCCTCTGCCTCCTCATGTTGTAATTAAAGGTATGGGCCACTACACTCAACCTGCTCAATAGTCATCTGATTTACAAGCTCATAAACTACTGCCTCAGAGCAAAAGTACCTCTGCCAACCATTTCAGCCCCAGAGTGATGGAGCTGGGGACCTATGGCCTCCTTCCCATCTTCTTCTGCCAGACAGCGCTGGCCAATGCTTCTCTTGGCTTGATGCCCAACTCTGAGAGTTCCCCTTAGAGGACCAGAGTCTGGGGCTGTAGTTAGTACATTAATACACACAGTCACACAACACTCACATTTAAATACATCCCCCACCTACAGGTGTACAGATGCTCACAGCTGCATGCCCAGGCACATAGAAACACTCTCACGTTGGAACATGCCTGCATGAGCACACACTCCCACACACTCACGTATCTACACACCTGCACACACAGGTATACTCTTGCATCCGAGCACCTTTGTGGTCTCCATGGCCCCAAACTCACATGGTGGGATGGGTGAAGCTGCCATCTTCTGCACTGATAAGGGAACTGGATGGGGTGGGAACGTCAAGCAGGCTGCAGGGTTCACAAGGTTCATGGATTCCCCTGTCACGGCAGTGTCACGGAACTTCTTGCTCTGTAGACCTACCCAGAGAGGCAGGAAGCTTATATTCTATTCCTAGGTGAATGATGGGAAACTGGGGGCCAGGGAGACCTCACTGGGTGCTTGAGCTAGACCCAGAGGTCTCTTCCTTGTGGTTCAGGACATACATTTGCTCCCAGACAGCTTGGTGGCCATTCTTCCTCCTTGGCTTTTAATTGTCATCACCTCAAACAAAGATGGAGACAAGGGATGCCTGCACTCTTTCTTTTTAGGGTGGGGCAAGCCTTCTCATCATCATCATCATCATCATCATCATCATCATCATCATCATCATCAAGGGATCTTTGCACCTCAGCAACAGATATATTCCCATGGTCTTAGCCCATATGGCTTCTCTACTTTCCTTCTTTTTGTTTTTGAGACAGAATCTTACTCTTGAGCCCATGCTGATATGAAATTCTCTGTGTAACCCAAGTGAGCTTGAACTCAAGGCAATCCTTCTGCCTCAGCCCCCTCCCTAAAGTGCTGGGATTATAAACAGGAGCCACAATGTCAGGCTCCATCCTCACGCTTGAGAACACGAGCCTCTTCTCTGCTGCACTGTGTGAGAGAGGTGTCCTGGTTATTCTGAGGTGGCCCTCCGCCACTTCAAGCCCTACGGCTCCAGGTAACATGATTGGGGTAGGTCTGTCTGGCCCGGCACCCTTGCCCATAGCCACTATAGTTTGAGGTCACTTGTCCTGCCTGTTCTGATGAGTTTACAGCAGTACTTACTGAATGCCTGCCACCCAGCAGGCCAGATGTTGCAAAGACGGTCACCTCCAGTTCATGCTGCCTTAGTTAGTCTCAGTGTCCACTTGGCTTAGCCTGTTTCCAGCAGCTTAATTGTTACTGAGGATGTTAGGCCTTGATGGAGTTGTTTTCTGATACTCTTGTTCATCTGTATTAGTGTGTGTGTGTGTGTGTGTGTGTGTGTGTGTGTGTGTGTGTGTGTGTTTCAGAACTCATCCAGAGTCACTTACGATTAACTGCATGAGATACAGCTGGTAATGGTAGTGTTAAGTTTAATGATGATGGTGTGGTGGTGGTGATGATACTAAGGAGGTGATAATGGTGACAATAATGTTTTGTTTTAATGATGATGTTTGGTGGTCATGGTGATGATGGTGGTATAAAGACGATAATGGTGATGATGTTGATTGGGTGGTAAAATAATGATGTTGATGGAAGAGAGGCTATGGTGATGATGGAGTGGAGATGATGATGATGCTGATGGACGATGAGGATGCTGTAGTGGTGATGATGATGGAGTGAAGGTGGTGGTGGTAACAATGACTACAAGGATGTTGATGCTGGTGTTGCTGGTGGAGTAGAGGTGATAGTAGTGATGATGATGGAATGATGGAGGTGATGATGATGGATGGGGGAGGTAGCAATGACAAAAACAATGATGTAGTGAGGCTTCTGCTGCTGCTGCTGCTGCTGCTGCTGATGGAGTGACGGTGATGGAATAGACGTGATAGCATTGATGATGATTAGATGGAGGTAGTGGTGATGATTAAGACAGTCTGTGACAGTGATGTAGATGATGTGCAGGGCACAGAGACAACTTAAGAAGCAAACCCCAAGCTGCTTTTCCACATCCCCCTCCAGCCTGACTCTAAGCCGACACCTTACCATCTTCCCCAAGTAGAAACCAGCGAGGTAAAGAGATTGGTGGCTTGATCTTAATTTAGAGACAGCTGACCCTAAAGGAACTGTTTAATCTTCCTTGAGGCCTGAGTACTTGCGTCATCTGGATTGGAGTGAGGAGAACTGAGGGGAGAGACCCTAGAATAAATCCTGGATCCTCTGTTAAGGGTCACAGCTTCCGAGCACAGAATAAATGTGGGCCATCACACCTGGAGGACAGTGCCCCGTCTGTAGAGAGACAAGAATCTGAATGTGATTCTTGTCACATCCTGGCTGGGGACTATGTCTGTCATCAGAATGGTTGCAAGGGTGCAGGCAGGTTGCACTTGAGAACTCTTTATCTGGTTAAACACGGCAAGTTCCTTGTCTTTAGGATGTTTAGGCTATGATGAGGATGGTGTAGATGAGCATGGCATATCATTGAGGATTTGGACACTAAAATTATGGGTATGGCATCTTAAGAAATATGTGTATATGTATACCTAGGCCCCTGTTGCTAGGGCTTCTGCGGGGCTCTGTTCTCCTGGTTTGTAAATTTTAGGAGATTACTATCGTTTCTTCATTTATGAAATGGAAAGAATACTGGTGTCTACTTCTTAGGGTTCCAGAACTAAATGAGTTACTATTCAGAAAGTACTTGGATCAATGTCTGGCACTATGGGACCTTGTGAACTAGCCACAGCAGAAGTTGTAGATACAGTAATTTTCCTGAGTGTGGAGAGGGACCACTGTGCACCCACTTACAAAATATGCTATCACAGTGACCAGCCCTTAAAGGGTACACCACTGTGGACGAGTTTATGATGCTTTCCATGTGATTACACTTGTCATTCCCCCAAGCCCACTGGGCTGGAATACTCGCACACTGTAGTGACTGTGTAGCCATCTGCATGAGGAAACACCACGACTAGGAAGTTACGGAGGGATTCCTCTCCACTGCGGCCTTTCGTTACAATGCACAACCACAGTGCGTTCGGTGGAGGGGGTAGAGGAGGGGGGTTAAGAGCAGAGGGCAGATGGGCTCACCCTGGCCCCACTGTAGGAGGAAGCCCACCCCACAGTCCCGGCTGTGCTCGCATGTCTGAACAAGCCTACAGTGTCGGGGAGGAACTGCAGACATGCTGTGTCTACAGAGCAGAGCGTGTTGAAGGGCTGGGCAGCAATAGTGAATCTGACCGTATGTGAAGCTCTGGGGAACTTGGTTCCAGCATGAAGATTTGATAGTGGTCTCCAGGCCCTGAGAGGGCAAATGTGCACTATGGAGAGAGGAGATGGTGTGGGTGTTGAGTAGAGAGGAGATGGGGGCCTCTGTGGTGATGTGAGGCCTTTGACCTGACCTCCTTGTTGTGGAGAGGGTGGACCAGAAAGACCTGTGTCCTGACTGCCCTCTCCAGGGCTCTCCCTGAAAGTACTGAGAACAAGGGAATGGCTTTGGGCCTTGCACCCCCAGAGGAAAGCGGGAGACCCCCCTGTGGGAGGGACTGTGCTGGGCAGTTTTGGTCAGTTTGACATAAGCAACGGTCATCGGGTTAGAGGGGACCTCATTTGAGGTGTGTGTGTGTGTGTGTGTGTGTGTGTGTGTGTGTGTGTGACGTCATCTTGATTAATGATCGATGTGGGAGGGCCCAGCCCACTGGGGGCGGTACTACCTCTGGGCACGTAGTAGTCCCACGCTGTCTAAGAAAACAGACTGAGTAAGCTATGATAGGATGCCGGTAACAGCCCTCCTCCATGGTTTCTGCTTCAGTCCCTTCTTCAGGCTCCTGCTTTGAGTCACTGCCCTTGCTCCTCTTAGTAATGAGCTGTCCCAGAAGTGTATGAAACAAACCCTCTCCTCCCCACATTGCTTTCGGTCGTGTTGCCATGGCTGCAGAAAATGCCCTAAAACAGGTCGCTGTGGCCTGGAGTTTGGGGAGTTGTGGAGTGCGGAAAGGGCAGGAAGAAATCCTGAGATCGGGGGCCATGGTGGGACTTGGCATAATGACCAGTGTGGGTGTGACCCCTGGGAGAGAACAGGAGCCTGGGGTCCTGGAGGTCTGGATGGGGTATCAACGAGAGTCTGAGAGGAGAGATGTGGCTGCAACCACTCCCGGTACACAGTCAGGCCACGGTAACACAGTGACTGAAGCCCAGCCCGGGTTCCCCTCCCATGGAAGTCTTGTCCTGAGCCCATTTTGAGGCTCTCTGACACACCTGTCTATAAATCTCAGCCATTGAGTAGAATGTGTAGATCAGAAGATGCGGCTCCCCGTAGAAACACCTAGGTGGAGAGAGGGTGTATGGCTGGGACATCTGTGGTGGGCTGGCTTTTGGGGAGGTGAGTTATCTCAGGCCTGGTGACACTCGGCAGTCAGGCCAGTATTTACTGTATATTGGTTTTTTAAATTGCAACACCACATCGATCCCTCTTTTGGGTTCAGCCCTCACTCTCTGAGTCCCACTCTCTCAGCCTTCCTCCGTACTGCTGTATCTTTCTCCATCTTGACCCTCTCAACTGGCTTTTAACGCAGGTCATTCTCTCCATCTTATCCTGTTACCTATGGCACATGCTTACATTGCTCTGCTTATTAGCACTCACATTACATCCTCTCCTGACTCTGTGTGAGGCCCCTTTTCGTGTTAAAGCTATACCTGTGGCTTGGATAATCTTCTCTGGACCCCACGCCAGGGAGGAAATAAGGCATTGTCTCCATTTAAATGTGAAGAAATAGGCACTCAGAGAGGCTAATGGAGTGACCCGGTCATGCTTGGATTATAGTATGTCATAATAGTGGCTTCTGGTCATCAGAGCTCTGTGTGAGACCCAGAACTGCAATACTGCAATACAAGCTCTCTCTCTCTCTCGCTCTCCCTCTCCCTCTTCTTCTCCCTCTCCCTCTCTCTCTCTCTCTCTCTCTCTCTCTCTCTCTCTCTCTCTCTCTCTCTCTCTCTCTCCCTCTCTCTCTCTCCTCTCTCTCTCTCCTCTCTCTCCCTCTCTCTCCTCTCTCTCTCTCTGTCTCTCGTGTGTGTGTGTGTGTGTGTGTGTGTGTGTGTGTGTGTGTATGAATGTGTGTGTGTGTGTGTGTTTGTGTATGTGTGTGTAGAGAGAGCAAAGGAAGCCCTCAGGGGCCAGCTTCCTTGTTCACTAATGCCTCTTGCTTGCCTGGAGCTCACCAAGCAGGCAAACTGGCTATCCAGCAAGCTCCATGAGTCTGCCTGGCTCTGCCTCTCTGGTACTGGGATGGCAAGGGTACCCCCATGTTTGCTTTGCTCTGTTGTAGGGGTGGAACACAGGTCCTCATGCTCACAGGTGCTTTGCTTACTGACTGAGCCATCTCCCCAACCCTAACATTACTCTCACTGACTCTGTGGGACGGGTCCTGACAGTTTGTTTCTCTGATGAGGACGGGACAGCCAGAGCAGTGAAGTGGTTTTAATTCAGCGAGTAGGATGGCAGAGCTTGGATTCAATCCAGAGAACCTGTTCCTCATCCACACTCAACCACTATTGTTCCAGATTGTGATTCAAGGACGGGCTAGGGACACCAGGACCTTGGTCACTTGGATTTCAGGACCAGAAGAATGTGACGACAGCTTCCTAGACGCTTGGACTCCAACCTCAGCAGGTCTGCCTAAGAGCTGTGGTTTGGGGCATTTCTCTCGCTGAACACATTTCCCTGTGTAATCTGGTTAACACCAGCCCTAATTCCAGAGAACTGTGCCGGCTACTGAGTCAGTAAAAAGTTACAGCAGGCTGCAGGTCCTGGAATGCACACGAGGCATCGTCATTTGCCACATCCTTTCCTTTGCAAGAGGTAGATGAGGATCCTCAGGCTCAAAGACAGTCTGTTGGACTTGGGAATTCCCAGAAGCAAGACCTACAGTTTTAAAAATAAGAGGGATGGGGGTCAGGTCACCAGATAGCATAGCAAGCAAGCAACTGAGCCCTACGTTCGTTACTGTTCTCTGGGCTGGAACCAAATCAAACCTGTCAGGAAGCAACTGAAGGGAGGAAGGGGTTGTGGTGTCTCAGTTTGAAGGCATACATGCCATCATGGTGGGAAAGGCATGGTGGCAGGAAGGTGAGCGAGGCCTCTGGTCACATTGCTTCCACAGTCAGGGCCAGAGAGAGATGGATGCTGGTACCTGCCCACTTTTCATTCACTCCAGGACCGCAGCCCACCCCATGGTGCCACCTGCGTTATTGTAGGTGGCTTTTGTTACTTATTATTTATTTGTGGTGGGTTTACCCCACCCAGAAACCTCCTCACAAGACATGTCCCAGTGCTGTCTCCTTGGTGTCTCCAGATCTTTCCAGATGGCAATCAGGAATGACCACTACAAGCCCCCTTGTGTCAAAGCTACTGTGCCATTCACTGTTAGGGGCATCTGTGGGGACATTGACTCTCTTAGTGCTGATGTATGTATGTGGAGCCTGGTAAGTTAGAGCGATGTTACTATATCTGTGTGTGTGTGTGTGTGTGTGTGTGTGTGTGTGTGTGTGTGTGTGAGTGATTGTGTGATGTTACTGTATCTTGGTCTCATAATAGCTGTTAATTAGGCAGTAAAAAGAAACTGAAACACACAGAGGTGAGGACCAGGCTGGAGTCACTCAGCGGTGGCGGTGGCTGCAGTAGGCTTGGAGCCCCCAAGTTCTGACCACTGTGAAACATCCTCCAGGCCCCTCTGTCACAGCTCCCTGCTTCCATATATACAGCCTCCCTCTTCTCTCCATTGTTGGGTAGTCAGGATCCACAGGAGCTTTCATCCATGTAGGGAAAAGAAGAGAAGCAGAGGTCAGCAAGGTCCTGTGCGTTTGCTGTTGTCACACAGCTTGCAGGTAAGTGAGATCCAGTGCATCTGATCTCACCCCGTCTTTCATGTGGGTTTCTACTCCTGTTGCCTTATATGATAACCAGGTCAGGATCCATTACCTCCAGTCTGTGCAGGTGGAAGGCCTCAGTCTTCCCAGGCCAGAAACATGGTGGACAGGCCAGATGGGCAAGGCAGGGACCTTGGCTCCTGCATTTCATTTGATGGAGTTGTCACTGCCTGATTCTTCCCCAGCATGGAGAGGAGGCATGCCAGCCCTCCTGCTGGCTGCACATCTGCTGATGATAGAAACCCAGTGGGCTTCAAACCGGGTTCTCAGTGGACATGGTTCCCTCCTACTCCAGCTGCGGCTGAAAGCAGGCTGGCTGCATTTTCCTGGTCAGACAGCACAGGCTGTTAATGCCCGGCTTGCTTCTAGGGCGCTGAATAAAAGAGTTAAGAAGGACAATGACAAGAGTCTATAAATTCTGAATAATGTTCAGAAGAGTAGCCTGGGCCCCAGGACCCATAAAACCCATACACTCTCAGTCGGAGTGATTAATGGACACTTCTTCTGCCTCTCCCTTGGAAGAAAACTTTCTCTTTTTCACTTCTAAACAGTCTTACAATCCATAGTGGGACATGTGGCCGTGGGGTCTTTTGTAGGGAAGGAACACTCCCCCACGGGACAGGTGGGGACACTGAGGCACAGAGTGGGTCTGTGATTTGGATAGTAGCCCTGGTTCCTTGATGTTCCTGGGAGCTCCCATCAATGCACCTATTGGTAAGCACTTACCACGTGCTGACCCTGAGTTCTGATCACACCACACATGGGGCTCATTTGGTCCTCTATTGCTTTGTTATTGTCCTGGTTGCTATGGTACACTGTAGGAAACTGGCAAGAAAGGGTCTAGGGAATCCCTCAAGATCTCACAGCTGAGCCAGGCTTTGACCCTGTGAAGTTAGCAAACGATGTGGGCAGCAGGCTTCATTAGGACATATGAAACACAAGTCCAATCAGAAGGCTCGGGAAATGTGATATAAGAGGGGGTGGAAAGCGTGTAGGAGCCTGGGGACCATGAGTAATGCTATCTTCTAGATGTGACAGGGCTGCTACAATCCATGGAATCACAACAATATGGTTTCTCCCACAAGACCACTGCAGTCAACATGCCAACATGGATGGGGAAAAATTTCACGAGGCCCACCCCAAATGAAGGACTGTAGGTAGCCCTATCAAAGGAGGGAAAATCAGATTTCTCTAGGGATAAAGCTCACGATAGGTTTCACATTCTAAATATATGTCCAGCCCTGAAAACATGTCCATATGGGTAACACTAAATGGACTCTGAAGTTTGTATGTATGTATGTATGTAATTTTGTTATTGTATGATTGTATATGTATATAATATGTATATATATAATTTTTGTTATTATTTTTGCTTTATACATAACATATAAATAATAATAGAAGCAGAGGTCATGAATTGAAGATGGGGTGGGAGATGCAGGAAAAGTTGGAGGGTGGAAGTGATGTAAACTCAGTACTAATGTATGAAATGCTCAAAAATTAGGATTTAAATTAAAAACCATGTGTGAGCAGAAAGCCCCACGGCAGGGGAGGGAAGCCGCTGCTCCAGGGTACTAGTTGCAGACCGCCTCTTCCCAGTAGACAGTGGGTCACCTCCGGTGGCTCTCTGGGGTCTGCAGCTTCAGCACTTCCGAAGAAAGGCGGCCATCCAGGAGCAAGACGGGCAGGTACAGTCTTCGAGAAGTGTCGCAGAAAGAGAGCAGGGCAGGAGTCTTGCTTCTGGAAGCTCATCTCTGCTCAGACTCCAACTGGCATGTGACAGGTGTCTTCCTCAGAGCCTCCTTCCTGGCTCCTGCCTTCCTCTGGTGTGGCTGGGGTGGAGGGGTGAGCAGCACATGGTTTCCAGGTCGCCTGGTATACTGCATTATCACATCCCTGGGTCTGGACCCTGCCCCTCTGCTCCCTGTCAGAGGCAGGATGAATACGGTGACCACACTGCCCGCTAGCCACTGCTGCTGCTGGAAACATCCATGGAAGTGCCGGGAATCCTGGGAGTTTGCTATTTCTGCTGGGCTGGTTCCTCTCTATCCCTGCTGCCTTGTTAGGTGGGTTTGAGCCTCTGTGGTTTATCTGCAGCTTAGCATGGCTGTCCCATCAGAGGGGAGTACGGAGTAAAGGCTCTGGGCCCAGCGAGGGGCAAGAGGGCTCTGCTGAGGGTGAGATGGTCAGGTGACAGCCCTCCTGCTTCTTTATCTGCTCTGTGCCCTCTCCCCCTCCTCCATCCAAGGCTTGCTGCTTCCTAGAATGCATCTCCCATTCTGCCCTTTCCTGTCTCTGGGCCTTTGTGCTCCCTGGGCCCTTTGCCTGGAATTCCCTTTCTCTGCTCTCTGCTTGGCCCTGCCCTACTTTCCCATCCTCCAGGTTCAGCTTAGATGCTGATGCCCATCTATGATTGGTTTGCTCGTTCTTTCAGGGCTGCTCCCAATAGCGCTTTGCATATTCTCCATATTAGTCCCCCTGCTAATTGTATCCCTGAAGCCTGGGAGCCATGCAAGGGGGGAGGACCAGGGGACACAAAGTATCCAGGCACAAACTTGCCAATTCAGTCTATGTAAAGGCAGACCCACATTCTATGTGGCTCTCTGTGTTTCTCATCTCTTCATGGGCAGGATAGGGAGGACCCTAGTCCCTCCCGTAGAGCTGCGGTTTGGGTTAAATGAGTTAATATATGGAAAGCACTTAAAACAGTGTCTGGTATATGGCAGGTTCTCAACAAACATTAGCTATCGTTATTATTTTTATATCCAGTGCTTAGAATAGTGCCCAGCTCAATAAATATTTGATGATTGGTTGAAACACCTGGGGCTGAGTCTTGAGAGGAGCTAAATAGGGCTGGTAAGAGGGAGAACAGTGGCTCGCCATGCGCGAGTCACCTACGGGCTTGAAAAATCACTGGGCTCTAAGTTCTGCCCCCAAGAAAGTCTAACTTCCTCAGGCTGGGTGTTTCTTGGCTGTAGAAGATTTAGAGTCTCCTCGGGACTTGGGACTCTGATTGAGAACTACAGAGGAGGACCAGCAGGGGTCCATGTCCCAAGGACAGAGTGTGCTCTGGCAGCTTTTCTGGAAGAAAAGGGAGCTACAGGGGAGAGGGGGAAGTTGGGTCCCTGTGCAAGGCCGAGGTAACAGGCCAAGTGGAAGTTTGTGCCAGACAACAGAACTCAAAGCATCTTCCACAAAGGGCAGGAGAGTTTTCTTTTGGCAACTCAACCTTGTTAGTCCCGGCTTAAAATCCTTCTCTGCTACCCAATGGCATCTCAGCTGAGATCTTTGGCATGGCGTGTAGGGCCTTCCTGCTGGAGATGCTAGGGGTTGGGGTGCACAATATGTTCCATGCAATGATAGCAATTCCAGACTAGGCTGGCACAGGGAGGATGGAATGAATCCTGGTCACAGACTCAAAGTATGACCCCCTGGGCTGATGGAAACCTATTTCAGGTCCCGGGTATGGAAGGCCACCCAGAGACCCATCTAGGCCCACTTTCTGTCCTGACTTCACTGTGCTCTCCTAACCCTGAGGTCTAAGAACCCTTTGTAGGTCCTTTTTCCCTGCCTCCAAACTGGTACCGTTTGATGCTTACACAGCATCTGGGGGTGTCTGTTTCAGCATCAGTTTCTGTATTTTTCCCAGTCTCTGTCAGATAGTTGCTCACACTTGCTAATCCCAAATTCCAGGTTACCAAGTATATGTATCAGAGCTGCCTCGGGCTGGCAGAGTGGCTCTTAACAAAATGACCCATTATTGATGTTTACTAATGATTAGGAGAAACAAATAGGCCGAATAGATGTTTATTCAGGGAGAAATAACTCACAACATAGACAGATGAATACCAGCAGGTTCCTGGTCCCAAAGATGCCTCCGGATGCTCTCCTGTACCCTTGCTGCAAGCAAAAGAGCTCTCAGAGCTCCCTCCTCAGCCTTAGTAACCACCAGGTCATGTCCCACCCTGTCTCCACCCCTAATGGGCGTGGTTTGTGCCCAGGTGTGGACGAGGTCAATATCTCACTACAACCGGTGTCTTCCCTGTTAAAGCATGCTGCCTACCAGCCCTTGGGGGCTGCTTGCTGTGGCTTAATATGAAGCACTTCCCTGGGGCTCATGTGTTTGAACACTTGACCCTCTGCAGGCGGTACTGCATTGAGAAGCTGTGGACCCTTTCTTAGGTAGGGTCTGGCAGCTTTGAGGCTCTCCGTCCCACCCCATTTCCTGTCCTGGATCTTCTTCCTGATCACACGCTCTCCTGTTGCCAGCATCTAGGCACCCTTCCTGGGATGCCTGCCCCACCCACTGCGAGGACTGGATCATCTCAAACCCCGAGTCAAATCGCTTCTCTTTTAGTGGTTTCTAATCACAGGGATGAGATAGGTAATTACATCATCCCATGGACGAGACCTTCGACCTGGCCCTGCTGCTTACTTGCTGGGTGTCTATGGGCATCATTTGACTTCCCTGTGCCTCAGTTCCTACCAGGGTTAGCTTTAATTGTCAGCCTGGGGCACACTAGAATCACACTGGAAGACTGTTGGCATTGGCCCAATATGTGGGGATTGTCGCAAGTAAGCTAATCCAAGTGGGAAGCCTCAGCCCGCTGTAGGTGTCACCATTCCCTAGGCCCTGGAGAAACAGAGCTGAGCACAGGCTAGAGCAAACGCATTGGTTTCTGCTCTTGGCTGCGAGGGTCTAGCTGCTGAGAGCTTCCCAGTGTGCTGTGATGAGGGGTAACCTGGGATTGCATGCTGAAACAGATCTCTTTCTCCCGTAAGATGCTTTTTGTCAGGGATTTTTATTTTATCACAGCAACAGAAATGGAAATAGGACAGTTTTGTTGTCTGTGGGCGTAGAGGCAGAAGCTCAGTATCATTTGGCCCTTGCACTTGCAGGGTATGGCAGCAGCAATGGCTGAGTGCTTTGCCTCCTGGCACAGAAAAGTTGCAGGACCCATGGACACAAGCCAACTCCAACTTCCCAGGCAGATTCTGAGAGAGGAGATTTATATAGCAGCATTGCAATCCTTGTGTCCCAACCCGACTGTGGGAGGGTGTGTGAACTGTTTTCCTAAGAAGGCTAGGCCATGCTGGACCAAGGCCAAGACCACGGCTAGGGTTAAGATTTGACTGACACTGTTATCTGGTTACATTTCTCTGATGGGGGAGTCTGTTGATTTTATTTGTATTATTTGTTTTAGGCATGAGGTATTGCATAGTCCAGCCTGACACCAACTCTGTATTCAGCCTAGGTGACCTTGAGTTTTTGATCCTCCTGCCTCCCCTTCACAAGGGCTGGCGTTACAGGAGCATGCCACCACGCCAAGTTTATGCAGGGTGGGGGATTGAACGAGAGACCTGATGCATGCTAGGCAAGTACTTGGCCAACTGGGCTATAGTCCCTGCAGTTAATGAGCAAAGGGCACAAAATGTATTCACGAGAGAGGTGAAAACGGAGGGAAAGGCTGGCGGTGGAGAAAGAATGGTGATCACGGGTGAGGGACAAGGAGAGTTTTTGGCAGCTCACATGGCACTATCCAGGCACTGCTGTTACTCATCAGGCCACCCCCAGGCACCACAGAGCACCACATTGTTGTGGATTTTCCAACAGAGCTTCACGAATTCATTCATGAGCTCAAGTCCTGGGCATGCCTGCTGAAGCTGTCTCCCTCCTGCCACCTAGGAAGTCCCTCCCTCCACATGAGCTGCTCATGCCTGCATGTTCGTCTTCCCAGAGGATCAAAGAAGAAATCTGCATGCGATTCATGTCCTCATGCTGGGCTGACTGAGGACAGAGTGGAATGCCCATCTTTCTTTCATCCTCTCTATCTTCCATGGTCATGAATGTACCCTGGAGATGGAACTCAGAACAGAAATGAAAGGAAGCCCAGATTCAAGCCAGTTTTCTAAGAGGCTTTTAAACAAAGAAGTAGTTCCTTATACTCTTTAGTGGCTTTATTAAAGGGCTTTCTTCCTGTCCCCTCTTTTAGCCAAAAGAGCATGGGAAGGCCCTACCTCCTCATCGCGTCCTGATAGTGGGTAACATGTGATGTGGAAAGCACCATGTTGGTTTTCCTGTCAACCTTTGAGGGTGATGGAAAGGCCAAGGGAAGAATGTCTCTCCCTTTCCCCCTAGAGCCAAGGGAGCAGAGCATGGTTTGCAACCCCCTCCCCCTCCCTCCTTCCCAGGAGTCTCAGAGGCAGACCATGCTTCCTGGCTGGTCTGGAAGCTTGTTTTATCCTCCCTGGCCCTCTTCTAGTATCTCACCTTCAAAATGAGTGGAAATGGGAGCTCCACAAGTTGGAGTGAAAAAGATGGCAAATGAGCCTGATGTTCTCGAGTCCTTCAAATGCGTGGTTTTCTCTTTGGGCAGCAACATGGTAAGCGCCAAGGTATATTGTTGAGGGGCCTCCAGTGGTGGGGCTTGGGCTTCACACCTTCTGCTATCGGTATGGCAAGCTATTGTGCATCCATTTTTCACATTTCTTTTTGCGTGTGCAGATGTGTACATGCATGTGTGAGAGCACAAATGTCAGGGCATGGGTGTGTGTATCAGAGGACAACTTGAGGGACTGTTCTCTCTTTCCACCACATGGGTTCTGGAATGCACGTTAGGTCAAAAGGCCTTGCAGCAGGGACCTTTACTCCAAGAGCCATCTTGCTAGCTTTTGTGAGAAGAGTGATAGCCCTCCAGCTACAGGTCTTAGGATTAAAGGAAGCTGCAAATTTCACACCAGTTTTCTCGAGGCTTCTCTTTGAACACACAGATGCTAGGTTATGTGTTTTTGTCTCAGGCAGAGCTTTGACCCAGGTCTGCCCAGTGCCATCACAAAATCATACACGTAGAGGGAGTGCTTCAGAGACTGGGCAGGCATGGCACTATGCTGTGCTGATGGTGGAAATGGGTATCAAGGTCATATCTAGGTTATCCTAGAGTGGAGATGCCTGTGATGGTCATTCTATGGAGTAGGTTCCTATAGGTTGTTGAGGTCATAGGATATCATGACATCCTGGCGGTACAGGTGATAGAGGTTACTACAACTACTAGTGTAAGGTGGTCCTGCCCATTCTGGTGGTGAAGGTGACTGTTATGGTCATAGTTTAGGGTGGGGTTGTGTTTCATTGATGGAGCAGATGACTGTTTAGTCAAGGTATAGCCTAAGGTACCAACTGTGCTGATGGAGGGATGACTGTAGTGGTGGTCATGGTGTAGCCTGGGGTACCAGCTGTACTGATGAAGGGGATGCCTATATGGCCATGGTGTATGATAAGGCTCTGATTGCATTTATCATGGAACTAGACCATGAAATAGACTGGGTTTCTGCCTGTGGGGCAAAGATGTCTGTTGCAATCATGGTATAGGATAGAATTCTGATTGCATGAGATCGTGAAGACTGCTGTCCTGGTCATGATGTAAGGTTGTTGATGATTAAGTGGCTGTTATGATTAGAGTTAGGATAGGACTCTGATTGCATCAATTGATGAATTGACAGTGGGCCTGGCTTCTAATTGAATTGATGGTAGGGACAGCTGTTTTGTCATGGGGCAAGGTGGGGTTCTGCTGCCACTAATGGTGGAGGTTGCTATGTGGTCACGTTGCACGGTATATGTCTTTGGGGTAACCAGGTGAGGACATGAACTGTCAGGTGGTGTCCATGGTAACCACAGGGATGGTGAGGGCAGGGAAGGCTTTGAGGACAAGGCTGGAGATTATGTGGGGATTGTTGCTCCCTGATTTCTATTCTTGTTTCTTGATGTTCTGGGAGATGAGGCAGCTTGTGACATGCTTCCAGGCTCATGGCAGATGCTTGTGCCCAGAGGGGGAGGCTGCCATGGAGGACTCTGCTGCTTCCACCACAGCCTTTGCTTCTACTCAGCACCAGCATAGACACAAAGGAGGGGGGTTTAACAAGTGACAGGTGATGTTCAGCCCAATGGAACCTCCTAAAACACTGTTGTCCCAAAGGCTTTGCATCATGATAAATGACTAGACTGACAGGAGGTCTTGGCAGCTCTGGCTTTCTGCACTTCCTCTCCATGAGAAGCAAGGACCCTAGAGGGAAACCCAGCCCCCAAGAGCTCCTTGGTTTGGGATCTGCCCCTATTGCTGTTTGAGAAGGAAAGAGAGAGAGGTGAGGGCAACTCCCAGAAGACATGGGTGGGGCCAGAAAATAGGTAGTGGGTAGGCGACCCGGAAGCAGATCTTAATGAGATCACACATAGGACAGGCAATCTCAAACTCACCAGCAGCACCTGGAAGGACATGGTCGGGGTAAGCCCGCACCTGGCCTATTGGGGTTTGTGTGTGTGTGTGTGTATGTGTGCACCAGCACACATGCCTTGGCATGCATAGGGGAGGTTTTCTAGTTGGTCTCTAGGGAAGCCTCTATCTTCAAGCAGTGACAGAAATAGACCTGAGTGTTTTTAGAAGCTTCTGTAGCTGGTTACTATGAGCAAGCTGGCAGGACCACAGTCCTCATGCCCACTTCTTCTCCAGTGGCCATGGGTTCCTCGGGCTTCAAGAGCAGCACAGGAGACTCCTGTAAGTCTCGGACCCTGATTGTGACCACCAGATGCTGGTACAATATCTTCCTCTTCATCCTAGGTAGACCCTGGTTCCACTTGTGGATATAAATAGGTGATACTTTTCTCTCCTTTCTTGTTTCCTTCTCTGCTCTGCCTACTCCTGTCCTATTCACCTGACCAATTCTGCCCAAAGCATCAGCATAGATGTGGGCAAAATAATACTGGCTATATGAAACCATGATGAATGAGATGGTAGATCAGGGTGTGGTCAATGTCAATCAATGGTCTTTGTCTTTGACTGAGAGATGACTTCAAATCCCTGGGATTGGTGTAGTGTTTGCCTTGCAAATGTGAGGACCTGAATTTGATCCCCAAGATTCCACAGAGGAAAAAGGCAGATTTGGTAGTGCAGACTTGTAATTTAAGAGTGGGGAGGCAAAGACAGGAGGTTCCTTGGGGCTTTCTGAAGAGAGTTTCCAAGTCAGCTAGAGGCTCTATCTCAAGAGAGTGGTGATGACAAGGTGGTACCTGAGGAATGACACTCAAGTTAGTCCCCTGGCCTCCACATATACATTTATGCATATGCACAGGCATCTACAAACATGTGGGCACCACACATTCAAGAACACATATACACAAACATATGCATGAAAACTCAAGCCATACATATATTTACAAATCCCTAAGGCATGTTAATGGAAATAAGAGTCTGTGAGCAGGAACCTTGCAAAGAACAGTATCTTAGTTCTGGGTTCTACTGCCTTGTCCTGACCTTTCAGCATGTCTCAGGGTCACTAATGGGGCATAGGCCATGGTGTGATAAGCTCTGCTTGGAGATGCTGGACAGATCCTGCAGGCTGGCTGTGAGACAGCCTGTCTCTTCCATTTTGGGTCAGGGGAGAAAGTTTCCTTTCCTGGAACTTCATTTCCATCGATGCAGTGTTACTAATGCAGAGTCTCCGCCCATGGAAGTAGGGCATTGACCCTCCCTGCCATCGGTTTCCTTGAAGCTGCCACCCACTATTTCTAAATGGCTCACCCCTTACCTCTCTACCAGGAATGATGACTCAAGCCTTGAAGACTCTGGGCCCAGTCCCAGGAAGAGCCCATAGGACTTAAAGTGCTAAATCTCTGAAAGGGTGAGCAACAACCATGGCTCAGACAACTGGCAAGAGTGGTGTCTATGAGGGTTCAGATGCTGGGAGCTTGTGGGTGCAGAGAATGCCCAGGCTGCAACTCCTTCAACTCAGGGACTAACTCAGCAACCTTGGTGTGTCCTATACTATGAGGAATGTTAAAACCACAGAGTTTTGCCACAAGCTAATGTTTACAGAGTTTCCTCTAAGGAGCTTTTCTAATGCAGGGGTGAGGGGACAAGGTTCTTATTCTCTAGGAGCTGGTAGTCTGGGAGAGAGTAAGATTGGGGGCATATGGCCTTTGGAGGATGGAGGAGGGCCCGAGAGACAGAGAGGATGAAGAAGGCCCATCTACACAGCTGCTTGCACGTGCAGCATTAGGAAGGACAGTGGTGAAGGATGTATAATGATTTTTGTGTAAGACCAGGGCAGTCTCAGAGGGTAGGAGTTGGAAATCTGCAGTGTCAGAAGGGCAGGTTAAATGCCTCCCAGTATGAGGAATGGTGTGAGCAGAGAGGATCAGCCAACCAAGGAAGGGATAAGGAGGGTACGTTTGGTTTTACACACACACACACACACACACACACACACACACACACACACACACACACAGTGTCCTAGTGCCTTCTGGGGCCTTTGCTCTTTCAGTCAGGGTGGAAAGCCAGTTATGTATTAACAGGGGATTAGCTGGGCCCAGGGAGTCGCCTCCCCTACATTAAGCTGCAACCAGGCTTCTCCACTGACTATTGTGGCCTTGGGAGTCTCTGTCTGATCAGGTCTGAAACAGCCCAGTGGCTGGGGATTCCAAGCGGCAGGGCATCACTTCCCCCACCCAGGATCCACTCTAGATGGGATTTACGGCGGCAGGAGTGATAAACTAAACTCCAAATAATGTCTCAGGCAGTGGCATCTGGCTATGGCCTGAGAGCTGTGGCCCATAATGGCTTCACTTAGGAGTCCTGATTTACAGAGTCTCAGGAAGCCTCCAGCCTGGTTCTTTGCAGGAGAGCACTTACAGGCTGACCCCTCTCCACCAAGGCAGCTACTGCTTCTGCTAGGAAAATGCAGAAAACACAATAGCACCTCTGCACCCCACCTCACCCCAGACCGAGGCTTCACCCTCCTTCCCATGACCCTCCCCTCAGACATTATCTGTTGAACAGTTTACATGTCACCCACCTGGTAACGCTTCCAGAGGCATTGAAGGACAGAATTTTGCAACCATTTAATGATTCCTATGTCAAGCCAGCCCTTCCTTCCTCTCCCAGGCTCCCACCTCCTCCAGGTCCTAGGCCTCTCTCTGCCCTCCATTCTCCCTCTTCCAGCCTCAGCTTACTGACTGGAAAACCTGGAGAGTGAGAGTTACGTGGCCCAGCTACTCCTTCCCTCTCATCTTTAGATCTAAGCCACAGTTACAGATCTCCGCAAGCCTCAAGTTTTTAAGACAGTGGTGAAAACCACCCACAATCAGAAAGGAAAGCCCTCCATCTCCTTCACCTGCCACAGAGATGCATGCAGCCTTAAGGACCAGTGTCCTGTCTACTGCCCTATGGGGACTTGGGGTATGGATATAACTGCCTAGTTCCCCAGGAACAGGGACCTGGGCTAGAGGAGACTGTCCGAAAGCTTTCCTGGTGTCATCTTCCTTTCTTGATGCTGTGACAAAATGCCTTGATGAAAGTAAGGGAGAAAGTAACGGCTCATCATTCTAGAGTAATGAGAGATCCCCATCATTGGGGATCGTCAAGGCAGGAATTAACTAAGTCACACCATAGCCAGAGTCAAGAGCAGAAAGCAGTGAATGTGCGTCATCTTGCTTTCTCCACTGATAGAGCTCAGATCCCTTGTAGGAAATGCTGCTACCCACAGTGGGCTGGTCTTCCCAACTAACACCATGGAGACAATCCCTTCTGGACATGGCCACAGGCCAACCTGTTCTAGATAATTCCTCACTGAGCTCTCTTCCCGAGGGAGCCCGGGTTACATCTTTGACAACAAAAGCTAACCACACCTGGGGTCCCCAGAAACCGCAGGTGTAAATGTCAACTTCCTTTCCCCCTCTCCATGGACAGTCAGGGGTATCCATAGACACCTGTCACAGGTCTTCATCACTGTTGGCTGGGTGCTTCCTTTTTAAGATAATTCAGCAAGTAAATTCTTCCTCAAATTCAGAAATGACCTAACAACAAAACTCTTGGGGATTCTACTGGACATGTCCTCCATGCCATGGAGCAACATGGCCTCCAATGAGCCATCAGCATTGTAGACTTAGACCTAACCAAGCACCAAGCCTAGAAAGTTCTTAGGAGTCAGCTGCTGCTGACAACCTCATCTAGGGCTGGGGGCGGAGCTCTCACCCAGCATGCATAAGGATGTAGGTTCAATCCCCAACACCGCATTTACAAAATCAGCTTCATTTAAAAGAAAAGGTAAGAAAGGCCAGGGAGCTTGCCCCCAGCTCACAGCAGTGTGGGCTGGCACATTTAGCCAAGGTACAGAAGCATCCTTGAGTCTGCAGGCTCGACTATCTCCCTGCTTCTGCCATTTGTTTGGGGAAGGCATCACAGTCCAATCCTCACCACTCTGCTACCCCACCCTAGCTTCATACTACATCCTCCTTGGTATTTGAAAGCCTTTGGGGTTTTAGGGCTCTAGACTGAGACTTGTACTCAGGATGGCTGGGACCCTGAGGACTACAGAAATGCTGGATAACTACCAAGTAGAGGGGAGCCTAGGGAGCCCAGCTGATGCTTCCAGCTCCTCCCAGCGGCTCCTCATCCGAGTTTAGAGCATTCGAGTTTATGGCTATGAGGTCAACTCTAGAGCCACCACCAGGAGGGTGCATGACTTCCCAGGAAGCTTTGGTGGAGTCTGAAGAGAACAAGCAGCTGATGTGCAGTTCAAACACACTGGAATGTATCTGTAATGGAACCCCAGACTCATTCTACTGCTGCCAGAGAATTTCCCTGGTCTTTGGTAGGCCTCTTCTTTGGATTCTCACTGACTTGGACAATCAGCAGGAAAAAAAAAAACTTTACTGTGTGAGCCTCTAGACAGTAAGTAGGTCAAACACTGAATGCACAAGGTCAAGAGCATGTGTGGGTGCTATGGGGCATCCTGAGCCTGATGGACCAGCATCTCGCTGAACCGTCTGCTCCAGGAAGAAGGCTTCCGCTGTGGCAGAGATTCCCAGGCTTGAGGAAGTTGAAGCTGGCACAGAGCAAATGGAGGAAGGTCGGTGAGTTCGCGGCCCTGGGGCTGAGTCCCACGATGACTCCCCCAAGTCCACCAGCAGTCTCCTGCACCCAGGGACAGCAGCAGGAGCTTGCTCACTCTGCCTGCCTCTGACTGTGACCCCTCCGGATGGGGCACAGACAGCTCATGAGTGGCAGCCACCCGCCCCTCTGGATCAATATTTCTGAGGGAAATGTCTTACATCCTGCCAGCTGGTCTCGCATGTACAGGGACTGATGGGGGCAGGGGCTACTTCCCCTTACCTTGCTGAGAGCATCTCAGCAGAGAGGACACCTCCCCCGACTCCTGTCCCCTCCAGGCCCAGCCCCCAACTCTCCTCAGAGTGACCTTAGTTCCTTGGCTCCTTTCTTGGAGAGGTGGAGGGTGGGCCGGCTGAAGTGCAGCCTGCTCTTTCTTCAGCTTGCCCTTGGATGTTGGGGAGCAGGCAGGAGGGGTCCCCAGCTGAGTGCTTAGAGTGCGTTTAATTATACTTGCCTTCTTTAGCTCTGGCAGGGACAATGAGTTATAGTCCCAGGAAAAGGAGAATCCAGGGAAAAATGATTTAATTAAGTGTGGAGGGGAGGACTGAGTTACGGTAGATGTCAGAGGGAACTTTCCCCACCATGCAAGGCAAGGGGCTTTTTTAAAAAAAATTACAATTATAGCTAATTATGCACTGTGTGGAATGCCTTTGTTAGACACGGAAGGGCGCCCTTACTGCCCGCTTTGGCTGTGGAGACCACTGAGCTTGCGGGCTGCTTTACTGTGGGGCGACTTTAAACCAGGAAACAGGCTGGAGTGCAGAATGGAGAGGAATAGAAGTCTCCAGAGGTCAAAATGAGGACAAGAGGGGTTTTGCAGAAAGAAAGAGGAGGAGGGAAGTTGGAAACCAGGTAGGGCTTGGGGCTTCAGCCCCTCATCTGACCTGGGGCATCAGTTTGCTCATCTGTGCAAGGCAGGGCATCCCAGAGTGCAGAATGCCAAGTTGTGACCCAGAGCGCTGAGTAGTCATGGAGTTCACATCACCTTGAATTAATGGCTGCTCTTATGGAACAAGGCAACAACAACAAAAATATAAATAAATAAACGGTGCCTGTTCCCTTCTGCTCCCCATCAGTGCCTGTTTGTCCATCAGGAAGTAGCCTGCCACTTTGTCCTTTGACCTAGCTATCTTCATAGCTCTCTATTCATTTAGCTTCCCCCACCCATTCATCTACCTAGCCGCTCTTCCCCACTTTCTCCCCATTCATCAACCCATCCATACATCAATCTGCCCCACTCATCAACCAGTCACGTACCTGTCCATCTACCCCACCAGTCTTCCAACCACTACCCCAGCCTTTTGTGTATTGGCTCCATCCACCCATCCACGGACCTACGCATCCCCCCATCCACCCACCACATTCACCACCCACTCGCTCATGCACATCAGCATCTCTTGCATTCTGGCTTGTTCTGAGGTGGAACCGAGGTAGGGAGGCAGGAGCTTAGTTCCCTGGGCAGAGATCTCCAGGACTGAGGCAACATCAGCCTCCAGTCCCGGGTGGACTCAATATGCCTGCTCTTGGGTAGACTTTCTCCTTTGCTTTGGTGTCACAGATCATTCTTCCCCTCTTTGCAGGGGCCTGGGAGGAAGCAGCAGGGATTTCATTCCCAAACGATAGTAATGGGCCACTCTGCCGGAAGACCTCATGTGGGGGGCGGAGGCTGAGGAGGGTGGCTCCTCTGAAAATGTGAAAGAGGGAATGTCTGTCTGAAGCCATTAAGAGAAGAAGGCCACCACCAGTACTCAGGGCCAGAAGGGTCTGTCCACTGAAGTCTGTGGGAAAAGCAGGATAAGGAAGCAGAAAACCAGAGTTCCAACCTGCCTTTGCTCCTGCTTCCTAACAGAAAGCACCACATCCCCATCCATCTACAGAGTTAAGCATACGGGGTGTTCCACAGCCTCCTGTAACTCCAGTTCTAAGGCTCCAATGCCCTCTTCTGGCTTCCAAAGGCACCTGGATGCTTGTGGTGCACATACCCACACACAGATGTACACACATACTCATAAAATAAAAATAAATCTTTAAATAAACAACTGTGGATCGCCCAGTCCAGGACCCAGTGGGGAAATTCCTCTCTTGCTACAAAGTATCACAAAATTCCCATTCCCCAAGATGGGTGGTGTGTGAAATCCCACTGTTAGTAGAGTTTTAGGTTTTCATTCGTTGTGACTCTGTTTTCATCATTATGTTAAGCCTTTGACTATTGTTATATTTATTTTCTCCTGTGTATGTTTTGTTGATTATTTAAAGAACACTGACTGTGCTTATACACCCACTCCTTTACTTAATAAATCTAGTTACATCGGCTCATATTTACCGTGGCTAAATCTCTTTAAATAGTCAGAAGGCAGAGACAGGCTTAGCCACAAGAAGCATCTTTGTCCTAGGGATGCAGGCTAATTAGAAACGTGGGGTCTCTGCCCAATGGACAGGAGTTGAAAGAAGGGGGCAGGTGGGGAGGGAAGAAGTTCTGCCTCTCAAACAAAGCATGAGCATGGTGTGGCATCAGCCCGGACTGAAGAGAGTCTTCACTTGTTGGATAACTGATGTGTTAAATGCATGGTTTAAAGGATGGAGGTGTCAGTGGTGAAGACAAACAAAAATGGAATAAGAAAATGCCAGCGCAGAATTATTCTAGTCAAGAAAATCCCACAACAGAAAACAGGAATTGTTTGTTTGTTTGTTTGTTTGTTTAGAGGATACTTACAAAGAAAAATGGGAAGAAATACGTAAATAATAAAAACTGGTTGCTAGGCTAGGGTATGTTTTTCTTTCCTTTTTAGAAAAATAATTTAATTTTAATAGTGTGTGTGTGTGTGTGTGTGTGTGTGTGTGTGTGTGTGTGTGCCTGGGTGTGTGTATGGTTGTGTGGGTATGAGTGTGTGCATGCGTGTGTCTTTGTGTATGGGTGTGAGTATGGGTGTGTGCATGTGTGTGTGTGTGCATGTGCGTGCGTGTGTGCGTGCGTGTGTGCGTGCGTGCGTGCGTGCGTGTGTGTGTGTGTGTGTGTGTGTGTGTGTGTGTGTGTGGGTCAGGGGATTGAGAACACCCCTTGATTTCTTGCACCTAAAAAGCTGTTATAATGTGGACGTTAGAGCATCTTGGACCGCCTTGGACTCCATTTCTTGTTGGCGCTGAATCCTGCTGTCTGCATGCCACCTGTGTCCTCCTGAGCCTGATGTCTGTCTTTGTCCCCAAGTGTATACACCCTATTTTCTTTAAGAATGTTCCAGCAGGCAGAAACCCTGGCTTTAATACAGCATCAGCCATTGGTTAGATCATCCCTGGGGCACAGTCAGCTTTCTGCAAACCCTGATACTGGGGCTAGAGAGATGACTTAGCAATTGAGAGCACGGCTGCTCCTCCACAGGGCCTGAGTTCAGTTCCCAGGACCCCCACGGGGGTGGGGGGCACTCACAACTGCCTATAATTCCAATTGCAGAGCATCTGAACCCTCTGCTGGCCTCTATCGGTACTGCACACACGGATACACACACACACACACACACACACACACACACACACACACACTGCATAAATAAAACTTAAATCTAAAAAAGCAAACTGTTACTAAATGCCCTTTTTGTGAGAGTCACTGTAAATGGGCAGAGCTGGACCCCACATTCCTCTGAAACTCAGAGTTTGGTGGTCAGAGTTTGGTGTCATCCAAAGACTTCATGCTGGGAAGTCAGCAGGGAGTCAGTTTTTGCAGATTGACAGGGTGCTTCATGAATGCCCCGCAGCCTCATGACTGACCCTTGGAAGGCAGCCCTTCTTTCTTCCCCAGCACACTGCCTCTTAGCTGCCAACATATACTCTTGTATCCATGCACACGTTCCTCCTACCACTTGCTCATGAAAACCACTCAGCAACCCTGAGAGGACATGGTGAAATGTCACTCAGTGACTGCTTTCTGCCCTCCGTCTAGCATCTTCCAGTGTTGTGTGTTCTCCTCCTACTCAGCTGTCACTGATGATTCAGATACAGACTGGTGAACTGGTCATCTGCAACTTCATGGTGCCCAGCATGGACTAGGGGAATGTGAGGCTTGGAAAACAGTACAGGAAAGCCACAATCTGCCACCATCCTGGGCCCCTAGACTCCCCCAGATGCCTTCCATAGTTAGGTAGGAGACCCTCCCTGCCCTGCATCTTCTCTGAACCTCCTGAAATGTACATTAGAGAGGATCCTCTATCTCAGCAGATGCCACATGTTGGAGGATGCTAGGAATGTGGGGATTGCCTGAAGGTTTGCGCCATCAAGGGCCATTGACAGCCAGGCTTGACAGTGTAATTCTCTCTAAGGGCCTTAGATTTCCAGTCTGTTTACTTCCCAGTCAATACCATGTGCCAATAAATGTAATCAAAAGATACTGCTGAGTCAGACTTAAGTCCAAACACTGTCTCCTAGCAACAGGCTTCCTTGCTCTGTTTATTTCCTTAGCTTTTAGTTCCACAGCCTCTGCCTCCTAAGGGACTTGCAGGGTCCCAGGGAGGCTTCATAGCTCTGTTCTTTGCTCCTGGCTTGAAATTGGAACAATTGTCCTCGGTGTTTGCATAGAGACTCGAGCATCTACTGGGCCTCCTCTTATGTCCCATAGCAGATCCCACATTGGGCTTTGCTCACACACGACAACTCTTTCCTTCTCTACCAGGTTTCAGACTATCATGACCTCAGGAAACACGGCTGTGGGCCACACTGTCAGCAGGCAGGGGCCTCCTATCAAAGCCGTACTGCTTTATTTTCCTCTCTCCGTTCTCTCCGTGGGCTGGCATGAACCAAGTAAAGTCTTTATGATAAACCTTATTTTTTTTAGAAAGCCAAACGTTGTCAATTTATTTTAGTATCCTAAGTGGTTTTTGTTTTGTTTTGTTTCTTTGTTTGTTTATCTTACCTGCTGTGCTGGGTAGTTTTTGTCAGCTTGACACAAACCTAGAGTCATTTGGGAAGAAGAAACCTCAATTGAGAAAGGGACATTTTCTTGATTGTGATTGATGATTGACATGAGAGGATCCAGCTCGCTCCAGCTAGGGCCACTGCTGAGCAGAGGGTCCTGGGTGGCTTAAGAAAACAGGCTCAGTAAGCCTGGGGAGTGAGCCAACAGGCAGTTTCCTCTGTGGCTTGCGTCAGTTCCTGCCTTTAGGTTCCTGCCTCGACTTCCACCAGTGACGGACTATGGTCCAGACCTGTTAAACGCGCCCCATCCTGATGCATTTGCTTCTGTCGTGGCGTTTATCACAGTAGCAGAAGCAAACACATGGCCTGACACAAAGTGGAAATGAGGCTTTAATCTAGTCACACAGTCCTTGCTCTTGCTCCAAGGGTGGAGGAGCGACAGCTCTCCTGCCAGTTCTATTGACATCTCTGTGTGGGAGAGAGTGGACTCCTCAAGTCACTCTGTTGCCGTTTGCTAAGAAATTGTCTTGTAAATGTACAAATCTGTGGTTACTGTGCTGTCAGAGAATCGCTCAGAGTTATTCCAAACACAGGACTCCGGAGCCCTGAATAAGCAAACCCTAGCTTCTGGCTCACCCCAATCCTTTGGCTTGGTTGTATAAGTCATGTGAGCTCCACCCTACTTGAGAACTGACACCAAGTTCTCAACCTGTTTTATAGGATCCCTTATACGGAGCTGGAAACCCAATTTAATTTGATGTTTAAAAGGTTTATTTTTGTTATTTTATAATGTTATACGTATTTTTGTGGCTGTGTGTAGTTATATGCCTGTGAATGCAGGTGCTCATGAAGTCCAAAAGGGGGCGCCAGATCCCCTGGAGTTACGGCAGCTGGGCGCTGCCCCATGTTGGTGCTGGGTACTGACCTCCCATCCTCATACAGGAGCAGTATGCACTCTTAACCTCAGAGCCATGTCTACAGCCCCCAGCCTGACTGTATAAATGAGATCTATTTGCTTGCGATAGATGTGGACTCCAGGCGGGTGCCTCAGTGTTTGGCTCCTTGCTGCCTGTATATTGGCGTCATCCTCAGCACAGGCTTCTCCCCAGTAGTGAGATGTAGGCTGTGCATAACCATAGATCATCACATGAAGCAGCTATGACTCACTCTCCCAACAGCCTCAAGAGGACTGCCAGCTCTACTCCAATTGGACCTGCTGTGGGACACATGTGCAGCTCTTAACCAGTCACTGGCACCTCTGGCAGGAAATGCATGGCATTGGGCTAGAACAGAGTGAATTTTCTGGAACAGTGTGGCTCCCCATGCTGCAGAGAGCTTGTGGGAAGATAGCCACACATTCTCCTCCTGGGCAGAAGATGCTAAGATGTTGATAGCTGTCATTTTCTCTGTGCCTCGAGTGCCGAGAATAACCCGTAAATACAGGGAGGCACTAATTTTACTCATGTTGAAAATAGATGGGAAAACTGAGGCTCTTACATAAGACACATGGCTGGTAAATACCAGAGTGAAGATATGGCCCAGAGTCTGTCAGACCCCAGGAAAATGAGGCTTTCAGATCTCAGCTCCCTAACGCTGTGTTTAGTCAAGGTCTCATTGAGAACAGATGGCAAGCATGCCAGTAAGTTATTTTGAAAGGTACTATTTACAAAGATGTGGGTTTGGTGTAGGAAAGCCATGGGAATAATGAGATATGCTGGGGCCAGTAACACAGGGAAGACCTCTCCTCCCCCTAGGAGGGCAGGTGGAGGCAGTGAGCCCACAATGTGGAGTACCCAGAAGGTGTCCCCAGAGCAAGTCATGCTGAGGATGGAGTAGCCAGTGTGCCTCTTGTCCCCTCCGACTTGCTGTGATCCTGCCCATAGGTGGAGGCCTCCGATAGGAAGCGCTAGCCTCCTGGACAGTGGTCAGCTGGAGAAGGGAGATTGGAGGGCCATGAAGGGTAACAAGGGATGCCAACATGGAACACTAGGATGCAGGAGACGTTGATGTGGCAAGGGAGAATTATGAGGCAGGAGCATCGCAGGGGGCATCACTTACTGGCATCAGTGATTTAAAAAATCATTTTTAAAACAACATTTCTGGGTGTGGTAGCACACACACCTTTTCCTTTTCAACTCATTATTTTTTATTTTATGTGCTTTTGGGTTTTGCCTGTATGCACGTCTGTGTGAGGGTGTTAGATCTTGGAGTTACAGACAGCTGTGAGCTGCCCAGTCCTCTGGAAGAGCAATCAGTGACCTTAACTGCGGAGCCATCCCCCATTATTGCCACTTTTCACAACAAAAATACGTTGTTTATTTTTACTTAGTTGTTAGTTATTTACTTTATTTGTTGTTTGATTAAGTTAGTAGTTATTACTTATTTTGCTATTTTATTTCTGGCTTTTGTTTTCTTGAGTTTTTAGTAGTTACAGCCCATTTATCTCTTCATACACTTACACAGTCCATCTTCAGCAAACCCTTTCTGAGCATGGTGTTAGGTCTAGTGAGTAGAAAGGGGCCATGGTGCCTTCCCTCCAATCTAATGGGGCGGGGGACTTCAACTAAAGGAAGCAAGGCAGACTAATGAGTCCCACAGGATCAGAATCAGCAGAGGGTGCCGAAAGTCACTGTTTCTCTCCAGGGCCCCAAGGTTAGTCATTCTCTGACCATGTGACACAAGGTCTCACTCTAACCCAAGCTGGCCTTGAACTCCCAGCAATCTTTCTGCCTTTACCTCTCAAGTTTTGGAATCCGGGACCACATCATCACACCCAGTCAAGCCGAAGGATATTCTTAAGCGAGTCAAATGTGGTGGCTGTTAATCGTGCCTCCCCTATGTGTGACATCGATTGTCCTAGTGGTTGTGGGAAAAGGCTACTGTCTGGGGTCTCCTGTGGCAGGTGAGGAGAAACAAACTCAGATAACCAAGGGGAAAAGACCAGGCTTTGGGCATCTGCCTGCTTCTGCTCAAGCTGTTCCCAATGAGTGTGAGTTTAGGTTTCAGGTGGCTGCTGGGGATCTGGGATCAGATCAGCAGGCCACTGGGATTAACTCGGCCTTTTGCCTAAGCAAGGATAAGCTCTTAGCATCTGATGCAAAGATTTTACACAGCCCTCTAGAATGTGCCAGTCATGAAGACCTAGCAGACACTGAAAAGCATTGTCCTCTGCTGTACACAGGTACCCCACTCCCTGCACTGAACTCCAGTACTGCCTGTAGTCAGAGCTGACCACCCCACTACCATCTCAGCTCTCTCAGCCCACTCTCCCCAGCAGAGCTGTGACCCTCAAAAACAACCCTGCAGTTGGGGCTGCTGGCTCTGCAGTGGAGTGCTTGCCTAGTGGGCAGGAGGTCCAGAGTTCTTCCTAACACCTCCACACAAAAGAACACACAAAAGCTACAGCCGCCCTGAGACCCTGCCTTCCTTCTCTGAAGTCCTCTCTGTCATGGGCACTGCAGTGTCCACCAGCTCAGTGCTGCTTGGGTACAGGAAGTATCTTCAAGCGGAGTGGTTTCTAGATGCTTCCCTGTGCAGGAATAGTTCCAGGAGCCAGAAGGCATCTCGCAGCCTTCCGCCATCTCCCACTGTGGCTGCTCCTGCAGACAGAGACCCACTGAGCGTGTGCCTGGAGCTGGCTTGGTGCTCCAACCCTGGAGATGGGGGACGCAAATCAGGCAGTTGCTACATGCTATATGATGGAAGTATCTTTAGCTTCTCTTTTGTAACCAACAGCTCAACCAGAGTATTGTGCATGCTGGCGGCTGTATAACGAACAGACAGGGGCTCCAGCAAGCTGCTCTGTTTGTACATCCCACTTTCATCATATATCAGGGTCAGTACCCCCAGGCTTCACAAGGCTTCTGTGGATGCTTGGGTCTCCTGCATGGAAACATGGTTCATTGCTACCAGCTTCGTCTCCGAAGGGACAGTCATAGTATACGATGTGTGAAGTCTACTACTTTGTGCTGGTACTCTATCAAGTGCTTTCATGAGTAAGCTCAGCTGACCTATGAGGTGGACAGTCCAATTACCCCTGGTATATAGTGCAGACATGACAAGCCCTGGGCCCAGTGTTGACCAGTGGAAGATAAAAATCTAAATTCAGAACACAATGTACTTCTAACCACTACTGCATTCTGTCTTCACTGCCTGTCCTTGTCCCGTGGGCATTATGTTAACCATCTCAACCACAAGAACCCCCACCACCCCTCTGCTCTGCCTGGATATTAATATTGTTACTATATGTGTATGTGCATATGTGTGTTTGTGTGTGTGCAGGTGTATTTACATGTGGGCAGAAGATAACCTCGGGTATCCTTCATTGTTCAAGCTGTACACCTTGCTTTCGGGGGTAGAGTCTCTCCGTCTCCTGGAACTCACCCGAGGATTCCTGTCTGCCTCCCCAGTGCTAGGATTATACATGTGTGTTACCACATAGGATTTGGGGTTCAAACCTAGGTCCATTTTACTCACAGAGCCAGCTTCCCAGCCCTTCATCCCTTTCATTATAAACAATGCAGGCTTGGGATCCAGAGAGGAAAGCAAATTGCATGGGATCATCCGTGAAGCTTGGTCATTATGTTTCCCTGGCCTGGAATAGTTCTGCAGCACAAAACACAGGTCGCCTCATCCCCTTTGACTGAGGAGATGGGGACATGCCCTCTGAAACTCTTAGACTGGAGTTGGGAAAAGGAGTAGGCATTTGCTTCCTGTGGGCATGAAGTAATTTTCTCATTTCTTTTTGGTTACTGGAAGCCATTGGGGCAAATAGTTTTCCAGACCTGGATCTGTGGTTTAGGAGGTAAAGGTCTGGCTCATAGGGCTTTGGGAGGCCCATAGGTCTTTGGGGGACGCATAGGTCTTTGGAAGGCCCATAGGTCTTTGGGGGACATGGGTATATGGGCCACTTAGGCGTCCAGCAGGGGGCCCAGGGGAACCGAGGGATCTAGATCTGTTGACTCCGATCTTGTCAGAAAGGCTCAGCCACAGGAATCCCAGGCCTGGGGCTACGGGGAACAAAGGCTGGCTTTTATCACAGCTTCCTATTGACACTGAAAGTTTGAGATGAATAAAATAAAAAACCAGAACAGGCCTAAACAGCTGAGCCCCAGGTGAGACATTCAAGGGACTATTGTAGGCTAAGAGGACAGACACAGGGAAGCCATTGGTGTGTGGGTCAGGAAGTCATCACTTACGGGCAGGGAAAGAGAATTTAAACCCAGACCTAGGGCTTCTGCATCCCTGCCTCCTCCTGAGCTGTGCTTGGGGCTCACTGACTATCTGTATCCTAGGGTGAAAGAGAAGTACTACATGGCCAGCATGTCGGGGTGCTGATGGCTTGGAAGGTTGAGATGCCCACTGAGCCTTATACCAACCATTCCATCTCTGAAGGGCTCACTCACCACTCATCTGCTCTGCCTCTGGGAGGTGCAGGTTCAGAGAGGCTGGAGGGGGGCTCCGAGGTTCAAGAGCTCATACTGCTCTTACAGAGGATCGGAGTGTATGCATGGATGTGTGCATATGTGCACACGTGCATAATTAAAGATAAAACCCTTTAAAGAGACAAGTTTAGGGGATCCAAAGAGGAAAGACATCTTGTGCAGGACCATTCATAGGGTCAGCCATTAAGCGGAACTTCCTCTCTCTGATTAGCACTGCCCTACCATGGAAATGCAGGCTGTGTTCTGCCTTGGTGGGCCTGGACCTCCAACGTGACCAGGTTCCCTCAAAGGTCTCCGATGCCTCCTCAGCCTTGCGTCTGGGAGGGAGGGACTAACAAGTCTGGCTTCTCTACATACACCAGCCCCCATAAATCCTCTCTTGGAAAAGCTGGAGACTGGCAGGAGTTCCCCGGGATGTGATGAGTCTGCCAGGCCCAGGTTCCACTTGCCTATGAGCTGGGTGTTTAGAATTGGTTGTGGGCATTTGTCCACAGCAGAGTCTTGGTGGGAGCCCTGCATTTCAGGAGGGCAGAGAACAGAAGAGTAAGTGGAGGCAAACACCCAGGTTGGCTTTCTTTTCAGCATTCTGCCAGGATGTCTGACTCTTTGCTGATACAAAAGATGTCCAAGCCAGGGAAGCCCCATCACCGGCAGTGGCTTCTCACCTGGGACCTGACCCATAATCATAATCTCCTCCCTTTGATTCTTCTCTGTGAAACAGCAACATTCCAGCTAGACTTGGAGCTGAAAAACAGCACCATGTCAAGCTTAAGAGATTTATAAACAGTGAAAAAAAACTCACAGGCTTGTTTTCCCTCAGCTCATTTCCCTCTCTGTGTGACGGGGACAGCAGAGGCAGCTTGGTGATGGAAGTCAGTCAGAGTGGGGAGGACACAGATGTGTAAGGCACCCAGGGTATCCATGGGCCAGAAGCCGGGTGTAAGCCAAGGATTCGGCGAGGCTGCCAAAAAGCACTGTAAAAACCGCCTCTGTTGGCAGCAAGGCTTGTACCTGCACATTGCTGTGTGTGTATTGTTAACAAGGGCCCAGGCTTTATCCAGAAAGGACTTATAGGGCTCACATCAGCAGTGAAGCTGGGATTGTGGCTCTGGTGTCTGTGCCGATGAGGTAAGGTCCTATCGAGCTGCATCACGGACTAGTCATGTTGGCAGATTAACTGTGCGAAAGGATCAGACTTGAGTCCCCAAGTCAGTGGGGGCACAGAAGGCCCTCAGACTCAGTCATTCACGTTGGACTGTCCATTTTGTAGACATGACAGGTGTCAGGCACTGGGACTCTGAAACCTGGCTCTTCATAGCCACACCCTTTGGCTGAATCCTTTCTTCTGTTTATGGGATGTTTTGCATTAGATGTCCTTGGAAAAATGGGGACATGTGGCTTTAGGTAGTCATAGCTCCCACTACCTCTTCAGAGGCCTGGGGCTCTCCTTCTAGCAGAGAGCAGCTGGGGAAGCCCAGCTTCAGGGAGGCAGCCTGACAGACCCATTTTCCCACCACAGCACTGGAGAAGCCAGGGTACCAGGGTCAGTCCCGTCGGCTCAGAGTGAGGTTTGAGCAGCGCTAATGTCAGGGGAGAGGACCACAGAAGGTCTTCTTGTAGCTTACCTCTTTTCACCACCTAGCTCACAGGCCAAAGATACAGGTGCCACTCCGATAGCCCCGATGAGGGCTGCCTCTCTGAGAGGGAAGAGAGAAAGGCACTGCTGGCTGGCGAGGGCTGATAGTCATCTACCAGAGCCTGAAGACTCAGCCAGCATCCAGCAGATGTATCTATGATGTGACAGTTTCACTGTGGTCCTTCCCATCCACCCATCTGCCCATCATCAGGGCCCCACGCTCTGCCTTCCCTTCGCCTCCTCATTTTCCCTCCCTCCTCTCCTTCCTTCTCCCCCTCACCTTCCTTCTCCTCCTCTTCATTATCCCACCTCCTCCCTCCTTCTGGTCCAGTCCCCCTTTCCTCCATGCTCCTCCCTCTTCACTCTCCTCCCCATTCCCTCCTCCCACCCCCTGGCCCCCGCACCGCATCTCCTGGGCTGCATTCCTAATGATCTCCTGCTGCTTCTGTCAACTCTCAGGGCCCAGGTTTCCTAACTGGAAAAGCTCACAGGCTGCCAGCCTGCCTTGGAAAGGCAATCACCAGGAGCCTACAAAGCCCCTTGCAGAGGCCGAGGAGCCTCCTCCTGGCACTGTCCTGATTGTCATGTAGAATTGACAGGCACGTGCCTGCAGACAGCCCCGCCCCCCATGAAGATCATGAGAGCAAGCCTGTGTGAGTCTATAGGTGTGTGCAGAGGATGGGTGTGCCTCTGGGTGTCTGCCAGGAAGCTGCAATGGTGTCCATCTGATGATGCCCGTGTTTGAAGTACACAGTGAGAGTCTCTGCGGCCTTCTAGCCAACTGTTTGGCACCCGTGTCTCCTGGAGGTGTTGGATTTAGATACCTCTGCTCAGGCAGAAGCTCCTGTTTACTCAATCTCGTGTTTCTCAGCATCCTCTGCCCATTTAGGAAAGCAGAAATCTGTCACCTGTGCCTGTGGTCAGTGCGTCTGAGACCTTGCCCATGATCTTTGTGTCACTTTGGGTTTTGTCTCAATGCCTCAGGCCTTATCTTCATTGTGCGTGTGTGTGCGCGTGTGTGTGCACACGTGTGTGTGCGCTGTGTGCGAGTGCACGTGTGTGCGTGTGTGTGCGTGTGTGCATGTGTGTGTGGGTATGTTCATGCACCTACACATGTATGCAGAGGACAGCATCCAATGTGGTTCTTCGGGAACGGTACTTATTTTGGGGGGCAAGGTCTCTTACTGGGTCCTGAGCTCTCTGATCAGCCTGGTTGGCTGGTGAATCCCAGGGATGTCCACCTCCCCCCTGCTGGGATTGCAAGCCTTTGTCACCATGCCTGGCTTTTCTTTTCTCATGGGGTTGATTGCAGATCCAAGACAAACAGATTACTGATTGAACTACCTTGCCCGCACCCTCATTCTTAAGCTTAAGGGAGGAGTCTCTGGGGGTTTGTCTCTGACACCCTGATACCTGCTCTACCCTTTCCTCAATGTCCACCGTGTTCTATCCAGTACCTCATAAACTCCCACCACAGGGACTGCTTTCTGGGAAGGCTGGGAAGGCTCTAGAACAACCAGGCATGTCCATGGGGCATAGTCAACCTGGCCCCCCTGGGAGGGAGTGGCCAGGCTGTTTTCCTTCCCCGCCTTGGGCACAGGTGGTCCTCTGGTGACTTGATGGAGATGAACCATGCTCAGGGGTTCCAAGCATTCTTGCACTGTGCTCTGGGATGTGGCACTCTGCACAAGCTTGGCAGAACACTGGAGGTTCAGTCTGTGCCACAGGAGTGTGCTTCGTTTGTTTTAGATTGGATTCTTCAGGGAGAAAGCTGGAGTCTGATGGTTAGATCTGTGGCAGAGTGAAGGTATCCATCCCCAGCTTCTGAGCTGCACTCTGGGAAGATGGCCATGCTTCTGCCTCAGCATGTAGGAATCTGTCCAGGCCACGATTCACAGCCCCACAGCCCTGGTCTTTTCCTGGAGAGATGCCCTTTCTTCCTGACCCAAGTGGCCCCCGCATCCTGATGCGGACCTCTCCTAGCCCCCAGGGAGCTGGGAAAGGATATTCATTTCCCAGAAGTCTCCCTGGGCACCCATGGCCTCCACTGTGGTCCCCTGGCTTTGAGGGCAGTCAGCCCCCTGCAGCAAAGGAGACTCAAGCATCACAAGAGGCTAAGGAGAAGCTCCAGCCTCACTCACGGTTCTCTCAGAATGAAAATACTGGGTGTTCATTGTGTTCTCTGCCTCCAACACTATTGCACAGCAGTGACAGCTGGCAGCCCCTGAGGGCCACATCATATCTCCCTTCCCCTCACTACCAGGCACAGCAGACCCACACAGGAAAAACAAACAAGCACAGGCTCTAAGAGCTCGCTCATTGCTTCCTCAGCCCCAGCTCAGGCCTGGGGGTGGGATACAGGCCCCATCTCTAATGGGATGGAGGACAACATCCTGAAGGTCTGGGCCCAATGGGATAAAACAAGAGTTTTAGAAGAGGCCACCCCATTGGGGGATTCATAGATCCAACCAGCACCCTTGAAGCCCAGAGGGGAGGGTGAGTGGACTCAGAGACACCATCATATTCACAAGTGATAATTTTTCCAAAGTGCTTATCAAATGTCAAGGACTTATGTAGCTCAGAGTAACCTCCAGCTCACTGTGTAGCCAAGGATTGTCTTAGACTCCTGATCCTCCTGGCCTCTACTTCCCAAACACTAAGGATACAGGTATGTGCCACCATAGCTAATTTATACAATGCTTGAGGCTAGACCCAGGGCCTCTTATACACTGGGTAAGCACTCTATGATCTGAAATACATCCCCAGCCCTGGGATGTTACAGTAGTAATTATACAGTCAAGTGCAATATTTTTCCACAAATCTAACAAGGAAACCAAGGCGTGGAGTATTAAAGAGGCTTCTGACATTCACACCGGTGATTGGTGGCTAGGCTGGCAGCGAGTCCTGTGTCAAACAGTCCTTTAATGGCTGCATCCATAGCCACTGCTGCATCACGACCCTGACTGGAGCTGGTACATTGCACCCATCAGGTCACTCAGTTTCTGGGAGAGGTGATGGAAGAGGGCAGTTAAAGGGTAGGGGCTTCTATCTCTTGGTCACAGAAGGAGAAAGTCAGAAATCTATATATTGACGGACTAGGAATAGACTAGGATCTAACTGAGACCCCGTCCTTCCCCACCTAATGCCTGTTTAAAACTTTTCAAAGTATTATTTTATTTTGTATGTATAGGTGTTATGTGTTTACATATGCATACCTCGTAAGAGCCTAGTGCCTATATAAAGAGGGTGTGTGGTCCATTGGAACTGGAGTCACAGACAGTTGTGAACTACCATGTAGGTGCTGGGAATCAAACCCTGGTCCTTTAAAGGAGCAGCCAGTGTTCTTAACTGTTGAGCCCGAGGCCTGCTTACCGTATGTGAAAGTCCAGCTCTCCATTGGTTCTCTGCTAAAAACACAAAGGCATGCGTGCCGACAGGTGATTGGACCCTGTGCCAGGTGGGCTTGGATGCTGTGTTGCTGAAGTGGGTTCTGGGAGCCTGGATGGCTTGTGGGGATGCTCCTGAGGGTGGGATGTGGTTTTATCCTCTGCTTCACCCACACTTCCTAAGAGTGTGCCTGGCCTCGGTGGGTGCTCAGGGGTTACTAAGCGAAGGGATGAACAGAAATCTGGTTTCCTCTGGAGGCTGCTGAGAGAGTCCATTTTCTCATCTTCCTGTCACGTTTCTTCCTGTTCCTCCAATAGTTAGTATTGGCTTACAGTGACCCCTTGTCAGTAGCTGTCAGGGAAGAAACATTAAGATGATTAAAGTTGGGGAAATGGTGCCTCTGGGGCAGTGTTGACAGGAAAGGGGTCACCGACACCTGAAACGGGAGGCACCCCTGGCTCTGTTTAGGAAGGTCCTGGATGTGCACGATGGTGGCTGGTTCTCTGGTTCTCAGGCTCTGCCTCCAGGGGTCTGGCTGGTGAGCGGATGGCTCAGACAGGATGGGCTCTTGGGGCTGGGGACACATTGAAGTTGGGATGAGTACCGGGCTATCATCAGAAACCAAAGAGCCTGGGAAGAGAAGAAAAGGGAAGGAAAGGGACTGCCCAAAGTATAAGGGGCGCTGGGGCTGGAGAGATGCTGGCTGGCAGTGGGCACGCACACACTGCTGCTGCAGAGGGCTGGAGCCAGTATCCTAGCACCCATGTCAGTCAGGGGCCTCCTAACCTCCTGCAACTCCATCTCCAGCCGGATCTGACACTTCTGGACTCCACACACACACAGACACACAGACACAGACACACATACACACAGATACACAGACACACACACACACACACAGCTACACACACACACAGAGATACACAGACACACACACACAGATACACAGACACACATACATACACACAGATACACACAAACACACACAGATACACACACAGATACACACACATACACAGATATACAGACACACACACACAGACACACACACACAGATACACAACACACACAGATACACACACACAGATACACAGACACACACAGATACACAGACACACACAGATACACAGACACACACAGATACACAGACACACACAGATACACACACACACACAGATACACAGACACACACAGATACACAGACACACACAGATACACAGACACACACAGATACACAGACACACACAGATACACACACATACACAGATACACAGACACACAGATACACACAGATACACACACACAGTTACACAGACACACACACACAGATACACAGACACACATACACACACACAGATACACACACACACAGTTACACAAACACACACAGATACACACACACACAGTTACACAGACACACACAGATACACAGACACACACAGATACACAGACACACACAGATACACAGACACACACAGATACACACACATACACAGATACACAGACACACAGATACACACACATACACAGATACACAGACACACACAGATACACACACATACACAGATACACAGACACACAGATACACACAGATACACACACACAGTTACACAGACACACACACACACACACAGATACACAGACACACATACACACACACAGATACACACACACACAGTTACACAGACACACACAGATACACACACACACAGTTACACAAACACACACAGATACACAGACACACACAGATTCACAGACACACACAGATACACAGACACACACAGATACACACACATACACAGATACACAGACACACAGATACACACACATACACAGATACACAGACACACAGATACACACAGATACACACACACAGTTATACAGACACACACACACACACAGATACACAGACACACATACACACACACAGATACACACACACACAGTTACACAGACACACACAGATACACAGACACATATACATACACACACAGATACACACACACACAGTTACACAGACACACACAGATACACACACACACACACACACACACACAGAGTTACACAGACACACGGACATGCACACAATTAAAAAAAAACAAACCCTTTTAACAAACAACAAACTTGAGAGGCACCATCAGGAGAAACAATCTGCTCATCCAATAGTTGTATGTATATTGCACATGCATACACATGCATGTGGAGGATGCATTTTACATATGTATTCACACTCACATGGAGATCACAGGACAACCTTGGTTGTCATTCCTCAGTTGCCTTACACACTGTTCATCAGGATGTCTTACAGGCCTGGAACTCACCAAGCAGGATAGGGGATCCTCCTGCCTCTGACTCCTAAGTGAGTTCACAGAAAGCTGCCACATGGTTATTTTGGGTTCTGGGCGAGGCAGCCAGGCCCTTGAGCTTATGTAGTAATCAGTTACAAACTGAGCCATCGCCCTAGCCTTGTTCATGAAACATTGCTACAAATATAAATGATAACCAAGGACACTGATCTAGACTCCTAGGAAGCTTCCAGAACTGGCCTGGTCCCTCCCCTGGCCTCTGCCCTTCTGACGTGGAATAAGGGTCTCTAAGCATGAAGGAGGTGGTCAGCTGCCCTCAGAAGAAGCTCTGGATTGCACAAGGAGGTGAGGGGAGACACCACAGGGCAGTTTGGGATAGGACAGGGCCAAGAGTCCCCAGTACCTGTGACTGGGGGTGGGGGGTGGGGGAGCAGTGGCCAGGATTTCTGGCGCCTGGGGTTTGAGGTGAGAGAGGAAGTCTTCAGAGGAAGTGATGGCCAGCCTGCCTGCTGCTGCAGCAAGGTGGGTGAGGGCTTTGAGGGGAGGATTTCTCTTCCTAGGTAGCCAGTCTCCTAATTGAAGCCATTGTGTTTATGATAATTCCTGTCTGTTGCAGGAATTCTGGGCTGGAGGAGGCCTCCTTTTCTAGAAGGAGGGAAGAGGCTGACAGGGGGTGGGGGCAGGGAGGGGCACAGAGAGAGAGGCCTTGGAAGAGAGCAAGACTCAGTCCCTATCACCCATACATCCTATAACCTCTTCCCAGGTGGCCAGCTGCTCCTGTCTCTCCCGGACCCTGAATGCCCAGTCTCCTGGACCTCACTCCTCACAGGGTTGAGAGTCAGTCCTCAGAATGGCCAGAATGGCCTAGGGGGAGCAGAGAATCAGGGTGGTGAAGGGGCTACAGAGGGTGGTGAAGGGACTGCAGGTCCCGAGCCTAATACCAGAACAAGTAGAGCAAAGCACAGAGGCCGTGATGGGGCCCAAGAGACAGGATTCAAGGGCCCATGGGTCCCTGTGTCCCTGTGATCTCTAGAGGACCCTGGATCCCACGATGACAGGTGCTGGGCTGGGTCATGTGATAGGCCTCCCTCTTTGATGGGAGGAGGGCTCAGCACTCCTAGCTCAGTGCCACGGTTGTAGAGGCTGGAGGACAGCCTCATATGGAGCCCTTGCTCCCATGGCGGAGCTTGTGGTCTGCAGGGAGGTAAGGATGGCAGGACTCAGATAAGGACCAAGACAGCCAGAGAGGCTTCCTGGAGGAAGGGGCACTAGACCTCCTCCATGGTGGATCCCCCTCATCTTAGGAAACTTCTTGGCTTTGGTTTTTGTAGTGGTGCCTGGTCCTGGCTGCACTTTGATGTGACCTAATTGTGACTCCAGATGTAAGGGCACTTATACTGGGGGTGGTTATTATTTAAGGGCAGAACCGTGAGACAGAAAGAAAGAGAAACCTGGTCTGACCTTGGGCGTGCAAATTTTATTCCCAGGAAGGTAGCATCTTGTCACCCACATGTGCAGATGACCAAAAGGCCTACAGAGGAAGGTGGGATGCAGCGGCTCATTATAGGGTCAGAAATGACTTCCACAGTCTGAAAGGGAACCTTTCAGCAGGAAGCTATCACCCCTAATGCTGAGAGAATAAAAAAAATGCAGGACAGGGACATGACAGCTGTTTCTGCTGAGGAGGTCTTCGTTAGAGCGGACCCTGGGTCCATTGAAGAGGGGGTTGTCTACTCATGTAGCAGGGGGAGTTTAACTTGATTGGCTTTAAGGGTGGATCAGATGAGTGTCATCTTATATTCCTGGAGAGATTTGGAGGATAATCATTGGAGGGCTGTAAGCACCTGATTTGGTTCCAGAGTAAAACTGAGAGATTTTCCAGGAAGGTGGAGGGATGGGGAGGGACAGAGGTGAGAGGAAAAGGGCATAGAGGTGACTCAGGGTGACAGGGACTGGCCCATTGCCAGGCTTGTTGGACCACGAGCTGGCAGAAGTAACTGGAGGCTGCAGAGCATCATAGGAGGGGAACAAGAGAAAATGGGGGACTAGTGTAAAGAATTGTGTCCAGTTCAGGGTGCAAGGGATGAAGTCCCCTGTAGTCTGTTTCTCCGCAGCGTCTAAAGGTCTTTTTGCAGATGTATCAGGAACACGGGGAGCCGTTGTGGGGTAAGAGCATTGGGAGAGCTCGTGTAAGTAAAGTATTTCAAAGATGAGGTAAAAACTTAAGCGTGAGGTAGTAAGGGACAGGAGGGCGGTAGGGCAGCAGTCACGATAGAGCTGGTCCTGAAGGATGTCAAGCTCATCTGAGCTGGCGACACAGAGGCGAATTGATGCAAAGGCGGCTTCTGTCCAGCTGTTTCAGTTCTGAGTCCCCCAAACAATGTTCACAATGGCAAGAGGAGGGATGAGTTAGATGGCCCCTGGCCTGGACTTTTAGAGGTCGCCCGAATGCTTTTCGGGGCTTGGGGACACTGGTCTCTGGGTAACTGTGTTAAGGCTGACAGAAGGGTGATGAGGAGAGCAGCAGATGCAGAGGTGGTTCCATCCAAGGGCCGTGATAGAGCTTAACAGTTGGCAAGATCCAGAGCACAAGTCAGGAGGTAAAAACTGCACAACTTAGTGGGGACATTAGGGGACAAAGAGAAAACCTTTCCCATCAAGAGTAACACAGTTAAATGTAACTGGACACCTGGCAGGACCATGTTCTGTAGAAGGATAAGGAGACTGACTGTAATTAACTGTCTGTTAGGTCAGACTCCTGAATAAGGAACAAGCTCCTGGAAGCTTTGTAAATGAAGTCAGTTGAAGTTAGCATCCAAGGAACAAATCTGACAGAATGACAGAACATGTCTATCTAAGCTGTGGTCCTTGCTTTCACATATGATAAACTTTGTATGTTTGTTTCAACTATTAACAAAACCAGATAGTATTTAATAAACACAGAGTATCCCAAGTAAAATTAAATTCCTGGTTAGGAAAAATTTGCTAAGGTAAAATTTTTTTAAAATTAGGACTATTTCCTTAAGTGATCATATCTAATATTTAAAAACATGACAATATATATTTTTGCTGAAATCAAATTATGATAGCTATGTTCCAAGATTATATGTAAATATATTTTATATTGTCAGGCTATAGAAAGAAACAATTTACTTCTAAGTTTTAATCCTCCAAAATAAATGATTTTCAATTTAAAAACTATAGCCCCAGAGACAGAGATTTCCTTATCCAGAGTAAATGATTCACTTTACAAAGTTTTCTAAAATTAACCCTATCAACAGGACCTTTTAAAAATCTTGCATTTTCATTCCATACACTCAATCAACAGATGAAATATTAAAGCAGCTAGTCATGTCAAATCTGTGATGAATAATTTACATGTAACATGGACTGAATTGACAAGGAGGCCAACTCTTTGCTCCTGCTGGTAAGCAAATCTCTAGGTCACCGCGTACTGATAGCAGTAAGCATATTTCTTATCATCATTCTATTTAAAAGCAGATTGGTTGTTTGGAAGCAGAATTTGTAAAGCAAGATAACCAAATGAACTGAGGTTTACCGAATATTGGCTTTTGGAATATTTTAGAAAACATCTACAAGTATCCCTACCAGAGCCTATATAATCCTTGTTGGCGTGAAGGTGAGGATGCAGGCGGTGGCCCTGGAGCTCACTAACTTGGTAGTGACTATCTTCTAAAACACCACAGGCAAGCCCAGGTTGGAAAGAATCTCTATCTAAGTCACTGGTCCTCAGTATCCCTAATGTTTTGACCTTTTAATATAGTTCCTCATGTTGTGGTGACCCCCCGGCCATAAAATTATTTCATTGCTACTTCATAACTAATTTTGCTACTCTAATGAATTGTAAATATCTGATAAGAAGGGTGGTCTGAGATGACCCCTGTAAAACGGTTGTTCCCATCCCCAAAACAGGATCAAGGAACACAGGTTGAGACCACTGGCTTCGGTATCACTTAATAGCATCATTTCTGACTCTATGGATCCAGATCCAGCTGTTGAAGACACCACTTGAATATTCAGAATAATTTTCCAAGCTGTGAGTTTGATGACTTCCTCCTTTAATGAGGAGATGGGTGCTCAGGGAATGAACCCTAGAATTAGCTTTTGCTAAGAAGAACTGAATGACAGGTGATGGGATAAAGGGTGTGACTAGATGAACTAGCACACAGGTCCCTCGTCAGTTGGTGGCAGGCTTAGGCACAAGGTGTCCCTGTCCAGAGGGTCTTCTTTCATCAGCTCTATAGACACTGAAGGCAGAGTAGGTCGTAACATCATAAATAAAAGACCCACAGCCAGATAGCCAGATATTGGGGTTCAAGCTTTAAGCTGCAGATCAGAAAATCAAAGCAGCCAGACACTAGCTCTCACATCTACCCCAAAGTGAAAGGTGACCCCGGCTCCACCAAACTTCAGACTGCAATCCCAGACTGCTATGCTCTCCTCAACGTGGCTGGAGAACCTGACACTGACCACTGAAGCCCCTGCTCCTGTCTTTTATATCTCTCTAGTGCTGGCCTTAAAGGCGTAAGCTCTGCTACTCTTTTAGACTGATTCAATCTCGTGTAGCCCTGGGTGGCCTTGAACTCAGAGAGATCCGCCTGCCTTTGTCTCCTGAGTCCTGGAATTAAAAGTGTGTACCACCACTGCCCGATCTCTATAGATTGAGCCAACTTTGCTTCCTGAATCCTCAGGCAAGCTTTAATAAATCATAAATAATGTATCAGCACAATAGTTGCTATCCACCTCTGTTGTCTGAGATAGGTAGGATGTGGATGCAGATCTGAAATTCTTCACGGGGCAAAAGGATCTACCAGCTGTCATGTGAGACCTGAGGAGGAATGCATCTTTAGTTGAGGAGGAGTCCACGTGACCAGAGCTGGTCAGGGGATACCGCTGGAGGCAGAAATGACATACTTTTAACAGGTCTTACTTCCGATGAATCCTTGTCCTGTCATGAGATGAACATGCAACTCATTCTGGTAGAGTTGCCTGCCATGAACGTGTATTACAAACTTAATCCACTTTATGCATGCATTCAATCTTTTATAACCAATTTTTATATATCTGATTTTGAATATCATTTTATATCAAAAATCTTTAAGGTAACCTAAAGTTGTTTTGACTTACTTATTTCAAGCTTTACGTGGACAACATATATAGAAAACTATGGGATAGGAGATACCAGAAGACTATACAGGAGATAAAAATTAGTCACTCCCTCCAAGCTTGTCCCTGTAAATAATTTACATGTACACTTAGCATAACTGACATTAACTTGTACATCTTCATTACCTTCAATAGTTGAAAACAAGTTGGTATATTTAATAAGATCTGGATTTTACAATTTTATTCTTGTTAAGCTTGAGCCTTAAAAAATACAATTATTGAATTAAAGATCCCTTATTGCCAAAATAAACTTTAAAGCATAAAAATGCTCTACAGAGTGTCTGGACTTTTTAGTGTGCTTTTAGAAAATGCCAGCTTTTCATATGACTCAGTTTCTCCAAAGAACGAAAGGTTGATAATGATAGCAAAAATGTCATATTTTTTATATGACTTGGTTTTAAATATGCTAGCTTGGAAAGTCTGAAAAAGGGATGCCATGTGTTATAAGCAGAGGTATGTCATGTGATCACTTTAACCAAGATGGTGGTAAAGTCACATGTCATGCTTCTAGCCTGATGAAGTCACCAGGCAAGACAGCTGTAAGCCATGTGGTACACCAAATTAAGTTCATCTAGCAATACAGTTTTCCTAAACAAGAATTGAATTCTGGTTACTGACATTTCTTTTAAATCACAGTTAGTGAATTTCCAAATCCTAAACTACATGAAGTCAGTTTCAACAAAAGCTTTAAAATAGTCATCAAGACCAAAGAAAGGAGAGGAATTCTGAGAGTTGGACATTGTGCCATCTGTAAGCTCTCTGGGAAATAGTTCCATTATTCCCTCTTCCTTCCTTCCTCCCTCCCTCCCTTCCTCCCTTTTTCTTTCCTTCCTTCTTCCCTCCCTGCCTTCCTCCCTTCCTTCCTCCCTTCCTTCCTTCCTTCCTACTTCCTTCCTCCTTCCTTCCTCCCTTCCTTTCTCCTTCCTTCCTTCCTTCCTTCCTCCTTCCTTCTTCCTTCCTTCCTTCCTCCTTCCTTCATCCTTCCTTCCTCCTTCCTTCCTCCTTCCTTCCTTCATCCTTTCTTTCTCCTTCCTTCTTTCCTTCCTCTTCCTTCTTCCCTCCCTCACTCCCTTCCTCCCTCCCTCCCTTCCTTCCTCCCTCCCTTCCTCCCTTCCTTCCTCCCCTCCTCCCTTCTTTCCTCCCCTCCTCCCTTCCTTCCTCCTTCTCTCCCTCCCTCCCTCCCTCTCTCCCTCCCTCCCTCTCTCCCTCCCTTCCTCCCTTTTCTTTTCTTTTTTTTTGAGAGAGGGTTTCTCTATGTAGCCCTGACTGACCTGGAACTCACTCTGTAGACCAGGTCAGCCTCTAATTTAGGGATCTGCCTGCCTCTGTCTCCCCAGTGCTGGTATTAAAGTCATGTGCCACCATCTCCTGGACCAAATTTTTTCAATATTATCCACACCCATTAGACATTTGAATCTCTGTAAGACTGAGCCCAGTAATCTACTTACCTATAGTGTGTGTGTGTGTGTGTGTGTGTGTGTGCACGCGCGGCGCACACATGGAGCAGACAACGTAGAATAATTTACCTCTTATCTGTTAGAGAGACAAGCAGGATTTTCCAGGCTTGGAGAGGCAGAAACACAAGTAGGCCAAAGGCATAGGCAGGAGAGGCATAAGGCGAAAGAGTTGTGTGCTATCTTAGCTAGGAATAATTGTAAGTTATGCAAGTTTGGAGACCCAGAAGAAATAGTGGGCATGCTGATTCTGAACATGGTTATAAGCCAGGACTTTGAGCAAGATTAAAGGGAACTGTGACTTTTGGACTATCCGCCATTCTGTCTTATGGAGCTGTTTCCATCAGTCTAGACATTTAAAAAGTTCCAAGTTTGACCCAGCATGGCTATTTCAGTTATGGAGCTACAGTGAACTCCAGACCTAAGATCATAGGGCCAAGAGAAGGTCCTCAGAGCTCTGGGCTAGGGCCCAGTGGAGAATTCTGGAGATTCTCTGCCAGTCTTAGCCAGTGGGAAGCTCTTAGAATCTCAAGTCTCTACAGAAAGCTGGGAGCAGATGAGGGGCAAACACAAGAACAGAAGTTAGTTTTCAGCGGCTTAGCATTTTCTCTAAGTTTTGAGATGACCCAACTATTCTAATTCCAGGGTTGAGGTACACAGGGCCAACGGAGAGTTCCCAAAGCTTTTGGTTAATCGTGTGGTTCTTGCAGTCAGTGGAAAGTCTCTGGTGCCTTCCAAGAGGCAGGTCTTACACAAGAAACATTCTGAGCTCCCCCAGACCTAGCAAGGGCACCTCTGAGTTAGGCCCAATGGCTTCCCTTGTTGTGGCATTTCACTGTGCTGAATTCTGTTCTGGCTGAATGGGGATGGACACTTACCTAGGTCAGATGGTGTCAGCATGAGACAACAAGGTGAGAGAAATGACATAGGCAGAAAGTGAAAAGAAAAGTCTGCTGGAGAGGAAAGGACCCTTACTCAGGTCCTGGAATAAAGGCTTGGGGCAGCCTGGCTAGGGGAAGGGGCTCCAGATGCTGCCCAGTGTCTCATCACCATTATGTTACATGGTTATTTAAAAGCAGCTGTAGACACGGAAGGTGGAAAGAGAGAGGCCTGGTATGATCTTAGGTGGGACCATGTTTATTCACTTTGAGAGAGCATTTTATCACCCATATATGTAGATGGCCAGAATGCCTACAGAGGAAGATGGGCGCAGCCCCTCATAGGGGTGGAAATGAATTCCATAGCCTGCAAGAGAAGCTAGGAAATGCGTCTGTCAGCAGGAAACTGTCAGTGATTTGTACTGGCTCCTAAGCAGATGAGAAGTCTCTGCCATGTGCTCCACACTGTGCTGGGGGCGCCTGGGCCTCCTGTGGGGTACTGAGCTCCTAGGCTCTGGCAGCAATCAAATAAAGAATACATTAAATATAACAGAAACCCTGGATCAGATTCTAGCTCTGCCATAGCTGGCTTCAAACCTTTGACACATTTACGATGTTTGTGTCTTGGGTTTGCTTGTTTCTTAGGATTTTTTTAAATTTATGTATACTTGTGTGTGCCTACCTGAATTATGTATACCATGTGTGTTCAGCAGCCTGTGGAGGCCAGAGGAGGGCCCCAGATCCCTCTAGATCCCTTGGAACTGGAGTTACAGAAGGTTTTGAGCAGACGTGTAGGTTTTAGGACCCAAATCTGGGTCCTTTGCAAAAGCAGCAAGTGCACTTAATTACTAAGCCATCTCTCCAGCCCCATATGCTTTGGATTTTTACTTTTGTCTGGGAAGTGGAGAAATTAGAAATGATAACGTAGGTTGAGCATTCCTGTCCCCAAAATCTGAAATGCCAAATCTGACACCACACTTAGAAAGCACTTGGGTTTTAGTGGCTAGTGGCTCAGTTGGTAAAGTGCTTAATGTGAAAACCTAAGTTTGATACCTGTGACCTGCAAAAAGCTGGGCGTGGTGGCAAAGGCCTGTAATCCCAGTGCTGGGGAAGTGGAGAGGTGGAGTCTGGGCTTGCTAGGCAGCCAGGCTACCTGGGTCCAGATTCAGGGAGGGATACTGTTTCAAGTGTAAAATGGAGAATGATAGAGAAGGACACCCAGAGTTGATCTTTGTCCTCACCACAGGTGTACACATGCCTGTGCACATGCATGCACACATACACACAAAACACACAAAGGCACATACACTCACATACATGCACATACATACACACAGAGATAAACACACACACACACACATACAGTGTTTGAGCAAGTGTGTCATGGCATGCATGGAGATCAGAGGACAACTTGGCAGAGTATGTTTTCTTTTTCCACTGTGTGCATCTTAGAAATGGAACTCAGCTCACCAGGTTTGGTAGCAAAAGCCTTTGCCTACTGAGCTGCCTTGCCAGCCCACACCGTACCATTTTAGGCAAGGCAATTGAGGGTCTTGGAACCAACCTTCCACAGATATTGAAGGAAGATGTACCCACCCCATGGTGTGAGGTCTACAGAAACCTCTACCAGCAGACCTGTGAAAGTGTTGTTAAGCACTAAGTGTCACTCCGTGACATGTTGACTTTGTAGGCAATCCCTTCCCTGTGGACAGGTGTGTTGGATATTTTTGTTTGCTTGTTTGTTTGTTTTTTGTTGTTGTTTTCTCTCTTAGCTCTTTGGGGGCCCACCATCCAGTTCCCAAATAATATGTGGAGTCTTATTCTTACTTACAAATGCCTGACCTTACCTTGGCTTATTTCTTGCCAGCTTTTCTTAAATTGTCCTGTCTACCTTTTGCCTCTGGGCTTTCACCTTTCTATTTATGTCTTTCTTTGCCTCTTATTCCCTCTCCTTCCCCCTTTCCTTCTCCTTCCTCTTCTTCCTCCTTCCATTTATTCAATCTGCCCAGCAGTCCCGCCCATCCCTCTCTTGCCTAGCTATTGGCTGTTCAGCTTTTTATTAGACCATTCAGGTGTTTTAGGCAGGCAAAGTAACATGGCTTCACAAAGTTAAACAAATGCAACATAAAAGAATGCAACACATCTTTCTATCACTAGACAAATAGTTCACAGCATAAGCAAATGTAACACACCTTCAACTAATATTCCACAACAGACGGGGGATGAGGTCAAAGCCTTGGAGGTAACACTCAGTCTCACCTGGTTCTAGAATGGTCCTCATAGGTCCATATACTTTAATACTTGGCCCCCAGTGTTTGGGAAGGATTAGGAGGTGTGGCCTTTTGGAGAAGGCGTGTCACTGGGGAAGGCCCACACCATTCCCAGTGTTCTCTCTGCTTCCTGCTTATGGATACAGATGTTAGCTCTCAGCTACTGCTCCCATATGCTGCCTGCCTGCTTCCTTGCTCCCTGACATGGTCATGTACTCTATTCTTTTGGAACTGTAAGTCTCCCCCAAAACCCTCCTTCTATAGGTTTCCCTGGCCGTGATGTCTCCTCACATCATTAGAAAAGGAACCAGAACAAAGGTCTCCTCTTGGTGTTTAGTCCTTGGTGAGATCTGCAGATTGAGCAGAGAACTCAAAGCCAGCTGTCCTGATCTCCCCAGACTCACCTCTATCCACCCCCAGAAACATACAGATTCCAGAGATTGTCCCTGATCCTTCCTTTGTCATCATGGACACCCAGCTCTTCACCCTAGACACTCTTGCCATTCTTCTAATTCAACAAAGGTGGCAAGAATCCATCACTCACATGGTCACAGCATTGAGTTCCAAACCTACAGAAGATTGATGGCACCTGTGTGAAACAGGACTGTGTGAGACAGGACCCGTGTGAAAGAGGACCCCAGTACACGCGTGTCTCTTCAGGGAGGTTTGTGATGCTGTTTACTCAGCCAAAAGACATCTACATGTAGGGATTAGTTTTCCTCTCAGACTGAGGTTTCCTGAGGACAGGCCATGTCTCCCTCGGACCCAGGCTTTGAGGACCTGCTCTTTCTCTGCCTGCACCCAGCTGCAGAGCTCTGTGAGCCTCCCCAGGCTCTTCCTCCTCTGCCTGTGCTGGAATAAATGTCCCTGTGCGACTGGTCACAGGTGGTGGCATCTGACATCAAACTCTTTTCTTTCCCCTCTCACCTGACTCCAGCCCGGCTGTGCAGCATCCTCCTTACCTTGCAGTTCTGGCCAGACCCATCTGTTTTTGCATCGCTGAGCCAGCTGCAAAACCAGGTCACCTCCGTCTCCTTGTCTTTCTCGTCCCCTCTCCCTAATCGAATTGGGTTCTTTTTCTCCTTCTTTGCATTGTGCATGTCAGAGGCAGCGTCACCAGCCCCCTCTGAGTCTGCACAATCAGCAAAGCGTGGCCCTCATTCCTTCCTGCCCTCTCTCCCCTGCCTGCACCCCTCTGGCAGCAGCTGAGCCTGTAACAGCCCTGGGGGAGTCTGGTAGGCAGTAGGGCTCATGGAACACTTCTTCCTCCCTGTCATCTCACCCTGATGAGGAGGTGTTTGAACAGAGGGGTGATGGGCCCTGGTGGCTAACAGGCCACAGCGCACAGCCTTTCTTTGATAGACTGCTATGGAAAAGTCTCCTGACCCCAAGCTCTGGGGCCACCAGGGCACTGACAAGGACATCCCAGCCTTGTTGTTCTCTGCCCTTCTGAACCTGGGTCCAGGTCGCAGTTCAGGTTTCAGGACGCGACCTCAGATCCACCCAAGCCATTTGGGACACAGCTGCAGCCTCCTCACTTAGGATGAGCAATCATAACTGTCATGGTGATGATGGTAATAATCACCAGGCAGTCTGGCTGTTAATGCCCAGGGTGCCTCCCACAGGGCACTCTTGTCATCTGCTCTGTGACTGGCAGGCAGAGCTGCTAAGACTCTGAGGACCAGAGGTCACTGTGATCCCACCGATCCCACTGCGCACACGGCCTGGGGCTAAAGGAAGCCTTCCCCGGGGTGTGGGGGCGCTATGTGCTTGCAGTTGTGTCTCTGATACCCAAGGCAGCTGGCCAAGGGAAGGAGGCTGACCACTGACAGTGGGGATTCCATGCTGGAGCCCACTGGGTTCCAGTGCTAGGCTCTGTGTGGGTTTGGAGCCGGTTGTTTTGTTCCTTTGAGCCTGACGTTGCTTTGCATTTGGTGCAAAAGATCAGACACCACTGGGTGTCCACGAGGCACTGGCTGCATGATCCCATGACTACTGAGGTTCACATACGTTCCTGCCCCACATAGAAAAAGGTAGATGTTTGCCATATAGCCTAGGTGCATCCATCCCCTTTGCCCATTACTCAGAGGCTACAGCTGCCTGTTGTGAAGTCTGAACCTGACTTGGGTTCTGAGAGCCACATGGTAGAAGAGGACCAATCCCCACGTTGACCTTGACTCTACTCACATACCTACAACCCACAAAACCAATAAATGAAATATGGTAAAGGGTTTAAATTGTATCCATGCTGAATGTGCAGAGTTTTCTCTTGCTACTGTTTCCTAGTAACTTGGGGGCCTGTACTGGCTTCCTGCTACATGCTGTCCACATGTGCAGGGCAGCTTTGTCACTTCTCTGTCCGGGTACCAGCCTCTGACTCACAGGGTTGACTCTGCCTTTCTGCCTAGGAGTGTTCTGGCCACTGTTTTCTCATGAGTTGCTGCTGGTTGGTTGGCCTGGTGGAGGAGGCTCTGAGTCACACCTCACTTTTGAAGGACCCCACGGATATAAGCTGAACCTTACTTTTTCTCTATCAGTAGTCAGCAACCAATAAAAAAAGATGGCGTCAGAGTCATGTGATAAGTAAAGAAGTAACATTTGATCATTTGATCACTTCCCCCTCGGTGTGTGTGTGTGTGTGTGTGTGTGTGTGTGTGTGTGTGGAGAGAGAGAGAGAGAGAGAGAGAGAGAGAGAGAGAGAGAGAGAGAGAGAGAGAGCAAGATAGAAGTAAAGTCAAAATCATCCCACTCATATACTTTTTAGAGCTGGGAACAGATTCTTAAAAACGCAAACTGTACATCAAGTAATAGGAAAATATATTTTGGTTCTGTATTTCATCCAGTTAAGGGGAAAGAAAAAGACAAAAGAGCTGAGAAAAGGAGGGGGCAGAGGCTGAGAGAGAGAGAGGGAACAAAAGGAAAACTGTTTACAAACAAAGCATTGTTCCTCCAGACACCTCAGGACCCCAGAGAAACATCCCGCCCCCCTGGAAGTCCACCTCTAAATGCTTGTTGCAAACTCTACACCGCCAGCAGCCGGCAGAGAAGACCTTCCCCATTTCCTGGCTGTTGTTATTTCCATCCTGGGTTCAGAATGGACAGGGTTGCACTCTTATAGCTCCCACCCCGGTGGGAGAGACTGGCGTGTCAACAATGGTTATAATAGTTTCCTCCTGCTATGATCAGTATCAGTATCATGAAAGTTAAAATGACAGAGGAGAAGAGAATGAATTCCAACTGGGTTACCAGAAGGGCTGGGGGGGGGGGCTTTCAGCTTCTTCCTGGAGGAGGTTCAGGCTTTCTCAGGTGCAGGGAAGGCAGGGGCAGAGCCTGGGAAGGGTGTTGAATCAGATCGCTTAGAGGCAGGCTCTCACTGGCCCACTCCCTAGCTTGTGTGTCCTAGGCAGATGATTCCACCTCTCTGAGCCCATCTCTTCGTCTATGAAATGAGAATCAGTACAGGCATCATAGGGCTGTTGCACTAAGAGATGAAGCATGCAATGCTATCTCATAAAATGGAGATTGTTGAACAGAGGCAAAAAGATAAAGTGTTGGGAGATGCAGGTGTCACAGTGTGTGACCAATCATTAGATACATTTTCAAAAGAGAGCATATGAGCTGGGATGAGTTAGAAGTCTTTACAAGCCCTGTGTGGGGCTGGGAACCTCAGCAGGGCTAGGCCACCACCCGCACAAAGCTGCCTTGGCTTCCATGCCTCCTCTGCCCACTGGCCTTGAACCCCAGCTTCCGCAGGCTTACAGCGTGCGCACCGACCATACTTCCAGCCAGAGCGTCCACCTGAACCTTCTGAGTGTGGTCTGGGAGAGTGTAAGAAGCAAGGAAGTCGTCTGCTTCTGCTCTTTGTGTCTGAGCTACCAACGAGGCTGAAACCGTAGGAACAAAAGAAGCCTTCAAATCAGGGCCAGAAGAGCGTCTGCCGGGCTCACTGAGGCTTGAGGGGTCAGAGCCCAGGGCCAATCTTACACCTGTGAGCCGGACTCAACTGTCACCTCCTGCCCCTGTCAGGTACACATGGGACCCCCACCCATGGCTTGAAAAATGGAACTCACAGAGGTTTGGGACCTCCCTGAGAGTCTCCAAGGCAACTCTTCTAGCTAGCCTAAATTGTTACCTTGATACTGCCACAGTCATATGACAGGGAATGTGTCAGTTGAGGAATTGTCCATACCAGGTTGGCCTGTGGATATATCTGTGGGGAAAGTGTCTGGGTGGTACAAGAGGGTCCAGCCCACTGGGGGCGGCCTCATTCCCTAGGCAGATGGCCCTGGGCTGCATAAGAATGCTGGCTAAGTTTGAGCCTGTGCCTGTGAGCCAGCCAACAATAGCCCCACATGATTCCTGTCTCCAGGTTCCAGCCTGAATTCCTCCCCTGGCTTCCTACAGCAATGGACCCCCGGCCTGGAAACATAAGTCAAATTAACCCTTTCCTCCCCAAGTTGCTGTTGGTCAGAGTGTTACGTCAAAGCAACAGAGAGAAAACAAGGACAGCTTCCCTGGCCATGACCATTTGTGTCTGCCTTGGATCCCCAAGAAAGCAGCAGCTGATCAGCAAGAGGCATCAGGACTCGGGTGCTGACAGCCTTCGTGTGGCCCATTGGGCTCCTCTTCAAGTGACAGGCTGCCTTCTCACTCGGTTACCCCGGAAGACTGCCCCTGAATGTCTGGTAGGCAGGGACTCCATCCAGGTTTAACGTGGTTTCCCCTATCTCATTCGGCTGCTGGGGCAGAAGGAGCAGAACTTGAGATCTGTGGTCCCAACTATGTTGGGGTTCAGGGTTTGCTCAGGGGCATTTACAGGCTCACTTGCCTGTATATGTGTCCATAATGTGTGTGGTACATGAGTGCAGCATCCACGGAGCCAGAAGGGGCCATTACTTCCTCAGCAGCTGCAGTTACAGTGCCTCAGAGCAGCCTGGTGTAGGTGCTGGGATGTGAACTCTGTCCTCTGCAAGAGCAGCCAGTGCTCGGAACCACGGAGCCATCTCTCCAACCCCAGATCCCTTTAAAGTACAAGCAGGAGAACAATCCTCTTTCTGTGGCTGGCTGAACTGTCTGAGAGGAAGAGCTGAAAGTGACTGCCACCAGTGAGATGATTCCATGAAGAGATCTGTCCCTGGGAGTTAATCATCCCTGCACAGCCTCGGACCCAGAAGCGATGCACCCAGACTCACTCTTCATGCCTTGTTCATTGCTTAATCTGGTTGAGTTCCCAACCAAAATTAACCTTCAAGGAGGTAGAAGGGTTAAATATGTGATCTGAGAGAAAACCCGAGTTCAAATCCTAGCTCCATCCTTAATGGGCTGTGTGTCCTTGGACAAGAAACTGACCCTCTCTGAGTTTGTTTTGTCCTTTGTGAGTGAGTGGGAACCAGCCACTTTGTAGGAGCAGCTAAGGCCTTGAGTTTAAGTGCTAACATATAGTGTGGAGGTGTGATTTCCACTGTGCCTGGTGGCAGGAGGTTCTTGGGTCTGCTTTGTGTTGTTCAGTCAACTGTTGAACTTGGACCCAAACCTTGAGTGTAACCATGCCATGTTTGAGGTCTTAAGGTGAATTTCTCTAATTAACTTTAAAATGGCATCATTAAATGGTCATTAAGGGGTAAGCTAATTTATATCCTATGACTGTCCAAGTTTAGCAAGTAGAGTAGCCTCTCCTCAACCCTTCCTTAATCACCCCTTCTTCAGTCAGGCTTGCTTAGCTTCCTAATGAATAATCAGCCCTTCCTCGGGCTTAGGACCATCGTGTCATCTACAAAGAAACTTCTGTGCTTGAAGACTGGAGGAAGGAAAGAAAGAGGATCTGAGTTTGAGTCCTGACTCCTCTGTGTGCTAGCTGTGTGTCTCTAGGCAAATCTCTTGACCACTCTATGGCAGCCTCTGGTGTCCCCTTGTTGAGAAGATGCTGCCTGTGACCACAGCTCCAGCCCTCCCCTGGCAGTTTCTAGAGAAATGCTTCTCATTCGTTTCCTGTCATCACCATCACCATCATCATCACATCATCACCATCATCATCATCATCCACCACCATCATCATCATCATCACCATCATCATCATCATCACCATCATCATCATCATCCCAGTGACAGAGATAAAACCCACCCACGGTCTTGCCCATGCTAGACAAATGGAGCTCAGTTCTCAGCCCCTTCCTAACCTCTCTCTCTCTCTCTCTCTCTCTCTCTCTCTCTCTCTCTCTCTCTCTCTCTCTCTCTTCTCTCTGTTCTCCCTCCTTCCCTTCCTCCTTCCTTCCCTCCCTCCCTCCCTCCTTTCTTTGATACCTTTGTACATCTATTGGTTATACTTACCCCCTCCCCATCTCTGTGTCCTCTTCTTTCTCTTTCTTAACCCATCCTGTCTAGTTTGTGCTGCACATTCTCTCGGGGGTGTGGCCTTCCACTGGAGTGAGGTTGGCCTACCAAGGGTTGCATGTAGAGACAACTGACCCCCTCCATGCCTAGCAGCTGCCAGTTGCCAATAGCTCCTCAGCTGGGCGGGACTTCAAGCCGACCTCTCCTCTTGTACTAAGATTTTTGTCTGCTTTGATCTTGCAAGTCTTGTGCATGGTGTCCCGACCGCTGTGTGTTCTATGTGTGACTGTCCAGCTGTGTGCAAAAATCACTGTTTGTATGCAGCCACTCGCCAGCGGTGGGTTTTGAAATCTTTATGCCCATGCTTCAGAATGACCTCCGTGCTTTGGAGAAGGGTATGTGATGTAGATGTCTCATTTGGAGTTGGTCATTCTGCAGTCTTGTTCGCTTTGAATCTTCAGATATGTATGTTTCATTTGGAGTACCCATGGCAGTTAGAAAGGAGAGGGCATTTCTGGAGAGGGGAGACAGAACACAGTGGGCTAAGGGGAAACAGTGGGACGGAGAGGGTTAAACTGGAGCTGGGTGGAAGGGTAGGGTAGAGGGGGAAATACAGAGAGGGATAAATGACAAAAGATTTTCCCAAAACGTCCCATGAAAATCTGTCTAACTTTTAAACGTGGGAGTGCTGTCCTCTAAGGAGGTAGCTGGAATCCTATTGGGGAATACCTCACCCCCCCCTGGTGTCTCAGCCTTGTCTTGCCCACTCCCACTTACAAGTCCGAGTTTGTATCTCCTGCCAAACTGTGCGATGAAGGTGCGGCTTCCGGTGTCGTGGAGATGGAAAGGGTTTCATCCCGTCCTGCTGGGCCTCTGGAACAGATATTACTTAGTGCTCTTGTTGACGGAAAAGGAATGGGTGGATCTGCAGATGGCTGGAACTTCAGTGCCCCCCAGCCCTCCAATGGCAGAGCAGCTGGTAGGCTGTAAGCCAGCTAGGGTGATGGGGGCGTTGGGAGAGTCTGACCTCCACCACTCCAAGTTCGCCAGTCTGAGCACAGCACTGGTGAGGATCTTTCGTGCTCTCACTTTCCAGCATCTCTCCTGCTCCTACACGCTAACCAGGTGCAAGGTCTTGTTAAAGATGGCAGCATTTAACCAACCGGTCCCTGGGGGAGCAAAAATTTAAGGCAAAGCTGGAGAGGAGAGGACTTGAGAAGACAGTGTTAAGGGTAGACTTGGGGGCAAGCCTCCACGCCCGGGGGCCTGGCAGAACAGGTGGGCTTCCTGGAGGAGGAGATGAACTTCAGAGGAAGGTGAGGAGAGGAGCAAGCAGAGCTGGGTGGGGGTGGGGCAAAGGGTGGGCAGGGCACGTGTGTAAATGTCAGCTCTGAGGCTCCTAAACGTCTACAGCTGGGGATCTCTGTCAGTTTTACATTAACATTTACCTAACAAGTAGATTGAGGGATTGTGTTATTTACACACATATGTGGAGGCCGCTGGAACCAGGGATCTTTACTCCGGTACATGACGTTTTATTGATTAATAAATTAGACACTTACAGATCAAGCACAAATCAAATCCATCCATTTCAGACAACCATCAGGCGCAAATGAATGTAAATCAGAAGGCTTCATTTGCATACGCAAAGCAAGCCATTTAACTGTCATTTGTCATCTGCACCCCTGAGAGGCTGTAATTTGCTTAGCAAGGCAGCCTGCAGCAGGCCTGCCCCTGAGCTCCCGGGGTGACTTCTGAGACTGGGGCAGTGTGCTGCAAAGATGCAGGGCTGGGCAGAGGCCTAAGGAGACCTCTAGTCTCCAGCTCCCTCCCGACAGCCTGCATGGCCGGCTGAGCGGACAGTGGTTAAAGTGGAGCCTAGTGAGTGGGGAGTTCCCTCCACCGCACTAGGAAAGCCCCTGAGGCTGGGGAGGTCATGCTCCTGGTTAAGCGAAGTGCCTGTCCTGTCAGCAAGAGGACCTGGGCTCAGATCCCTGGAACCTGTGTAGATGCCAGGCAGAGTAGCAGTGGGATGCACATCATCCATGGGGAGATGGCGCTGAACAGCAGAATTTCTGTAAGCTATCAGGCTGGCCAGTCTGGTGAACAACAGAGAAACCTGTCTCAACCAAAGTGGAAGGAGGGGAAGTCTGTGACGCGTGAGATTGTCCTCTGACCTCCATATTCAGGCTGTGACATCCGTACATCTCCCTCACAAACACAAACACACAAACATGCATACCTGTGTACAGGTACATATATGTGTGTGTGTACCCATGCACACACACACACACACACACACACACACATACACACACATACACATACACACACACACACACACACAGAGAGAGAGAGAGAGAGAGAGAGAGAGAGAGAGAGAGAGAGAGAGAGAGAGACAGAGAGAGAGAGTGGGGGAGAGAGGGAGAGAATTCTTGAGACAAATATTAGTGATCATAACATAGATTCACATTCCCTAGATTTCATGTTTTAATGCAACAAACAGTTTCATGAAGTTTTCATAGAGCAGAACAAAGAAACCTACAAATCATGACACTTGGCAAAACATTGGTGGCTCCAGGCAGCATAGGGGGAAGCCGGCTATAGCCCCAGTGGCTGGCTGATGACCTGCTTAGCCTTTGGGTTGTTGGCAGCTAGGGGTCTGTTTAGCATAACAAAGGATTTACCTAGTAGTCACGGAGGTATTAGGGTACACACACAAGTAAATGTCTGTTTAGGAGCTAAGTCACCCTAAGATCTTTTTGGACAATAACCAGCCAATCAGCCTTGCGTTAATGTTTAACACAGTAACACAGGTGTGGCTGGTTTTCCTTCCTTCCTTCCTTCCTTCCTTCCTTCCTTCCTTCCTTCCTTCCTTCCTTCTTTCCTTCCTTCTTTCCTTCCTTCCTTCTTTCCTTCCTTCCTTCCTTCTCCCTTTTCTGGAAACTCCAGTTCACAAGGTGGAGCCAGGAACCTGCAGAATCTTGTACCGATGTAGAATCCAGGTGACAGATCTGCGGGTGGAGGGAGGGGTGGGGTTGGAGTTCAGAGAGGTCAACTGTATTTCATAACTAATGAATTGAAGCCCAGAGAGAAGTGATTTATGTACTCACACAGAAAGACAGGTGTAGTCAGGGCCAGAGTGCGGCCTTCCAGGTGTCTGAGTGTGTGCGCATGTGTGCATGTGCATGAGTATGGGTGAGTGTGATGGTCTATGCATTTGTGTAAGCTCATGGAGTCTGGCAGAAGGGTGTGGTGGCCAAGTGATTTACCAGGGCCATGAGGGCTTCCTGCTGGCCTGTCTGCTGTAGGCAGGAGATGAGCTGTTCGCCTTGATGGGATGTTTTAATATCTACATATTCTGGGAAGGGCAAGGTAAAGAAGCTTTGGTGTGGTTTGTTTTTTAGAATTCCTCTAAAACTGGGCATGGTGGCACATGACTGTAACCCCAGCATGTAGGAGGTAGAGACATGAGGACCAGAAATTCAAGGGTATCCTTGGCAACACATTGAGTTTGAGACCAACCTGGGCTACATGAGAACCTGACTACAAGCAAACAGCTTTCCCCCTCTGGGTACCAGGAAAACAAGGCATCTGGGGGCATTGTCTCCAGGCTCTCTGTGTCGGTGTGGGTCACCGTGAGGGGGAAATCTATGATACAGAAGGGGCTCGCAGCCTGGGCTCCCTCTCTAGTCCTTCTCATCTTTCCGCTCACAAGTCCAGCACTGGCCAGCAGCAGACAGAGCACAGGCTATGCAGGACCCACATCTGAGCCTCCCTTGAGTCCAACTTTGAACCCCAGAAGTCTTCACCTTTCCAGGCTGTCACAGAGACAGGTGTCCAGTCACTGACCAAGCTTGGCATCTCTTCCCTGCTGCTGGAGAGGCAGAGCATGCCCACAGATCTGCCAGACAGCCTAGGCTGTCTCACTCAACCCTTGTGAGATCACGCTTGCCAGTGGTGGGCCAGGTCTGTATACAGAAGGCCCCATGATGTCTGCATCATGGTGCTAGTGGGTCTGTAAACACTTAAAGGGCAAAGCAGAAAGAGTTTGGCTTTGTGGTTAGGTTTTGGCCTGTGCACTGGGCCCAGGGCTGGATCTGTGGGAAATTGCTTTCTGGCAGGGGTGGTCTATGAGTGATGTGCCCATGGGTATTCAAAGGCTAGAGGGCCAGAAGCCAAGGCCCTTCATAGAGGATGAAGAAGTTTCATGTCAGCCCAGTATGGAGTACTTATTGAGCACCCACTGTGTACCGGATACCTTCTTGGGTCTCATACTAGACCCAACCACAAATAGTCCTGTTCATCTGGATTCAGATGTGCTAGGAGGTTCTAAAGTGAGGAAGGCCACTGTGACAAAGTCCAACTCATGGTCATGGAGACGGATACCCAGGGCCACAGATAGAAATCTGGCCCCAGTTTTCCTGCTGGACGTCTACCTTCCCCTTACTACCTGCTCCCTCTCCTTGGGCACCACCCCTGACACTGGACCCTGGGCCTGGCTTCTGACCCATCACCCAGACGCTGGCAGAGGCAGGATGCAGGGAAAGTATCAAGACTCCCCGCTTTTGTTCATTTTCCTTTGATAGATCCCAGGACCTCACATAGAGACTGTTGCCAGGTCTAAGATGGTGACTCTGCCTATAGAGCCCTAGAGTGGTGTCTAGGCCAGGGATCTAGGAGTTCTGTGGTCCTCATACAGACCTTTGCTAGCCCCAGCTTGCATGATTTTACCCCAGCTCCCAGAAGAGTTTCAGGCAGGAGAAGATGGGCGGGGAGGATGACAGATGTTCTGTTTAGTAGTTGTAGCCTGCACCCTCTCACTCTGTATGGGTGGGGTTCAGCACCCTCATCGGGTGGAGACTGAGTCTTCTATCCCTGCGAACACCACCTATGCACCTCATTCTCTTGATCATTGCCCAGAACCCCACACCAGGTGTAGTAGTTTAAAAGAAAATGGTCCCCAAAGGCAGTGGTGCTATTGGGAGGTATGGCCTTGTTGGAGGAAGTGTGTGTCCCTGTGGAGGTGGGCTTTGAACTTTCATATGTATTCAAGATACTGCCCAGTGTTTGCGTCCATTTTCTGTTGCCTTCTGGTCAAGATGTGGCCAGGACTATGCCTGCGTGCCACCATGCTTCCTGCCACGGTGATAATGGACAAACCTCTGAAACTATAAGCTGCCCCAATTAAATATTTTCCTTTATAAGAGTTGACATGGTCCTAGTGTCTCTAACTAAATGCCAGGTCTCCCTCACAGGAGTGTCTAGCCTATCACATGCAGCACACATGTAGCAGAGGTTACCCACGAAGGTGGCTATTTTTCTATTGAGACTGTAAAATGGGCTGACCTAAAGAAGCTCAGAGAAGGAAAGATTGCTTTAGTTCACAACTCCAGGTTACAGTTCCGTGGCCGTGGGGAAGTCAAGGCAGGAGTTTAAAGCAGCCGGTCATTCTCACAGTCAAGAGAAGAGAGGATGTGCCATGGCCCCTTACTGGCTCTCTGTTTCGGCACTCAGCTAGCTCAGGACTCAGCCTGCAGAATGTTACCACCCACAGTGGGCTGCTTCAGTTAACAATCAAGGCCCCCTCCATCCACATGCCCCCAAGCTGGCCTGGCCTAGATAATTCCCCAGCCTGTACTCTCCAGGTTGTGTCTAAAGGCTGCCTTCTTCCACAGTCATATGTCATGAGAAACCATCCTTCCAGAGACTCTTGACTTCACAGCACCGCCATTGGCTGAACCCTTCATTCCTTGTGCCATGGCCATCATCCGCAGAGAATCCCTCCAGCCAGTCCATTGTACAGATGCAAAGCCAAGACCACAGGAGAAGGGAACACAGTCTGTCTCAAAGATCACAGCTCTGTCTCCACATGGGGCCATCTTACAAAGGAGTTGCTTATGGGCTCTACCCTGCTTCCCTCAGTCCCTGCCAGTCTCCATCTGCCTTGGGAAGATGTAAGAGATTGCTAAAGGGGGGGAGGGGGGTCAAGGGAAAATGCTCCCACATGATTTGTCTGAACAACCCTCTGCTATCCCCATTCTGACACCCAGGCCCTTAAGGGCAGAGCTCAGAGCATCTTGTTACTGTTTTTGTGAATCTTGGATGATAATTATATGTATAAAATTTGATTGCTTAAACCGTTCAGGATTAATCGGCACCAACACACGGAGCTGCGCTTTGCCTGTAATTAGCGATTCCCTGGCAAATGCATTTTGCAAAATAGCACTTGATTTTAATAACAGGCTGTTAGTATTAGAACGCTGTGCCCACTTCCTTTCAAATTGTCAAAGAAGCCCCCGTTCCTGGTGCCCTGGGCTTGGCTGAGGACTGAGCGCCTTCTGGGAAAGGGGTCTTTGCACCCTCCGCTCCTTTCCCATCTTTCAGGGCCACCAAAATCTCAGCCACTGGCAGACTGAAGTAAGCTTTCCCATAGTCCATCCTTTCTCCTCCCTCTGTTCAGGGCAGCAGACACCCCCCACTTGCCAGAGGCTGCCCCTCCTCCCTCTCCCTCCCTCTGACTCCTGGGTCCTCTGTCTCTGACAACAGCAGCTCCCCACCTTTGGTGGACTCTCTCTGCCTTCCTCCAGTCTTACTCTCTTTCTAGCAGTTTCTCCGGGCCTGCTGTCTGTCTGTCTGCTGTGTTTCTGCACGCCCCTCTGTGGTCCTGGCTTTCTACTGCCCTCCTCACCTTCCCAGGTCAGGACAGAGACACACCCTTCCCACCTTGGGAGCAATCAGAGTGAATTAAGGACAGCTTCCTCAGTTTCCTTAGTCACAACCATGGGTTAGCATCTGTCACTGAGACCAGGGGTGTGGAGTAGGAGGTAAGGCTCTGGTGTGGCACCAGAGTTCTCTGTCTTTCTAGGGCTGTTGTCAGCACAAAGCCAGCTGCCTGACCCTCTCTTAATGTGTGGGGCACCAAAGTGGGCATAAGACCATGGCCTTTTCTGTGGGGGTGGGTTGTTAGGAAAGGAACAGGAGGCAAAAGAGCTCTGCAGGGAATGGTGGATGGCTGATGGTGGGGCAGGTGCCCAGCTGCCAAGGAGGGCTAGCATGCAAACCTGGAATTTCTTCTTCCCCTGCCCCCCCCCCCCCCCGGGATCTCCGATCAGACCCTCTTATTTTCCCATGGCCTCTCCTTCAGCTGCCAGCACAGGCACTCCAGAAATTCTTGTCATCCTTTGGCACCTCCAGCACCTCCCTCTCTTCCTGTCGCCTCAGCCTCCATGACCCCCTGACCTCCATGACTGCTGTGGCTCAGAACTGCAACCTCAGCTGGACTTCCTGTTTCCTGCTTCTTGCTGGTCAGGAAGGTCTCCAGTGTCTGCCAGAATGTTCTGTCAAAAGCGAAAACTAGTTTTCAGGGACATACTGCTTCAAATCCATTCTGGGTCGCTGTCACCTCAGAGCCCAAGTGACCACCCCACCCGAACCCCCCAGCCTTTGCACACAGACAGGTCAAGTTGTTCCCAGGAACACGCTACCTGGAAATCCCTTCTCTGCCCTTCTGCCTCTGCACATCCCAGTGTAAATACATCCTAGTGACTGCAGCCTTGCTAGGCATATGGTCTCTACACAGAGCATTCATTTGTTGATTGAACAACACATCTCAAATGGGAGTCATTATTCCCCATATCTCCCAGTGTTCCCCGGACTTACTGCTCTCTGTGCATGTGTGTGTGTGTGTGTGTGTGTGTGTGTGTGTGTGTGTGAGAGAGAGAGAGAGAGAGAGAGAGAGAGAGAGAGAGAGAGAGAGAGAGAGAGCATGCGTGCGTGCATGTGTGCATGAGGGGAGGAGGGAGGGGAAGAGAGAGAGGGAGAGGGAGAGAGAATATGAACAAGGCCAGGGCACTTTTGACCCTCTTCTGCTGTGATGTGCAAACACATCTTTGGCGCTGATTAGCCCACACAAGCCACCCCATCCCTAGGCCATCCAGTGTTCAAATCTTGATTCTCTTTGTATCAACGGAAACAAGTCATTTCAATTCTCTAAGCATTTTGGAGAGTTTATATGTTGGATACTCATGCATTCATTTATTCAGAGTGTCAAACACTGTTCTAACCACAGCAGATGTGGCCTTAAGAAGCCATAAGCTAAGGACTCATAAGCAGAACCCAGACTCTGCTTTCTCTCTCTTCCTAGATTCCCTGCTAGCACCCTCAGGGGTCCCGCTGGCTGGTCAGGCATTGTTCCATATACCCCGCCATACACCTCTTTACTGCCAGGCAAATTCCCGCTCCACCCCGCCCCCTACTGTCCTCTCTGCTCCATCACCCTCCCCAGCCAACTTGCTTCCCACCTGCCTCTGGCTTACTGGGATATGCTCTGCATACTTTGTTAGCATTTGTAAACCCGAGGTAAGATCCATGTCCCACTCATCAGTCTTGGTGCCTGGAAACAGTAAACATCTGATGTACACATGGTTGAGTGGGCATAAAGTAATGGTTGAGTGTATCCCGAATTATCTCATAAGAGGACCATCCATGCAGGGATGTCAAAAATGATGCCTGCTGACTTTTCCTGAGTGCCTGTGTAAGGCTGGGCTCTGTGGAGACAGGGGAATCCCTGCTTGACACCCATGCCCCATAGGTCTCCCCATGAGGGGACCAGCCATGAAGGTGGCTTCCCTAACACAAGCCCAACCTCCATGTATTGTACCACTCACTGGATTGGGGGGTCTCAGTTTCCCTTCTTAGGGATTCTAGTAGTATTGGCTTCATAGGAGTGTTGATCAAATAGCAGTTGCCAACTATGTGCCAGGCATAGGAGAGAAAACAGGAAATGAAATAAAGTCAGCCTTGCAGAGGTCATGACGAACGCCATGAAGACACTTAGCACAGCACCCAGGCCGCAAGCATGTTCTCAGTTCTTGTTGCCAGCTGATGCAAAGGAATCACTTTATAGAGGAGGCAACCAAACTGAGGTCTGAGAGAATGGTCAGGTGGCAGGTGAGGACAGGCCTGTGAATTACAGCCAAGTAACTGGTGATCCAACAAGCCTCAGGGGTTCTGGTATACTACTGCCCAGTTCTGTTTGGAGAGGGGTGGGGGCTGGTGATAGTTGAAGATGAGCTTGATGCCCTGTGTTACTCTCTCAGTGGTTCATGCAGAAATAATCCAATTGTTCATGCAGAAATAGTCCTACTGTCTTCTTCTCAGCTCTCCCCAACACATAGGGCTATTTCTTGTGCCCGGGTATGCAAAGGGGTGACATGGAATATGTCAAAGTGAGGTATCTGCCTCCAGCAGTGCCCTTGCTCAGGTGAGCGGGTCAGTGGGACAAGGCTACTCTCAGGGATTAAAGTGTTCAAGACAAGCGTGGATGAGTGGAACATGTAAGAACTTCTATTTCTGTTCAGGCTGTAGGATAAAACCTTCCCAGCGATCTAGTGCTTTCTCCGACGAAGCTAACATCAGACCCACCCCGAGAAGGGCATAAGTTTCTTTCCTCACTCAGATCACATGACCTTCACAGATCGCATGAGGTCTCTCATCTCAACTTCCTCTGTCTTGTGCTGCAGGCAGGACTGAGGCCAACGTTCTCCCCGTCCTGTCCTGTGACCCCCACCTCAGCCAGGGACTCAGGCCTTAGGCGTAGACATGGATATCATGCACTTGGCAGTCTTTGGCAGATGTAGAAGAACTTGCAATGGGGGACAAGGAGAACCCGGCTTCTGCCATCAGCTCACCAGATGACCCAGTGGCCGCCATCCTGCAGCCACCATTGATCCCCAGAGAAGAAACATAAGTTCTTGGTGTTAGGACCTCTCTCCAGTGTCCTCAGTATATCTAAAGTGCCTGGGGCAGGGCCCTGAAGCACAAATAATCGAGAAATACTAATCATGATGAAAGGAGCCCACAACACTTTGCCCAAAGGTAAGCCCAGTACCGAGGTCCCTGCCCTGCTCTGCGCCCTGCTGACTGCAATAGGGGTTGAGCTTCCAAGAGGCCGGGGTGTTTCTTCAAGATGTACAGTGAATGAAACCCAGATTTGGGAAGAGTCCTGTCTGTGGCCACTCCATAATCTTTGTCTTTATTTGTTTGAGCACACATGTACACATGTGTGCAGCCCAGAAGGCAGACTCAGCTGCTGTTTCTCAGGGACAGTGCCTTCTTTTGGGGCCACAGTCTCTCACTGGTCTGGAACAGGCAAGTCCCAGGGAGCTGGTTACCTCCCCAGCTCTGGAATTAAGAGTTCCCTCCACCAGGCTGGCCCTTGTGCCTGTGAGATACACGGTTGGCTCTCTTCCCCGACCACACTCCAAAGTGAGAGGGTTGATGCTGGCTAACAGGCATGCGTCGTCTAGGGGATCTGTAGATATCTGCCTCCAACACCAGCTCTTTTAGGCAGGTGATTTTCTAATTAGCAAAATAGGTGGAGCCGGTCAGAGATGGTTGCAAATTAAGTCAGGTGACCTCTCCTCGTCCTCTCAAGCCGTGCTTAGAGCCACAGCTTCCCTGGTTCAGTATTTTCCTGTTTCCTTGTGGACATTTTGGTCCATGAAAAACCAAAAACCTGGTGATACTTCTGTGCCTGACTTGGTTTCAGTGGGTTTGATGCCAATAATAACAAAAGGTAAGCTGGGGCATCCAAGACCCTTGACAGAACCATGGAGCCTCTCAAGAGATAGAGAAGACAGAGGCATGGTTCAATCTGCTCCCAGATGACCCCACAGTAAGTGGTTATGCCACCCGTCGTGGTGTGCTTCCCCATGTTGGGGTGTGTGTTCTTATTTGGGAGGATTTCCCAAGAAACAGATGGGAGATGAAATTGCTGAGAAACAGGGGGTGAGGAGGGCTTGCCAGGCATCCAACCCCTGGAAGCATCTGGGATTTACTTAATCTCTCAGGGCACCCTAGCAGCCAGCAAGCAGGGAGCCTCAAATTAGAGCCAGAAAGGGTGTTTGTGTTCCTGCTGGCTTCAGATGGCCAAGGACTTCTGGAATTGAGGGGAGGGCTAGCACCCTGCCACTTTGGACCTGTCGTACAGACCAGCAATGTGACTCTGGTGTGCAGGAAGCTTCTGAAAAGTGCATTCTCTGGCTGCTGAGAGGCACACAGTGCCAGGAAGAGGCAAAAGGAGCCAGGGACACCATCAATACCTGACACCCTCAGGTGGACCCCATGGAGGTGGCTTCAACTCGTGCATGTGTGAGTGTGTGCGTGTGTGTGCACTTGTGCCAGTGCGAGTGTGTGCTCATGCGTGTGTGTGTGTGTGTGTGTGTGTGTGTGTGTGTGTGTGTGTGTGTGCGGCGCTGTCCGTGCAGAGCAACTCTCATGAGTTCATTCTTTTCTTCCGCCACCTGGGTCTTGGGATTAAATTCAGATGATCAAGCTTGCCAGAAAGCTCTTTTACCTGCTTAGCCATCTCGCCAGCTCAATGGCACCTCCAGCCAAGGGCTTAAGGGAAGACAGATGGGGTCTGGGGAATGGGGCCAGCTCTTAGTTTCCGCACATTGGCTGATCCTCTAGGAAGTGAGTCCAGTATGGGGGTAGGGAAGAGAGAAAGGGAAAGGCTGAGGAAGAGGTAGCTGGGAAATGCTGTTGTCAGCAGCATCAAGCATTTTTTAAAGATGGCAAATGGAGAATGCAGCAGACCTTCTCAGATTCTTTACCTTCAATGGCATGTATATTCATGCAAAAGTACATACATATGAAGTTTCCTTTTCATCAAATAGCAATTCTGATTTGCATAGGAATATATAATATACCATATGTGACATAAATATCCACTTTGTGTGTATGTATATAAATATGTGTGTTGTTGGTATTTTTTCTCCCCCTATTTGACTCATGGAATCATTTCCTTCCCATCTAGTTCTGTGGAACATCCCTTTGAACTGATGCGCAGAATTCTTTTCTAGAGTTTTCTCATATGCGGTTCTGACTGATTCTGTTAAAGCAAGGATATATCATGCCTCTAGTTTAAATCGTCTCGAACTTTAGCAAGGCTCCTGTCACTGTCTCCTAAGTGCTAGAGTCACAGGTTGGGGGACAACCTGGTCTGTACCATGCATCCCACACTAGCCAGTGCTATATAGTGAGACCCTGCCTTAAAAGTCAAAACCAAAGCAAAGCTATATGTTGTCATGTCTACCTACAGTCCCATCACCAGTTGGGAGGTAGATGCAGGATGCAGGAGTTCCAAACCAGCCTCAGTTATACGATGCATTCAAGCCTGAGTCCAGCCTGGGCTACAAGAGACCTTCTCTCAATCAAACCAAAATGGAAAACAGCTCCTGACCGACACTCAAACTTCAGCCCTGCACACTAGAATTTATGGCCCGGCCTCTTCCATGTGTACAGCCCTGCTCCTACCCCTGTCCTCTCTGACTCCTGGTAGTGTTTCAGAGCCACCTGGAGCTCTCAGGACTCTGGGTCTCTGACACACATCTGCTCTCTAAGCTTGCTCATCTTTCTGAGACCCAGCTTGGACATCACGTTGAGCAAGCTTCCTTTGTTCCTGTCACCATCACTGTCTTTGTAAGAGGACCGCACAGCATCTCCTCCTCTCCCACTCAGCCCCCTGCCCCTCACCCTGGTGTACTTCTCTCTGCTTTATTTACCCCTGCCCGGCTGAGCTAGTGGCCACTTGTCCTGTACAGGTTCACGATCCGTCTCCTGGCGCCAGAACGCTCTTCCCACAAGGGAATTGATCATTTCTTTCTTCCCTGTTCACTGTATCTAGTGCATAGAAAACTCAAAAATCCTTATTTAGACAGCTGAGGATGAGATCCTTTGGTAGAGTGCTTACCTGGCATGTATGAGATCACAGAACAACATAGAAAGGCGTGCTGGCACATACTTGTGACCTATGGTGATGGAGACAGGAGGACCAAAAGTTCAAAGTCATACTCAGTGACTTTGAGGCCAGCCTGGGCTACATGAGGCCCTGTGCCCCCCCCCCAAAAAAAAAGTGAAGAAAGAAAAAAGAAAACATGTTAAAATGAGGGATTTTGGTTATGCCTTCCTCAGCTTTTCTGATCTAGTCTCTTATTGAATGATTATTGAACACTGACACTCATTAATAAACAATGGCTGACACATTCTTCCTCCTGGCACATTACATGGGCCCTTGTTCCATTCCCCATCTCTACAGCTATGAGTTGAGACAGTCTTGACTAAGGATATACTGAACAAATACCTGGTATGAGCATCCCTTTGGCTGTTTTCACTATTCAATCTGTGCAAATGTATGTGATGTGCACGCCTGTGTGTATGTATGTTCCCGTGTGCAGGTGTGTGTCTGTATGTGGAGGTCAGAGGTTGACATAGGGATTATTCCTGGTTGCTCTCCACTCTTCACTGAGGCAGGGTCTGTCAGCTGAACCCAGAGCTCACTGATAGGTTGGCCTAACCAGCCAGCATGCCTTGGGGAACGCCATCTGCCACTATGTCCACTAAGCATTTTTTGTGGGTTCTAGGGATCCAAACCCCTGTCTTCAAGCTTGGTGCAGACCAGCTTTATCTCCCCGGCCTCCTGAATTTCTGTAATCAGAATAGTCACCCTGCATCCTGGCTGAGCTGGGGGTTGGGAAAGTGACTTCAACCTCTGACTTCTCCCGGCCCGCAGAGGATTGTGTCTTCCTCTGTCACCTCCAAGATCGTGTCTTCCTCTGTCCCCTCCCAGACAGGTTGTGATCACATTGTGTGTAGGATGCTGGCTAGGGCTGCCATCTTCTCACTTTGACAATAGTGGAGGCAGAAAAACAAGTGCTTTCTCATTCCCACGTGCCATGTGCCCTGTGCCCGGCACTCTGCACAGGCACAGCCGCGAGACTGAGTCGACTGCACAGGCACAGCCTTGAGACTGGGGCGCTGGGGTGATGCGGGGCCCAGGGGTAGTGGCAACTGGTGCAGGATTCACTTTGAATACAAGCTTCTCCACAGCCTCAAGTTTGAACAGTGGGTCCCCAGATGGTGGCGCTGTTTGGGATGCTGCTAGAACCTTTAGGGGGCGGAGCTTTGCTGGAGGAAGTGTTTTACTGGAGGACAGCTCTGAGGGTTTGTAGACTGGCCCCACTTCCTGTTCTGTTTCCTAAGAATGGATTGAAGGTGATCAACCGACCCCTGACCCCAACAGGATGAACTCTATCCCTTTGGAACTGCAAACCAAAAGAAAGTCCTTTCCCTCAGGCTGTTTTTTGTCAGGGTCTTTTACCACAGCAACAGACAGGAACCTAATTCACATCTCACCCTGCGCCCTGTGCCTGTGCTGCAGGCCAATGGCCACTCGGTTTCCTGTCCTTCTCCCTGATAGAGCATCTCCTGCTTTGAGGGCTGTGTGGCAAGCAAATGGTCTGTCTCCCCAAAGCCCCTGTGTCTTTGCCTTTGCCTACACATCTTACTGTCCTAATGATGTCACAGCCAGAATGTGGCCTCAAATGCTGACTTGAGATTTATGCACATGTGTGGCCCTGTTAGTAAGAATCCAAGAGGCATGGCTGAAAAACTAGATGACTATATCACCACGTGTCTTTCTTGGCACTAGCCACAGCCCATAGGGTGCATTAGATGATTTCTTCTTCATATCATCTTTCCTGCGTAACCAGGTGGCAGGCGGCATCATCCTTCCCATTTCTAGATGAGAAGACCAAGGCTTGGAAGGTCCCAGGGACCTACCTGCTAACCAGGGCCATGCCATTTTGGTTGAACTTTGGCAATTCTATTTAACTACAATAATTTGGTTTCTAGATGTACATGAACGTGTGTCTCCAGAGTCTTGACTGCCCTGCCCTACAGACCCAAAATGATGGCTAGCTGGAGATGATCTTTACTGACCGCTATCACTGAGCATTCTTGACTGCCTACTCATGGGTACCCTAGAAATGGCCAGCTGTGAGCTCCCCCAAAGGGAACGTTGTACCCTCCATCCCACTCTCACACCTTGAACGTTGACATGGGTTCTGATTCTTACAGATGCCTCTATTAGTCTGATTTTTCTGTCACTGAGATAAATCACTGACCAAATACAACTTGGGGGAAAAAAAGGGTTTGTTGCATCTTACAGCTCCCAACCCACCAAGGCAGGGACATGCAGAGGGAAGTGTAGCCTGTATGATTTCCGCCAGCCTGCCTGGTCCCACCACTGCGCAGGCCCCAAATAACATGCAGAGACTCTGTATTTGATACAATGCTGTTGGCCAGTTACTATTATTGTTTATCAGCTAGCTCTGTCTTAATGATTAACCCATTACTACTATTCTAAGTATTTCTACGTGGTTCATCTTACCGGAGAGTGGCGGGCCCACATCTGTTCTCTCAGGGCTCTCCATGCTGACTCTTCCTTTCTACTTCCTCTTTCCTCCTTGTCTCCTAGCCCTACCTATCTTGCTTTCCCATTGGCCCAACAGTGCTTTATTCATTAACCAGTATGAGAAACATATATACAGAATGGCATCTCCCATCAGGGAAGCTGAAACAGGAAGTATGAAGGGCGCTGGCTCCCCCATGGCTTGCTCCGCCCAAGTCCACCTACCCAGGTGCTTTAAAAGGCTCCACAGACTTGCCTATGGGCCAATGTAATGCAGGCATTGACTAAGTCGAGGTTCCCTTTTCCTGGATGATTCTAATCTGTGTCAAGGTAACAAAAAACTTATCAGTACGAGCCGCTCTTCAGGGTTCCACCAGGTAAGATTGCACTCAGGTGCAAGTCTTTCACTCCCTCCATCTTTTCTTCTTACTGATTGTTCATTGCTCAGCTTCAGGACATTCAGCACCAAGGCTAAGAGCAGAGCCTCGGAGCTCCCAGGATTGTATGTGGCTCTGCTCTGGCAGCCTGCTCACTCCATGTCTGTCTGGTGCCTCGCCTCGCTGCAGGGCCTCAGGGTCTGACCTCAGGCTTACCTTCACAAAGCTCTCTCCAATGAGAAACCGGGTGTTGTGTGTTTAGGGTTTATCATGCATCTGGCCTGGAGCAAACATTCAATAAGTGTCCATCATCAGCATCTATTATGTGTTTTGCTAGACTACCAGAGACATAAGAAGAAAGCCCTTTTTAGATCAGGAATTAAACCCAAGACAGAATTAGTCTGACTCAGGGCAAGGCTGACCTAACATGTTAGCAGATGGTTTTGGTTTTTAAGGACCTGCCACGTGCCTAATGAGTCAAAACTCTAATGATCTAGCGGTGATAAGTAGCCATGCTATGCTAAGTGGGGGAGGCAGCCAGAGTCTGGTTCCTGCCTCCGGATCCAGGAATAAGGATGTCGCATCCTACAGGGAGCAGAAACAAGAAGATACCATCAAACCCCTGTTCCCAGGGTATTATTGCCAGTTTTCCTGGGGTGCCCACCACCGCCAGGTGCCATGCACATGCAGACCCCAGTGTTTGGGAGGTGGGGACAGAAGGATGAAGAGTTCAATGTCATCCTTAGCTACTTAGTACATTTGAGGCTAGTGTAGGATACACAAGCCCCCATCTCAAACAACAACACAGAGCATAGCTGTTTGTGAGGGTCAAACCTAACAACAGTGGGATCTTTTCTCTGCAGCTTTATTCCAGGATAGCAAAGCTCTGGAAGCAGAAGTTGAGAGAAGTCTGGGTACGGGAAGAATTCCCACTGGCTCCACCCCAGGCTCCTTCCCAGAGAGTCATGGCTTACTCCAGTTTGGGGGACAGTGGCATATTGAAGTAAACACCTTTGAAAGGTCTGAAATAGTAAAGTTCAACCATGAAGGTGAAGGGTTCTGGGTTCTGGGGTGTATAAGGAGAAGTCTGGGAGCCACAGCTTCCACATCCATAGAGATGAGGTAAACCTTAGTTATGACTTCAGATGTACCTAAATAAAGAGCCAGGGAAGTTTGGGGCCTATGCTCCCCAGAATGCGGTTCTAGAACACGTGATGTACGTTTCACTTGAGCGCAATGCAGTATTTGGGAAAGTCTGTGTGTGTATGGACAAGCATGGAGACCAGAAGACAAATCCAGATGTCCCTTCCTTGGGGCCATCCACCCTGATTTTTGGGACAGGGTCTCAACAGACTGGCCAGTAAGCCCCAGGGACCTATTGTCTCCATCTCTCAGAGCTAAATGACAAATGCATGCCACCAGGCCTGGCATCTTTTAAAGGTGTATTTATAATTTTTAATGATGTATATGTATATGGACAGGGGTAAACACACACATGATTTTTGATGATCAGAAGGGCCTGAGGCATTAGACGCCCTGGAGCCAGAGTTACAGGAAGTTATAAATGGCCCGATGTAGGGACTGGGAACTGAATTAGGGTTCTTAACCTCTGAACCATCTCTGCAGCCACCGGGCCTGGCTTTATTTATTTAAAGTTTGTTCTGGAGGTTTAACTGGGGGGTCATCTTACTTGATCAGCAAGCATTTTGCTGACTGAGTTATGCCCCTCCCCCAATGCCCCAGACCTGGGTTTTTAAATAATAGTCTGATGGCTCTGGGACCCTTACAGAGCGACCAAGAGGGTCAGTCCCCCTAAGGCCAGTGTGGCTGTGTCTGTTGGTGAAGTTTCTGACTGTTGAGGCCGCCCTGCGCCGCCCTGCACCACCCTGGAATTTGGGGGTATACCTCAAGGCAGTCCCTGAGATCTCTAACATAAGAAAATCGCCTCCTGCCGAGAGTAATCACCAGTTTCCAGGAGGAATTTTGCCTTGCTTGCTTGCTTGCTTCTTAATCACCCTCTAAATATGCATTTTCACGTTATCCCTTAACGACACCCAGAGAATCATTAGAATCTGCTGGGACCCTAATCCACGGTACTGCAGATCTCTAAGTATGTAATTTCCCCCCATGACGCAGGTTTCCGAAAGTCCACAAATAACCATTTGCATGATAGAGTCACAGCCCCGGAGTCAATTACAGCAAAGGCTGCAAAGAATCTATTTCCTTTTTGAAAATTAAAATGTGAAGTTAGTAGTCACCACACTACAGCCTCCTCTTTGCCTGAGTGGGAGGCAGAAAACAAAGCTAGCTCCTCCCCTCAGGCCGTGATGGAAAGAGAGCTGCTTTGAGACTCTGGGTCACATGGGCAGTGGCTTGGGGAGGAACCCTCCTGGGTGGGGTCAGTTTCAGGACTTCAGGTCACACAGGGATGGCTGTCTTCTCCTTCCATCTTGAGGTCTCATGTCCTGAAAAGGACTGAGGGGTCCAGCTGAGATCATTTATCCCAAGAGGACCCTCCTTTGCATAGGTGTCCTGAAAGGGGGTGTGAAGGGCCTGAGGCCCAGCCAGCTGGCACAGCAGAGATGTGGCCTGGCATACAAACATACACTCCACATCTGCTCTCCCTGTCCAGGCCCACGGACTGGATGGCTCCGCCTACCTTTGCTTTCCTTGGCTTTCTGTGAGAAGGTGGCACCACAGGGCGTTCCCGAACTCCTGCTTCCATTCCCAGAATGACTGACAGTTAGGGCAGTTTCCTTCAAGGCCCGTGATTTCTTTCCTAGCACAGCGGCCGCTCCCCGTACTTAGCGGTTGGCAGGAGACAAGTTTTAGAACATGTCCTGATATCCTTAGTCTGGGCAGAGCACTGGCTGCAGAACCTCTCTTCTCTCCGGTGAGCACTTCAATTCATAGGTGAAAGGGCTAGAATTCAGGCTACATACCTTCCCCGAGGTACCAGTGGCTGATCCCACCCTATCCCAGAACCCCTCTTTTGCTCTGGAAGTCACGGGACCTCTCTCACACATGGCAGTTGGTAGAAAGCAGAGCCCGGCTGTAAAACTGAGGGCCGAGATCCAAAACCACTACCCTGACCAACTTTCTTCCTGGGGCTACTGGTGTAGGGCTGGCCCACACAGAACAGGCAAAGCCAGCCTCCCGCCTCCCCTCTGCCCCCTCTGCCCAATGCTATGCTCTCCAGCAGGGACAAAAGAAAACACAGAGTGTGTCTCGGCCTGGAGAGGAACCCCGTGCAGCCCTAAATCCACTCCAATTGTATTTTCTCTCCGTCCCTTGAAGAATCGAAATTGCTGAGTGCCTACTATTTTCCCTGAAACTGTGTAGCTGACATCTTCTCCTGGGCTCTGACCCTGGGAGTCTGCTTTCTGCCCAAAGCACATTTTTACAGCCAAGTTATTTCTGATTCTTTAAAAGCAAAAGCAGAACCAAAAAAAAAATGTCTGGAAGGATCGGACTCTGTTGTAATATAATGTCTCAGCAAAAACCCCAGGCGGATGGGCCTGCACTTGGCCCCTGTCCTGACTGAGGGGAATCTGGGGGACTTATGGAGCAGTGCTGGGTGGGGCCAGACTCACTCAAGGATGCAGGCAGGAGGCCTCTGGCACTTTCGTAAATCTGGGACCTGGTGGTGGGTACTGATGATTCTGTGGTAAAAAGAGTTGTGACCAGGTGGAGAGAGGGACAACTCAGAGATCTGCCTTTGCACTGGGGAAGGGTCTTGTTTCCAAAGCAATGGTTTCTGGGAGCACCACACAAATGCCTTGACCAGTGGTTTGCATTTAAGTCCATGATGCTCATGTGCATGGCTGGCGAGCCTCAAGTGGTTGAGACTGTGCGTATATATCTTTTCCCCACATATATATATACTTTTTCTTGGGTGTATGCGACCAGAGTGGCCACACACGGCCACTCTTACTCGCGTGTGGATCTCCAGGGTCACCACACTTTCTGGGATGCTTGTAGCAGGCACTCGATAAACCTCTGGGGACTGTTTGAGTCTGTGTGGAGTCACTGTTTAGGCGCTGCATGCATGCAGGGGTCTGAGGGGTGTGCCACGTGACTCTAGCTGATGCTCGGCATGTAAGCTCCATGGGGTACAGGCCTGGGTTGACTTCAGCCTGTCCTAACCCAGGGTATATTCTAGTGAGTGTGCTGGCATGTGTGCACCTGGACATCTCAGAGCAAGGTGAGGGTGGTCGGTGTCTTTCGTTGCGTATGTCATTGTGCCTTCACATGTATATCAAGGTCTTCAGCCACGGGGTCTGGTCCCTCTGCCAACGACCCTTGCATGTGTGGATTTGGGTCTTGCAGTCTTCCTCAGCCACAGAGGAAGCCGAGACTCCTGTGTTTAGGAGACTGGATGCATGGGGACACCTTTTACTTCCCTGTGTGACAAACCCTCTCTTCTTCCCTGGCTCCCATGCCCATGTCAATGGTACTTAGCCCACTGGTCTCTCTCGGGCTTCCCTAGAGGTAGCAAGGACTCTCGGGTGGACACAGGTCTATATACATACTACTGTTCATTCATGGAGTCATTGTCCCCTCCTTGCCTCAACTTCCAGTCTCCTCGTGTCCTCTCCAGTGCCCCTGGTGTCCTCAGCCCCTCATCAGGAACCCTTCCCTTCCCTAAGGTTAGTTTCATTTAGATGCTATCCACAACAGGAAGGGTGATAAATGGCTGTGGTGGCCTGAGACTGGGGAGGTGGCATTTCTGTGGCTTTTTAACAGTCCCCTGTGTGGGGGCTGTTGGTGGCAGGGTCTTGTGTTTTGTCATCATCCTTGAACACAAGACCATTTGCAAAGGCCAGGCATCAATTTGGGAGAAGACAGTGCAGAGTTCTGGAAAAATCTAGAACACTGTAGATGCAGAGCCTCCTCCATGTAGAAGTAGAAACGAAGGTATGCTGGGTACCCAGTTCCTCGCCTCTTGTAGCTCTGATCTGGTGTGATGACACTCTTTCCTTTCGTCCATAGACATGATATTGCTGTGTATCCTTACTTACAAGCTGGAGATGTGGTAATGGGAGATGGAGAAAAGACAGCTCAGTCTGCAAGTACACTGTCCCTAATTTCACATCTGAGCAACATAAGTGAACCAGGGTCACCATGGACATTAGGGACAAAACCAGGAATAGAGTTTGAGTCCACCCTGTACCCAAGACAGACTCCACCAAGCTCCTCCCACTGTGCTCTGCTCCCCCTGGATCCCTGACTCATAGTTTGGGTTCTAAACATGTGACCAGCCACAGCACCTGCTGGCAGCTCCTCTGCAGCTTTTCCCCGTGGGTGCACTTCACCTTCTGTCATTTTCCAGAACCATGGTCTGTCTCTGCTCTACCACAGAGGCAGGCTGGGCTCCAGTGAATGGCTATGTGACTTGCCCAGCCACATGGTCTGTCCTTGGGGAGCTGGACGCTGACACTCAATCCTGAGACATAACCATGACAGAGTGGGATGAGCCAGATTGTGACTGGACTAGACAGAGGGTAAGCTGCTTCTGTAAGGCTCACTCTAGTTAAGGGAGGAAACAGGTGGGAGACAAAAGGCCTCCAGCAAAAGACAGCAAGAGAGGGAGAGCCAAGGGGACAGAAGGCAGCTCAGGGTCCCAGGGCCACCAGAGAGAACAGGGCTTTTGTGGGAACCCTCAGGCCCAAGTCACAGTCAAGAAAAAGTAGGCCATGGCTCCAGTGGGGCATGGGCCCAATACAGAAAGTTAAGCCCCAAATAGGGTGTGTAGACAGAGGGCTGGCCTCTCAGGCATCCTGGCATCCCGCATGTCTTCTGTGCATGGTGGGCCTGACCTTAAGTGTGTAACAGGATTGCACCCCTGGGAAAGTAGGAAGCATTAGACCAGTGTCACCCTTTCACATAAGTCAGGTCTCAAGGCAGGGCCAACTACAAGTGGGTCCCAGACAGGGAATTGAAGTGCCATGAGGCGAAACCAAGGGATCCAGGTGGACCTGCGGTGCCAGGAGACACTCACAGGCATCTTCCATCCCTAACCCTCAGCCGCAGTTCAGGTCCCAACGTCTGGGACTCCAGTATGGTCACATCCCATGAGTGCTGTCCCCTTGGAATGTCCTTCCTCAAGGCTTGGGGTACCCTTGTTATGACTCGACATCATCAAATATTTGCATTAACTTGCTGCTGCCCGGCCACTATTAGAACAGAAACACACTGGCTGAGGGCAGCAGGTCTGTAAGGATCTTGGAACAAGCTCCTGTGAGGACTCTGGTGTCCTTAGAACAAGCTCTTGTGACAAGGAGCAGGGCTCATGTGTCCTTCCATGCTCTGCAGCAGAGCTGTCTCTGCTGGCGACACAGGCTGAGCTGTCCCTCCGCTCTCCCTAGGCTCTGGAAAAGAAGGCTCAGCAGCAGGTACTTCCCCTCCTTGGGATGGGCTGTGGCAGCTGGGCCTCTGCAAACCCCAGCCCGGCTCATACGGCGGCCCAAAGTGGTTCTAAAGATAATCAATTGTTCTTCATTCTGAGTGAAACAAACGGCTCCGAGAAACCTCTATTTAAAAACCACACACATAGCCGGATCCGTCTCTGGTTAGACGGTGGCGCATACTGATCTAATTTAACCTGGCAGGTTTCATGTGCTTCCTGTTTAGTTTTCAGAAAGGGCTCGGAGAGTGGGGCTGGACAGGAAGGAGGGGACCCTCATCTTGCAGCTTCAGCCAACTTCAGGGCCCAGGTGAAGTCTTCATCTCCCAAGGGAGAGAGTCTGCCCAGGGGTTTCCACTGCCTAAATCATCTTCTTTCCCACCATTGACCTGAGAGAAGGGTGCTGTCTCTGGAAGTGACCATGTACCACAAAGTCCAAACTCTTGGTTTTCCAGAGAAGAAAACAGAGAAGTTGCGCTGCTTTTAAGGTCACACAGCAAATCAGGCACCGAGGGACTGAGCCAGGCCTTCAGACTCATCTGCTGTCCTTTCTGTGGTACTGAGGGGAGGGGAACAGGTCCCTTGTATGAGGTGGTGGCCTTGACTGACCAGTAGACATTTCTTTCCCACACCCTGGAGTCATGCATTAAGAGGGACACAGAACACGAAGTTGGGGTTAGGGCTGACTCCGGGAGCCCCAGGAGGGAAGGGTGGGGGACGGAGGATGGAGCCCTGGAGAACATGTGAGCATGAGTTTTGGAAATATGAGGTGCTTCATTGCCTTCCCTCCCTCCAGATCCTGCCATGGCTCTGCGTCTCCTCAGAGTGAAACCTATTGCACTCTCTGAAGCCGTACATGGCCCACATCCACCCCAGCAGCCCCCTATTTTGCTCTCTGTGATGCTGCAGGTGCCTGGGCATGCCATGCACCCTATTTTACAGCGGAGGCCAAGGGATGTAGAAAAGTCAGCTTGGAAAGCTGCGTTTGGTCAGGGAAGAGCAAGGTTCAGGAAGGTAGGAATCCCCACAGCCCACGGTGGGGCGGCAGAGGGGGCCCAACAGTGTGTCTACAGCAAGTTATGGCATTGGAATCCTGTGACGCCCCAGCCCTGGCAGGACGCAGCTTAGGACATGAGCACTCCTAGGCCTGGGCATCAGGCTGACCTCACAGCTGTGGCTGGTGGTAGCCATGGAAGAGGGAGGGCAATGGTGGCCGGAGTGCCATTGGCATGGCGAGAAAGGAGTGAACAGCAGTGATTTTTTGGGCGACAGTCTTGACAATGATCTGAAAATGGGCCCCAGAGGGGACACTTCTCTACCAAAGGGCAGCAGGTGCCCTATGGGGTTCGCTGGGCTTGTATTGTGTGACTTCAGTCAACTCCTCTTTCTCCCTGAGGTGGCCACTGCCTGCTCCTCATCTCTGCACATGGCTGGTGGCTTAAGGCATAGACAGGCCATAAATAATAGCAATAATGAGAGAGTCTGTTCCGAGTGCAATGATTTTATGAAATTACATTTTTGAAAAGGTTAATTCTCCCATCTCCCCACTTGTACTCCAATCTGGGGAGGCAACTGTGAATTAATTGAACCCATTTCCTTCCTGGTCTCTGAGAAAGCCCGACAAGATGTTTGCTTCCCTGGGGCCTGATGTCCCCAGCTGGCTGAAAGCAGCAGTTTCTGGACCCCTCTTTGTAGCCCAGGGAGGACCAGCAGCTGACACACAATGTTCAGGACAGGGGCAAAAGATCCTGGTGAGGGAGGCGAGGAGGGAAAGCGGGAGCAGGCTGTGTGAGGCTGTGTGTGGAGTGTGCTTTTGGCACGCGCAGGGGGGGGGGTGGAGCATCTGGGGTGAAGGGGACAAGTAGGGAGCCAGGGGATGGGGCTGTCTAAGCATGGCGTGAGCAGAGTATGGAAGCAGGTGAGCCACAGAGGGGAAGTAAATGCAGATGGACAGACAGAAAGGTGGAACAGCTTGGTAGGCCCTCTTGCTGGCCTCCACAGTCATTTCTAAAGTAACACAAGTGGGTTGGGGAGATGGCCCAGCTGGTAAAGGCTTTGTAAGCAGGAGGACCTGCTCTGGGACCCACAGAGCCCTGAGCCCTGACAGCTCAGATGGGCGGTTCCCCACGCCAAGCTTTTAAAGGCTAGGATCGGGACGAAGCCTGCAAGGAGTGAGGGATTCTGACCACTCTCCAGGACCATGGGAACATGGCCTTGGAAGAGAAATGTAGATTCGCCTCCGAGGGGAAGACCAGAGGGATAGGGAGGCAGGAGCTGGGCCAGGGACGGGTCACCTGCTGCCAGGACCTCCCCGTGCGGGAGGGCGGGAACCGGCAGGGGCATGCCTGACAGTGCAGGTGGAGTGGGGTGTTCCTCTGGCTTGTCCTTAATATGTCTCCACACATCCCTGCCCTGCCCTACTCTGAGGCCAGCTGATGAGGACTTCTAGCCTCTGGTTTTTCATTCTCTCACTCATGACCCCTCGTCACCCCTGCCCCAAAAGAGGGGACCCACTCCCTCCTCTGCTATTGGCTGACTTAGGGCATCATCACTTAGACGATGTTCCGTTCCTTGCTGGCCACAGCTACTTCCTCTTCCTCATGGCGTGTACCATCTCCAAAGGAAGTCCCAGCGTGCTTGAGACACGTCTTTGCTTTATTCTATTTTTATTCATTTTCATGTACGTGGTGTGTGTATGTGTGAGTGTGTGTGTGTCTGTGTGAGTGTGTGAGTGTGTGTGAGAGAGTGTGTGAGTGTGTGTGTGTGTGTGTGTGTGTGTGTGTGTGTGTGTGTGTGTGTGTGTGCATGCCTGTATAGACCAGAGGTCCAGTGCCTGGGTGGTGAGTTCTGGGATCTATCTTCCTCTGCCCCTCCAGGGATGGAATTCAGGTACCTGGCATTGTATGTGGGTACTGGGAATCTGAACTTGAACTCTCATGTTGCCTCTGTACCCACTTTACCAACTAATTCACCTTCCTAGCCCAAGACATGTAATTAAATGTGCCTCGTCATCCTGTGCACACCAGGCCTCATTCCCCACTCCTCTGCCCACTTGCAAATTCCCTGTGGGACTCTATTGCATTTCCCCATTGGCTTAGCTTTCCAACATAGCCCTGGTAATTTGTCTCTGTTTGCACAGCTCCCTCTTCCATAAATACATACAATGTAACCACAGGTCATGGCCGGGTGAACCTGCACCAAGAGAACAATCCAAAAGCTCATCTGGCCTTTGCCCATCCCCAGTCTATGAAGAGTGCCCTGTGCCATCCTCTCCCATCTAAGAGGCACTCTGCAGCCTGCAGGGACCTGCCACAGGGCCTTGTCACCTTCTGAGTTCCTCTGTGCTCAGGGATTCCACCAGACCTTAGACACACGTGTTCATGTAAAGTCAGGGGGTGACATTCACGGCCATTGGCTCCGCTTGACCCCTGGGAAGTGGACACAATCCACCGGCATCGATATGCCAACACATCTTCCTGTTGTTCCTGTTCTTGGAGCAAGCTCCAACACTGACTGACTAGGACTCCCATCCTGGTCCTTCTGCTCACATAGGTGGGATGGATGGGTGGATGCTGTTTCTTGTGCTATGCCTAGTCCTACGCAGTCCCTCAGAGGTCCCCAGAGCCTCTGGCTGCCCAGCACTGCGGTGTACACCTCTGTTTTGTGTGTTTTCCTTTCCCACCCCACTTCTGCCCTCTACAGCATGAGGGATTGCTTTCCAGGTGTGCTGTTGAACCTTTGTCTCAGGCTGCCCTGGGGGCAATTACCCTGAAACCCTGGCCTGGTGGCCTATGAGAGCCAAGTGCCCTAGCAGCCCAGCTCCCTAGGTCCATCCTGCGTCCTGAGGGCCCCGTCAAGCTCCCAGGTTAGCCTCACATCAGGTCTCCCAGCTCTGGCCAACAGCCTGGCCTAGCCCAGCACCTTGAGGTCTTGGCCAGTGGCTTCTACCCCACAAGGCCCTGCTGCTGGTGTGACAGGACTGTTTCTTGTGGCTGGCAGTAGGGTCCACTGATTCATCTCCTTCTGGGGGCACAGGGCCAGCTTCAGATAGCAAACATATTGAGTAAATTCACAAAGAACTGATGGCTCAGCTCAACATTTTAATGGCGACATTAAGCATCCCTCACCATGATAAACATGCTGAACGGCTGAAGGGATTATGACTTCCAGGCTGGCCATTCTGTCATAGCGGAAAATTAATCTCGAGATTCAATCAAAGCCCAAACTGCACAGTGTGGGAGGAAGGGGCTCTTTCCCTGTGTGGTGGCCAGGATAGGCCCATCTTGAAGCGACTTCATGGCGCCATCTTGTCTGAGCGCACAGGCCTTCTGGGTCAGACACTTGACACATTGTTTGCACAGTGCAGCTTGCCTGGGAACTACTCCTTACACAGACAGAGGCGGTGTTGTTTGGAGCCTGGAGAGAGAGATGAAGCATTCTTACCTCTGTTGGAGCCTCCCCTAGACATCGGAGGCGTTTACAGCAGCCTCATGCTAGTTCTGATGGGCTTCCCTTGAGTTCTTTCATGGTTCCTGGCCTCCACCAGCTTCTGTTCTGTCAGATTGAGGGGTGAGCGTGCAGGGAGGGGCCTACAACAGGGACTCCCACCAGAGCACATCCTGTAAATGGGACAAAGTTCTCTCCTGGAGGGGAACTGGTGTTGCATTTTGTAGCTCAAAGCTCGTGGGTTTGCCTGGATCCAGAGGAAGAATATCCATAAGGTCTCAGGGCTGGAGTGGGATCCATGACTGAGTCCTTCCATGTCTGCTCCTGGGACAGTATCTTGGAACCACAAGGCCCGTACTGCTCTGGAGAGTACATGGGCCACCCCTAGGGCCTCCAGGGAGAGTAGCTTCACAGCTGATTTGTCTATGCCCTGGACTTCCCGAGCTGGCCTGCACATGCAGAGGCTGCAGGGAGATCCTGCTGGGGACGTGGATGGGGCCTGTGAGAGGAGCTTCAGGGGTTTGCCCCTGCCACAGAGCAACCAAGAGTAGGGGGAGTCGGGAGAGTAGGGGGAGTCGGGGAGAGTAGGGGGAGTCGGGGAGAGTAGGGGGAGTCGGGGAGAGTAGGGGGAGTCGGGAGCTGTGTATGAAAACTGCAGCTCTCCAGGAGGCCAGGGACCTCCACAGGAGGGAGGGCACTCAGCAGACTTTCTCTCTGTCCTGTCAGGGCCACCAACTGCCCTCTTGAAATCCCCCCGCCTGATATTAACTGTGGTCTATACAGTGAGTGTTGGGGGCTGCTTGCTCATGACCCCCTTTGCTGAGAAGTGACGATGGGCTATCCAGCCTCTGCCCTCCGAACAGGCAGAGGCAGGCAGGACACCCCTGCAGGTGTAGGACTCCTCCTCTTTCCCAGCACTCGGAAGGAAGAGGCAGGCGGGTTTCTGAGGCTAGCCTGGGCTACAAAGCTCGCTGCAGGACTTGGGGGGACACACAGAGAAAGCACAGCTCAAAAACAAACAAACAAACAAACAAACAAACAAACACAAAAACAAGGAACAGACCGAAGAAGCCTTTGTCTCTGAGCCAGGCCTGCATCAGGCTTCGGATGGAATGACCCCGGGGTGACCTTCATTATCATAGGATGCTGATGCTTCTGGGTGAATTTGGGGTCTGAGGGCAGAGCCTGTCTCCAAGCCTCACTGAGACCTTGAGGGAAGAGAGGGAGGGGGACCCTGCTTCTACCTCTCCACCTCCAGGGGTCCTTGTCCCTCCCCAGGACATGCCAGGCATCCCACCACACAGTTGCTCCCCTCAGACACAGTGGGGCTGGGATGGTGAACCCTGCATGGTACCTGTGGGCTGTGGGACATTCAGAGGAGCCCACTCAGCCAGCCTCGGCTGACAGAGCTCACTCAGTGCTTGGTAAATGCCCCATCACCGGCAGGGCTGTCCTCACCGGAAAGAGAGGGCCTCTGTCAAAGTGAAGGCATACCTGTAAAGAACAAACCTCTCCTCCCCACACTCCACCCCCACCTCCTTGAGAAGCCCTGTGACCCCAGGAAGTGGATGGTTCTAGAGGCAGGAGGGACATCCCCTCAGCCAGCAGCTCTGAGACCAAGAGGGAGAGGGGACACCGGCTTGGCCAAGGCCAGCTGGGTCTGAGGAGGTGAAGGGGTGGAAGCAGGAAGGCTGGCAGGCGGTGGCCGTGACTGTCTGGACTTCACGGAACTGGAGCAGTGTGCCCAGCAGGCTCAGACGCAGGGCCTGCTTGGGCGACCTTTCTCTCAGCAGCTTTGGTGCCCTCTGGGCCTCAGTGAAAGAAGACAGAATTCCAAAGGCCAGAAGAGACACTGGGAAACATCGCGGCCAGCAGCTGCAGGGGGACAGGGAGCTGTGGGGCCGAGTTGGCAGCCTAGTCATGTCTCTGTGCTCCTGGCAGGCCTGTGCCACCCGGGAGCTCATTACTGTCACTTATCTGCCTGGACTTCCGGGCTCTTCTGATGTCCTGCTTTACCCAGTCAGAGCGTTTCTTTCAGGCCTGGAGGAGCAGGAGAAAGGGCCAGGGCAGACAGCAGGGCTGCCACTGGCGGAACTGGACAGGGGTGGGGCTGAGATGGATGGCATCTGGGGAGGAGTGGAACTGTGGAACTGGCACCTGGAGGGCACGGGAGGGATGTGGAGCAGTGATTGTAGGCAGCTGGGCGGCATACTGAACTGGGGTGGGTGGGGCCTGCACAGGGAGCAGAGCATGGTGGGTGGGGCCTAGGCAGGGATGGAGTTGGGGTGGGTGGGGCCTGGGCTAGGTGGAAGGGAGGGAGTGGTGGCAGGCTGCGGGAGGCCATTGGAGGGCTTTGAATTCTGAATTCAGGAAAGCTGGCAGGTGTCACCATGGCAACTGCAGAGCAGGGATATCTTTTGAAAAGAAAAAGGACAAGTTTGATGATTTTATTTGCTGTCTTTTCACTCTTCACCAGGAAGAGATGTGAGGTGCTAGAGGCGGGCAGGCAGTGACAGTGGGCCCCACGGAGAGAATGGCAAGGCTGGCTGGCGATGACTGCGCCAGGTAGCCCCCAAGCCCTACCACCTCTCCCGACACCGTCCACCCACACAGTGGCTGTCCAGAACCTGCTTTGAGGGCCTGGATCATCCAGCTTGGTTCTAGGCAGGTCCTGCCAAATTCCCCCGATCAAAACTTTCAGGCTCAAGATTTCCCGTGTCACTGCTTCCGACGCTGCCTAAAAATGTCCCTGTCTATACACACCAAGACATGCTCCTACAGGGGGACCAGGAAAGACAAGAGCAGACCCCCAAAATCACACTGTCTGCCTTCAGCACTCTTCAAGTCTCTTAGGCTTGGGCAAGCTGGGAAGCACCCTCATGCCTCAGCTTCCCAGTGATGGAGGAATAATTGCTATACCCGGCCTTCCCATGGCTGGACTGGTGCTCTGGGCATGTGCGGACCTCAGCTGTGCAGCTGTGGGTAGACCACAGGTTTGGAGGGGCTGTGTGGAACCCAGCTGCCATCTCAGTCTCTAGCTATAGGCATAGAGGTGCCTGATGTCACTAGGGAGTCGCGGGGAGCTGGGTAGATGGGGTGACATTTTCTCCCAAGTGTGGTTTTGTGAGTGCTCAGGCCCTGCATGCATACCAGAGTCCCTGAGCCTTCTGTCCCCAGCAAGAAAACAGACAGTGGTGCAGCGAAGGGGTTTCAGTCCCCAGAGAGAAGTGTGTCAGCAGTGATGGGCACCCCTCCCACAGCCTTGAAATCATCCGTGGAGATACTGTTTCAGGCTCCATCTTAGTTACTGAGAATTTCAGAGTGATTAGGTTTTACAGCTAAGTGCCCAGTCAGCAGTCTGAAAAGGCTTTCTATCACAAACAGTAACTCCCAGAGAGCGCTTCCTGCCCCCGGGGGCCCCATGCAATAGCTGTGTTATCGATGATTCCTAATCACAGCTCCACGGAGGACATTGAAAGGGGAGAGCCAGAGAAGTCAAAGAACTTGTCCAAGGTCGCAGAGCCACAGGTGGGGGGGGGGGTTGGCACCCAAATCCAGGGCCAAGGACCTGTAAGGGTGACTCCTGAAGGTAAAAAGAGAGACGCACAGCTCCTGGCAAGGTAGTCCTGTGGAAAAGTCAGAGTACAGCACAGCAAGCATGGAGTCGACCTGCGTTGGCTTTAGCCTCGCCCCAGCCCAGGATGTCACCACACTAAATGCCTGGGGAAGAGCGCATGCCCACATTGAGAATGCCGGTCCTCAGGAGGCTTTGAAATTTGCCTAGAAACAGCCCCTAAAATAAAAGTCAAGTTGTATGCCAAATCGGATTCTGCCACAGCATGGATTCGTGGGGCTGGCAAGCTGCCCACGGTGGATGGAGAATAGACGTGGCTCCAGCTCCACCCTATGTCAGGGTGTGGCCGGCCTGGCACCCCCACGGCCTCCAAGGTGGACATTAGGTGAGAACTAGAGTCCCAAGGGCTCCCTCCCACTATCTGGCTTTGGTCCCTGACTCCAGCTGAGTTTCATCTCTATCCCCAGAAACCTAGGGTCTTGCTCCAAATGGCTGTGGCAAACCAAACTTGGGCTTATGCCCAACCCACCCAGAAGTTCCCTCAGGACCCTGCAACCAGACAGGTGCAGAGAAGAGAGAGACACTGAGGATCTGGATATTAGAAGTCACATCACAAACTCCCCATTTCACCGATGGCAGCACTGAGGACCAGGGGAGAAAATGATGTAGCTGGGTCAGAGTGGGGACTAGAGCTGCTACAGTTCAGCTGGGTGGAACCTGGCACTCCTATCTCATGGCAGTTCTGGGAGAGGGACCCTCCCAGGGTGGGGTATGAGGGTGGAGGTGTGAGCATGCAGTCTTAGATGCCCTCTAATTAATTCTCTTAGTCTGTGAACACCTACTGCGTGATCCGCTAGAGAGCTGCCGCAATGACTGCTTCATTTAAAAGTACCAATGTAGACCAGTGAAATGGCTCAGTGAGATGAATGGATTACTCCTCTGTGATGCTTTCCAGCTGTGTGATCATGGGCAAGTGGTTCAACCTCTCTGTTCCTCTGTGTCCATATATAGATAGGTAGTGATGACTCCTTAGGCTCTTGCAAGGTATAAATGAGTTCTACTGAGGCACACATCTGCAAGGTGGCACAGCAGCAATGCATACCATCATCATTCACCTCTTAAAATTGCTGAGAACCAAAGAAGGGGTCAGCACAGAGTGGCTCAGACCTCATCCTAGTGGTGAGCAGAGGGAGGGCTATGCCAGCCACCAGGACACACATGCGTAGTACACAGAACCTGGAGGCCCCGGCTGGCCACCACAGCCCCCCTGCTGAGGTCTCCAGGCTCCTGCTCCTCTCCTGTGACTGTGTGATGAGCCCCAAGTTCTCTCTGATTCCTGCAGGGAGGAGACACTCGGGCTTCACCTGAGTAGGCCACATCCTGTAAGCCTGTACGTTGCAACTGGAGGCAATGTCTCTGCGCTGGGCTTGGAGATGCATCATCGGGTCCCACAGGGGAAAAGAGGCCCAGTGAGTCACTGTGTGGCTACTGAGAAACAGGAGCCAGGAGCAGAGAGAGAGGGGGTGGGCACGGGCTGTAGGGAGGGCTGCCTTTTGTGAGAGGAGACCACAAGCTCCCAGCTGTTTGCTTGGCCATACTAGGGCCAAGGCTGCTTCAGCAGCCTTACATAGGAAAGCTGATTTGGTCCTGGTGACAGGCTCTCTGCCCCAGCCTGCCACATCGTCACTGAAGTAAGCCCACAGAGCTCAGCAACATCTTCCTCTGTCTGTGTGACCTTGCGAGGCACACCTAACCTCTCTGTGCTTCCAGAAATCAGAGCATACCGATAACCTTGCTGGAGGCTGGCAGCCAGGTTACAAGTCCTCAGAGACTGTCATCAGTTCTAAGAGCCCTGAGCCTCTACCCAGCCAGCCTCCCAGGAGGTCCCTTGACTAGGAAAGAAGCCAAAACAAAGCTGTGGGAAGACAGAAAGGGAGCTGCATTTAATTAGAAAACACCTCGCCCTTCTGGTTATCAGACTTCTAAAAGAGCCTTTGAGAAAGTACTCAGGGTCCGTGAGCAAGCTGGCTCTCAGAAGCCGAGGACCTGGGCTACAGCTAGGCATTGGAATTCCAGACATAACGCACGCACAGCAAGGGTTGAGGGCCGCTGGCCTGTCAGTCCGTCCCCACAATCAAACAGCATGCATGACTTTAATTAACAAAGAAAGCAATTGAGCTTCTTGGGACATTTTGTATCAAGGCTGAGCTATCCCCAGGGGTCCAGCCAGGGCAGGAAAGAAAGAGAAAGCTGTCCATCATTTGCTTCCTGGAGAGGACAACAGGGTTGGGCTCTGACTTCCTGAGGCCTGGGCTGGTATGGGCTGGATCCGACCACGCTGTTGTGCAATCAGCCAAGTACAGCGATGCGCAAGGGCATGGTGTAGAAAGTGGGGTGCCACAGACAGATGGACAAGAGGACTTCTCTGGAAGCCCTGGGAAGTTTGAGCAGAGGTTTTGAGGGATGTAGACAAGTTTGCCAGGACTAAAACAGAGAGTGCTCTAGGGGCAGCTCCCACTAAGTAAACCAGCATTTGTACACAGGGCTCCTGGACTGTCCAGACCTGAGCCGGATGTTGATACAGATGGAGGTGGTGCATTCACAGGGGAAAGTCGGGCCCACCCCTCAGACTTACATTGAGGCTGGGTGAGACACAGGCTCCATCTAAAGGGAAGTTTCCAAAAGACCTAGGTTACCTAAGAGATCTTGGGGGAGGGGTTCTAGAGGCCCATGGCTTCCTAGAAACAATAGTATGTGGGGACAGGGAGTCTGTCTGTGTGTGTGACTTGGCTTGAGTATGCTTGATTAGACCCAGTCTGACCAAGGTACAGGTAACATGGCTGAAGCCACACTAAAACCAAATCTCAGGGTTGAAGAAAACATTTATGTTTCGGTCGAGTCTGAATCACATTTACCCTTCTACAAATGAAATTATAAAATATCATTTTAATACGTTTTTATGGAGAAAGGAGCCACAGGGAGGCAAGTGTCTGGGGGCCCCTGAACTCTCAGTGGCTCAGACAGTGCTTTTCTGGCTGTCCCTCCACCCCCAGCTTTAATTAGCTGTGTGCCCCTGGGCCATCCTAAACCCTTTTTGATGATGCACTTGACATTTGGGAACCTGGAAGTAACAGACCCATCTCTCAGGCTGGTGACCTGGAGCACAGGGGGCAAGGCATCGGTGAAATTGCAGAGAAAGCTGTAGCAGCCACGAGCTTGGGGAACTGAGAACCTCGAGGAGGGTTAGGAAGCAGCTGCAAAGGCAGGACCAATCTGAGGACCGAGGTCTTCAGGAAGACGGGGTCCTGGCTCTGCCTCCTCACCCCACTTCCTGTTCCTCCCAGCATGTCTTCCTGAAGGAGTAAAAGCAAACAGGCACCATGGTTTCCAGGGCTGCTGGGAGCCTCTGTGGTCTCAGTAAGTAGGAGCAGCTGCTCCTATGCCAGAGGCTCCACTGCTATGCCCGAGGCCCCACCCCTATGCCTGAGGCCCCGCCCCTACACTGGAAGTCCCGCCCCTATGCCGGAGGCCCCACCCCTATGCCCCAGGCCCCACCCCTATGACCGAGGCCCCGCCCCTATGACCGAGGCCCCGCCCCTATGGCCGAGGCCCCGCCCTCTCCCTGTGCCGGTCGCCCTTTTTTGCACAGGGGTAGCAGCATCACGACAGAATCAGTATGTGCTCCCTGCAAGGTGTCGTATACATTTCTGTGATGCATAGTGGAATCCCCTCTTCCTGCTCACCCCAGCAGCCCCCACCCCATCTTTCCTTCCCTACTTTGCTTCCAGTCCAGACTTCCTCATTTTGTCCCAGATCACAGGTTCCCTACACACTCCAGGATCCAGCTCCACCTCCCAGCTGTGTGCTAGTCAAGCTCTGACTTATCCCAGCTGGTCTAATGCCGTGCCCAGCCTGCAACTGGCTGGTGAGAGAGTGAGCCACCATGCCAGCCCTGCCCAGCCCCTCGGGGCCACAGTGACCCGCACAAGCTCCTTCTCTGTGGTCCCCTCAGGACATGGCATCTTATGTACACAGCTGAAGTGGGACGTTCTCATCTTTCTCCAGTACCTGGAAGGACATGGGGAAGGGCTTCCAGCATTATCTTCCTCTTTGAGGAGCAGAAGGTGGGGTTTCTGCAGAGTTACTAAGCAACGGCCTCTAAGTGAAGTTCACTCATACTCTCAGAGCACAGCCTTATTTAGAATAAGGACCTTGAGATGACATAATTCTGGATTAAGGTGGGTCATTGTGAGAGTGGCCCTCTAAGAGAGAGCTAGGACTGAGAAATATATCAGTCCTCAAGTTTACCTCTCAGAGCCAGAGAGGGGGGGGGGAGAAAGAGAGACAGAGAAAGAGAGAGAGACAGAGAGAGAAAGAGAGAGAGAGACAGAGACAAAGAGAGACAGAGAGACAGACAGAGAGAGCCAGAGAGAGAGAGCCAGAGAGACAGAGAGACAGACAGACAGACAGACAGAGAGACACAGAGAGAGAGCCTGAGAGAAAGAGAGAAAGAGAGAGAGGCAGAGAGAGAGAGAGAGAGAGAGAGAGAGAGAGAGAGAGAGAGAGAGAGAGAGAGCGAGCACAGTGGCATATACATTCAATTCCAAGGTGGGGAGGCAGAGACAGCAAGAGAATCTGTGGACCTGCTGGACAGCCAGCCTGGCCTACTTGGTAACTTCCAGGACAGTGTGAGATCCTATCTCTCCTGTCCCAATGACAGTTATGGTGTATAGCATCTGAGGAATACTACCCAAGGTTGTCCTTAGGCCTCTACACACCTGAGCCTGCACACAAGTATGCCTAATACACACACGTGCACACACGTGCACATATAGATAGCAAGAAGCTGGAGTGGTAGTGCACACATGTAACTTGGCATGTGGCAAATTACTCTAGCACTTGGCAGGAGGATGGGGAGTCCAAGGTCAGCCCAGGCTACATAGCAACAGCTATGGACAAGGGACAAGGGAGCCCCACACCAGCTTTGAGAAGGGAGAGGTAGAGGGTGGAGGAATAAAAATAATTTAAGAGGGGCAGGGTAGGGCTCTCCTCTGAAGCCTACCGTGGGAATGGCCCCTGGATTTCATACTGTGGCTTCCAGAGCTGTAAGGGAAGATGCTTCTCTTGGACATGAGGCTATGACTCAGAGAAGACCTGGGCTTGAATTTCAAAAACACCTATAAAATCGGGACAACAAATAGTAAAAAGCCTGGCCTATATAGGGGAACCAATGCTGTTTCAAACAAGGTGACTATTGACTCCCACTTATTCATCATGGTGCATGCACCTGTAGGACAAATGTGTCCAGCTGCCATACACCATCAGGGAAGGCTCCTATCCCTGACTCCCAGAATGCACAGGGGTCCTTCTTGAGTGGCTCTCCACTTACTAGATCCTTTGCTCTATCTGCTTGTGTCTAAACTGTGTCTAAAATAGCCAGAGATTCAAACCTTCCCAGCATCTATGCTGTGCAAAACTGAGTTCTTACTTCCTGGTAAGCAAAACTGGGTTCTTACTTCCTGGTAAGCAAAACTGGGTTCTTACTTCCTGGTGCACTGAGTGAAGAGGGCATGTGTAAGAGGATTGTTCTAGGATAGCCTGAGTGCCGACAATCCACTTGGCTGCTCCTCACCCAGCCCAGGTGATTTGGACCACCTGTGCCTCGGTTTCCCCACTGGTCAAGTGGGGCGGTGGTAGGGCTTGCATGGAGCCAGTGGAAGATGGCCTGGGAGCTGAGTCTGGTACTCTGCCAGCACTGGAGTATGTGGTTTCCATGTGAGGAACAGGTGTGCCCTGTCACTCCTCTGTCTGGGCCGGAGTTGAAACTAGACTCTGTGACATGGTGTTGATGTCTGACACATGCTGCTTCCTTTTAGGAGCTTCCTGGGGACACAGGACATCTAAGTCAGGAGGAAGCATACGTGATTGGAGGTGTTTTGTGGGCCATCTGGCTTCAGCACGTGGCTGGGGCTGCTTGTCAGTTTGTCACCATCCCTTTGGGCCATTTCCCAGTGGAGGGTGGGGCCTAAAGCTGGGCTGGAGCAAAGGTTTCCTCTTGCAGGGAAGGAGAAGGTGAGCAGGTAGAGCCAGCGGTGTGGATCTTGGAAAATAGAGTGGGAGCTGTCCTCCAGGGGCGAGGGTGAGCAGATGTGTGCTATGTGTCTCTGCTAGCAGAGGGAGGCCCCTCTATCCCCGGCTGCCACTCTGGGAGACTCATTTCCATAACAGCCAGAGAAACAGGTGCAGAAGGAGCTGTTTGTTGGCTTGCAGCAGCCTAGTGAATGAAGGGCGGGAGGTCCAAGCCAAAGAGCCTCATTCGTGGGAAGCTTGGAGCCAATTGAAATGAACTGTAAGAGAAACACAGTTCAGAGCAGTCGGCTTGCTGAGGTGCCTGGAGGTGGGGTGTTGACCTCAGGTGGGGGCTGCAAGGGGAAAAGAGTTGAGAACAATTTGTCAAATGGTGCTCAGGGATGTGACTCACTTCTACACCGGGAAGAGGAAGAATGGCATTTCTGTTTCTGATGGTGGATCATGTACCATTATAGGTACACAGTGGACATATGGCAGGATATTTCCAAAGATCATTTTGTATGTGTGTAGAGTTCAGAGAACAACCTCAGGTGCCATTCCTTAAGTACTGTCCACTTGTTTTCCTGTGTGTGTGTGTGTGTGTGTGTGTGTGTGTGTGTGTGTGTGTGTGTGTGTGTGTGCTCTGAAGCTTTTAGTTCTCCACGTTATTCCTTTAAGATAGCATCTGAGATTGAACTCTGAAGTCCTTACAGGGACATGCAGCCAAAGCCAGCTTTCACACAGGTGCGGGGATCTGAATTCGGGACCTGGTGCACATACTGCCAACGCTTTACCAGCTGACAACTTCACAGTTCGCGCCTGCCCTTTCAACATATAGTTTCTCTTTGGCCTGGAGCTCACCAAGTAGCCTAGGCTGGCTGGCTACTGAACCCCAGGCATACACCAGTCTCTGCCTCCCTAGTGATGATAGCTTTAGGAATGGGCAGGGCCACCACAAGGCCTGGTTCCTTAAATTGGTGCTGGGGATTGGACTCAGGCCCTCATGATCATGTAGAAGGCACTGTGCAGACAAACCCTTCTCCCTAGCCCCTGGTTTCCAGGCTAGAAGTGACCACAGGGTCCCTCTGCTTCCTCTGCCCCCATGCCTCCCACTGTGCTCTATCACTTCTGTGACTCTCAGCTCAGAGACTTCTGCCCGCAGAGACCCGACTCATTCAAACAAGCAGTGCTTTGTTCTGATGTTGAGAGAATAAATCTGAGATTCCCCAGTTTTGCAAAACCCAGTCCAATGTGGCTCTGCATGGATGGAATTGACTGGCTGTTTTGACCTAGAGACATCCATCCCGCCTTGGGCAGGAGAACAACAAAAAGGAGCCGAAGGTGCTACAGAGAGGAAGAGAGAAGCAGGGTGTGGTGCACAGATGAGGCGGGCCTCCGAGAGAAAAGGGAAGGATGAGGTCTTTGCATCCTCACCCTGGTTGTTCTGCCTCCTGGTTGTTCAGCCTCGGGGTACAGCCTCCATAATGCAGGGCACCTGTTGGCAATCATATAATGACGGCTAGCGCCCCTCTATGGTGGAGTCTGTCCTTCTGTAGAGGGGACATCAAGGCATGTGACTCACTGGATCACCGTGAACTGAGGCTGTGTTTTTAACTCTGTCCCAGCCTTTAAGAACACTTGCTGCTCTTTCAGAGATCCTAGCTGCTGGGCTGGCTGTGGATATAGCCTAGACAAGCCCTAACAGTCAGGGGAAGGTCCAGGATTGGGGCAAAAGGGAAAGGCCATCAGGGGTCAATGAACATGGTGCTGTCTGCTTCTGGTGAGGAACTGGGAATTCTTGAGGCATAGAGATAGATTCATACGACACATCTCTGAGCCCCTCTGCCTGGCACAGAGTGCTTTCTTAGACAGAATTTATAGCAGAAGGGTTCTTGGAGGAGACAAGAAACATCCTGGCCAGTAGACTTATGGTGTGGTAGGGTCTTGCAAGACAGAGAACTATTGTATGGTGAGTCCACTTTATCCTACGCTATTTCACACGACATGTCACTGGCTTGTGACAGGTACACACTGGAGTTTCTGTGGTGAGGGTTTGAAGATCAGAGATTGAGTGTCCACAGCTGGCCTTCTCCATCAGATTAGAGGCTGCTGATGGTGGGAACTAAGTCTCTTCCATCATAGTAGGAGAGGCCTTTCCTCTCCCCGGTGACTGGCAGTTCCATAGAGGAGAAAGATTCTGGGAGATAATGCTGTGTTGTGAACAAGTATGGGGTAGAACTAGATAGGAGGAGCCGAGGTTCTGGGGGGGAGGAGTTGGCACTGACGGCCACTGTCTAAGAGAAGGGGTCCTGGGGGGGGGAGAGTCAGCACTGACGGCCACTGTCTAAGAGAAGGGGTCCTGGGGGGGGGAGGAGTCGGCACTGACGGCCACTGTCTAAGAGAAGGGGTCCTGGGGGGGGAGGAGTCGGCACTGACAGCCACTGTCTAAGAGAAGAGATCCTGGGGGGGGGGAGACAGCATTGATGGCCACTGTCTTAGTTAGGGTTTCTATTGCTGTGAGAAATGTGAGAGGAAAGGATTTATTTCATCTTTCAGCATGTAGTCCACATCATCCAAGGAAGCCAGGACAGGACTTAAGGACAGGAGGCAGAAACCAGTGCAGAGGGCACAGAGGAACCCTTCCCCCTGGCTTGACCCTTACAATTTGCTCAGCTTACATTCTTATAGAAATAAGAACCACCTGGACAGGTATAGCACTACCCACAATAGGCTGGTTCCTCCTACATAAATTATTAATGAAGAATTTGCCACACAGGCTTGTCTACAGGGCATATTTCAAGTGAAGTTCCTCTTTTCCAAATAATTCTATGTCACACACACACACACACACACACACACACACACACACACACACACACCAGGACAATTGGCCCCTTGTCAATTTGATGTGCCAAGACATTACTACTACACCATAACCTTTCCTTTCTTGTCGATCCCAAATTTATCATATTAACATCAATATTTCAACATAAAACACAGCAAGCATCTAAGAATGGTCCGTGAAGCAATAGGCCATTGCTGCGGGTGGAGGGGAGGGCACCAGAGAGACATCTGGGTAAGAGATTACAGAATAGTTGGGAGCATGGAACAGAGTATGCTGCCCACTTGACAGGAATATTTTCCTGGAAAGCCAGGTAGAACATAGTCTTGGAACACTAGTACCTACAGGAAGATGCTCAAACCATTCCACATCTCACGAGAGCCAGAGGTTCAAGCCAGCTCCACTCTGGTGACTGCTGTCTGTCTATAATGTGCCATGTGTTTGAAGCAGCAAGAAGTAGACGTGGGAAACATCATCACGAGACCATTGAGTGGTCCAGGAGAGAAATGGCTGCTTCCACAGAGGGTTCTGCTGGTAGCTATGGAGACATCTCCCTGTATCCCGAAGCCACCTCTAGTTGCAGATTCAGTGGCATCATGTTATGTACAACAAAATGTGATGGAAGAGACAGAAGATCAACGCTGGGTGACAGAAGTTTGTTTTCATCTTAAATAAAAGCCCAGAGAAGTCCAGGCTTCTCTCTTATGGTCCTGCATCTCCAAACTCACCTCAGGATCCAAGACACTTCATGTCTACCCATCACACGCATACTCCAGCCATTGCTCAGGATGAAGAGAGAAGCTGCCCATCACTGATGCTCAGTGCTCTCATCTGTGAGAACAGAAGGTAGGGTTGATGTGAGGAGTCAGTGGCCAGACATACTTGTTAAAGCTCCCAGGTCTCCTACTGTGTTCACCTTCACCTGTAGCCAAGCCAGAAGTGATTCACAGGGGTTAGATGCAAAATTCACTGGGAGATCAAGTAACAATGGGATGCACAAGCTTTCACCCCAGGGCCTCTGCAGAAGCCATCTGCAGGCAAAGGCAAGAGGGGACCCCTGCAGCCCTGCAAGACAGCATGGAGGGCCAGTCTTAGCCTGCTTGCAGCCTTCAAGGTCCTGTCCACTGCCCTCTCTGCCTCTTTCCCACTGTTCTGCTCTTTGCCACGGGCCAGCCCTTTCCAGAGTTTTCGTTTCAGCCATTTCTCTCTTCAGTAGCAAGTGAGAGCATCACTCCTTGATTTTACCCGGGGTGCCCTGAGTTCTTTAGAGTAATTACTGCTCTTTCAATAAATGGCGAGGTTTTAATTTCACCAGGGCCTGCATAAATCGCATGCTTTGCATTTTCTCTGCCGTAATCAATACTGTAACAGAATTAAGAGGTCCCAGCAAGACTAGTGTTCCCAAGCTATTAGAAAACTAACCAGCATACCTACAGATGGGACCTTCACTAATGTGTTCCTGCAGGACTGAGGACTGTGCCTTTTTGCAGTGTGCATAGTTTTCCCTAATCCCTTCGGGGTTGCAGTGACTGGGTGTGCTTATGGAGGGGTGCTCCATCCCTGACACTGCAGGTGGAGCTCTGGCTTTCCTCCATTTCAGCCTAAGATCTAGTCATATGCACTGTCTATTGTTTTCTCGTTTAAGACTCATTTTCATTACCATTATTTAGTGTGTGTGAGAGTGTGTGTACATGAGTGTGTACATATGTGTGAGTGCTTGTGTATGTGTGTGCGAGTGTGTGTGTGCATGTGAGAGTGTGTGTGTACATGTGTGTGCATGTGTATGCATGAGAGAGAGTGTGTGTATATACGTGTGTGTGTGTGTGTGTGTGTGTGTGTGTGTATACACGTGTGTGTGTGCATGTGTGTGTTTGCCTCATGGAGTCCAGGTCATCAGATCCCCTGGAGCTGAAGCCACAGGCAGTTGTAAGATACCTGACATGGGGCCTGGGAACCAAAGCTGGGTCCTCTGCCAGAGCAGCGAGTGCTCTTTACCAAGCCACCTCCCTAGCGCCATCTCTTCTGCCGTTTACGCCTGTAGCACCTTTGCCTTTTGAGGCACTGTTGCCGACTTTCTCTTATTCTAAAAAGGAAACTCCAGTGTCATTGATGTGGTAGATGGCTTATTTTTATTCACAGATGTATCTTGAAAGTCTTGGACACTACCTGGCATGTGACAGAAGTTTTAGAAATTATTTACCACAGGAATAAATGAATAACACACACACACACACACACACACACACACACAGGGCATGCATGATTTTTATATTTGGGACACCTACATTTGTATGTGGCACCTCCCCTGCACAATCCAGCTTGTTGATGCAACTCATAGATGAAGTAAGGAAACAATTTACCATCCATTCTTTCATTCTGTGTAGCCATCCTTCTCCCCAGCTTTCCCACAGACCCAGCTGGCTAGAAGGATGGGGACCAGACATCTATTCTCTGCTTTAATCTCTTTAGCACATGGCCAGTTTTAACAAGAGCATTTAGCAGTTGTCACATGAAGATGTCAGTGTTGACACTGTCCCCCAGCAGCTGGGGACTTGTGAAGCCCCCTCATTTTTCTGCATTGATCCATCAGAGGGGTCTTGCAGGGGGCCATTCTCTGGGCCGGCTCCCTCACTTCCTCTGTCATCCAAGCTCCCTGGATAGGGTTATCCTGCCAAATAGACCCTCTCCGGTGCAGGCCTCTCCTATGGTAATGCTCCCGCTATGAAGCAAGACAATTAGAGGTAATTGGGACAATCAGCATTTATTATGGCAATTTGTGCTTCCGAGGAACCTGCCACCCGGTTTGGGAATCCATCCAGCTGTCATTCCCACATACAAAGCAGAACCCACAGCTTTGCTTCTCCCGGGCTCACACAGGGCCATGGACAGGACCAATCTCATCCACCAATCAGAGACGGGTATGCAAATCAGGGCCCGAACTCAGAAAGGTATCTCCTCCTTTGAGGCCTGGGGCGGTGGCCAGCCCCTGGTGACTGATTTTTCGCTACATTAACCAGATGTTTGACTTAATTGACAGAAATGTTTCCATCGTCTCAGTTGAGTGGCTCAAAGCTTAGCTTAGGCCTGCTGCTGGTGGAGCCTCAGCAAAGAAGCCTCTCTGAGGAGACATTGCATGCCAGCCCACACAGAGGCTAGGGAACAGGTGTCTCCTGTTGGAACTCACCTTCTCTGGTGCAAACACATCCTTAAACCCAGTCATTGCTCTGGTGCACGTAGGCGGTCTCACACACACATGTCATTGCTGTGGTGCATGCAGGCAGTCTCACACGGCATTAGACTTGTCTGCTCTTGGCTGTGGCTTGCTAGGTCTTGTGTACTGGTTGTTAGCTGGGTAATCACAGTCACTGTTTTTCTCACCGCTGTGATAGAGTATCAGATACTTTATCTAGTGGTCGTGGTGGGGGTGCTGTGCCTGTTGGACCAGTTCCTGAGGAATTGGCTGGAGTGTGAAGCATCCCTGTTGACCAGAAGCTGATTTAGACGGGAATCAGAGGGGCAAGTAGCTTTCATGATGCACCCTACGTGGCCTGCTTCTCAACGTCCCCTCCTTTCCCAAAATAGAGTCAGCAAGTGTACAAACATTTGAGTCCTTCAAGCCACCTCACTACAGGAAAGTGACTTGAGTTGACTTAAGGATCAGGTGTGGCGATGAGCCGAGGTCCCTAACAGATTACAGAGGTAATCGTTACGTGTTCTCATTTAAAGTTTGCTTTCCAGGGCAGGGCTGCAGATCCCGGTGGTTTTTTTTTTTTTTTTTTTTTAACCAATTCATGTGTGAGGCGGCAAGTGTCAACAGTTGGGGCAGTGGGTAAAGGCACTTGCCCTCAAGCCCGAGGACGTAAATTCAATCCACGCAAGTGGTGGACGGAGAGATCCAACTCCTACAAATTTTCATGGAGGCATTCCTTCCCCGGTCCCTTCTGTCTTGTGGCTCAACAGTACCCATGGATGTTGTGCTCTTCTGTGTGTTTGGGGCTGGGTTGCTGGTACCCACTGCTGTTATCACACTCACAAGAACCAGGAAGAGAAACTGCTCATCAGGGCTTTCTCTAAGCAAGGGACACAGAAACTAGACATGCTTGCAATGGCTGCTTGCAATGGCCACTTCTCTTCAGCTTTGGAGAAGGTAAAGGTTTGCTGCGTGCTGCTCTGAAACACCTTTAGCTAGGACCAAAAGCTCTGGAAAGTTCTGCAGTGAGCACCAAGGCAGGCATGTGGCTGTTTTCCATGGTCTTACGATTTTTGCTTCTCCCGAGTAGGGCCTCTTTTATGAGCAGGTCCCCAATCCAGCTCTCCCTGCCCCTCACAGGGGAAGTCATCACTGTTTGTAAATAGGATGAATGCTTTGCAGCAAGGTACTCTCCATGGGGGCACCCCGGACCCCCCAGCCAACACCATTTGCATGTATGAGCATGCAAAACTGTTTTCTGTACTTTAGTGCATCCAGTGTATCTACACCAAGATGAAGGGTAGGCAGCTGCTCTCCATAATTACAAAAAGGGAAGCCAGTGGAGTTAAATGGGATGGATTACAGGGACGAGCTGGGGACTGGTGAGATGGCTCAGCCAGGAAAGGCCCTTGCTTCCAAGCCTGATGATGTGAGTTCCATCCCTGTGACCTGCATGCTGAAAGGACAGCAGTGACTTCCCCAGATTGTCCTCTGGGCAGAGTGTGTGCTCACTCGTCCACAAATAAAGTAAACCAATAAAGTTTTTAACAAACAAAACTACACAATAACAAGCAATCAGCTGCACCGTGATTTCTAATTGGCTCTAGGGATAAAAATCCAGAATCGGCTATCAGAGGTGAAAGCTGAAAGATTAGGGAAACAGAGCTGCCAGCCCTAGTTCTTACTCTACCTTGGACTGAAAGCGATCCTTCTCTACAAAACCTCAGGCTGAATGCAATGAGCTCCTGTCTCCTCCTATCTTATATTCCTCTTTCTATCCAGCCGCATCACCCGACTCCACCTCCCAAGTGCTGGGATCAAAGGTGCGAGCTCTGTTTCTCTTTTAGACTCGATCAGTCTTGAGTAGCCCAGGGACCGAGATCCATCTCCGCCTCCCAAGCACAGCCATTAAACTGTGTGCCACCCCTGTCTGGCCTCTGTGGCTACCTAGTGGCTTAGTTCCTCACTCTGATCTTCAGTCCAGCTTTACTTGTTAGATCACAAACAAAACAACACCACATTCAGCAGCCCTCACTCTTAGCACAGTAAAAACACCTCATTTACCTGAATGAGGCTATCATCCTCTATGTGGTCTTCAAACCCCAAACTCACGATAGCTGAAACTTCTGGAGGGCATGGTGCCCTCACCACTCATGTGGAGTAGGGGGAACCTGGACTTTTACAGAGGACTGTGACAATTATTCTCACAGGCAGCCACAAAGTACCGGAAGCCTTGTGAGGAGAGAGGGAGGGCTGGTGACTCGTGAGTACTAGCACAGGCGGTAAACACAACCTGTGGCTACTCAGGGCACCTTAAGCTTTTCTGATGAATGTTTTCATCTCTGTTCTAGGCCAAGGCCCAGATAGGGCAGAGTCCCCCCTCTCCTCTCCTCACAGGAGCACCTCCTATTTACATATGTGACTGGCTTGACAGTTGTTTTGAGGAGAAAGGCTAATCCTAGATGCAGAGCCTCCCTGTGGGATGCTGGGCTGTTTTCCAGAGTAGACAGCTTACCTATATTTCAAAGGCTCAGATCCGCATAATTAGGATGTTCTCCTGTGGATTAGGACTCTGGGAAAAACTTCTGGAAACACACAGGAGACAGGAGTGTACAATGGTCACTGCCCATTCATAGCTCTGTATGGTGATGTCACTCAGTGAGCAGAGATGGGGACTGAGGGCCAGGCAAGTAGGTTTCAGTAGGGGCAGAGGAAGAGGAGGCAGAGGGAGAGGAGGAGGAGTGTGGGGGGAGGGATAACTTACGGTAGAGGCTTTGGGTGACAACAGCTCCATCCTTCACTCAGAATTCAAAGAGCTACACAGTTCACCTGTTTCTGGTTGGAACTCAGCTTGTATGGAGTTTGTGGTGTAAGACCCTCAGAATGAGGAGTCTCTCCATTTTGGTTGGTACCCCCAAGAACTCAATGTCCAGTCCAGTTGATGCCACATGCAAGAGGCTTTAATGAACAGGAAACATTTGCACAAATGACCCCCTCAGGCTAGAGAGAAGCAACATTCTCCGGGTGTATTTTTAAAGGAAAAAACCACAAGCTTAGGGAGGGGCTGTGACCCTCTGTCGGTTGAGTACGTGACCAGAGTCATAGGTTCTCTTTTGGAGGCTGGATGGTGTCACTGTTCGGGTCAGCAGACCTCAGGGTGTGCTAATTAATCTTGTCTAAGCAAACTGGAGTTGCAGCTATCTCTTTGTTTCTTAAGGATCCTGTTTACCACCTGCTGACACACTGACCAGAGGGGCAGTTTGAATTCTTAGTATCTGGCTATCTTAGGTCCTTGTGAGGGAAAGTTGTGGGTGGTTAGCAAATTCCAGGGAACTGATAGTGGCCTGGGTTAGCTTTCTGGGTCAGACTGCCCTTTATTCCAAGTGGGGGTTTCCTTAACTGGACTTTACTTTTTGTCTTTCATTGGGAAAGCCATTCTCCCAGAATTATTTACAGTGTGGGGCAAACTCTGGTGACCATGCGTTGTTGTGACCAAAGTACTTGAGAGAAATACCCTAAAGAAGGAAGTTTATTGTGGCTCAGCATTTCCAAGGGTTTGCATTCCTCTTGGTGGGGAAGGCATACCTGGGAGGGTCCACTCATGGTCAGTGGATGGGACATGAGGTGACTGACAGGAAGCAGAGAAGGGGAGTAGACAGCAGAGTCATGTATAACCGTCAAAGACCCACCCTCGAGTGCTAGATTTCCTCCATCCAGGCTCTGTCTCCTGTAGGCTTTGCAGCCTTCAGAATAGCACCACAAGCTAAGGACCAGGCACACACCCCTGGAGCCTGTGCGGACATTTCAGTTCCAACCATAAGGACACTGGAAGGCTGCTTTTGTTCTTTTATTTCTGTATCTTTCTGGTCTGTTTCTCACACAGCCTTTAATAACTGTGTAACCATGGAGAACCCTCAATGATCTGTTTTCATTTTGTTTAGTTGCGAAATGAACAGAAAATATTAACTGTTTCCTTAGTGCTCCTGGAGAATTAAACAAGCCAACAAATGCAACAGTTTTTATAAACTCTAAAGGGCCCCAAACAAAGGTCTACTTGCAGCACTCCTGTTATTGTTATGGCTGTTTTGTGCCCTCATCACACAGCCTGTAGGCGCAAGAGAAAATTCTCAGCTGTTGGAAGTTGTCAGAGCAGCAGAATAAAGCTAGTTCTCATCTAGGAACCAGTTTCACCTGGTTCGAAGTTTCTCCACGGCTCCCTCCCTGCTGCCTCACCCTAGGCTGCTTCTGACTTCCTGGCTGGCAGCAGCCTCTTCCTTTCAGTCTGAAAATGAATTCATGCAGCTGGAGATTTCTGTTGGATTTTCACTGCTGCATAACAAATTACCACAAACTTAACGTATGTGAGCAATGCAGATTTATTACCTCGGAGTTATGGCGGAGCTTCTGGTTTACTCAGAACCTTTTGGCTGAGACACAGCTTCTCATTTGGGAGGGTGGGCAGAAAGTACACAGTTCCAGTTTCCCAGAGTGCTGGGTTTCATCCCTTGAAACTAGTTCCTTTAGTTTCTTAACTCTTTGAGTCTACCCATAATCAGCCACCGTATTGTCTTCTCCTTGGCATGCCAGATGGCCTCTTCACTACCCACAGGAGACATTCCTCTCACACTTTCTATTTTCCCAGACTGAGGAAGGGCAGAGCTTCTGCAAGGGCTCCTGACAAAGTCAGGCCTGCCAGATAGTATCTGTTTGATTTAGCAGTCAGTTGATGAGAGACCCCACTGGTAGCTTGGGACATGTAGTATAAATGAGTCAGATGTGTGTTGGCTCATTACACACATCTGTCCCCATACACGCAAGACAACAGGATTGTTTATAGAGTAGGAAGCCCGGGGCTGTCTGAGGAATCTACCTGACGTTCTAGAGGCCTGCATTTTGTTCTTCTTCTCTCAGATGAGTCAACTCTTCAGTCTAACTTGCTGTAACCAAAATACCAGAGAGGGCAACTTAAAGAAAAGTAAATTATTGTGACTCATGCTTAGATTTTAGCCTATCATATGGCTCCTTTGATTCTGGGCCCATTTTGAAGCTGATGTCGTGGCAGTAAGTGTGTGTAGAAAAGAAGGCTGTTCACCTCATGGAGGAGAGGGAACTGAGAGGAGGAAGGGGCTGGAGAACAGGTCTAACTTCCGGAGTCGCGTCCACAGTCGTCGGCTTCCTCCAGCTACACTATGGCTCCTAGAACACAGAGCCTGATGCGGGGATTAGGTGTTAATATATATTTTCAGGTACATTTTTAGGACAGAAAGATGAAGGTGAGGCAAAGGAAGGCAGAATAGAATGGGAATCCAGGCAAGGTGACACTTCACTGTGATGGTCTTTTATCTGGTGACAAGCCAGGAGGAGGCAGGGCAAGTCCTTTCTCTGGCGTATCTGCACATTCATGAGGAATTCGGGTTAGTGGGGTGTGGAAAACCCAAATGTTGAAAGGAAGCCTGCTGGAGCCTGTCTCCCAGAGGTCCTCTGTGTTAATTATGCTTTTTCCTGTAATGACAATGTGCCTGAAACAATTTTCAGGTAGATAGTTATATTATGATTCAGTTTCAGAGGTAAAGCATGGTAGAACAGTTGTGCGGGGGCCAAGAGAAAAAGAGGGGCTTGATGAGATGCCTCAGTAGCTACAGGCACCCACTACCAAGGCCTGGACCACATGGTATAAGATAGAGAACTGATTTGCACTCATTGTCCTCTGACCATAACATATGCCCCATGGCATGTCCACACGCACACATACACCTCTCACACACAGAGATGCAGGAGATGAGGAGCAGGTATAGCCTTCAGGATTGTACCCTCGATGGCTTACTTTCTTGAACTAGATCTCTCATAGCAGTTTCCATGGCTCCCAATAGCACCCATAGCTGGGGACCAGGCTTTCAGCAATGCACCTGTGGAGATGGGTCATATTCAAAGCAAAGTTCCCCCTGTCTGCTGTGTCCCTTAGCCAATGCCCCCAGGGAATGAATGAGCAATCCTCTGTCCACATCATGCCTTCACTTCTCAGGAGGTGCTCTGTGTCCTGGGGTATGGACTTCTAGTCTTGACCCATGTGGAACCCTCAGGACTGCACAGAAGAGTTCTGCCAGTGTGTCAAGGAGGACTGGTAAGTGGCCGATTATCTGAGAGGTACATGAGACAGATAGATCATATTCATTTGTTGAAGGTATGTATGACAAGCAGCCTCCACAGATTGTCACTGTCAGACAATCAACACTGTCAACTACAAAAACCAAAACAACAAACAAACAAACAAAAACCAGCACCAAGCAGAAATAATGGAAGAGAGAGAATGGAAATATTTGTTTATTTAAGTTGTCCATTTTCAGACAACTTCTACAAGGAATATGCATTTAAATAAAAAATGAGAATAGAAAAGTATGCGTGGTAGACTCCTGACCCTTGTGAAACCTTGGGTTTCCTGTGGCATTCTCATAAACATCATTACAACCTGTCTGATTTATTGAACCAAAGGCAGAGGCTACATGGCAGACAGATGATAATAGATGACAAATGGATGGATGGAGTGATAATTGCTGAGTATATATGTGCATGTATGTATACATATGTGTGTTTATGTGTGTGTTTTTGCATATGTCTATCTGTCTTGAGGTGTGTGTATTTGTGCATGTATGTCTGTATGTTCTTTCTACTAATACAAATAAGACCTCCCATGGCACTAGCTTTCCAACCCAATATTTCACAGAGGGGTGGGCTAGAAGCAGATACTTATGTCATGTACATGCCTGGCTATTACAGAAAATGATGCAACAGAATCTTTGTATCAATAGCTTTGTCAGCAGGTGCAAGTAGCCTCTTGTGTTAGTCATGGTTCTTGAGAAGAATGACAGAATGAATAAATATCGAAAGGAGATTTGCTAGATTGTGTTGGTAGTCCATCAAGGACTGTGTCACGCCAGAGGACTCCTTGAAGCTGGATGCCATAGTTGTCCCAGCCTGGCACTGAAGGCCTGGGGACTGCACATTGGAAGCCTGGAGCTGGGTCCTCATGTCAGAGAAGGAATGCAGCAGCAGGAAGTAGATGAATCTTCCAGAGAGAGTGAAGGCAAGCAGGACCAAGCAAACCTTCCTCCACCTTCCTTTCTGGGCTTCCACAGGAAGATGCTGTTCACTTTCAAACAATCCGATGAGAAAAATTCCTGACAGGAGTGCACAGCATTTGCCTCTTAGTCTATCCCAGATCCAGTCAACTTGACAGACAAGATGAGCCGTAACTATCTGAATAGAATAGATCCCTGGATGTGGATCTGAGTGGCTGCCGTCTAGTTTCTATGGATACTGTAAGGTTGTCTTCAGCTACCCTGTCCTACTGTGCACCTGCTCAGGCTCTCCCCACAGTGTGTGTGTGTGTGTGTGTGTGTGTGTGTGTGTGTGTGTGTGTGGTGTGATTCTGTCTGTCTACTTCACCAGCACTGGCTGTCAGCAAGCTTCTTATTCTCTACCCATTTCTAGTTAGAAAGTTTGCTGGTGTGTTTTGCTGCATTTCTCCCACAGTGAAAGATGCTGAGCATCTTAGACACTGGAGGTGTCAGTCATCACTGGGTCTGGTCAAGGGTCCTCTTAGCCCTGAGCAATCTGTCTCAGAGGGAGAACCACTCAGAGGGAGGGAATGCCATTGCAGAGAATCTAGGGCTATGTCAGGCAAGATTAGGTGAAGCAGAGACAGTTCAGAGAAAGCTACACAAGGTTAACCCAACTCAGAGAGAGCTGGGGATCAGCAGGTGGTGTGTTCAATTTTATGACACAAGAAATGACTGGACATTTAATGGGGATATTCTGCTTTAAGCTTTGGAATAATGAAAGGACCTGAAAATTACTTTGCTGTAGAGGATGGCCAGTCACAAAACATTCCCCGAGAAAATGAGAGCCTGAGTGACAGAAGTAGAATCCCAGACCCCTGCACTGTAGAGCTCAGGGCCTGTTTACCTCCAGGAAATACCTTTGGAGATAAAAGGAGTGCTTTAAAAGCCACAGAGATGTGATATCAAAACCTATTCCAAAAGGGGTGTATATGCCCTCTCCTCTCTCTCTCTCTCTCTCTCTCTCTCTCTCTCTCTCTCTGTGTGTGTGTGTGTGTGTGTGTGTGTGTGTGTCCATCAGGTTGGGAATAAACATGGAGGTACTCACATTCCAGTAAATGTAAAATTGCTAGGAGTGGTGGAAAGCGGCAGGGGGTAGTAAGCACTTGGATTCTTTAGTCTTTGTCATCAACATCATCATCAGGGACAGGGTGTCATGCAGCCCTGACTGGCCTTGAGCTTGCTATGCAGCCAAAGATGACCTTGAACTGTTAGTTTTCTCCTGCCTCCAGTTCCAAGGATCATAGAAATACACTACTGTTCCTGCTTTGATGTAGTGTTGGGAATAATCAAAGTTTAGATTCCCTTCATGAGAGGTGAGCATTCAGCCAACTGAGCCACACTTACAGCCAATGCCATAGACAGAGAGGGCAGTCAGTCAGCACTCTCCCCAGCACGGCAGGGAGAACACAGGCCAGCACTGTGACTTCCCCTCTGCTTTCTCCATGCTCTCAGCACTGCTGTCACATCTTTGCTCTCTAGCTCTCCTGTCCTCGAGGCCCATATTTATACAATCTGTGACATTCCACGATGAGTTTCTGACAGGTCGCTTCCCAAAGAGAGGTGCCTCCCTGCCCTGAAGACTGCTTCATAGACCTTCTCACCATCCCTGTCCATGCAGCCCGTGGTGAGCCTCACCTCCTACATCAAGCAAGGGGCCACTCGTATTTCACAAGTTACCAGAATCCTAAGTCAAATTAGGCTCTCTCTCTCTCTCTCTCTCTTCTCTCTCTCTCTCTCTCTCTCTCTCTCTCTCTCTGTTTGTACATATGTCTGTGTGTATGTATCTGTGAGTGTGTGTGTCCTGTGTGTGTGTGTGTGTGTGTGTGTGTGTGTGTGTGTGTGTGTGTGTGTGTGTGTTGATGATGCATTAGGGAAGTGTTAAGAGAGAATTGTAACGTCTTAATGACCAAGCACTTGACTTCACAGGAGCCTCTCTCCTGTCAATCATTTCCTCTCAATGAGTTTGAATCTGTCTCTAAGACTCTCTGGACTTGGTGGCACAGTTAGGTCCCTCAGTAGTAGCTTCTAACAGGAAGCATTTAGGGAGAGTCTGCTCCTATGCCACAGACCTCATCTTCATTCTCTCCCCAGTGGCACACTGCTCGGGGTGAGAATCATACCAGACCACCCTCACCAACGTGGCTATGTCTTAACCTCAGCTGGTGACATCATGTGCTCTGTGACTTTGCCAACTGGAGTGGTTTGTTTTGGATCATGACTACCTGGGGACATAAGCAGTGTCGCAGAAACAAGTTCACATTATGTTTGGTCACATATTGACCAGTCATACCTTGGTCTTGCAAGTCAACGGAGGTGATCTAGAGTGGCTGTGATATACTTTGTCAGTGTCACCCTGCATAACAATCCTAATCTCCACCTTGCTCCCATTCCCAGAAGGTTTTTGCTAGAGGGGCAAGAATTGATATTTAGACTTCTTTCCATAACCTTCTAAGGTTCCCTGGCTTTTGTGCCTTTCTATTTCTCTTTGTGTAGGAGGGAAGATAACAGTGATTTATAGTGACTGGATCCATTTTGAGTATGATTTCCATAAAGGGTTCCCTTTGAAGTGACAAGGAGTCAGGGTTGGTTCTGGAAGGTTCTACCAGCAGCCTGTTGTAGATGGAGGTTTCTGTTCTGCCTGGTCTCATAGCTGATTCCTTCCAAATAAATACATGGACAATATATTAATTATAAAACTATTGGCCAATGGCTAGGGCTTCTTATGGCTATCTCTCTTTTAATTATTAACCCATTTCTATTAATCTATGTATTGCCACAAGGCTGCGGCTTACCAGTAATCTGGCATGTTACTCCTTTGATAACACAGTGTCTCTTCAAGACCTCTCCCTGCCTTCCTCGCCCCAGCCTTCTCCTGGTCTGGTATCCCTGCCTATCTTCCTGCCTGGCTATTGAAAAATCAGTGTTTTATTCATCAACCAATAAGACAAGCATATATACAGAAGGACATACCCTATGAGCCTGTTCATTTTTAATCTGGAGGGGAGCCATTATGGTACTTCTCTCTATCCCTGAGACCAAAGATTGTGTACATAAAACATCTTTCTTGTACCATGGTGTCACCTACAGAAGACTTCTAGTTGTCTCTGACCATATAAAGCTATACACATGACCACGAAGTAGAAAAGAGATGGCCTGCTCTTACCAGGGATGAGGCACACACAGGAGACTGCCTGGCCCTCCAGTGGGCCTTATTGTCAGCATACTAGGGCCAGCACCGCGCTACTGAATCCTGGTAATGAAGTGTCAGCTCTGTCCACCCATCACTGGCTTCATGGCTTGCTTCCAGAGATGCTCAATAAGAGAGAGGTTTCGTAATTCAATCACACAGACCAGACATGAGCAGACTACGCAGTCTTCACTGGAGCAGACTGCCTTGTTACCCCCGACACACCATCAGGGATTAAGGTTAACTCAAAGATGACACATTTTTTTTTAACATGGGCAGTTAAGACAGACAAGAGACAGACTGAGGTCGAGTGAGATTTCTTACTTCTAGAGTCATCTTACTCACTTCTAGAATAAGTACTAAGGTCCATGCAGTGATTAGTACTAACTACCAACTTGTCAGAATCTAGCATCACTTGGAAGATAGGACTCCAAGTTATCTTGTTTGAATTAAGGAGCTAGGAGCTGCCTCACGTGGGTTTCACCACTCCCTGGTTGGGATCGTGGACTGAGAAAATGCAGAACGGGAGCAACAGCATGCATCCATCCCTTTCTACTTTCTCATTGTGGATGGCACGTGAGCAGCTGCTTCATGTTCTGATGCCTTGACTTCCCCACTGTGATGGAGTGTGCCCTTGGGCCAGAATAAAACTTCCCTCCTGTCTGTTGCTCTTATTGGAGTATTTCATCATAGAAACAGGAAAAGAAACTAAGACACAGATGGCAGAAACTATTTCTACCATGGGAAATGTAATCAAGGCTTCCCAGAAAAGCGAATGGTCACTCAAAACTCATCACATAGTTGTCACAGTTCATGAGCCCCAAGTTCTCCATGGGCCGTGTAGATAAACAAACAAATTGAAACGCCTCTTTCTAGATCATGTCACCTATATCTAGCTCCTTTAATGCCTGTCACCTGAGCTTTGGGGGATATTGATAACACAGTGAGTAGTAGAATCTCTTCTACTGCCTTTGAGCTGAGTGTCACACACATCCCACACCAGTGCCCATCTCAGTGACTATCCTTCAGGACTCACTGCAAATCTTCTGACTGTATGCATCCCTCCTTCCTCACCATCGTCTGAGCAGGCAAAGAACTTTCTACAACTATTAGCAACAATCATTTCCTTCTTGCACTATACTCGTATCAAGGGGGTCCTCTCTGAAGGAAAGGGAGCAGCCATATTTGTCATCGTAGGATTCCCCCTCAGCACCTGCTTTGGGGTCTTTCATGGGTAGACATGGCTGAGTAGATATTGATAGTCTGAATGGGTGGTTAGTACATGGATGCCCACACTTGTGTGTTAGCTGTGTGCAACCAGTCTGTCTTTGGTGGCATAAATGTAGACACTGGCCAGATGCTGTGCTCCTCACGATCCTTGTGAGCTGAAGGAGACTGTCCCAAAGAGGGGATCTCCCTCCCTTCTCTATGATGTGCTCAGGAATTTGACATTTAAGTCCAATGTAATTTGTTTTCACTTGTGTTGAAAATACCAACAAATGTCACCCACTTTTCATTGCCTTCTCCTGACATGTCACATGAGATGCTTCACTAATAAGTGCCGAATCCCTCTGCATCAGGGGGAGATGTAGAATTAGGTAGGTAAGAGGTGGGTGGAGCATGGCTGTGGTTCAAACAAAGAAATGGGGTGTGTTGAGTTAAAGAAGCCTCTGCAAGAATGTGGCAAAGACAGAGAGAGGCTGGCGGAGGACAGTCCACCAGCACCATCACAAGGAATGCTCCATCTCCTCACCGTTCCTTATTCTAGAGGACCTTGGTGCCCTGGAGGTGTTCTCATTCCTTGTTCCTCTGCAGCTCCCGCAGCCTACTGTGTGCATTTCTCACACTTGAAGCTGGGATGCCAAAGCATACTGTTTGGAAATTGTACAAGAAATACTTGTCATGTGAGTGGCTAAGAAAATACGACAAACCAAATCAGGAGTAAATGGCCAGAGATAAGATTTTATCTCTCTTGCGACAAGTCCAGGGAGTGAGGTATGTCTTTGAGCAAACAGCACCATATCAATAGCTAAGGCACTGTGATGACCGAAGATGCCACTGCTGGGGAAAAGGGAGTCCGGCATTTGGGAACTCCTTCCACGGTCTTTATAACTGCGCATGGGTCTTAAGCTATTTCACAGTTGAAATTACAATAAAAAATATGCAGTAAGTTCAGAGTGGTAATGCCATGATTACCGGGACCCAAGGTCCTTCTACTTAACTATGTAGGCATCTTTCAAATATGGCTACAGCCTCATGATCCAAGATGACTCCTCAAGTTCCACTCACCCAGTCATCAGGAACCAGGAAGCAAGGAAGAGCGTCCTTTATTAAGGTAACACAGCATATAATCGCTTATACCTTTTGGCTCTAACTTAGTTACATGACCACACTTAGTGTGCTGAGAAGTTTTATGTCAACTTGTCACAAACTGGAGTCATCTGAAAGAAAGGAACCTTAATTGAGAAAGCACCTCTAGAAGATTCAGCTGTAGGGGTATTTCCTTAATTAGGGATTGATGGGGGAGGGCCAGCCCACTGGCGTGGTGCCATGACTGGGCTGGGGGTCGTGGGTTCTATAAGAATAAGAAAGCAGGGCGGCAAGCCATGGGAAGCAAGGCAGTAAATAACACTCCTCCATGGCCTCTGCATCTGTCTCCAGGATCCTGCCCTGCACGAGTTCCTGCCCTCACTGCTTCTGATGAAGAACTGTTATATGGAACTATGAGTGAAATAGACTCTGTCCTCCCCAAGATGCTTTTGGTCATGATGTTTCATCACAGCATCACAGCAATAGTAACCCTAACTAAGACACTTAGGTACAAGGGAGGCTGGGAAATGTAGTCTTTTCTGAAGTGGCCTTGTAGCAAAACAACATTTTAGGATTATGAGCAGCAGCAGTCTCCTCCTCCTTTTTCTTCTTCCCCTCCTCCTTCCTCTTCTCTCTTCCCTTTCCTATTGGTCCACCCCCTCTTTCTTTCTCCCCTTCCTCCTCTTCCTTCTCTGCCCTCCTCTTGCTCCCCTCCTCTTCCCCCCTTTTTGCTGCTTTTTTTTCTTCTTGTAAGTTTGCAATATGTAACTGCATACACTTAGGGACTATAAGTTGATGTTACGATTGTGACTACAGTGATGTATAATGAAATAACACCAAACACTTGATATTTTTATGGTGAGAGTATTTGCAGTGTACTCTTAGCAATTTTTAAACATGTAATACTCTATTATTAACTGTATTTACCATGTGCACTTGGGGATTCTGACCAGGGAAGGACAGAGTGTCTATTAGGAGGCAAACAGAAGCCTCTGCATAGTCTCTCCTTGGCCCCAGATCCCTGTAATTACAGCAGTAATCTGCTAGGTGTCCTTTCTTGAGCACATCACTGCTCTACAGACCATCCATCCAGTTCCCATGGCTCCCCATAGGGACATTAGCCAGAGAGGTGCCAGCTTCCTTGGCTTTGTTTTTATGTCAGCAGGCAGGAGCCATCAATGGAGTATGACCCAAGAGAACCACTGAGACCTCCCCCTCCTTGAACTGTTTCCAAGCTCCATATCCATGAACAAGGGGCTGGTCCTAAAATCATTAGGAGTCAGTCTTTCAATTAAGGCAGTGCAGAATTCTCATTTACACTACTAGCCATCAAGAATCAAATGGCCTATTCATTTGATTCTTTGGAGTATTGTAGCAAGTGATGGAACATAAAAAGACAGGGATTCAGAGTAGACTAAAGCTTTTCTTTTTTTGTCTTCTAACACCCTTCCACTTTTATATGGAAGAGACCGAGACAACACGTAAGGAAATACTGGGCCTGAGATCAAAGAGGTCTGAACAGGTTTTTTGTACAGAGAGTAGAAATGCAGTGACCTGGAGAATTGCTCTCATTGTGTGGACATGGGACCATGGTATCATGCAACCCCAGTCTGAGGGGACCCTCAAGGGGCCTGTCTCCAAGAAGCCCCAGTCTAAGGGGAAACATCATCAACCTCAGGAATCCCTAGGGTGTAGGCATAATTTCTCTATCCTGCCAATCAGCTCCCACATAACCACACAGAGACTTAAAATTAATTATAAATGCTCGGCCAGTAGCATAGGCTTATTTCTAACTAGCTCTGTAACTTAAATTAACCCATATTTCTTATCTGCATTTCACCACTCAGTGCTTTCCTTTAACATGGCATGTTCACCTTGCTTCTCTGCATGTCTCCTGGGGACTCCGCCCTTCTTGCCTTTTTCCCTGTCCACAAGTCCCACCTAGCCTCTTTCTGCCTAGCTATTGGCCATTTAGCTCTTCATTAAACCAATGATAGAAATGCATCTTCACATTGTATCAAAAGGCTATTCCATGGGACTCTGTGAGGCATCTCTACCCTCCTGTCATGGATTAATCTCCCTGAGAAAATGGAGGAACTGTTTGCTCAGATTGTATAGAGCCCAGCACAGCAATTGCTCTATAAATATTTACAGTTTCCCATGACTTAGCTCAGGAAATATGGAGAATCTTACTGACAAAAATTTGTGGCAAACCAATGGGAAGGAGTTACTGGAAGGCCCGAGGTCATCTGAGAGGAGGCCCAGGCTTCTGTCTTCCGTGGCCCCTGTTGGCACAGATCAGGGCTGCCTGGGAACCGCCACAGGGGCATGACACTTTCACTAAAGCGGTCGCTCTTCACCTCTGCTCGGTCTTTTCTTACGGTCATGAGGCCTCCTGTCTCCACACCATCCCAAGCTTGAGGTGGGCAAGTGGAGGAGGGACCCACTCTGGCCAGTGGCACAGTTTGTGTTGACTCCTCCCATGCAGGCTGCCACAGCCTCATTTCTTTCGGCTAAATGCCCTGGTCTCCTGAGAGTGTCTGAGAGTTCCATGAATGTGCCTCATAGTTCAGCTTTCCGCTTCTGTGGTAATGGAAAATCTATGGTGGCCCACAGCATGAAAATTGGCATGGGTGCCATGGCTTTAGGATTTCGCAGTGTGCTTATGTGTTTAGCACCTTTGACTCCAGTCTTCCTTACAAAGAATCAGTTTTACAGCGGAGGAAATTCAGAGGTATGAAGAGGTTGAACAAGATGGCCAAGGTCCCATATCCAGAAAAGAAGAAAGGCAGGGTTCAAGTTCAGGGCCTCCTCAGCCTCTCAATGGCTGGACTCGTGTCTATGTTAATGTGCTTGGGCACCAAATCAATCTTGGGGCTTCCGTCGAAAGGCATAGGTCCTTATGCTTGTGTGACAGTCACTGTGCTGACTTAGCCCTCTACCAGACACCAGGTTGTTATCTGTTTGTATGTTTGTTGTTTTGGCTTGGTTTGTTTTTGGCTTTTGTAAACATGAATCAAGGATGAGGTGCCATGGCTTATCTGGTCTTTGGGGTTGTATTTGCCCATATGCATAGGGGTTGAGACAGCATATTGGTCTGGCACTTTTCCCTATCGCCCATATGCCTACCTGAGCAGATGTTCCATGGAAACCCGACTGAATGAACCCATGTCACTGAGCAGAACAGGCTACTGTGTCAATGAGGAAGATGGTATCTATTGCAGGGCTCTAGATCTTAAATGCATCAAGTCTCCAGGGAGGAAACCAAAGGAAAAAGGAGGAGGGGGAAACAGATGAGGATGGAGAAAGGGGGCAATGGAGAGGCCCTGCTGAGACTCTGAGCTGACCTGAGATGGCTCTGTGGGTATAAGCCCTTGCTGGGCAAGCCTGAGGAAGAGCTGAGGCCCTTATCCAGGTCCCATGGTAGAAGACTGTAGAGACTGTAGGAGGAAGTCATCTCTCACACATTGCCCTCTGACCTCCACATGCTCACTGCGGCATGTCCCTCACCCTGCCCCCACCCCATCTATAAGTATATTTTCAAATAGAAACATGTAGACCAGGCTGGAACAGGAGACAGCCCATCATCTCTCCCTAAGCCCAAGGAAGGGACAGGACAGAGCCTCTGGGGACTCACAGAACTGGCCATGCTCCCCCTGCACCAGACCAGTCCACCCCAACATGAAGACAGAAATGATTAGGAATGCAGAGAGCAAACCTTGGGTAATGGAGCCTGGTGTTTGCAATAAAAATTTAAATGCACCGCCGTGGCGGCAACAGCGCCTTTTATCTGATCGGCCTGTCAGAGCCATAGAAGGCTGGATACTGCAAATGGCAAAACCAAATTGAATTCATATTTACTGCCCTTTAGTCCGTGGGGTTCCTTGTTTCCAGTGGATTAATCTTTCTCTTCTCCTTCTCCCTTTCTGGCCTCCCACTCCTTTCTTATACTCCCAGATGGCTTTGAGAGCCACGAACTCGGGAAAGTTAGTGGGAGAGAAGAGGGGTCTCCCTCTTGGTTGACTTTTGTTTATTTCTCCAAGTCACCTCTATACCCCCATTCACCATGTCCTGTGACCCGGAAGTCACACATTACGGCCAGCTGAGTGGTCTGTCTCCCTGAGCTCTGAACCCTGGTGAGGTTTGGCCACTGAGAGGCATCTGAAGGAAGTAACTGGGTTGGCTGTCCTTCTTCCTAGGGGCAGGCCACAGGGTTGTGCCTGTCCACTTGCTAGGAAGTTCTTTGTTCAGCCCTATCCTGGGCTGGTGTCTGTTTTGTCCCTCTGTCTAGCAGGATGTGAAGACCCCTATTCTGCCAGACCCGGGGTGCTGTACCTCTTCACTTTTTCTAGACCTGCTTGAAGTTGGTCTACAGTTCCTTCCTGGACCTTCTTGTTGGTCCTTTGCTACCCAGGGTCCTCCCTGTCCATGCTCCAGTGTGCATGCATGAGTGTGTGTGCATGTGCATGTGCATGTGTGTTCATTGTGGAGAGGCTAGGCAACTTTGGCTGTCATTTCTCAGGTGCCGTCTACCTTCATTCTGAGGGTCCTTTATTGACCTGAAACTGGGTTAAGCTAGGCCTTCTGGGTAAAACCCAGTGATTGACTTGTCTCTGCCTCCCCAGCACCAGGCTTATAAGCATGAACCAAATGCCCTGCTTTCTGTGTTTTTGTGAGTGAGCACATATGTGTATGTATCTATGTGCTTGTAGAGGCTAGAAATCAACACAGATGTCTTCCTCCGTCAATCTCCACCCTGTTTTAAGACTTATTTGTTTGATTTTCACGTGTACGAGTGTTTTGCTTGTGTGTACTAACAAACACAGGCCAACAGAAGGCGTCAGAGCCCTTGGAACTGGAGTTACAGACAGTTGTGAGCTGCCATGTGGGTGTTAGGCTTTGAACCAAGGTCCTCCTCTGGAAAAGCAGCCGGCATTCTTAACTGCTAAGCCATGTCTTCAGTCCATCTACCTTATTTTTTTTTGAGACAACGTCTCTCACAGAACTGGAGCAGGAACCTGGCTTGCCAGTGAGCTCTCAGGGAGTTCCTGTCTCTACCCACATTGAGATGTTGTTGACATACACCACCTCACCTGGCTTTTACATGGGTGCTGAGGCTCTGAGTTCAGGTTCTTATGCTTGCATGGCCACTGCTTTACTGATGGAGTCATCTCTGTAGCTGCCAGTGGTCTTTTACAAAGCAGAAGCAAGGATGAAGAGGGTCATGGCATACCTAAGCTCACAGCAGGTGGACATGTCATAATAGCCTGGCACCTTTTTGTCCTTAAAGAGCCTTGTTATGGTACCCCTCTGCTGGATGCCTGGAAGCAACCCAGAGCTGGCCAGGGCATGGGGGACAGGGCAGTCTGCTATGAGATCCCACGAACAGGCCTCTTCCCTGATATGGATTTCTGTGGCGTATACCTGTAGCGGGATTTTGTCAGGTGGTCCCCACTGGAAAATTGTCTAGCTTTTATTGGTCTGGGTGTCCAACAAGTCCAGGTTGAACAGCAGGATGGATTTATGTCTCAAGCTCCCTGCCCCTAACAGACTTCGGAGTAGGGATGTAAAATTTCTTTGCCCCGATGACCAATTGCAAGGGCACCTACCCTGCTGGTTCACAAACAGGTGGCATTGAAACTTACAAGTAAACACTCACCAAGAAGTTCTCTTGACTTCTAAGTTTTGTTTTAACAATTGTGTTATTAGGAACCAAGGTTAAACACACCATACTTGATATCACACCAAACACAGAGTGAGATGGTAGCACTGGCTAGTGTGTGTGATGAGACACTATCCACAGCATTGTGAGCTTTCAAATGATCATCGTTCTGTAGTCTCCTGATGAGGCCAGTGATACAGGCACCAGAAGTGCCTAGGAAGGTGTAGGCCTCACAGGGGACCTGACATGAAGAGTATCCATCTCAGACCTAGGAGGAATTATTATTTTAAGATTGGTACTTGGGATATAAAAAGTAGATGCAGCTCTGTCCCTGGGAGCCATAGTCAGGGTGTGGTGGATTGAGTGAGATATCTCCCATAAGGCTCAGGCCTTTGGTCCCCAGCGAGTGGCTATTTGGGGAGGATTAGGAGGTGTGGCCTTGCTAGAGGAAGTGTGTCACTGGGGGAGGGCTTTGACATTTCAAAAGCCTTCTGTCATATTGAGTGCACTCTGTCTGCTTCCTGTTCATGGTTCCAGAAGGGAGTTCTCAGATGAGGTAAGGTTCTACCACACCTCAGTTCAGCCACTGTGGGCTGTAAGCCCTTCTTTCTCTAGTTGCCAGCAATAGAAAAGTAACTGATGAAAGGGAGACACAGGGAATCCCAGTCTCAGGGAGACACACATGTGCTCAGGAATCCTGAGTCTAAGAGACACAAATACTATCCTTAGAGGGACCCAATTTAAGGAGGACACAGCTTAGTCTTCAGTGATCCCAAGTCTGCTGAGAAATGCAATCCCTCTCTCAAGTGACCTTCAAGTATGATCTCTTGTTCAGATGCTTACACATAATTACGCTCTGTAGCCATAGTGAACTTTAATGCCATCTAGTCTATGCCTACCCTGTAGCCTGGGCGGCTTAAATAAGGAAAGCCAATTTTAATTTTGCCTGAGCCAAACATAATGAGGAGACTAAATCATAGACAGAACATTCCCCAGCCAAATGGAAATGAGTTTTGGATTATCTGCTGCTTTCAATTATCCACCCCACTGCTCCCTCCATTAGCTCAGTCGTGGAGTGGACATGGACCACTGTGGAAGCTTCCCTTTGAGGGGGGCACTGGAGGAAGCCCGAGGGCACTGGGAGGACACTGAAGAATCAGGGGGAGGACGGGCGCCATCTTTGAAACAGAGGTAGGCAAGGAGGGTTGACGTTAGGAGGAGGCAAGGGCTGGATCCTGGAGTTTAGGTCTGCTGAGAAGACCTTCAGTGAGGCAGAAGAACCTTTGTGATGGGACCGAGTCCCCATGTGTCCATGCCTCCACTCTTGCTCTCTGTGGTGGGGTGGGATAGTCTACTCAGGAAGGACAGTCAGTGCAGGGGAACTTGGAGGCAAACTCTTAAGAGTCAAGACTGAATCCTAACTCCTGTTTCCGTGTATGACCTGAGTCCCTACTTCTGAGCACAGGTGGGAACTGACAGGTGGAAGCAGGGAAATCGGGGGCCGAGGCTGATGCAGAGAGCTGCAAGCCATGGACCTTCTACGTCCCCAACAAGGACGGATCATAAACTACATGGAGATTAATGCATCTGAAGGTGACAGCACACAATATGGCATTCATCTCCATCAAAGCCAAGCAAACACACTCTGCTCCCTACTCCTTCTTCCCGGCCTCACTCCCACCCAAGATGTGTGTAGAGATGTGTGGAAAGCTTTCCTCGCCCACACAGCACTCTGTCATAGGAACCCACCTGCTCACTTCCTCACTCACCTCCATTCATGTGACACCCCCTCACACACCCTCAGGAGCTCGCTCAGTCACACACACACACACACACACACAGGCTGTCACACATCACACATCAGCCTCCTCACATCCACAATCCCCACCCCACCTCCGTTAACATCCCAACCTCTTCTTTGATCATTTTTACACCTCATCATGTGTGGGCCTCCATCTATTAACCCCAAACATTCATTCACTAGGGGATCTAGGTGTCTCTACTGCTTCCTAGACCCAGTCAGGGGCTGGGGCAGATGTTTCTACTGATTTTTGTTATTGTTCATTTCTGAGACAAGGTCTCATGTAGCTCATGATGGCTTTAAACTCATTATATACCTGAAGATGACTTAAAAGGAGTCTTGATGCCTCCATTTTCTTAGTGTTGAAATTACAGAATGTACTGCCAGGCCTATTTCATGCTGTGCTGGGTATGGAACTCAGGACTTAGTGTGCACTAGGCGAGTACTTTACCCATCAAAATACATCCCCAGTCCCTTTCATCCCCACTATTACCACCTCTCTTTTGTGTGGGAGCTGATGTCCCCCACCATGTATCTTTCTGGTTTTTATTAGTCATTGATACAGTTAATGGTTTTCATGCAAGCATTAACAAAGGAGAAGAAATCCCTCTATCTCACATTGACACTGGGGTCTAGCCAGTTGGAAGTTTGTATAACATAACACCACTTATTATTATGAAGCTTGCCTGTGGTTTGACATCTTCATAAATGAAGCGATGGTTTGGAACATGGACTTCGTGTAAGTGGTTCATGTAGGTGGTAGATCTGGGAAATATGAGAAGAGAAGCAGAAAAAATAAAACGAGACAGGGAGTGGAGAGAGGCTGAATTAAGGAACAGATTGCAGTGAAAGGAAACTGAGGCCCATGACTCCTAGGTACCCTACAGGGATGAGAAAGCCAAGGTCCCATAGCTTCTGTCAGGGACTGGTCCCTGGGTGACTCATTTCCCAGCATCCCTGGCTTGCCCCACAAAAACAAGCATCTTGTATCAGATTGGAGTGTGCAGACTGTCAGAGGTGTTCCTGCTAGAGCACAATTCATTCACTCACTCCCTCATTAATTCACTCAGCCCAGGGTCCTCTCAGGATCATGGGCTAAGCTTACCAGGGACTCAGAGCTGAAAGAGATACAGTTCTTGCCAAGGATCCAGTGAACGGGAGTGACAGGCAGGTAAACATAATTACACAGTGAAAGCTATCGTGGATGTATTAGCACAGGAATAATATGGTCTTCTAAGGAGGAAGCCGTTCTGGCCTTCTAGCTGACTTCCAATAAGAGCTGCTTGTCTCACACAGGAGCCTTTCAAATGGCTCTAAATGGGCTCCCGCTGCCCTTCTGTTCCCCCTCGTGGCTGTTGTTCAAAAGGTGGTTTCTGTCGCTGTGGATTTGTTGCGGAGACAGCCTAGGGAATGTTGGTATCCATCCTGTGTCTTTCCGTGGCTACCAAGAGAAGAACCTCTAAGGCTTGTAAGCTTCTCCTAGGGACGTTCATAGTTCCCTCCCCCTCCCCCTCTGCCACCACCACCAGCGCCTCTTATTCCTTTTCTTTATTCTGCCTTTCCCTTCCTCCTGTGAGATACTATAACTCCAGCATCCAATGTCAAAGGTTGGGCTTCCTGCTCAGACAGGTAGCTCTTTCCTTCCCTAACACATACTTAGACCTTGTTCCCTTCGGTCCTGGAAGTGTTGCCAGAGTTATTCGGTATCTGAGTCTGGACCCTGGCATCCTTGGGTCATCGTCTGGTCCTCAACAGGACAATTAAAAAGTAGACAAAGGGGTCTAGTCAGTGTGGTCACACTGGGAAGAGGACAGAGACATGCAGTAGCCTCCATCCCCACCCCAAATCCATCTCTGGGGTCCTGGTGTCTGCTGTAACTGGAATACAGAGGAATGCAGAAGAGAGCCATCCTAGTCAAGGCCCTGTCCTCTGCATCCTCTCCTGATTGGTTGTCAGAACTGTGAAATCTCTTCCTGGGAGTGAGCTCCCCCTGTGCCGCAGCCTTCCTGGGTAGTCCTGGGAAATTGCGATTTCTTAGTGTCCATTGTTTCATAAATCTGATGGCGGGAGGGAGGTCACAGTATATGTTTAGAAAATCTTCAGTCCTACTTTAGTTCCAATGGGGTGAGCAGGGCCAGGGAGAGAGTTCCAGGGCAACCAGTTCCCAGACCCAGTTCATTCTTCCTGCCCTGTGAAATGGAGCCCCAACCTCTAACTTCAGATGCCCGTGTTCCCAGCACAGCTGGAAGGAAGTTGATTTCTTCTCCCCACTGCTAGACAGAACACAGCCTCCCAGGACTCCTGTGAATGAGCAGGGTGATTATGGGGCAGAGTGGGGTCTGAACAGGGACATCTAGGAGAAGGAGGTACAGGTTGCTGCCTCCCTGCAGGTGGCAGGTCCCAGCCCCCACTTCTCCCTGGAGCTCCCTGATTCCTGAAGCAGGATACAAAGCTACTCAGTTGATTTACAGGCTTCAAGGGTGGGTGGGGGTTCAATCTGGTTGCTAAGTTATCTTTTAAATGGAAATCAGGGCGGGGAGACAGCACATATAACTAGCCAGCCATCTGCTAAATGTTGCCTCCTCTGTTGGAAGCAGCTTCTGGTGGTTCCCACAGAGAAGCTGGGGAGGGGGCTGCGAAGGGAAGGAAGGAAGGTCTAGGATGGGGACTGTGTGGGTCTCAGGACTAAGGAACAACCAGAGGATGTTTATTCTCCTGCTCCCACTCCACTCTCTTCCCTGTCCATTTTATACCCCCCCCCCGTTGTTTTAAGATTAAAAATCCCATGTGCAGCAGCTGAAGAGATGGCTCAGCAATTAAGAGTACTTACTGCTTTTCCATAGAATCCAGAATTCAGTTCCTAGCACTCACATTCTATGGCCCACAATCACCTGTAACTCCAACTCCATCTGCATTCTTGTGCCTATTTCCTCTTACACCACACACACACACACACACACACACACACACACACACACTCACACACACTCACACACACTCACACACTCACACACACACTCACACACACTCTCACACACACTTACACACACTCACACACACACAAACACACACACTCTCACACACATACACACACTCACACTCACACACACTCTCTCTCACACACACATACACACACTCTCACACACACACTCACACACACGCACTCACACACACGCACACAGAGAAATAATAAAAAATAAAGTTTTAAAAAATTACTAGAGGCACTGCTAATAAACTAACAGCTAGCAGCCTAGTTTCACAGTTCTGTATTTATTGCCAGTATATTTTTGTGTGTATATAGCACACATATATATATATACATATATGTGTGTGTGTGTTTGTGTGTGTGTACAAAGGTACGTGTATGCAGTATATGATCACTGCCATCAGGGTCTGATAAGTGGGCCTTTTAGAGCCGGGGAGCCCTCTGCTTCTGAGAGCCCCAGCCTTCCTTCCAAGTTTCTCTCCTAGCAGAAGATACAAGTGCTCAAATGTAGTGGAACAGCTGGGCCATCTCCGGTTCCTAAGCAATCCATAGTAGAGGCTGCCAGTTCTGGGTACACCCAGGCACATGGATGCCTCAGGAGGGGCCTCCTCTGCTTGGAGTATGGCCTGAAGCCAGGCAATCCTGAGTAAGTGGCAATTCTTTCCACAGTGGAGTTGGATTGGTCCAACCGCTCTGAATCTCACTGCCCAGTAGCTTAAATGTGGAGAACAGTGCACAGGGCCATGACGTAAGGAGGAGCAGGTTACTTCCCGTGCAAGGTTGCTCTGCACAAACTCTGGGCGGGGGCATGTCTTTCTCACAGCACCGGAGTACCTGTTAAGTTGCAGAATTGTGCATGAAGGAATCCAGTGTGGGAAGGGGGGGCTGCCATTTCCACCCTGGATGAGTGCTCAAGCCTAAGCTAACTTTAAGGCACTGTAGGTGCAAAGAATCTCACCCTACTCCTTCAATCTCACTCTACTCCTGTCTCCTCAATAACGGCAGTCCCTGACTCCTCCGCAGGCTGGTTGTGACATTTGATAGCAGGTTCTGCTCGCGCGTGTAACTGTTGGCATTGCTCACCAACACTACTTCAGCCCTGTCTGTTTGCTTTTCATGGCTCTCTTTCCCTGGGCGAGCCCTGGTCCATCTCCCAGCTCTGTTCCCCTCTGCCACCCAATCCACTCAGAAATGCTTGAAGGCACCCAGGCCAGTCTCTTCTCCCAGTCTTTGCTCAAATTCCTGACTCAAAGAGGAAGCACCTCCCCATCTCACTGCCTGAATCAGGCAAATTTACCCATTTCCTTGGACTCCCCCTCTCTAAAACTGGGGGTGAAGCAGCCTTTTATTTGACTGCTAGAGTAATGGGCTAAGTGACAATTCTCAGAATACAATTTTAATTAAGATTCAATAGTCACTTGTCTGTCAGTAATCTTCCATGCTGATTACTTAAAATATATTTACCCAGCTCTATTATGTCATCCATTTGAATTCATTAGACATTTGCTAATCCTCAACAAACTTATTTTTTAAATCACGGTTTGCTTAGCATCATTTGGTAGGATGAAACTGTTTAAAGCAATGGTACCTGGGTTTCTCTGGCTTCTGGGTGTGCAACCCACCTTCCCTGTTTCCTTTCCTACCTCTACTCTGCAGCAGAAACAGGAGACAAAAGTCAAGGATGATGGGGCCCAAGAGATGTATAGGCAGACCGCTACGCTGTCCATGCTACACTGAGTTAGGCTGCAGACTCAGCCTCTCCACACAGAAGTGGCAGGGCTGACTGAGAGGGAGCTGGAGGACCAAGTAGAAGATGCAGCGTGAGCAGTAATAGGTAGACAGCCTTGGGAATGGCTCCAGGTTTCCGGACAAAAGCTGATGGTGAAGATTTCCTGCACCCTTGACTAGGCAAGTGTGGACCTGCAAGGCTCCTCTGAGCACAGAGAAAGGCAACAAGTAGCATCCTCCCATGATTGACAGCCTGAGATGTAGACTTCTGGTGGGACCTGGGGCAGGATGACCATGCTGCCTCTCTGAGGCATTTGGTGATGATAGGTACTGATGGGGCGGCAGTTGCTCCTGAGGGGCCTGGAACAGTACTACAAGGAATGAGGCATGTGGCAGATTCAACAAGGACACTCACAATGAAGAAAGCGAGAAGAAGTAAATTGGCATCGGAACACTTCCAGAAGGACCAGACAGCAAATAATATTGGCTTTTGCTGGGCCAGTGTTCTTTGCTTCCCACACTCCCCTCTGCCACACAGTGAGGGATGATGGCCCAAGCAAGATGCAAAGGAATGAATGGGCCGTGTGCTAGTAAAATTTTCTTTACAAAGCAGACAGCAGTGGTTCACAGGCTTGATCATTAGGGGACCCTAATATGGAGGAGGATCATTTGGGATGTGCTGGTCAGTGTGAAATACACACCAGATTTCAGTCTTCGTACAAATGAAAGAATACTCAATAACTTATCGATAATGACACTGATGACATTGAAATGATATTGTGGGTGAAATGCAATACGCTACTAAAATGAACTTTCTCTAATTTTAAAAAAGAGATTATCTTTGCAAAGTCTAAATTTGGCTCATACTGAGTTTCTGTTGGACAGAACTGGTCTCAGCACAACGCCATCTACAGGTGAAATGTGGGGAAAGCTGCTGGCCCTTGGTGGGTCTCAAGGGAGGATTTGGGCTTAAGAAGGCACCACAAGTCGGATTGAAATCTGCACGACCAAACATGGTTAGAAGAGGCTTTTATATGTATGTGTATATAGTAGGTATTAGTCACTTCTCTGTTGCTGTGACAAAATACCATGAGCCAAGCAACACATAGAAGAAAGTTTAATTGGGCTTGTAGTTCTAGAGGGTTAAGAATCCCGGGGGCAGTGTGAAATCATGCCTACAGGAGCAGGAAGCTGAGGGCAGAGTCCTAAACACAAAGCAAACAGTGAACTCCAATAATGCAACTCTTTAAACTCAAAGCCTGCCTCCAGTGGCATACTTCTTCCAACAAGGCCACACCTCTTATGCCTCTCAAACAACACCATCAGTTGGGAGTGAGTGTTTATGTGCCTAAGAGTTGGGGACATCTCATTGGAACCATCAGGTAGTGTATATATAAACCACCTGCTGACTGCTTTCTCTGTATCCGTGGTGCTCAAATTGAGACCTACGGAATTCTACTTGCTTTAATTATTAATAACTTGCCCTCCAAAAGCATAGGGCTTGGACAGTGGCTCAGTTGGTAAAGTGCTTTCAGACCCCCCAGCATCCACGTGAAATCCAGGCAAATATGAAATTACAATCCGAGCTCTGCTGAGGCGAAGACACGTGAGGATGAAGCTCACTGGCTAGCCAAATCAGTGAGCTCCAGGTTCAGAGAGAGACACTGTTTAAAAAAATAAGGTGGAGAGAGAGCAAATGAGGAAGGCAGTCATTGTCACCTCTATCCTCCACACACATGCAGGGGTGCCTGAACGCACACGAGTGCATACATCTGCACAAAGCAAACAAAATAAGAAACCAGAAGTAGCACCAAATTAATCCTTAATCCAGTGTCTTCCCTACCACAGGGCATCTCAGCTCTTCTGAGCTTGTTAACATGCACAGAACATCCTCTAGAGCAAGCAAGTGGGCAGCGCGTCCCAGCTTATTGGCCTCTGAAGCCACTTCTGTGGAACCTAATTAGCACTTGGAGAAGCCAATTTGAGAAATGCTGGTCTTTAGGAAGCTGTGCAACCAGCACACAGGATTTTCTCCCAGTTCAACCCAATGGCTTGCTTTTAGCATTACACAAAAAGGTACATAATTGCTACTGCATGGAATAAGGTGAAAACTGTAGAGTTGGGAGGGGGAAAACCCAGCAAATTTCTATCTTTTTCCTACCCTACATGTCCAGTTAGGGAAAAAAAACCCTACTAAATGCTGGGCAGTGAGTGAGTGAGTGAGTGAGTGAGTGAGTGAGTGAGTGAGCGAGCAAGTGAGGCTCTGAGCACCCTGAGGTGAGAGAGCACAACCATCAGGGCTTCAATGAAAAGGTGACTTTTGGATAGGGATTCTAGTAGGCTGTGAGGAAGTTCCTCCCTCCTTACACACAGGCAATCCTTCACTTGTCACAGGTGCCCCCGAAGCCCATGGAATAGTATGCGTGGGCAGAGTCCAGGAAGAGGACCAACCACCGTCAAGTTCACCAAAACACATTCCTTTACCACCTTCCCTTTCCTGAACTCAAGCACTGATATCTAAGTGGCTTGTTCTTGGTGAAAGATACCAGGGCCAGTTCCCACCAACCCTGGCTTCTCTAGGGTTAATTTTCTTCCTGACCACATCCCTTTCCTTTAGGAATGCTAGTCTACTTTGAATTCATGTTTTCCCCAAACTAATTAACACTTTACTTCACAAAGCGACTGCAGAATGTACTGCAAATGCACAGGTTATTTGTTGAACCACTGATATGGTATTTCACATCTATGTCTTCACCTACACATTCATGAACTCATCTGTCCCATCATCCATCTACCATTTATCCTTTCACCTTCCTACCTACCTAACCACTAACCCTACACTTACCTACCTGATGGGAGATGTCATTTTGTAAATATGTTTCTCTTATTGGTTAATGAATAAACCACTGTTGGCCAATAGGAAAGCAAGATAGGCGGGACTAGGAGACAAGGAGGAAAGAGGAAGTAGTAGGGAGATCCAAGATGGAGGATGGAGAGAGAAGAATGCCAGTCTCTCCGGAAAGATAAGACCGCATGGAAATACTTAGATTAATAGAAATGGGTTAATATTTAAGACAGAGCTAGCTGATAAGAAATTATACTAACTGGCCAACAGCATAATATCAAATACGGAGTCTGTGTGTGTTAATTGGGGCTGGCAAGGCGGTGGGACCAGACAGGCAGGGAAAAACCTTACTCCTAACACCTACCCACCTTCCCATCTACCCATTCATCTCTCTGCTCACTAATTCACTAATCCATCCACCTATCTATCCACATGCCCACACATCCATCCATCCATCCATCCATCCATCCATCCATCCTTCCATCCATCCAGATCCCCTCCTGTCCAACCACCCATGCTTTCATCTACATCAATGCCAAATCTATTCATTGGGCCACCCACCCATCCATCTATCATCCCTCCATCTGTCCATTTGCTTACCCATTCAGCTAAAAATCTGACTACCTACTCATCTGTCCACCCACCAACTAACTAAGATATTCCAACTGAGGAAGCAGGATGTTCCATGTGTCTAGGCACTGTGTGAAATATTTGGTACATGGAAGTTCATAAAACATATGAAAGGTTTGCTATCATGGAACTCACGTGGTATGTGTTATATAGGAAACAATCTGTAAACACACAGACAATGAATCAAACTGACAAGAGAGGGTAGCAACTAAGGCTAAAAAGATAAAGTAGAAATGCATTAGAAGAGTTAAATGAAAAATCATGAGTGCTTGCCTGGGCCCGGCCTGTCTGTTGTTCCCTGAGGAAATGTGTCATTCTTTGGATGGAGAGAGTTCTCAGTAAGGGAAATCACCTGCTGGCATTGACCTTGTGTCCCTCCTTCCAGGTGCAGAGGCTGAGTGACCAGATCATGGAGACTCTGCTTGGTGGGCTGCTGGCTTTTGGCATGGCGTTTGCTGTGGTTGATGCCTGCCCCAAGTACTGCGTCTGCCAGAACCTGTCTGAGTCACTGGGGACCCTGTGTCCCTCCAAGGGGCTCCTCTTTGTGCCCCCCGACATTGACCGGAGGACGGTGGAGCTGCGCCTGGGTGGCAACTTCATCATCCACATTGGCCGCCAGGACTTTGCTAACATGACAGGGCTGGTGGATCTGACCTTGTCTAGGAACACCATCAGCCACATCCAGCCTTTCTCCTTCCTGGACCTCGAGAGTCTGCGCTCCCTGCACCTGGACAGCAACCGGCTGCCCAGCCTTGGGGAGGACACACTCCGGGGCCTGGTTAACCTTCAGCACCTTATTGTGAACAATAACCAGCTGGCTGGCATTGCTGATGATGCCTTCGAGGACTTCCTGCTGACCTTAGAAGATCTGGACCTATCCTACAACAACCTCCACGGATTACCCTGGGATTCGGTACGGCGCATGGTCAACCTGCACCAGCTGAGTCTGGACCACAACCTGCTGGACCACATTGCCGAGGGAACCTTTGCAGATCTTCAGAAACTGGCCCGCCTGGACCTCACGTCCAATCGGCTGCAGAAGCTGCCCCCAGACCCCATCTTTGCCCGCTCCCAGGCCTCCTTGTTGACTGCCACGCCCTTTGCCCCACCCCTGTCCTTTAGTTTTGGGGGAAACCCACTGCACTGCAATTGTGAGCTTCTCTGGTTGCGGAGGCTGGAGAGAGATGATGACCTGGAGACCTGTGGATCCCCTGGAGGCCTCAAGGGGCGCTATTTTTGGCATATTCGTGAGGAGGAGTTTGTGTGTGAGCCCCCTCTCATCACACAACACACACACAAGCTTCTGGTTCTGGAGGGCCAGGCAGCCACACTCAAGTGCAAGGCAATCGGGACCCCAGCCCCTTGATCCACTGGGTTGCTCCTGATGACCGCTTGGTGGGAAACTCCTCCAGGACTGCTGTGTATGACAACGGCACCCTGGACATTCTTATCACCACCTCTCAGGACAGCGGAGCCTTCACCTGCATTGCAGCCAATGCTGCAGGCGAGGCCACGGCTACAGTGGAGGTCTCCATCGTCCAGCTCCCACACCTCAGCAACAGCACTAGCCGGATGGCGCCCCCCAAGTCTCGCCTTTCGGACATCACGGGTTCCAGCAAGACCAGCCGGGGAGGGGGAGGCAGTGGGGGTGGGGAGCCTCCCAAAAGCGCCCCGGAGAGGGCTGTTCTTGTGTCCGATGTGACCACCACATCTGCCCTGGTCAAGTGGTCTGTCAGCAAGTCAGCTCCCCGAGTGAAGATGTATCAGTTGCAGTACAACTGCTCAGACGACGAGGTACTGATTTACAGGTGAGCCAGCCACTGCAGTGTGGTCAGGTGGGGCAGGGGCATTGCCGGGGAGGGGTGGTACACCGTGTACACCTGTTTCCATGTCCCTTCTCTGCAGAGGTGCCTGTGGGGATCCTGGGCCACCTATGCCTCTGCTACAGGTAAGAGGCTCCCACCTGGGTGATTGAGGAAGCATGAATACGGGAGGACCGTGTCTCCCGGAAGTGGGCAGAGGTGTGAAGTTATATGGCAAGATACTTCTGAGCTCTTTGCCAGGAGAGCAGGGCACAAAAACTGAGTCATTGGGAAACCGGTGGCTGAACGTTCTCTGGCTCCTAGCAGTCATGGCGAAAAACTGTCAGCCCAGAAATAGTTGAGAATGGAGTCCAGGTTCTCCACTTCTGTAGCAAGTAGTTTATTCAAAGTAAGTCAGTGTGTGTGTGTGTGTGTGTGTGTGTGTGTGTGTGTGTGTGTGTGTGTGGTGTTTCTGCTTACTGAAATCCAGTCTTTGTAGAACATTAGGTGAGTAGCTTTTCCTTGTCCCACCACGCAGCTCTACCATGATGGTTTTAGGAAGGGCCCCTGTTTATACCAGGCCAGAATGATGTGAGTGGTCCAGCTACACCATTTTTGCATCTCCATCACTTGCACTAGTGACCTCAGCTGGCTTGGCTGCCTTAGTTCCCATGGCACTAAACATTTTCATGTTGACTTAACATGAAATGTTTCATGTGAACAATTAGCCTTAAACCACTGGAATTTTAGGTGGCTTCTCTTTTTTTCAGTAATAAAAGCAACACAATGATGAACATTTTTTTTTGTACCAAAATAAAAATACATTTGGTGAAATGCCAATGATTCTCTTAGCATATTCTCCTTGGGGTTGAACTGCTGGTTTAACAAGTCAATTATAGCACTTGAATACTTATCTCCTCTCCCTTAGGTGGTACCTGACAATGTCCTTCATGATCACAGCTCTCTCAACACTGAGTGTGCAACGCCTTTTTATCTTTATCAGTTACAGAGGTGGAATATGGACCTTGTTTTAATTTACATTTCTTTCATAGCTTGAGAGGCTGACCTTTTGAAAAAGAAGTGTGTTTTCTTCACTTGTGGATTTGTTATGTGGTGTTGACTTTGATAAAAAGCAGAACAGCAAAAGGTCATCAGCTGTGTGTCTGGCTTGGGCATGGATTGGTGAAAGACGTGAGATGTGAGGGTGCAGAGATGAGCTGGGCACACAGGCAGCAGCATGGCCATGTCACTTGTATCAAGATGTCACCTCCTACCCTCACCAGGGTCTCATAAACACCTGGAGGGTCAACAGGTCTTAGGGCTGAGTTGCTGTTATTGTTCAAGGGAAAATTCCAATTTATTCTCTCAGCTGACTGGGAATCTGGAGAGTCAAAATAAAATTAAAGTGCCAAGCCAGGTGTGGTGTGTAGGTCTTTAACAACAGTGCCTTGGGAGGCAGATTCAGACAGCTCTCTGGGAGTTGAAGGCCCCCCTAAGTGTCTTAGTGCTGTGAAGAGACACGAGGACCATGGCAACTCTTATAAGAAGAAGCATTTGATTGGGGCTGGCTTACAGTTTCAGAGGTTTAATTCATTATCAGCATGGTGGGGGGCATGGAGGCATGCAGGCAGACATGGTGCTGGAGAAGCAGCTGAGAGTTCTACACCTAGATTTGCAGACAGCAAGAAGAGAGAAAAAGACTGGACCTGGCTTGAACTTTTGAAACCTCAAGTGCACCCCCAGTGACACACTTCTCCAACAAGGCCACACCTCCTCAATCTCCAAATAGTGCTGCCAACTGGGAAGCAAGTATTCAAAAGCCTGAGACAACCATATGTTACGAGCAGAATTTTCCCGCAACCGCCACCTCCACCGTGCAGCCAGTCCCGCCACCACGTGAGCCCCAAAAAACACGCTGAGACTCTGTATTTGATACAAACTGTTGGCCACTTATATCATTGTTTATCAGCCAGCTTTGTCTTAATGATTAACCCATTTCTACTATTCTAAGTATTTCCATGTGGCTCATCTTACCAGAGAGCAGCGGCCTGGCATCTGGTCTCTCCAGGCTCTACATACTGACTCCTCCTAACTACTTCCTCTTTCCTCCTCCTAGTCTCCTAGCCCCGCCCATCTTGCTTTCCCATTGGCCAAACAGTGCTTTATTGATTAACCATTATGAGAAACACATTTACAGTATAACATCTCCTATCAACCATAGTCATCTATCAACCATCTATCTATCATCTATCTATCTATCTATCTATCTATCTATCTATCTATCATCTATCTATCTATCTATCATCTATCCATCATCTATCTATCATCTATCTATCTATCATCTATCTATCTATCTATCTATCTATCTATCTATCATCTATCATCTATCATATCATCTATCTATATCTATGTATCTATCATCTATGTATCTATCTATCTATCTATCTATCATTTATCTATCATCTATCCATCATCTATCTATCATCTGCCATCATCTATCTATATCTATCATCTATCTATCTATCTATCTATCTATCTATCTATCAATCAACCATCTATCTACTTCTATCACCTGTCTGTCCATCTGTCTCATCTATCTACAAAAGATGTGAGCCAGTTTCTTTTATCTGTTTCCTATCATGGCCACCTGGCCTACCAGAGGAAGCCCTAAGCAGTAGGGCCATCTAATCTTGGATCTAAACCTCCAGAACCATGAACTCAGGAAACCTGTTTTCTTTATAGCAGTAATCACTCTGAGCATTTCTTCATTATCACAAGAAGCTGTAATGATACACTGTAGTTTGAATCCTCACTTCTGGCTACAGTTCACAAGCTGAGCCTCTGTGGTTGTACTGAAGGAGTTCATAGTAAGAGAGGGAGAGCCCAAGAGAGGCACTGGACTTTTTGAAATATGCATCTTTCCTCTGAGAAAGAAGAAACGGCAGTGGGTTACACAGTGACTCTCTGCTGTGTTCATGTCTCAACAAGGATAGACACAAAACAGTGTCAGGGAGACTGGACTGGACTAGAGGCAGGCATAAATGAGGAGCACACATAGCACTGTATCCAGAAAAGCATCTACCTGTCACCTGTCCATCACTATCGTCTACCTGTTATCTACCATCTTTCTACACATCTGGAAAAAGTTAACATATCACCTGTTATTACCTACCGCCCTACGTGTCATCTACCATTGTCTATGTACTTACTATTATCTATCATTGTCTATCTGCCTATCATCTGTCTTGATCATCTATTTGCTTCAGGAATACATTGTAATTACAGTCACACAAATCCAAGGTGTGGAGAACTGCCTTTGCTTGGAATTGTTGGCCAGGCTTGATGTTGTTGCTCACAAGGACATTGTCTGCAATGTCACAAGGACATTGCAGCCATAGGCTACTAGGCGTTGAAGGCCTCCATAGCTATATCAGAGAAACACTGCTTGGGTCAGGAGAGGTTGTGACTCTGGAGCCAGTCAGGCTGGCCAGAGCACAGCTGTACTATGCTCAATCCAAAATGGTCCAGCATAGAAATGAGATTCTGGAAGCTTCTGTGAGCTTAGGTAAAATTGACCTTGAAGATGAAAGGACTTAGAAAGAAATCCCAGCTCCTTTGATGTATTTAAAGAATTTATGGGCAGAAGAGGGGAACATGCATGCACAGGTACATGTATAAGCACATGCATGTACCCCTGGACACACACACACACACACACACACACACACACACACACACACACACACACACACACACACACACACACAGGAATAGGCACTAGCCCATCACAAGAATAAAATCCCTCCAGCACCACCCTGCGCACTCACGCCTCTCTGACTGTGGAGGGGCTGGCTGGCTTTGCCTCCCTCTTCTCCTGCAGCGTCTGTACTCACTGCCCCATCCATGGTCACTAGTATGTCTGACACATACAGGCTACAGATTCCAGACGTGAGCAACGGAAGGGAAACAGACCTCAGAGCTGAACTGTGCCAGCCTTAGCACCAGCCATCAAAATCCGGGAGCTTCTAGGGCTCCAAGAGGCCCCAGCTAAGTCCTACCCGGTGATACTAGAAAGGGGGTGTAGGAATTTCTAACTGAAGAGACACAATCTTCCCAGACTGTGTCTCTTCTTAAGCAGAACAGCATGGTTTATGCTGCCTGCATTTACTGTGCAGGGCCCTGTGGCCTGATGTTAAGACCTCCCAGACACCTTTGCTCCAGAGCCAGAGGTCAGAGCCAGCGAGCATTGTAGGGGCTCAGAGAGTCTAGCCTGACCTGGACCCATGTCACGAACATGCACCCAAAGGCACCACAAGGTTCCAGCAAACCCCAGGGTAGCTGTGAACAATATCTGATGCATGAGACTGTAAGCCACACCCCAGAATTACTGCAAAGATGGGGCCAGTCCTGCGTTTCTAAGGAAATCTTCTGTCATGTAAGATCTCTTGTTACCAGATGTCACTGATGCTCTCCAGGTACTTTTCTCCCAACAGCAGCTGCACAGCCAAAACCCTACAGGCAACGCGGGGACACTGTGCTCCTTCAGTCCTCAGTGCTATCTGGCTCACTTCCTGTGTGACTGAGAAAGACTGACAGGCACATCTCTCATCAACAGGGCCAGAACTGTCAGGAATGGGGACCCCCGGAGGGGAGAGCAGTGAACATGGGCAGAGGAGGAACAGCCCCTCCCTACCTAAAAAGAGCAACAACCCGTCTGTCTCAGCTGAGCTTCATCTTTGGTGTGACATGGAAAGTGCCCGGCATGCCATTTTCTGCCCAAGTGACATTCACAAACACTTGTCTCTAAGAGCTGTCAGGAACATCTGTCAACAGATGAGATGCTGGAACCATTCTGGGAGGGCCAGGGAGCAGCCAGCTTGCTGCCTAAAGCTCAGTGGGGCCAGCCAGGCTCCAGGCTTGCCTTTGTGCTGTGTGTGATGTGGCCAGCATCTCAATGTAGAGACAAGAGGGGCCTTGGGTTGGGGACAAGCACAGAAGCCCTTCCTGCTCTATCAGTGCTAGGCTGTCAGAGACCTCATCTGTGGACCGTGCGGCTGAGCTGCTCAGGGCTCAGGGTGGATTTGTTGTGTTGCTTAACTTACCAAGGTAACTTAAGGAGGGTTTGTTCTTACAGTTTGAAGGTCCAGTCCATCTGGTGGGGAATCCGGTGGGGAAGGCTCGGCGCCGGAGTGTAAGGCAGCTGGTCGGATTGTAGCCACAGTCAGGAAGCCGAGAGAGATGAATGCTGGTGCTCTGCTTGCCTTCTCCTCTTTATTAAGCCCAGGGTTCCAACCCACTGAATGGTGCTGCATACATACAGGTCTTCCTGTAGCTTTAGTTAGACCGTTCCAGAAACTCCCTCAGAGAACCCAGAGATGTATCTCCTAGATGACTTTAGATCTCATCAAACTCACACTCAACACTAACCTTCATACCTTCATGCCTGTTGTTGCTCTGTCCCCCACCCAGAGAAGGGACATAAAGGAGAGGTCTACTCTGCCAGGGCACTATCTGGCTGTATCTCAGGGAACCCTGCTCTCGCCACCTGGAAAATTCACCCATGACTTTGGAGATAAGGAAATCAGATAGATAGTGGCATTTCTTCCCTGAAGAGAGAGGACCGTGTGCAGTCCTGTGCCCGTGCTGAGGACTTGCTGATGTCCCTAGGCAGGCTGGCTTCTCCTGAAGGGTGGGTGGACACCACAGGTGGAAGAAAAGGGATAAGTGACCGGAAGCTGGAGAGACAAGGTGGCCACATCAGAGCCAGCCTTCCTGGGGCTCTGTAGTTTTACAGCTTCTCTCGCTATTGAAGTCAGGAACTCACAAGGAGACGGGATGGGAAGGGTAAGAGTGGGCCATCTTACCAATGCCCTCAGATGTCCCTGAAGGCTGGGGCATGGGCCAGGCATTCACTGCAGCCTGTTTTGGGGGGAGGGTCTAGGGATTGTTCTGCTCAGTATCTCTTCCCCACAATTTCAAGTGCCAGAAATGTTGGCACAAGGAGGGAAGGAAGATGCCAGCCTGAACCTTGGTTCTACCCAGAACTCCCCCACCCCAGGGCCACTTAGTAGAAAATCTGGGCAGGGTGTGGCTGTCTGAAATTCAGTGTGTCAAGTGGTTATAATGGCAAAGACCGAGTTTCCAGAGGCCTCACAGCAGCAGCAGAAGACATGATGAGCAAGGGGACTCACCCATACACCTCTTATTTAAGAAAAGTCCAGGGAAAAAAAGGGTTCTGCCTTTCTGGGTTGCCTAGTCACAGAGGACCCGGCCCCCTTCCGTCTTTTGCTGTTAGCATCCTCGGCTCAGTTTTTGCCTTTAAGGTCACCTCCTAACACAACATGTCTGCTGGAGCACAAGCTGCCAAATGCCCCTTTTATGTAGAGGGAACAACAGAAAGCAAGATAAAAAAGAGAAAACTGGGATATTTGCCAGAAGACTCAGTCATTACCTTCCATTTACATTGCATGGGCACACATTTCTGCAGAGCTAGGTGCAGTGCCCCTTCAAAAAACGGAGAAGATGCAGGGCTAGCTAGTACCCCTGAAGCCTTTGGCTTTTCCCAGACTCATTTACTAACCCTTGGCCAAAGGCAACATGTCACTGCCCTCAGTCCTACTCAGTTCATCTGAAAAATGGGAATAGATTCTTTCCCACATGTTTATAGTCTGGGTTGGAGGAGGAATTAAATCAAGAGTTGGAATGAGGATGCTTCATAGTCAACCAAGAAGTACTAGAGAGAGAGATACTGAGATTGGGGAGGACTGGGACCGGGAAGCCCAGAACCCAGTGAATTGAGCAAGAGATACCAGGATGAAGTCAAGAAGTACTGTCGTTGGGGACATGCCCCATTCCCTCTTGCCTGTTTGCCAGGCTGACTCTCGTGCCTCCAGTTTGAAGTAAAGCTGATCTGACGAGGGATCAGGGACTGAAGTCTGCCTGGTCAGGTATGTTTTCCCGAAGGCTCTTTCTCTGCTTGTCATCCCCTTGCTCTAGAAGAGCCTCTGGGTTTGGGTTAGGGTTAGGGTTAGGGTTAGGATTAGGGTTAGGGTTAGGATTAGGGTTTGGGTTAGGGTTAGGGTTAGGGTTAGGGTTAGGGTTTGGGTTAGGGTTAGGATTTGGGTTAGGGCTATGGCTAAGGTCAGGTCGGCTAGGAACATCATTGCAGTTGGGAGTGACTCTGCTTCCCTCTCTTCTGAAATGCATCGCCCCCCCCCAGTAACAGTAACCCAGAGAACTGGACCCATGGTACCCACGCATGTTTTACTGTATGGAGGTGATTGAGCCTGAAGGAGCATCAGGGACTTGGGGACAGTGCTGTTGGCCTCAGCCACCAAAGCAGTACCAAACACCAGCTACCAGCCTGATGGCTAGCCTTTGCCAGGTATGTTCACAGGCTTCTTTGAGACCCCTGGCACATGCAGGCATCAGGCAGGCAGGCATGGCATCCAGGCTCGCAGACCTCTGCCTGATGTCCTCTAGCACTGAGCCTCTGACCTCGACTGTACTTCAGGACCTTGGTTGCTGTGTCATCCACCATGGTCTACTGAGTTGGCTCAGGCTGGCATCTGATGTCCTGGTCTCTAAGGCTGGGATCATGGTATCGTGTCATGGAATACCAGGGCATCAGGGGTTTCGATGGTATTGACCTATAGAGCGTTTGCAATCCATGTCTGGGGTGGCTCCCTATCTTCTGGAGAGAGAAAAGCCAGAGCTTCTGGTCCAGCCCCATTCTACCATGTGTTTCACACCCTGGCTCTGAGACTACAGCCTGGACAGTGTGGGGAACTGTGGGAAGAAAGACGCCATGCAGAGCGGCCTTGGGAGCACCTACCTTACCCCTTGGCTGAGTGTGAGCGGCCAATACAAGGGTGGGGGCAGGGCTCTCCTCCCTTTCCCTGTTGCTCTGGTTTCATTTCTGTCCATATGAGAAAATAATACGACAAAGGCAGCTATAAGTTGTTGTGATTACAGTGTCAGGATATAACCCTCATTGCAAAGAAGTCAAGGCAGTGAATATTTACTGAGTATCTGGTCAGTCACCAGCCCTGTTGTAACAAAAATATTCAAGTCCTGGTCTTGCAGAAGCTTTTGGACTTATGAAGGAGGAGAAGGGAGGGAGAGAGTTTAAAGTCCAGGGTGGTGGATGTGGCTCAGTTGGTAGAGTGTCTGCCTAACATGCCCAAAACTCGGGTTTAACCCCCAGCATCAAAAAAGAAAAAAAATCTCAAAAAACAAAACAAACAAACAAACAAAAATCCAAAAGACAGAGAGGGAGGAAGGAAGGAAGGAAGGAAGGAAGGAAGGAAGGAAGGAAGGAAGAAAGAAAGGAAGGAAGGAAAGGAAAGAGGAAGGAAGGAAGAGATATGGAGTATATGTATGCCTCTAATCCTAGCACTCAGAAAGCGAAGGCTGGAGGATTGGGGGTTCACAATCATCCTCAACTCTACATTGAGTTCAGTCATCCTGGGCTACATAAGACGTCTTAATTTTTTGTTTTTTAAAAAAAAGAAATAAAAACTTGTTTTAGGGGCTGTAGAAGCTCAGAGGTTAAATACATATACCAGCCATGCAGGATTTAGGCTTGGTTCTCCACATCCTTGCTGGGCAGATCACAAAGGGTTGGAACTCCAGCTACCGAGGATCTGCCGCCCTCTTTTGGCTTCTGAAGGCACTGCACTCACATGCACACACACACACACACACACACACACACACACACACACACACACAGCATACATAAAATAAATCTTAATTTTCTCTTTTTTAAATGTGCACTAGGAAAAACAAAGCACAGGGACAGCTTTTGAGATAGCCCGTGGCCATCGTTTTATGTGGGTGATCAGGGATGACCTCTTAGAGGGGTGACACTGGAACAGAGGCCTGAAGGGAGAGAAAGATCCTGGCAGAGGAGGCCATGCCTGCAAAGGCCCTTGGGTAGGAGTGTGCTTGTCCTGTCGAGAGGCAGCAAGGACTCCAGGGTGTCTGGGGCAGAGTGGAAGGGAGTGAGTTGGGGTGTGGCAGGACTACATTTGGTAGGACCTCAGAGGCCAGAGCAAGGCTTGAGTGTTATCCTGCAGGAGGCAGGGACCATTGGGGACTTGAAAGCAGGATGGAGGCTTGCTGTGATGAAGAATAGAGAAAATGGATGGGGTAAATTAAGGCGCCTGCCATGTCCTTCAACATCCACACACATGCAAAGGCCACTTGTGTGTGACGTGGAAGGCTGTGCCGAGGCTTCCGGCAGGCGCCTGGCTATGTCTGTCTGTCTGTCTGTCTGGGCACCTTACAGAGGCCCAGAAAGGCTCCGCATGGGGACCAGGCACTAAGACTTCCCATTGTGTAGCTGAGCCTCCCACTGCATCGCTGACCCAGCTCCTCTGCCAGTGTGCCCCACCACCAGTCTCTCCTCCATGTTCTTCTCATCCTGATGACAGGTCTTTTTATAGGGTTTCATGTAGCTCAGCCTGGATCCAACTTTCTATGTAGCTAAGGATGACCTTCAAATTCTGGGTCTCCTCGGAAATGCTGGGATTGCGGACATGTGTGTGGCCACACCGGGTCTATGTGGTGCTGGGGGTAGACCCTCCAGAGCCTTCTGCATGCTACACAACCACTCCCCTCACTGAGCCACATCCCCAGCAGCACCGCTCATCATTATTTATGATACTGTTTAATTAGCTCATTAGGCAGGCCGCAGCATTCTGACAGCCTTTCGCTTTCCCTAGCGGCTAACGGCCTTTGTGTTAGTATCTGGCCTGATGATAGAGGTAGCTATTACAGGGTATGAAAGTAGCCTGGGAGCAGGGGCTCGGTGACCTGTGAGCTATCCCTGAAGACATATGAACAGAGTGGGCTTTTGAGGTTCTGGGCATAGGGACAGGATCTGGAAGTTACAATGGCGATAGGGTGGCAGCTGGCCCTGAACGCCAGAGAGATATTTTTACCACCCATCAAAATGCCTCCCCGTGCTCACTGAGCTGGTGCCAAGGCTGCTCCCAGCTTGTGCTTCTCCCCCGGCTTTGACTGCTGCCAAGAAGGTCTGAGTGGCAAAGCTTGGAAAACTCCGTGTGGGTGTGGCTGGAAGGCAGCAAGTCTCCCTCCCGAAGGGGCCTGGAAGCTTCCGGGTTGTGACCTATGGCTCAGACTAGGGCCTCCTTGATTGGTGCAGCCACCTTGGACTTGTTTCTTCTGGCTTGAAAATGGGACTTGCTGTAAATTTCACAGCCTGGAAAACAACCAGAGTAAGAACGAGGGAGTTAAGGTTATCCACCCCAGCCTTCTCCCTTACTGCCCCCACACCCATACTATCCACCCCAGCCTTCTCCTTTACCCCCACTATCCACCCCAACTTTCTCCTATACCCCCATTGTCTACCCCAGCCTTCTCTTTATCCCCCACTATCCATTCCAGCCTCCTCTTTACCCCCCCTACTATCCACCGCCTCCCCCCCCCCATTGCTGTGACAGTCCCTATATGAAGATGAGTTCCAAGTGCCAGGCCAGGCCCCACCTCATGAGGTCTGATGAGGTTTCTTTGGGGAGGTTTGCCCAGCATGGGACCTGACATATACCCTACAGTTCATCATAGTCTCTGATCTCCCAAGAAATGGGATTTGAACCCAGGCCTGCCACGGTTGGCAGTGTAAGAGAGACGTGAAGAGTGAGGGGAGGGCGTTGTTGTGAGGTGGAGCTTGCAGATGACATGTTTAAGTCAAGGCCATGGACTCCACTCACTTTCACATGGTTCTCCTCCCTATTCCCTTCCCCCAGAATTAGCATCCATTGCCAGTGGAGATGCCAGGGGAAAACAGGACGCTTGAGCCCAGCCGACTCTCCCGCCATCCACTCATAGAGAGGTAGAAGGTGGGTGGGCACTTGAGAGGGGTTGCAGTTAGACAGCTGAAAGCACTTTGCAGGTAGTGCTGGTGCTATTTGGGGAACAAAGCTTTGAGTTGAGAGCAGAACGTGGCTTAGAGGACTTGGAAGATCCCGCCCGAGTCCCACAGGTGCGTGTCTTCTCACACAGAAAACCGACAGGCAAGCCCTCAGATGTTCTGATCCATAACTTACTGTTCCGTCACTGCCTCCAAGCAGACTGAAGAAACCAGGCCATGTCTTGACCCTAACAACAGGCAGACTTGGTGTAGAGGGTGGAGACTCCATGAGCCATTTCCCCCAGAGTGGCCCCAGCTTTTCTACGCTAGCATCAAGGGCCAGGATGGCAAGAAAGGCTGAGGGCAGCATCATAGATCTCTGCCTGGGAGTTTCTGACATGAGGGTGTCTGCAGAGGGAGTAACTGATAGATCACAGCTGGGCTGTTGACCTTGAGTCTTAAACAAAGCGAGGAATAAAAGGTCATATTTACTCCATCAAAGCCCTGGGAGCCGTGGATGAAGACGTCAGTAAATCACCCTCTGCCAGGAGCTGCTGCTCTGTCTTCCAGCCTGTGGTGGGCTTCCCGTGGGCAGAGGGGTAGGAAAAGAAGATTAGGACCTGTGGGGGCTCTGGGTGTCAGTGATGCTGAAAAGCCCCTCCGCTTCAGTCTCCTCACAGAGACACGATCCCCCCAGTGGCCAACACCGCTGTCTTCCTCTTTGCTCTCCACCTTGTTTTTTGAGACACGGTCTGTCATGAAACCTGGAGCTTCACCAAAGGTCTAGACTGACTGATTAGTGAGCCTCAGGGACCGACCGCTATGTCCCTACTCCATTCTGTTCTGTCTGTGTGCTGTGAACACGTGGATAACTTACCTGTGAGACGGGCATCTTCTGAGAGGTCAGGAAGGAGCAGAGGCAGGAAAGGACAGTGTAGAGCAGATGGATGCACCCTGGGCAGCTCCCCTTAAGGACATGGTTCCAAATGCACACTCCTTATGGACTCATGGCTGACCACAGCCTCAGCAGCTTTCTCTTGCCTAGTAACCCTCATAGCCAATGTGCAAAAAGCTATTTCACAAGCAGAAGGCTGAGGCTCTGGGAAATGAAATAGCTTGAGTGTTAGACCCTGTGTGTATTTGTAGTTGGTGACCTACTGACCTAGGCCCCAGGCAGCAACAGTTCCCTGCTAACCAGCTCCTGGTGACATGCTTGCAGAATTCTAGAACAGCAGAAGTGGGTGAGGCACAAAGTGTGCAAGTGATGTTTTCCAGGTCACATGGCAGTCACAGAAGCTTCTCAGACAGAGCGTCCTTGGCCGGGTCTGAACATAAGGGTATGGGGTGGGTAGGGTCATCCTCCATCCTCCTCCCACTAGCTTTCCAGGACAGCCCCTGGATGAGACAGGCATGTCTCCTGCTGAGGTCTCTCGCCTCCACAGCCTTATTCTGCCCCAGCCATGGACAGGGAGTTGGAAGATCAGTAGAAACACAGCAGTGCTGAGTGGGTTTCTCCTGCCTACCAACAGGAGAACCTCTGCGGGTGAGGCAGAGGAAGGGCCAGATGTCAGGAATCCCAGTAGTCCCTATAGCAGCTTCAGTGAGTGCCCCATCCCTTACCCATGCCCACTGTCCTCCTTATGAAACGACAGCTCATATTTCTGAGCATTCGCAAGAGAGTGCTGGGTGTAAGTGAGGAGGAAATAGCAGGCTTCCCCAGTGCTTCTGTGGTCCTGTTAACATCCATCCATCCAGGCCCAGAGAACCAGCAGACCATAGCACAGGATCTGAACTTGATCTTCAGATAGCCTGCAGATGGTATCATGGCTGTTTTACAGTATGTGTTAGGGGGGGTGAATGCTGGTTTGTGTGTATAAGTGCCCATGTATGTTTCCATGTGCATGCATGTGTATAAATGTGCATGTGGGCGTCAGAAGTAAACTTCAGGTGTCCCTCCTCAGGGACAACCATTCACCTTTCTTTTTTTAAAGATGTGTTTTTATTTCTGTGTATGTCTGTATGTGTGCACGCCACATGTATGTTGATGCCCATAGCAGCCAGACAAAGGCATCGGCTCCCTGGGATCTGGAATTACAGGTGGTTGTGAATCACCCAACAGGGTGCTGGGAACCAAACTCGGGTCCTCTGCAAGAGCAGCAAGCACTCTTAACCACTGAGCTGCCTCCCTAGCCCTTCTTCCTTTTATTTATTTCTGAAAGGGGGTCTCTGCTTGGTCTGGAACTTGCCACCAGGGCTATACTGGCTGACCAGCATGTCACCATGACCAGCATTTTGTTGCTGTAAAGAAACAGTGATCTGTTCTGATAACTGAACCCAGACTTCAGACCTTGCTAAACACAAGAAACTTTTGTGATGCTTTGGGCCACTCAGGTCTTTTCAACAAGCCTCGATTTCTGATTTCCTCATCTGTTCATAGGGATGATAGTCCCCCTCTACACATAGCTAAAGGGATTAAATTAACATGGGCAAAACATTCAGAATGGTTTGACATTAGTAAGCATCTAAATGTCCGTGTGTGTTACGTGTGTTATTTCCTTTATGACTGTTGTCAGTCACCCTTCATACTGAAGATGCTTCCTGACAAGCTTTAATTCTGCCTGCTGATGTTTAGTTTAACACAGTGCTGCTTCCCCTTGGTGTCTGACGACAGCTGGTTACAAGACACCTCTCGAACACTCCAAAATTCACATTCAAGTCCATTATAGGCATGTAACCCGCACAGTGCCTTGGCACAGTGCAACTTCTCCCTGTACATAGCTTCCAACGCTGAATACAATGTCAGAGCTGTCTAAATCATTGGAGAACTATTTGTTTCAGGAATAGTGACCAGAAAAAATATATCTAGGATCTGAGGATGTAGTTCAGTGGGCAAAGTGTTTGTCATGCAAGAATGAAGGCCTGAGTTTGGATCCCTATAATCCATGTAAAAATCTGGGCACAGCAGAGAGTGTTTGTAACCCCAGCACCAACAAAACAGAGACAAGAGACCCTCCCCAAGCCTTCTGGGTAGCAAGAGTGCTTGCTCTAAACCATCAGCAGGCTTGAGGTTCAAGTGGAAAGCAATAAAGACACCTGACACCCGACTCCTTGCCCAGGCTCCCAAGAGCTCCTTACATTCCACACACACAAAAGAGACAACACACACATTGACATATATTCAGAATTATTTGTTCAAGTACTTCTGGGGCATAATGTACTGAATTTGGAGACAAAGCACCTGAAGATGCAGAGGGGTGAATGACTTGTCACACTGGCCAGGCCACATTGGACTGGATGGTGTTGAAGGGGTGGCCTATCGACTTGAGGTTGTTTCTCCAGCTGTTGGGAGGAAATAACCCCCTTTGGGGCTCATGGGTACAACATGAATAATAAAAACCCAGAGACAGATACTGGGGTTCAAGCTTAAGAACAGAAAAGCAAAGCAACCACCATGAGAGAATGATTACCTCTACCAAGTTTGGTAGAGGGTAAATACTGCTAGAGCGTTAATACTGCATGAGCCCCTGAACTCCTGTCTTATACACCTCTTTAGTGCTTGGAATAAGGCCTGTACTACCACTGCCCAGCCTTTGTGGTTAGCTAGTGTGACCTGACCACTGGAGTTAAAGGCATGCACCACCACTGCCCAGCCACCATGTCTGTGTCTAGCTTTACATTCTAATCTATTCTGATCTTCAGGCAAGTTTTATTAGATCATAAACGATACATGGGCCTGTAAAGCTGGAAGGCAGGCTGTCTGCCTTTGTTTAGTGAGACCAGTTTTTGTGGGCCTAAGATGTAGAGACTAGCCAGAGTGGGTGGTAAATGTGGGACCATGAAGGTGGGTAATAAGGATGCAAAAGCAGGAAATAAAGCAAGCTGCTCAACAGGACCTTACTAAATGAATGCCACAGCGTAGTGGGCAGAGGTGGTGTATCTCTGATGAAGGGAAAGGAGATAGAAGCTTTGGAATGGCTAGTTCTGGGGAGCTCTAGGGGACGAGACTGGAGGAAAAATGAAGACAAAAAGAGGTGTTTGTTGATAACTTTAAAAAAGCCAGGACTTCCTTTTAGATATAGACCAGTCACTTCCTCTAACACAAATCTGTATGTTTGCCTTTGTTTGGGTCCCTGGCAAATAACAGACTTTTCATCTTACTTACAGAGTAGCTGTATAAAGCCAGGAAGCCGCACTGTTGTAGCAGAACAATGCAATAATGTTTAATCCCATGTTCTTTCTACCATCCAATGTCATGTGTCACACTAGTAATGGTACTTGTTTCAAGGATACTGAGGCCATGTTGTCCCCTGTATAATCATGGTCAAATTTCTTCCTAGGCTAGTGCAAAACAGAAGGAGCATGTTGTGGATGCATTCCTGCTCCTGAAGGTTCACCACACATGACCGCCTTCCATCTGTTTACCAAAATGTAGCACTTAGACTTAGCTGCAAGAGATGCTGGCAGATATGGATGGAGATCGGAGACCTTGGGTATTAGTTACTTGACTTGTTACAGTGACTTCAGGAAGTAATGGCTTATTTTGACTCACAGTCTGAGGCTTTAGGACCTCAGAGAAGGGAAGGCATGGTGCCAGTAGAATAAAGTAGCTGGTCATGTTGTATCTGCAGAGAAAAAGAGATAACAGCTAGTGTTCTGCTGACTTCAGCTTTTTTTCAGTCTTGTACTCAAACTTGAGATGGAGTGTTTCCTAGGTGACTCCAAATTCTGTTAAGTTTACATTGGAGGTTAACCATTAAATCATGGAACATGGAACCAGAGAATGAGTTCTGGCACTCAACCTAAAGGCTTAACCTTTTAGGCTCAAGAGGCCTATTATTGGGAACCAACTATGCCATTAGGAAATAGTATATCTAACCTGCCATTGTCTATAGGAGGACACAGGGGTTCCCTCCAAAACATCAGAGGATGGGGGATCTGGGAAGAGGAGGGGCAGAGTATTGACTGATATGGACAGCAGATACCAGAGCTTTCCTTACCATATCTACATAAACACACACATACATGCAGAGATATACAAACATACACACATGGAGATACATATACATACACACATAGAGAAACACACATACATACATGCATAAATGAACACATGCACACACACATAATCACAATGATACTTCTCAAACACAACAACAACCCCCACATGTATAATTTTTATCTACACATATGCTCATACATACAAAGCCCTATATATCTATTAAAGGTCTTCAGATGCCTATGTAGTAATTCCCAAGGAAAAGTACCCCCAGTGCACAAATGAAATTTGGGAGCCCATTCTCTATGGAGGGATACTCTCTCAGCCTAAATACACAAGAGAGGGTCTAGGCCCTACCCCAAATGATGTGACAGACTTTGATGATCCCTTGTGAAAGGCCTCACTGGTGGGGGATATGGGAGGACTGGGGGGGGAAGAGGGAACTGGGATTGATATGTAAAATAAGATTGTTTCTAAATTAAATTAAAAGAAAGGAAGGAAGAAAAGAGGAGAGGGGAGAGAGAGAGAGAGAGAGAGAGAGAGAGAGAGAGAGAGAGAGAGAGAGAGAGAGAGAGAGAGAGAAAGGTAACTACTATCTGGAAAGATCTCAGACATTATCTCGGATCTGAGAGAATTCTATGAGAGACAGGGAGAAGGAGAGAGAGAGAAAGGAAATTGAAGCACTATTTAGACCTGTTCTGTTTTTGATAAGTACTTGGGTTATAGTTTCAAATTGTGTTTTAAAGCATGTGAGCTTAATTAAATATAACACTTTGGAGCATCTTAATTTAATTTAGTAATCTTAATTTAAAATAGTAATTCATGCTTTCTAACAGGGATGCTGCCAGCCAAGGTGCATGATTTTAAAATGGGCTGGAGAGATGACTTAACAGTTAAAAGCACTGGCTGCTCATCCAAAGAATCAATGTTCAATTCCCAGCACCCGCATGGCATCTAACAGCTATCTGTAACTCCAGTTCCAGGGGATCCAACACCCTCACATAAACATACATGCAGGAAAAACAGCAATGCATATAAAACAAACAAAACCCACTTCCATACTTCAAGAAATTTTCACAGAGATGGGACCCTGCGCGTTGCTGGCTGATATCATTTCTAACTCTTCGTTTTATGCTTGGGAAGGCTGGTCAGTGTGACCATGGGATCTGGCTTCTGTGAGGTTCACAATGGTGAATAACAGCAGAAGGTTGTGGGTGTGGCACAGGGATATTGGGCTCCTTAGTCATTTGTTCCCCACCCTCTGAGGTTATCCTGGAATCTTCTTCTACTTATCCTGCAAAGACCTTCTTCCTATAGGCCTTTGTGTCTCAACAAGGGGTGATTCTTCTCATAAAGAAGATTCAGCAATGTTTAGTGACCTTTGGTTCATCAGGACTTAGGCTGAATTCTGATAGAGGCAAGGGGAGCTGCAAAGTCTGTTGCAGAGTGAAAAGAAACATACCTGTTCCCTTCTAGGACTTATCATGGCATGTAGCAGAGAGCTATGGAATCCACACGCTGAAGGAGGTTAAGAAGCCATATTCTAGATTAGTGCCTCTCAGAGCACTACCTAGGAAAGGTAGTTTTTGTTGCAGACCAAAGATTTTAGAGGAACATAATTACAATATATTCTCAAAAAAAGCTATCATATGCTTTCACCGGACAGCCAGTGCTAAATCTCTGTAAAACATCAGTACTAATTCTTATGTTTGTGTTGTCTCTGATCATTGATCAGGGACAATTGTGGACCAACATTCATTTGTGTACTGTGTTTATATAATTCTCCTCCCTAGAGCAGCAGGGATGTGACAGCTTGGCTGGTATTGTCCATGGTTAGTGTCATTCTGTTTTAGCCCTCTGTGTCCTGACCACCTCTTTTAAAGGAGTCTTCTATACAGCCTTTGTTCCCCTATACTGTGTCTCCTTAAAATACTTCCCCTGGCAACCCCTTCTACTCAAGAAAACCACATGATTCCAGGTATGTAGGTCTATGAAATAGATATCAAATCAAATATTTATTGATAACAGTCCATCAAGAAATTGATTTTTCTACAATTCCTTCGTATGCACACAATTTTACCATGTGTTGAAGAGCAAAGCAAATTTGCATACTAATGAGATGGATATGCTTGTTTATTTTTAAATGAGGAATTAAATCTTGGCTGAATATTTGATACTGGAGGATGTGGAGCATCTTCAACATTTTTAAGAGTTGATTGATATTTTGATTTTGTAATCTACAATACTGAGAATGCCACTTTGCATAAATACATAATACAAAATGGCAGAAGGATATTTATGGCCATTTCAAAAGAAATTGACAGAAAATTTGCCCTAAACTCAAGCCAAAAAAAATCTTTTAATTTGAGTTTTCATGAAACTCAAGCCAACAACTCAAACAACAGATTTAAAATCAAACACAATACGATCTGAAGATGTCTAATTTGATACTTATATGCTGGGCAAGGATGGGAGGAAAATAAGTTATTGCTTTCTATAATTAAACCAGTATGTTTCAATAGAGCAGAAATCTCTGTATGTATAGTAAAAAATACTAAAATATACAATAGTCTAGTCTGAGGTGTTTCAGGGAGTTTGTTGGCTGTGCTTGATGTGACAGCTTGCACAGTATGGTGTGCACACATTGCATGTTCAGAATCAAGGCTCCAGTGTCATGGGATGCAGCATGGGTAAACGCTGCCAGCAACACATTTCATGCATGTGAATTAATTTTATATAAATTTGGGGCTGTTGTATGTTCAGAAACATTCATGTGTTGCCAAAACATTCATTACAGTCATGGTCAATTACATGTTGAATGACCCCATAAGGTGGTCATGACATGCAGGTTAAAGAATCACTAATAATTGCTATGTGGCTATGTACAGATGAGTGTAGGTGCCTGTGAAGTTTGGAAGAGGGTACTGGATCCCCTGTAGCTAAAGTCACAGGTGGTTGTGAGCTGCCCCTCATGGGGGTTGGGAACTGAACTCAGGTCCTCTACAAAAGCAGCATATTCTCTTAACTGCTGGGAAGTCTCCCAAGCTTTGAGATCTTAGCTTAAAAGTTAGGTTTTAGATTCTTCCTTCTGCCCCTCCAGGCTCTGACTGACTTGGGATGCTCTCAACTGAGCAGGAAAAGCTAGAGGGTGTTGAAGGCAGGGAGATAAGGATGTAAGCAGTAGTCTAGGCTGGAATCTCTGGTGAGGAACTTTGATGGCCACTTGTGAGTCATGGGTAGTTCTTGAGCCTTGGCAACAAATCCAAGAGTTAGGTTATTTTACATCTTGGGCCCAAAGTGAAGATGCCTAAGTATGGAGCTGAGAAGGGTTGTTTAGCTGGTGGAACTACCCAAGAGAGAGGGTATAGGCAGGAATGTAGGGTGAGCCCAGAATTCTGGACTTGCCTCAAGAATGACAATAGCTTTTGCAACGGGGCATGATGGGGTGTTTAAGAACTCATGGATAGGACATGAGCTCCATTTCAAGCACTAGATTTTGACTAGCACACACTTCAGAGGGTTCTGTTGTGCAGTTAAATTACGGGATGCCTGGAAACAGGTAGGTCTTGCTTTGGAGCTGGGGGATACTGCAGTTGTTGAAAACAGTGATGACAGAATCCCTGGGGCTTGCTGACCAGCCAACCTGACTTAACCAGGGCACTCCCAGATAACGAGAGCCCTTATTTCAAAACATCAAGTTTGACAGGCCATCTTAGGGACAATACCCATGGATTACATCTGGCCTCCACATACACACAGGTATATGCATCTGTACACACACACACACACACACACACACACACACACACACACACACACACATACACATGCGCAGGCACACATGCACACACACACATTCACAGGCACAGGCATACATGCACACACACACACACACACACACACACACACACACACACACAGACACTCACAGAGTAGTAGGATCACCATGGACCCAACTTGGTCCTAACTCTGTCATTTCTCCAAAGGGAATATCAGCTTCTTATGACTCTAAGTGGTATTGAAACCATGACTTCTTTCAAGGTGTCAGGAGGTTGAATGAAACTATGTGCATAAACCTCCAAGCACACAGAAAGGCCCAGTGAAAACTGGCAGCTGCCACTAGTAAAGGCAAACTTGATTCTGCCATCCAGGCTCTCTGATTTAGCTCTGTGCGTGTGTGTGCCCATGTGGGCACACCTTAGTAGAACAGATGAGAGTGCCCAGTGCTGGATCCCCTGGAGCTTAATTGCAGGCAGTTATGGGCTCCCTGACATGGATGCTGGGGACTGGACTCAGGTCCTCTACAGGAGCAGCAAGCTCTCTTTACCACTGAGTCAAACCCATTTTCCCTCTGCCAATATGGTAGCTCATACCAACAGCAGAGCACTTCTGTTTCCCGAGAAGATACAGCTAACCCCAAGCTTACTTCTAGGCTCATGATCCCACGTCCTGGGGCTGTTAGGATTAAACACATTAAGTGTAGAAGGCTGTGTTTCCTGGCAGGTGTTCCTGCCACAGAGACATGGTCCCCTCCTCTCAGGGGTGTAATACTTGTAGCACCCACAAGCCTGTGTGACAGTGCAGGGCTTGACTCAATGTGGCTCACAGCTGCACCATCTGGCCTGGGTCTGACTCTGCCTCCCCATCTGCAAAGTGAAGAGCATGAGTGCCAACCCTGCAGAGCTTAGAGGACAAACCAGGAGCATGTCAGACTGCCTAGCCAGAGACCAGTGGGCTCTCTTCTTACTGGCATTAGGTCCCACTGCCTTGGTGTCCCCTGCAGTCCTGGCCACACCAGGCTTGGAATCTTGTAGGTGGTCATGAGCCACAGAGGATACTTAGCAGTGCTTGAGGGAGAGGGGTGTGTGATAAGCTCCAGGGCAGTGAGGGCTTAGAAAAAAAACAGCAAATTTATTTATAGCCTGACAAGATGGCTCGGAAGTTACAGACACTTGCCACAAAGCCTGACAGCCTGAATTCACTTCCCAGGTCCCTTGTAGTCGAGGGAGAGGACAGACTCTGGCCTCCAAACACAGCATGGCATGCACACATCACCCCCTCCACACATAATAAATATATGAAATGTAATGAAAAGCACAATTTCTTTGCAATTATTTTTATTAGTGAAATGGCACAAGCATGGAAGACAATTTTGTAGAGTTGGTTCTCTACATCTACCCTCATGAGGGTTGTGAGGTGAGCTATTCTACCCACTGCACCATCTTGACGCCCCAATAAAGACTATTTTGATAAAAGGAGAAAGCATAGTCCCATATCTGTCAGTGAGTGAGAAGCTAGTCCTAGCTGTGAGATCTTGGGCAAGCCACCTCACTTCTCTGAACCTCAGCCACTTCTACCCTGTGAAGTTGTCCCTCTAAATGGTCATGGCATCTGGATAAAGAGAAGGCTGCAAAGTCCCAGACAGACCTCGGGTGCTGGTCAGCAGGACCTAGCTGGACACCTGTGCTAGCCTCTTCCACCCTGTGCCCTGTGGGGTAGGGCTAGAGGTGGGGCTTGGAGGATTTCCTCTTAGGGGCCTCCCAAGCAGAGTGGGAGAAGACAGCAGTCCCCAGGGGGTGATGGGTTGTCAATAGCTGTCAGCTTAGTCCTCTCAGCACGTTCTCAGATGAAAGTCTTCAGGTGTTGGTATTTCTCATTTGATATCTTAATTATGTTGCTTGGCTCTGAGTTTGAGAGGAAGATGGGAGCTGATGGAACCATTTTGCTCTCAAGGAGCAGGAGGTAGAAAAGAGGAGTCCAGGAAAACGTCAAGAGGATGTCCTTTATGTTGAGACAACCTCTCTGCGGGATGGCCTATGGGAGTAGCCCAGACCCCATCTCTGGGTAGGACAGAAACTGGATGCATGACGAAGGTCTTAGAGATCAGCTTGTTTCCAGGATTCCAGAAGGTTTGCCCAAGAGAGCTCAGGCTGCCACAGACAAAGGTCCACGTGGGGGCACTGCTACCTGCCAATCCTTCCTCAAAAGTGTGTGTGTGTGTGTGGGGGGGCAGGCAAGGACTTCCTGGCCCAGGAACTCTGCTGTAGGTCTCCTGGATGAGCCAGTTTGCTGACTGGATGTGGGGCGAATGGGGCGCAGGGACGACAGCGTGCTTGCCCTGTGGGAGTCAGGGTGGCTCCCTGGGCTTCAGTGGGTCACTGACTCCTGCTCTGAACAGCACATTCACTCTCCACTGCCTGCTTTCTCCCATTAATACCCAGCAACCTGAAACAGGGACCACTCCCTCCCCACCAGGAGGACCTTGCAGGAGAGAGGTGCTGGGTGCAGGGTCAGGGTTTCCCAAAAGCAAAGACTCAGAGAGCTCCCCAGGATCTCCGATGCCCTCTAGTGTTAGGGGATGGGTAGATGGATGTTAGCAACAGGCATGGGGAGGGGCAGCCACCCCACTAATTCCTGAGTCTTCCCTGTCCTCCCCAGGTACCTTTGCCCCGTCTGTTGCCCACCCCCTGCTGCCACCACCACCTGTGTTCCATGTCTAGATGCCTCCCCTCATCCATACTTTCAACCATTATTTTATTCCCATCACCTCTGAATTCATTGCCTTCCTTTGAGGTGTTTGCTTAACCTGACCTGCAGAGAAAGTTCTCGGTCTCCTTCCTTCTCTCTGACACTCCGTCCCAGAATATTTCACCTCGTCTTTTCTTTCACCCCACCTGCCACCTGGATTTTCTAGATCATGTCTATCATCGTTTCACCATTTTCTGTGCCACACTCCTAACTCTTGATTCCTCCCGCTCTCTCCTTCTCGCAAATGTCCGTCCACCGTTCATCTTTCCCGGTCTCTGCCATCCTCTCAGTGGGTCTGCGTGTGTCGCGGTTACTCTGTGTCTTCCTGTGGCTGCTCCCCAACACCCGACCCTCTCTCACTCTCTGTGTCTGCCTCCCTCCCCAGGATGATCCCAGCCTCCAACAAGGCCTTCGTGGTCAACAACCTGGTGTCCGGGACGGGCTACGACTTGTGTGTGTTGGCCATGTGGGACGACACAGCCACGACGCTGACAGCCACCAACATTGTGGGCTGCGCCCAGTTCTTCACCAAGGCTGACTACCCACAATGCCGATCTATGCACAGCCAGATCCTGGGGGGCACTATGATTCTCATCATCGGGGGGATCATTGTGGCCACACTGCTGGTTTTCATCATTATCCTCATGGTCCGGTACAAGGTCTGCAACCACGACGCCCCAGGCAAGATGGCAGCAGCCGCTGTCAGCAATGTGTATTCGCAGACCAATGGGGCCCAGCCTCCACCTCTGGGTGGTGTGCCGGTCGGGCAGCTTCCTCAGGCACCCAAGGTTGTGGTGAGGAATGAGTTGATGGACTTCAGTGCCAGCCTGGTCAGGGCCTGTGACTCTTCTTCCTCCAGCTCCCTGGGCAGCGGGGAAGCTGCAGGCCTGAGCCGGGGTCCCTGGAGGCTCCCACCCCCTGCTCCTCGCCCCAAGCCCAGCCTTGACCGCTTGATGGGAGCCTTTGCCTCCCTGGACCTCAAGAGTCAACGGAAAGAAGAACTTCTAGACTCCAGGACTCCAGCAGGCAGAGGGGCAGCGACATCAGCCAGGGGCCACCACTCAGACCGAGAGCCACTGCTGGGGCCCCCGGCCACTCGTGCCAGGAGCCTGCTCCCTTTGCCCCTGGAGGGCAAGGCTAGGAGAAGTCACTCTTTTGACATGGGGGACTTCGCAGCTGCAGCTGCAGCTGCTCCTGGTGGCTACAGCCCCCCTAGGCGGGTCTCAAACATCTGGACTAAGCGCAGCTTGTCTGTCAATGGCATGCTCCTGCCCTTTGAGGAGAGTGACCTGGTGGGAGCCCCGGGGACATTTGGCAGCTCAGAGTGGGTCATGGAAAGTACTGTGTAGCCAGGGTAGGAGCACCCTTCCTCCCTCCCTCAGTGGGAGAGGAAGGGGGCAGAGTCAGCACTGGCGAGTATTTGTGTGGACTTTCCATGGTGATGTTTACATCCAGGGACAGTCTTGTCTCCCTGTCAACAGCCTCATGTCCTTCTGCCCAGCCACACCCCTTCCCCCATGTCACCTTCCCAGGCCTGTCCCCACCACCCAGCGGGGTGTGCTCAGGGAATGGGACTCACTCAAGTGTCAGACTGAGCCCTGAGTGTTTGGAGAGGCAGCACACTGCCTTTCTACTCACAAATGTAGCGACAAGCAAGCGGCTTTGGATTGCTTATGGAGCCAGTGTAGTTTTGATTTCTTAATTTATTTTTCCATTTCCCAGACTCCTTTTCTTTCTTCTGGAGAAGCGAGTGTCCTCTGCTTGTGAAAGTGTGTCCTCAGCAGGCCGGAGGGGCGAGGTGAGGGTGGGGTGGGAGTCAGGTAGACGCTGGGTGTTCTGTGGAACCCCCTGCCCAGAGGCCCCATAACCCTGGCCAGCCCTAGAGCCTGCCCTGGGATGTGCGAATGGCCCATTTTCTGTTGTTTCCCAGCAAGGCAGACTGTTAGGCCGGTAACCACATCCAGCAGGTTGCCTGCGAAAGGGCTTGTGGTGTGGGACAAAGGGATCCTCTGGAAATTGGCATGGCCTGTGCTTATCAAAAGGACTCTGAAGCAGATGAGGCATTGGGGGCACTTCAGACCCTCAGGCTGGTTTCTGGAGCCTCGACAATAGGTCACTAAATGACATGGGAAAGGCCCTTTGTCTCTTTGGACCTCAGTGTCTCACCTGGCAAAGGCCTTGGAAGGTTCTAGAGGGCTTCCAGGATGGACCAGGTCTTCCCAGCTCTAGGTGATTGATGGCCTGGGCGGAACACACACCACTGGAGCAGTTCCCCCTCCCACAGCATGTGAGAATGTGCTATAAGTTTGAAGCTGAAGCTGAAACGTTCTTTACAATGTTTCCCAGAGAGCTAGGGAAGGGTCTGTGATAAACCCGTCCTGAAACTGTCCTCCCTCTCCTCAGAGCATGCAGCTTGCCTAATGTGACCAAGCCAGATCAAAGACCAAGGCTGCCTACCTCCTGGAGAGGTTTTTAGACTCCATGATCTGCTTTTACCCCTAACTAGGGTAGTTCTATATGCAAGTTTGTACCTTGCGTGCTCCTTAAGATGATGGTTGAGGGTGCTCATGGGGATGAGGGGTGGCTTTTCATGGCTCCCTGTGGGGTATCTGTCCACGGAGGTAGTAGAATAGGTGCAGGAGGGGGGGTCTTGGCTCATGTCCATCTGGTGAACCCCACCCCTGTTCCCACAGATCTGGGGGAAAGTTACTTTAGACAGAGCCACAGCCTGTTTCTGTCATGTCTGGGCTCTGTCTCCTGCCTTCTGGCTCTTTCCTCAGAGCCAGCACACTACCTCGTCCTCTTTTCTGTCTTCCTAGGCCAGCCCTTTAGTCTCACCTGCACGCCCTCCTTCCACATGCCAGCCACACAGTCTGCAAAGCATGCAGGTGAGAACATGTTTCAACGTTCTCGTGGACTCAGGGCTTGTGCCGAGCGGCTGGGCCTCAACCCCACTCAAGAACACACAGAGATGGCTCCGTCTCTGCAGATGACCTCGTGACTCCTGCCAGGGAGCCTCAAATCCCACACCTGTACCCTTCTCCCCTGCCCTCCCTCACTCTTCTCTGCCCTCCTGTTGTTCCTTTTTCTGTCTGTTCTCTGTCTTTCCCCCAAATCATTTTCCAGTTCTGATAAAGCCAACTGAACAGCAGACTAATGTCTCCAGAAACCAAAATCCGTTTTCCACACTAGCCTAGGCACCAGGGAAACTCTGGTCTCTGTCATTCAAGCCCACTGAAAGGGCTTTTCTAGGGCCAGGGGTACAGCTCAGTCGGCAGAGTGCCTGCCTAGCTTGCACAAGGCCTGGGTTTGATCCTCAGTGCTGCATGACCTGGCTGTGGTGGTGCGTGTCTAGAATCCCAAAACTTGGGAGGAGGATGTGGGAAAATCCCTTGCCAGGTCACCCTTTGCTACATGATGAGTCTGAGGCCATCCTGTGCTATACAAGACCCTGCTTCAAAACAAAACAAACCATACATCCCGAATGGAAGGGTCTCTTCCTTCCTCACCTCCTGCGAGACCACCCACTATCTCTTCTGCTCAGCGCTCAGCCATGGTGGCATGAAATGCTGCCCCTGTGTCCTCTTGTTTCTGACTTGGATGGGGAAGCAATGCCCCTGGAGTCAGAATGTAAGTGTCCATCCTCTCCTCTTTAAAAAAAAGTCGGGTAAAATGCACACTTTTCAAAACCAACCACACCACATTGCCTGGGCGGGGAGGAAGAGGAGTTTTCTCATGTCTGTGGACGTCCACTGTACATTTCTCTGGAAACTCTTGCTTTTCTAAAGATGACGTTGAAGTAACATTTTTCCCTTGCACCTGTGTTTGTGAGTGCCTGGCCAGAGTTTGCTTCCTGCCAAGTTCATGTACAAGGTGTGGGTGTCTTGTGATATGCAGAGAGAGCCTGATCCCCAGGACAAAGGTAGAAGACTTCTCCAAGAAGGGAGAGGTCTGTGCTCAGCCTCCTCTAGAGTCCTCTGGTCACCTCTGGTTATGGTGAACCAACTCTACCACCCTAGCACAGCCTTCTTTATTTCCCAGGTTGTGGCTGATGCCGTGGGAACATAGGTACCTCTCCATCATTTTGGCTAAGCAGCAAATAACACGGTCAAAAGCCTGCCTGCAACCACTGCATAGGAATAGAGGCAAGGGGCCCAGCCAGGAGGTCAAGGTGAACCTTGGCTGCACAGTGAGTCATGAGCCAATCTGAGCTACATGAGACCCTGCTTTAAAATAAGGAGGAGTATGGAGTGGAGCTGGGGAGGTGACTTCGCAATTAAGAGTATTTGCTGCTCTTGCAGAGGACCTGAGTTTGGTTCCCAGCACCCATGCCAGGCAACTCACAGCCACCTATAACTCCAGCTCCAGGACAATCGACACTTTTTCTGGACTCTGTGGGCACCTGCACCCTTGAGGCATTCTCTCTCTCTGTCTCTCTCTGTCTTTCTCTCTCTCTCTCTCTCTCTCTCTCTCTCACACACACACACACACACACACACACACACACACACACACACACACACACATTAAAAAACTGTGCTGGTAACCAAGTAAAAACTGCCAGAGTCCCTAGCACACCGCCTCTAATCCTGTGCTCATGCATCCTCTAGAGCAGGGCCTTCCAACAGATGTGGTTCTGGATCCTCTTGTAGCCACACTAAAGTTAAGTATGAGCAGGTAAAATTAATATTGGTAAGATGCTCTATTCCAGGGTATATAACTAAACACACACACACACACACACACACACACACACACACACACACACACTTTGAAGGGCTTGGGTCCCACTTGGGGCTAGTTCAGACTGGCATACTGACAGTGTGACTCTAACATATAAGGGGCTTAGAGGTGCAACTCCTGGGGGACGAGAGAAATGTCTGTTGAGTTTCTGTGGGATCCTACAGCTTCCAGGTGCAATGCCTCAGGTGTCCCCTGAATTTCTTACTATGCCATCTCTCGAGGTAGGTGGCAGCACAATGAAGCACTCAGAGCTCAAAAGGAGTAAGAACCCTGTCCAGGGTCAAGTGAGAAGTCTGATGGCAACACCTGAGCCCCTCCAGCACACCCCTGTCGCCCACTCCACACAGCCCTCCTCCTTCCATGCAGGTAAAGATGACGTGGGACAACAACGCAACTTCTCAGATTATAACTTCTTTTTGGAGCCATTAATTTGGTCTCAGTTCTGACAGACTCTGAGGCATTGACTGTAGGCTGAAAGTATGGTTAAAGGTCGGTGCTGACCTCCCTCTGGGCTTTCAGCACGGTCTCAGGAGCTCTATTGCAGTGAACAGACATCATGACCATGATAGCTCTTACAAGGGAAACATTTAATTGGGGCGGCTCACTTACAATTTCAGAAGTTCAGTCCATCATCATCATGGCAGGGAGCATGGCTGTGTGCAGGCGGGTGAAATACTGGAGGAATAGCTTAGAGCCCTACATCTCAGGCAACAGGAAGTCAACTGAGACACTGGGGGTTATCCTGAGCCCACCCACAGGAAACCTCAAAGCCCACCCTCACAATGACATACTCCCCCCCAACAAGACAACACCCCCTCCAGCAGAGACACACCTCCTTATAGTGCCACTCCCTTGTGAGATTATGGGGGCCAATCCCATTCAAACCACCACATGGACCTTCTGGTACTTGCAGCACATGCCTCCCAGGAGATCTCTGTAAACCAGACAATACTCATCAACTCATCCTGGACTCAGCCCCTTCTCCTTCTGGGGGACTTCCAGGAAGTCCTGTGGCTATCCAGCCTCATCTGGTCCCTTCTGCTTGTAGCTTGTTTGCCTGAATATACAAAACCCCACAACAGCACGTGACCGCAATCAAGCCCATCTTCTCATTCTTTTTAGTCCCAAACCCTTGTCCTCCTCAAGAAGCTTCTTACAGGCAAGGTCTACCTTCCAGTAGGATACCTTTTGGTCAGCTGTGTTTGACAGATGAGGGATGGCTGAAATGGTACAACCACAGCTGATTGTCAGACTTTTGGCAAAGAGTTAAACCCACTTCTCTGTAGTTCCTTGAATTTCCCTCTGAGAGAATGTTTTTCATTTCCCCATTGTAAATATTGGGATTCCTAGAGACACGCTTTCTTCAAAGGATGTCATTTTTAGTTAAGTAGTTGAAAATGTCAAGATGTCAGGCTCCCATTTCTTACACAGAGAGGACGTGTCCCCAGAGTCTGGGGTCCGGAGTATTCCACTAGTACTACCCATCTCCATGAGCTTTCAGTGCAGATGCTGGGGCATCCGTGGGCCTGAGTGGACCTCCTCTGTCTTCTTCCTGTCGCCCTTGAAGCTGCAGCTGGAGACACACGCTGGCTGATTCGAGAGAAAGGCGGTAGGCAGGCATCAGTCAGAATCTGAGCGCTGAGCATGTTTGAGATATCACAGCTCGATTCCCTCACCCAGACGTCTGTGCCACACACCTGGCAGAGGCAAGACTTTGTTGTGACAAGACAGCTCTTCACCGATAAACACCTGAACTTCTCCAGCCCATGTAACGGAACCACGCCCATCCCATTGTTCTCCTGACATCTGCAGGGCTGATGCCCCTCCGCAGTTTAAAAATATCTGTGTGTGCTGCACACTGTAGATTCTCGGCCTCTGCCCCCTCAGGAAGGACTCTCCATTCCTCACCAGGTAGCTTCCACAGCAAAGCTCTTGGGGTTTCTCCCCGGCAACTTCTAACGGAATGAAATGACATGTTTCCCCAAGACCAAAAAGAGAAGCTAGTCTTTGCCTCCCGTGCTAGTTAAATTTTTTGTTACTGGGACAAAATATCTGACAAAAGCACCTTGAGGAAGGAAGGGTTGTCAGCTCATGTCTTAATGGGGTGCAGTCCATCATGGAGGCAAAGGCGTGGTCACATGGCATTCAGCCAGAAAGCAGGAAGATGAATGCTTTTCATTCAGTCCAGGACCCCAGCCAGTGGGATGGTGCCACCCACCTACACTTAAGGTTAAACTCCTATGGAAATTGCTCACAGATATGTCCAGAGACACATTACCTAGGGGATTCCCTATACCATCAAGTTGAGCATCAGTATTCACTATAACAGCTGTGATTGTGGGTCCCAATCACTGCCATTGTAGATCGTCTGATACTATGATGACCGTGCTCCTGTCTTCAATTTATTTGAACCTCTCTTCTGATCATGGAACAGGGACAGTGGAAACAGGTTAAAAAGGGTCTTCCTTGATTTTGCTTTTGTTTTTAATGAGATTACTGATGTCACAGTTCCTTGAACCACCAACCAAACGTGCTGATGACTAGTCAGAGCCAGTATTCTCCTCTGCCATCTCACACTGGTGACATCAAGGGCAGAAGGATCTCAGCACCTGATCTTGGAAACACCAGCAGATCCCACAGCTCCATGCTGACTCCCCTGGCAATGGGAGGGAATCTGGGACTACAACCATCTCCATGGGATTGATTCCCTTTGTGCATCTGGTCCTTAGCTATTTAGCCCAATGGCCAGCCTCCTACTGCCCCAGGCTCTCCATTCTGGCCATCCATCTGAGAGCAGAGGTTGAACACACCCTGTCTGACTTGTTACCACCTCTGTAATCTATTTATGCTCCCTGGAGTACCTCATAATGACTTTTTACATTTGTAGATTTTGGAATAGTTAATTTTCTTTTCTTTGAATGCCCCAGGCAACTTCCAAGATGTCCATATCCCCCCACCCCCAGCCCATCCCAATCTATGGTTATCTATGTAGGCGGGCCTGCCTGGTGTCTCAGGACAGCGCTGCTCTCCTGCTATATAAGATCCCCATTCCTGTTCCACCCAGCAGGGACTCCACACATCTTGCTATCTGAGAGGGAATTCTGCCAGAATGGATAAGATAGTTTACCACCAAAGCTAGAGGCTCTGAGTTTGGATCCTTAGCACCTAGGTAAAAGCCAAGCATGGCGGTGAGTGTCTGTGATTTGCAGACAGAAAGATTCACTAGAATTTGCTGGCTCTCCAGCTCAGCTGAAAGACACCAGATTCAGTAAGAGAAACTGTTTCAAAGGGGCAAGGAGGAGAATGATAGAGCAGGCCACTCAGCATCTTCCTCTGACATCCACATGGCCTTCATCCATTCACATAGCTGTAGACATATGCAAGTAACACACACACACACACACACACACACACACACACACACACACACACACACTAATCCATGAAGCCTCACTCCAACCCCGCTCTCTGCCATGTTTGATTCATCAATTACTGGGGATTGCATCTCCATCAAAGAGTCGGCTTGCTTACCTACTCAGATCAGCTATGGGAACTTCCTTAATCTTTTTATAGGTTAAAGGGGCTGATGCTTTCATATCAACTGCTAATTTAAACTGATAGTCTCACAGCTGACATTTATCATGACCTTCCTATAGGCCTCCTGAGAGCTCTAGTTACCTCAGTTTACCACACCTTCGGGAGAAAGCAGGGGAGAGCTAAACCTTATCTTAGCTCAATGCCCTAGCAAGCAATTTAAATAAACACTAGATGACAGGATTTGCTCTGAAGCTGACAAAGAACTTCAGAAGGGATTAGGAACAATGTCACCTGTGTCTCCTGCCACAGGTGTGGGACCTTTGCTTTTCAGGAGACTGGGCTCTGTAGAGAAAAAGTGACATGGAGAAACCCACAGGGACTCATTTTGCCCAGGATGGGGAAAGTAAGATCAAGAAGGGCATTGTTTGTCCTGAGCAGAGTGCTTTCCACACTTCTCTGAGGGGTGGGGTACCCACTGGTTCTTAAAAAGATGCTTCATGCCTTGAGACAGCTGACAGCTCCAGAGCACTTGCCCAGGGAAAGATGCGCAGATGGACTGGCCAGAGCCCCAGAGTCCAGGGTTGGAAGAATGCATTTTAAAAAGATGTTTGATAGTTTTCTTTATAAATGCATTGTGTGTGTGTGTGTGTGTGTGTGTGTGTGTGTGTGTGTGTACCTTTGGAGGCCATAGGTGAGCTTCAGATTCTCCAGAACTGTTGGTAGAGGAGGATGTGAGCCACCACCCATGTGGGTTCTTGTAACAAAACAGAAGGTCAGAGTATGATCTTAGCCAAGGGCCATCTCTCCAGCCCCCTCCAACACATTTTAAGTCCTAAAATCTTGGCACATCATAGAGAAGGGGAATTAAGACTAGGAATGGAGAAATGGTTGGCTTTGAGTCAGGCAGGGTTCCTGTCATGATTAGACAGTTGTACCAGGACAAGCAAGTGGAAGCAGGCAATTCTAGATGTCCCAGGTGTGGAAGGGAGGAGGTTAGGACAAAGAAAGCACAATTGCTGGAAGGACAACCCTGGAAACTGGGTCTTGAGTAACCCCAGACAGGGCTGGCTGCTCCCGGGAGGGCTGCTCAGGGGAGAACCCAGGCTGGGATCCCACTTCTTGGACTCAGTTTCCCTTTCTGGAAACTCTCAGTATGGAGTTCAGTAAGTCCACCTGTGGAGTATCCTGGTCTCACAAAGCTCTCATCAAGTCAGGAAAGGTAGGAACGACAGCAGCCATTAATATTAATGATGTGTAAGACTGAAGTCATTATTACAATTATAGCATAGTAATTTCCTGTATGTCAGACTCTCAGGGCTGGCGAAAGAAGTCATCCTCCCCAGCCTCCCTCTCTAAGTACTAGAGCTCCCTGCTCAATATCCATGAATATGCTTATTAGTCTTATTAACAGCAAAGCCGGGTAATGAATTTCAGCCCTAGTCCAAGGCAGGGAGGGGCCTTGGCTCCACATTCCACATTGGAGCTGAGTTCTCCAGGTAAAGCCTGCATTCCCACCTGAGGGAAAGCCAGAGCCCAGGCAGAATACAGCTTCCAGTGACTTCTAAATAATGTTGGAAAACAGGTAGACTAGATTGGGGATGTAGCTCAGTTGGTAGAGTGCTTGCCTAGAATGTACCGGGCCTAGGTTTCATCCACAGCACAGGCACAGTGAGGCCAACCCTAGGAAAGAGGAGGGAGGAGAAGCAGGATGCCAAAGCCATTCTTGGCTACATAGTGAGTTCAAGGCCAGTGTGAGCTACATGAGGGGAGAGGGGGAGGAGAAGAGGGAAGCCAAGCAAGCAAAAAGACACAGAGAGAAGTAGGATGAGATGGAGAGAGAGAGAGAGAGAGAAGAGAAGCAGGACCTGGCAAGGGAAGTCTCAGAGACTGCTGACCCTTGTCCCTTGTCCCTTGTGAATTCACCACTGGTCTCCATGACACCTTGAGAAGGAAGGAGGCCGAGAAGGGGTAGACGGTATGAGATAATTTCTCCAGACCCCAAGCATCTTTATATTCTGAGATCCACAGTCCCAAGAGCACCGAGAGGCACCAGGGGGACTGTGGCCTTCACTATGAGCACGAAGACAGCAACTTTCCCCCTCACTGTGGCATCTCCAGGCCCCACTCACCCCCTCTCTCCAGTGCAGGCACAGTGTAGCAGCCAATATCAAGCAGCTAGAGCTCTGGGGGACAGAGACACACTCATCAGACTCCCCCCTGGCTTTCCTTCTTGTATCTGCTCCATCAACTTTTCTAAGATGGGAACATCGACCAGGGAGGACTCCTTGTGAGAGCCTGGCCCTACTCAGAGGCCTGAGAGTGCCATGGAGGCCCCTATTCAACAGGGTAGGGGTGCCTCTGGGGTCCAGGGATGACTTTCAGCTCATTTACCAACCTTCCCTTCACAAGGCCTTTTCTAGTCCAAATGTCTGAGGTCTAGAGAGGAGAGAGGGACCCTCAACAGAAGCAATGCAGAGGACACAACTTTTGTAGAGGTCTTCATGCTTACCCCCCTCTCTCTCTCTCTTCTCTGTGTGTGTGTGTGTGTGTGTGTGTGTGTGTGTGTGTGTGTGTGTACGCACATCTCATGGTGCTCATGTGGAGGTCAGAGGGCAACTCTAAGTCTTGGTTCTTGCCCTCTACCTGTTTGAAGCAGGGTTTCTTGTTGCTCACCTAGCATGGGCCAGGCTAGCCAGCTTAGGGTTCCTCTGTGTCTGTCTCCCATCACCCAGCAGTAGCACTGGAACTGAAAATATACCCTACGGCACCCAGTCCTAGGGATCCTAACTCCCGTTCTCACACTGGTGAGATGTGTGCTTTATTCAGTGAGCTATGCCCTCACCCCAAGGTCTCAACATGTTTTTGTTGTTATTTGTTTGCTTGTTCGTTTGAGACAGGGTTCTTTGTGTAGCCTTGGCTGTCCTAGAACTCATTCTGTAGACCAGACTGACCTCAAACTCACAGAGATCTGCCTGCTTCTGCCTCTGGAGTGCTGGGATTAAGGGGTTCACCACCATCACCCTGCTAGGCCTCCATACTTTTAAGAGTCCTGTTGAGATTCTCACTTCTGAAGAATCATGCAGAGACTGATACTGTCTAGTCATGATCTTTTATTTCTTGGTCTGTAAAGGACACAGGGGATGAACTTTCTTGAGTCTTGTCTCCAAGTGTAGAGTCTTTGCTTTCTACTGCAAGCTAAAGACAAGGACTTCTAGCAAGAGCACCTATCATGGGGATGCCCGACCAAGTTCTCTCACTGCCTGCATCTGGCCTTATACAGAAGAAACACAACTGGAAACATTGATTTGCAAAGATACAAAAAGTCAGAAATAGCACTTGTCACATTCTAGAACATTCTTTTATGTCACTCGTGCTATTCTTGTCCCCAAAATTCCAGGTTAAACATTACTGCTTTCCAGAGTGCCTGGGGCTGGAGGTGGCTAATGGTTGTGTTTTTGCTGCTCTCCCCTGTGTTTAATCCCCAGCCACCAAGTTAGGTGGCTCACAACCACCTGTAACTCTAGATCCAGGGCATCGGATGCCCTAACCCGGGAAAGGGTAAATGTGAGGCTAAGAAGACAGCCAGGAAGGTAATGTCCCCTAGGCAGGAGAGGTGGACCTAAGAGAGGCAAATAAAGGGCCCTGGACCTGGAGGAGCTGAGATGGGGCTGAACTGGACATCAAATTCTCCCCCAGACACAAGGCTCCTTCCATGCTCCAGAGCCAATATGGCAGTATGTGAGCACCAAAGATTACTGTCCATCATGGGCTGAGCAGGATCCAGGCCTAGCACACCTATGCTCACATCCAGACAAAAGGGAAGGGGCAGAGAGCTGGAGGAGGGGCCTGCTTGGGTGGCCCTGTGGGCTCTCCCTTAATTAAGCCTGGAGGGAAGGAGGCCCACCTTGGTGCTCAGGTTTGAGTGTTTGTCCTGTCTGCTTTGAGGCTGTGTTGGCTCCTCCCAAAAGGGAGGCAGATGCCCCTCCCCTACATAGAGACATTCTAGGAGCCCTCATCTGGGTTGCATCTGTGAACAAAACCACAGTGGAGGGAGAACAGTTCTCTGTAGCTCTACTTGAGTCCTGGATCCCCTAGGGCGGAGTCTCACTCATGGGACCCATTGTCTCTTGCAGGTCTCGGCGGAGGGATGGATGGAGTCTAAGGGTGTAGAAAGTGGTAGAGACTGGCAGGGATGAGCACTGGCCTTCCAGATCCATCCAGAGTGCCCCATGGCTCTAGTCAGTGTCTGGGGAGGAAGGCTGCAGGGTGTGGCTTAGGAAATGTGGGGTCTGGAGTGACCTTTGGCAACCAGGAAGGCAGAAGTCAAAACTCCCCAAATGCTAGGATCACCTCCAATGTCTTATTTACCTTTCTCATTGTGACCTAATACCTGAAAAAGCAACTTAAGGGTTTGACCCATGGCTTGAAGGAATCCAGTTCGTTCTGGGAGGTCATGGCAGCTGGCCACACAATCCCCAAGCAGAAAGATCAAAGTAGTCAGGGCACTTTGGCCTTTTTATTCAGAATTCCAGTGTAGGTGATGAAGCCACCCACATTCAGGGTGGGTCTTCCCTCCCCCTTAAACCTTTCTGGAAACACCCTCCTAGACACACCCAGAGGTGTGTGTCCTTGGTGATTCCAAATTCCGTCATGTTTTAATATTTGTTCCTCAAAAGCTTCATCTTCACTGTGACATGGACACAAGAGGGTGCACACACAGAGGTTAGGCAGCGTGTAGATGACCACATGCTAGTCGGGGGGGGGGGGGGAGGCTGGGATTCTGTTACCTAAGACATCGCCGAGGCCTCAAAATTTCAGTGACCCTCCTGTGTCATGCAGGCAGTGAACTTTGTGTGAGAACACAGAAATCATGTAGAAGGCCATTGAGCAAACTGCGATGTCTGTGCCAGGACCTCAGGAAGCCACTCTCTGCGGCAGGAGCAGGGAATCTCTTACAGTTTTCCCTGACAAGCCACTGTGTAGAAGTGTGTTTGTGCTGGAGAAGTGGATGGGCAGTTAAGAGCAGGGGGTCAGAGTTCAGGTCCCAGCACCCACAGTGTGCATCTCACAGCCACTTATAATGCCCTTGTCTCAACTTTGTGAGTGCTGTACACACAGCCCCCCACAGACACACACAGACACACACACAGACACACACACAGACACACACATACACACAGACATGCACACACACATACACACACACACATACACAGACACACATATACACATACACCACACATATACACACACACATACACACACATACACACATACACAGACACACACATGCATACACACATATACATACACACATATACACACAGGCACATACACACATACACATAGACACATACATACACATACACATATACATACACACATACACAGACATACATACACATACACATATACACATATACACACATACACACATACACACATACACACATATACACACATATACACACAACAGACACACATATACATACACACACATACACACAGATACACAGAACACAGATAGATACACACATATACACATATATACAGACACCCAAGGGACTGGATGAAGGAGAATATGATAGAAGACCCTGCAGAGTTTATGAGTTTCCTCTGTCCAGCCAGAACAATGGTCCCACACACATCCTCCTTCACGGAACTTGAGTCTTTGTTTCTGGAATTCCTAACTGTGAAATGACTGTGGACCCTGGGTATCTTAAAGATTACTGTGCCATAAAGTGGTGGGATTTGAGAAGTCACCAACTCAAGATGTCATAGATCAATGACAACACTTATAAATTACAGGACATTAAAGATCATTATATGTGTATTAGGCCCGGTTCTCAGTAGAAAAGATCAGAAGTCTCCAAACAAATGATCTGCCTATCAATGTCCTAATTACATGGAATTCCATGTTTTAATTCACAACTCTTGCAAGGAAAAAAAACCCACTTGAATGCCTCTCACAATCTGCTCTGAGTGCACAGCCTGGCAATGGTGGCTACAGATGTGGGCAGGATCCACTACTCATGTTTCCTAAAAGCCCCAAGAGTTGATACAGAGTAAGGTGCCAGGCTGTCCTAAGGCGGTGCTGGGGCAGAAAGTCCCCAGGGTCCCTACTGAGGAGGCTCAGGGATGGCTTTTACCTTTGAAATCAATTCTGGTCTCCATGACATAAAAGGACAAAGACGAAATCCACTGAGCAGTTCAGAAGCTTGGAAACAGATGTTTGATGTTCTTGTGCACATTAAGTGCTCTTGTGTATACATAGGAAAACATGGCCATGTGTATACACATGTAGAAGCCAGCAGTTAACCCCAGGTGTCTTATTTTCCTCCCTACATTAAAACTTGAACTTAGAGCTTACCAGTTTAGCAAGACTATCTGGCTAGTGAGTACCAGGGGTCCTCCTGTCTTCATAGCCCCGATGCTTGATGCATGCCACCCAAGGCCGTCTCGTCTTATGTGTGTACAGTGTATGGCGTGAGCGTCGGTATGTCTGTGCAACTGCACATATGCAAGTCTATATGTGCACCCTCCCTTGATAATCCTCACCATCCCCGCAGAGAGAGGGTTGCATTGCTGCTACATACCCCCAGGGTGACTGGCAAATGAGCTTCCAGGGACTTTTCTGTCTCCACACATCCTGCTTTATGTGACATCAAGGGATTTGAACTCTGGTCCTCTCATTGGCTTGACAAATGCTTTACACATGAAACCACTTCCTCAGGGCCCCTAGCCCAGCTTTTTACATGGGTCCTAGGAATATGAACTCAGATCCTTGGGTAGGATAGGAGTCTGCTCGATATAATTTCTCTCTCTCTCTCTCTCTCTCTCTCTCTCTCTCTCTCTCTCTCTCTCTCTCTCTCTCTCTCTCTCTCTCTCTCTCTCTCTCTCTCTCTCTCTCTCTCTCTCTTGACTAGAAGAACAAAGATATATATATATATCATAAGATTATAGGACTTCCACATGAATCACTGTTTCTACCCTCCCACATCCTTCCCAACCATCTGACATTCTGGTGAAAAGAATATCATGTTGGGTCTTCCCTGACACAAATTAAATGCACAGCAAAAACCAGGCCAGATGTCCAGTAAGCCAGCCAGGATCACATCCTCACTGAACACGAGGCCCATTCAAGGGAACTGCGGATAGAAATGGAATCCTTCTCAGTGAAGAACGTCAACCACGTCAGAAGAGTAAAGCACTTTGCAAGCTTTCATTAAGTCTCCCCGCCTGTGACGTGGGGTCTTTGTAAAGGGCCCGGGTGGCTGGCCAGGCTCCCTGCATCCCACAGGCCTTCTCCACAAGATCTGTTACAGGAAACAAATAGTGGACAATAGAGGGACAATATGCCCAGGCGAAAAGGCAAGTTTCAATGTTGATAGTAAGTGGGAAAACCTCTGTGACAAAGCTCAACTCTGTACAGGAGCCGGAGGCGGAGTTCCCACCAAGAGAGGGTCCAGCCGAAGGGCTGGTACCGCTTCCCTCCTGCTGTCTAAGGCAGAGGATGGAGCCGGGGAGGGGAGGGAAGAGGGTGAATGGGGAGGTCAAAGTTGTAATCATCCTAACAGGTCTTTGGGACTCCGCCAAGCTGGGAAGACATCAGCTCAGTACAAAGTCGAGGTGAGTGAGGTTGGCTTCTCAGTTCCTGGACAGTGGCACGGCCGATCCAGGGACTGCCTCCATACTCTTATAGCTTGCCTGAGGATGATGAGCACTGACTTACCTGTGAGAGAAAGACCCATGAGAGGGAGAAAGAAAACTGGAAGTGTGTGTCCTACAAATGTCACTGCCACGAGGGAGAAAGAAAACTGGAAGTGTGTGTCCTACAAATGTCACTGCCACGCTTTTCCTGACTTCAGGCTTCCAGCGAAGCCCTCTGCTGACTCGACAGCTCTTCTGACTACCTCGCCCACCCGCGCACCCTGGGAGGAAGGGACCAGAGTTAAGGGGACCAGAGGGGGAGGAAAGCACTTGCCCACATTGGAGAGATGGAAGGTCTGGAGAGGGTAGCTTTGCCATGCGCCTGCTGGTCCAGGCCGATTTGTCACAGCTCTCCACAAACAAGAGAATAGGCCAGAAGAACTACAAAGGCAAAGTCGAGGCATGGTGGCCGCCTGCCCTGCCGGAGAGGAGAGCTGCTCCTGCCCAGGGGTAAGGACAACCCCACTGACAGTGGGCCTGAGTTACTTCCTGGTAACCACTGCTAAGCTCCGGGCCTCCGGGTCTCAAGCTGGACCTTGTGGGCGTTCTTCCATCTTCACAAGGGCCCCTGTCTTCCTGCAAAGTCCTCACCAACCAGCTGATCAGCTAGAGGCCAGCTTGCCTTCATCCCTGAGAAAATTCTCCAGCAAAATAACTGCCAACTGCTTCCCTCTGGCGGTTAGCCAAACCCTTGGCCGCCACGCCCACCAGAGTAGCTCCTCCAATCAGAGGCCTGCAACTCCCTGCCCATTCTAGACTCCTAGAGTGTTCCAGAGGCTTGGAGTTATCTCTTCCTGGGCCCTGGGAAACAACTATCTGCCCACAAGAAAGCTGGCATGTGGGACCAAAATGCGGCGCTGTCTGAAGGCAGGCTTGGCGTCAGAGGGAACGGTCTCTCAGTGATGGGTGCGTGATCCCAGCGCTCCGCTTCCGTTCCCCAGGGGAAAGATGCCTTTGCAAAGCCTGCTCCTTGAGGTCACCCTGAAGTTGGGGACACTGCTGCAAAACAAGCTCTGTCTGTGCTGGCCCTGACCCTTTCACGGGTCAGATGCGGGACAAGCCTGCCATCCCTGCACACCAGGCAGGGATGAAGCACTGTCAGCTCCCGCTTCCTCCTGCCCCTGCTGTAGTGACTGGAAGACCCCCTTTCTAGAGGCTTAGCCAATGGGAGACGGTTGCTGACTATCGCTGTGTGTGTCTGGCCAATGAGAAGAATCAGAAATGGCATTTTCCTGGTTTAGGGAAATTTTGTTCATAAATGTTCAAATGCACCATTGCATCTGAGCGTCTTTCCTTTAAAAAAAAAAAAAATAACTCACATTCAGAGGCTGTCAATGTTCAGAATGTTCTATCCTCAGCATTGATTCCAGAATTTTCCATTATCCTCAAAAGAAACCCTGTTCACGTCAAGTATCCAGTCTCCTTTTCACTCAGCTTCTAGTAACTTCTAAATGGTTTTCGGTTTGAAAACCATTTTTTTCTTCTTTTTCTTTTTTTGGAGATGACCAGGTACCTTTTGCTGCTGGCTTATTTCCCCCAGCTCGTGTCCAAAAATCATGCCAGTGTTCATTCCAAGACTAAGTAATATATGCTTATCTATGTATCACTTCATAACCCTTGAGTTTTTCATTTTCTTGTGATGTACTTTTGTTTGGATATAGTTTCCGTTCGTTTGAATAGTACTGGTTAGTTTTCTGTTGCTGCAATAAGCACCATGACCAAGGCAGATAACTTATAGAAGAAGGAGTTTATTTAGCCTTACAATTCCAACGTGATGAGTCTATCGATTGTGGCAGAGAAAAACGGGGCAGCAAGCACAGAGGCAGCAGCGGGAAGCTGAGAGCTCTTCCAACAGCACGCATGAAGCAGAGTAAAGGAACTGAGGTTTTAACTCTCAAAGCCTACCCCAGCAAACTTACTCTAGCAAGGTCACATGTTTCTCGAACTTCCACAGACAGCACCAAGCATTTAAACCCTGAACTTAACAGGAGACATTCTCATTCAGGTCACTACCGACATAAACCAGGAGTGATAATTCCATCTTATCTTGAGGACCTGTCCAAACGCATTCCATATTGACTATCCCACTTTGATATCCCTCCCAGGCTTGTCGAAAGCCTCCAGCATCCCCAAATCCCTGTGGAGCTTTCTTTCTTTTCTCTTGTTAATTATAGCTGTCCAAATGTGTGTGAAATGGCCTCTAGTGATGGTTTTGATTTGCGTCTCTTTGATGATTAAAGACTTTGAACATTTTTTTCCCCATGTGTCTATTAGAGACATCTATGATTATCTCCCCCCCCCAGGGATGGCTATTTGGGTATTTTTGTGCATTAAAAAATAGATTGTGTTTTTGTCGCTGAATCTTAGAATATTTTGAATATTCCAAAGTAGGCCTAGCATAGTCTCTTCATAATGAGGGAAGACTTTAGTCATTTTTCTCTGTAATTTTTTTGTCACATTTTTCATAGTTCCTCCTTGTCTTCTTCATTTTGGTTTTAATGGATACTTCCTAACGTGTCATTGCTACTTTAATGCCACTTTCTTAATGTTTGCCCTGAAGAATACAAGTGACATCAGAATTTATAACAATCTAGTCATAATGAGTTTCAGAGTATCACAAACCATGACCCATGTGACTCCATCTCCCTGTGACAGTGCCACAAACCCATTTCTATACTTTGTACACCCATCAACATAGATTCATAATCATTAGCCTTTTGAAGTTGTCTCTAATCCAGCAAAAAGGGGGAGTTACAAACAAAAGCCCCTGCTATTTGTATCTATCATCGTTGTTGCCTTTGCCTGTGTTTGTTTTCTTCATGGGAGTTCCTGTCACCATCTTGTGCTCTCACATCAGACGGGAGGTCTTTTAACACTTCTTGTAGAGAATTATCTATGACAAATTCTTTTATTTTTTTATCTTAACCCTGGGAATATCTTAATTTCCCCCTCATATTTCAACGACAGTTTTATGAGATGTATAATTTTTGGTTAACAACCTTCCTCCCCCACTTAGTACCTTTAGTATATGAATCCTCTGTGCTGTGGTTTACATAGCTCCTGGTAAGAAACCAGCTCTTAATCTTATGGAAGTTCCCCTGTACCCGGCAATGCTCCTCTGTCTTGCTACTATCAAGACTGTCTTTTACCATGTTCTCTCCCTCCTTTCCTTCTGGGTTTCCTAATGCATATGTGTCTAGACATGCTTCAAAGTGTCCTACAAGTCTCTTAAGTGCCAGTCAGTTTTCCTCTTTTTTTTTTTTTTTTTTTTTTTCATTCTCTTTTTCAGTCTATGGAATCTTGGCTGGCTTATCTTCACAGACAATTTATTTTTCTTTTTATCCACTCAAATTTCTTGAGTGGAATTTCCTCTTTGTAAGGACATATTTCAACCACAGAACTTCTGATTGGTTCCTTTTAAATACTTTCTATGTCTTGTGTGCATGGGCATGTGTGTGTGTGTGTGTGTATGTGTGTGTGTGTGTGTGTGTGTGTGTGTGTGTGTGTGTGTACATGCCATGCATTTGTGTGGATGTATATACATCTGTGTTTGTATTTACTACTGCTTCTCTAGTTTCATGGTTTGCTTTAATGCCATATACAGGGCATTTATTTATAACTTGGGTCTATTTGAAATAGTTAATCTAAGCTTTCAGTGTCTGGGATGCTTGAGGGATGATTTATTTTCATTGCTTTTTATGCCCCAATTTGAGAGTCATGCTTTCTTTTATTCTTTGCATAGCTCATAATGTTTTGTTGAAAACTGGATATTTTTAATGTTTTAATGGTTCAGTTTGGGAATCAGCCCCCTCCCTCAGTTCCCTAGTGAGGTAGGAAAGCACACTGGGCAGTTAGTGCACTGGAACACACAATTGGTACGGAGTCACATGCATCCATGGGTCCTCTGCAAATGCAACATGTGTTCCTAACAAGCAGTTTTTAAAATAAATAAATGTATTTGTTTTTTGTTTGTTCATTTTAAATCTCAGCTGCATCTTCCCCTCTCTCCTCTCCTTACAGCCCCTTTCCCCATTGCTCCTCTCTTCCCACCCCAATCAACTCCTCCTCTGTTTCTGTTTAGTAAAGAACAGGTCTCCCATGAGTAGAAACAAAACAGGGCACATCAAGTTGCAGTAAGACTAAGCACCTCCCCAGGTATTAATGCTGGGCAAGGTGGCCCAGTATGAGGAATAGGGTCCCAAAAGCCAGTAAAAGTCAGACATCCCCTGACCCACTGTTTGCAGTCCACAGAAGGACCAAGCTACACAATTGTAACACGCAGAGCGCCTCGGTTGGTCTCATGCAGGCTCTGTGAGTTAGCTGATTCTGTGAGTCTTCTTATGGTGTCTTTGACCTCTGTGGCTCCTACTCCTCTCCACCCTCTTCTGCAGAAGCACCGTTCTTCCCCGAAATGCACTGGATGTTTGGCTATGGGTCTCTGCATCTGTTTCCATCAGTTGCTGGATGACACCTCTCTGATGACAACTGGGTAGATACCAATCTGATCACAGGAGTGGCCAGTTTAGGCAAATATCTGATATTGCAAGGATTCTAAGCTGGGGTGTTCCTGGGAGATTACTTTGCACTAGGTTTTTACCTGACTCCAAAATAGACAGATGTCTTGCAGACTCTAAGAGACCACAGATGAGAGCCCAGACTAAACTGCCAATCACCTTAGATGGAGAAAACAAGATTTTTCATGACAAAGTCAAATTTAAATAATATCTATCCACAAATCCAGCCCTTCAGAAAGTATTAGAAGGAAAAGCCCAACCCCATGAAGCTAACTATACCCTAAAAAACACAGGCAATAGATAATCCCACACAGATAATCCCACACCAGCAAAATCCAAAGAACAGAAATGCACAAGCACACACACACACACACACACACACACACACACACACACACACACACAACAACAACAACAACAACAACAACAACAACAACAACAAAATAGAAACCAGGAAATGAGTCATCTTTAGTAGCTGAGTTCCCCAGAACTTTAGACACTTGCCCAAATAAAGAAGATCAAAGACCTGAACATAGGCAGTTTGACTCTACAGCTCATTCATTCACTCACTCACTCACTCACTCACTCACTCACTCACTCACTCACTCAAGAATATTTGTGGGGTTGAAGAGATGACTCCACAATAGAAGCCTACAGAGGACCCAAGATTGCTTCCCAGGACTACATCAAGTGAGTCCCAACCTCCTGTAATGTCAGCATCAAAGGACCAGACATCTCTGGCCTCTTAGTACCTGCACTCATGTGCACATACCCAACCAACAAAAACACACACATTCACATAAATAAAATGAAATAAAAAATTTTAAGAGTATTTATTTTCTATCTCTTCAGGCTTAAAAATGAATGGCTATACCCCACTTTTTAATTGGATTATTTGGTGTTTTGGTGACTAGTTTCTTGAGTTCTTTGTATATTTTGGAGATCAGACCTCTGTCAGAAATGGGGTTGGTGAAGATCTTTTCCCACTCTTTGGGCTGCCATTTTGTCTTGTCGGCTGTGTCCTTTGCCTTACAGAAGCTTCTCAGTTTGAGGAGGTCCCATTTATTAATATTCTATCTCAGTGTCTGTGCCACTGGAGTTATGTTTAGGAAGCAGTCTCCTGTACCAATTTATTCAAGGGTACCTCCCACTTACTCTTCTAAGAGGTTCAATGAGGCTGGATTATGTGAGGTCTTTGATCCATTTGGACTTAAGTTTTGTGCATGGCAAATAGATACATCTGCAGACTATCTGCAGTCTTCTACAAACCATCATCCAGTTGTGCCAGCACCATTTGTTGAAAATGCTTTCCTCCTTCCATTATATAATTTCAGGTGTTTGTAGGTGTGTGGGTTAATATCAGGATTTTTGATTAGATTCCATTGGTCTACCTGTCTATTTTTGTGCCAATACCAAGCTGTTTTCAGGACTATAGCTCTGTAATAGAGCTTGAAGTCAGGGATGGTGATGCCTCCTGAAGTTCCTTTATTGTGCAGGGTTGTTTTGGCTACCCTGGACCTTTTGTTTTTCCATATAAAGTTGAGTATTACCCTTTCAAGGTCCTTGTAGAATTGTGCTGGGATTTTAGTGGGGAATGCATTGAATCTGTAGATTGCTTTTGGCAAGATTGCCATTTTTGATATGCTTATCCTACCTATCCAAGAGCATGGGAGATCTTTCCATTTTCTTGTATCTTCTTTAATTTCTTTCTTTAAAGCCACAAAGTTCTTATTATATAGGTCTTTCACTTGTTTGGTAAACATTACCCCAAGATACTTTATGTTGTTTGTGGCTATTGTAAAGGGTAATGTTTCTCTGATTTCTTTCTCAGTCCCTTTGTGGTCTGAATAAAGTAGGGCTACTGATTTTTTTTAAGTCAATCTTGTATCCTGCCAATTTGGTGAATGGGTTTATCAGCTGTAGGAGTTCCCTGGTATAGTTTTTCAGGTCACTTATGTAAACTATCATATCATCAGCAAATAGTGACAGTTTGACTTCTTCCTTTTCAATTTGTATCCCTTTGACCTTCTTTTGTTTTCTTTTTGCTCTAGCTAGAACTTCAAGTACAATATTGAAGAGATTATGGAGAGAGTGGGCAGCCTTGTCTTCTTCCTGATTTTAGAGGAATTGCTTTAAGCTTCTCTCTGTTTAGTTTGATGTTGGCTGTTGGTTTACTGTATATTGCTTTTATTATGTTTAGATATGTTCCTGTTATTCCTGATCTCTCTAACACCTTTATCATGAAAGGGTATTGGATTTTGTCAAAGGCTTTTTCAGCACTAGTGAGATGATCATATGGTTTTTCTTTTTCAGTTTGTTTATATGGTGGATTACATTGATAGATTTTCGTATATTGAATCATCTCTGCATGCCTGGGATGAAGCCTCCTTGGTAATGGTGGATGATATCTTTGATGTGTTCTTGGATTCTATTTGCCAGTATTTTATTGAGTATTTTTGCATCAATGTTCACGAGAGATATTGGTCTGTAGTTCTCTTTCCTAGTTGTGTCTTTGTATGGCTTGGGTACCAAGGTAATTGTACCTTCGTAGAAAGTTTGGTAATGAACCTTCTTCTTCTATGGTGTGGAATAATTTGAGGAGTGTTGGTATTAGCTCTTCTTTGAATTTCTGGTAGAATTCTGCAGACGCCATCTGGCCCTGGGTGTTTTTGGTTGGGAAGCTTTTGATGACTGCTTCTATTTCATTAGGGGTTATAGGTCTATTTAAATTGCTTGTCTGTTCTTGATTTAATTTTGGTAAGTGATAGCTACCCAGAAATTTGTCTGTTTCCTTTGAATTTTTGAATTTTGTGGAGTACAGGTTTTCAAAGTATGACCTGAAGAGTCTCTGGGTTTTCTCAGTGTCTGTTTTTATGCCCTCCTTTTCGTTTCTGATTTTTTTGATTTGCATCTTCTCTTCTCTTCTCTTCTCTCTCTCTCTCTCTCTCTCTCTCTCTCTCTCTCTCTCTCTCTCTCTCTCTCTCTCTCTCTCTCTCTCTCTGCTTTTTGTTATTTTGGATAAAGGTTTGTCTATCTTGTTGATTTTCTTGAAGAACCAACTCTTAGTTACATTGATTCTTTATATAGTTTTCCTAGTTTCTACTTTATTGATTTCAGCCCTCAAATTGATTACTTCCTGGCCTCTACTCCTCTGGGGTGAGTTTGCTTCTTTTTATTCTAAGGCTTTCAGTTGTGCTGTTAATTCTCTAAAGTGACTATCCTCCGTTTTCTTCATATGAGCACTGTTGGAAAACCAGCATAGGCCTGACCCAGACCCCCTGAATGTGGGTCTCAGTTAGAAGGCCTGGGCGTACTAAGGAGCCTCTGTCAGTGGAACCAGAATGTATTCCTGGTGCACAAAAGGACTTTGGGAGCACATTCCCCATGGAGGAATACTCCCTTAATCTAGAGACAGGAAGGCGAGCCTAGGCCCTACTCTAAATGACTTGGGTGGGTGTGGAAGGGGATGGGAGGGGAATGGGGGATATGGGAGGATGGGAGGGAAAGGGAACTGGGATCAATATGTAAAATAAGAAAAAATAATAATAAATTAATGGCTATTTGATTGTGCAAAAACAAACAAAAAACAAGCAAACAAAGAAAAAAAAAAAAAAAAAAAACCACAAACCAAAGATTCCTGTCCCCAAGAGTTAAAGATTTTTATGAAGAGAGATGATTCATGGTTAACATGTAAATAGTCAGTGCTGGAATTGGAGACTAAGAAGCATTGTGGATTAAAGAGACTGGGATATTACATTTTCCATTTTTCTCATTGCTGCCATCTACCTGTGGCAAGAAGCAACTTAAGGAATGGCAGGGTGATTGGATTCATACATAGTTCAAGGGGACAAAGCTCCTCTTGCCCCTGCTCTCAGCACCATGGTGGAGAAGATGTTGCTCAGGAAGCAAGCCATTGAACCAATTACTGAACCGTTAGCGGTTAGGCAGCAGAGAGGGGCACAGGAAGTGAGGCCACAGGGTCCACTCCTAGTGATGCATGCCTGTCAGGACTGTGCCTTTCAGAACAGTGTCACCAGCTGGGGCCCGAGTGCTCTAACTGGAGCTCAGGGGTGGGTGTGGGGTGTCACGTGCAATCTATAAGGCATACATTTTGGGCACCAGGACTATTACTATTGTGTGTGTGTGTGTGTGGGTAAAATTATGTTTTAAGATTTTCTGTTATAATTGCCCAAATATTCTTAAACAGCTTCAAGAATCATGCCCAACTTCATATGTGCTTCCCCAGACCTGTTTACAGTTCATAGTCTGCAGACCTCTCCCTCCCCCCCGCCCAGTTTGGTACTGAGATGCATCGTGTCGTGTTTATTTACTCCTTCATAATTATTTCTGAAGACATTCAATCACATGAGCACAGGGCAGCTGTCAAACAGGAAAGCAAACGTTGCTCTAATTCCATTATCTAATCAATTGTTTATGTTTTAATTTCATCTATTATCCCTCTGGTGTCCTTTGCGACAACTGTCTTTTCTAATGCAGGATTCAATTTTCTTTATCTTGACTCTTGGATCTGGATCAGTTTCCTCTCGCTTCTGTGTTCTGCCTACCCCTGGCATTTTAAATACGCCAAGTCTGTTATCTTGTATGGTCTTCCACATTCTGGATTGACCTAGAGTCTTTTCTGGGTAACAATCTGTTAATGCACTTTTTTAAAAAAGTTTATTTATTGACTGATTGCACATGTGCAGAGATGCATCTCTCTCTCTGTGTTTGTGTGTGTGTGTGCATGTGCGTGTGCGTGTGTGTGTGTGTGCGTGCGTGCGTGCGTGTGTGTATGTGTGTGTGTGTGTGTGTGTATACTCGCTGTGCATACACTGAAGCTGTTGTGCTTTGAACGTGTGTCTGAATACTTGGTTCCCACTGATGCTAATTGTAAAGGTTATAGAACTTTGAATAGCTGGACCCTTGTTGAAGGAAATATGCCACTGGGGGGGGCATACTTTGAGGTTTTTTAGCCCAAAACCCCCTCTCCTGTGTGTGGTTAAAATGTGATCAGGCTTCGTGTTCCTGCCCCTATGCCTTCCCCTGAAACAAGCCCTCTCCTTCCTAACTTGCTTTTCTGGGAGTATTTTATCCCAGCAACTAAAAAGTAAAGGCTGCAGAAGCCATAGGAGGGAGGGCACCATTTGCCCTGCTCCATCACTTTCTGTCTCACTGGTTTGAGACAGTGTCTCTCACAGAACGTGGAGCTGAGCTAAGGGCCCACAGCCCTCAGTCATTCTCTTGTCTTTCCTCACTGCTGTAGCGGCATTACAGCACTAGAGTTGCCAACATCTATATGTCCATGCTTGGTTTTTAGTGTGGGCACTGGAGATTTGAACTCCGGTCCTCAGGCTTGCCTAGCACCTGCCCTGATCTACTGGGTCATCCCCCTCATTTAATGTAGTCTTGGAAGAAACTGTACCTAAGAGATTTTGATTTTTGTTTTGTCACTGAAGTACTTAATGGGGGCTGTGTTTATTTTTTATTGATATTCTTTGAGGCTTTTACTTAAAATATTTTGAGCTAGCATTCTTCTCTCTCTTTTGTTTTGGGGTTTTTGTTTATTTGTTTTTGGTTTTGTTTTGGGTTTTTTTTTTTTTTTGGTTTTGCAATTAATCGGTATTTTCTCTGAGAGTTCTTAAGGGTGATATTTACATGCATTCTCTCAGGTTGGCTTTACTTATTCTTTGACTATGTGAAATGCTAATGTGAGTCTAAATGTCGAAACATACCAGCTTACAGCCATAAACTTCCACCTCTTCAGTGTTCTTTTCACTGAACATGTTTGTATAAATGTGTGAAAAGTAGGCTTTTCATTTTAAAAGGACATTGTCTCTAAATTAGTGGATGTTTCTGTCTTGCCTTGCCAATAATCTCTCTCTCTCTCTCTCTCTCTCTCTCTCTCTCTCTCTCTCTCTCTCTCTCTCTCTCTCTCTCTGTCTCTCATGCGCACACACACACAACACACACTGTTATATTTTATTTTATTTAGTTTTTAATTCTTATTTTATTTATGTATTTACTTTTATTTTACATACCGATTCCAGTTCCTTCTCCCTCCCTCTTTCTCTCACTCCCACCCTCCCATCCCCCCACTCCACATACAGTGATGCCTTCCAGGAGGGGTCATCTAAATCTGTCAAGTCATTTGGATTAGGGACTAGGCTCTCCCTCCTGTCTCTAGGTTAAGGGAGTATCCCTCCATAGGGAGTGTGCCCCCAAAGTCCTTTTGTGCACCAGGGATAAATCCTGATCCCACTGTCCGAGGTCCCTTAGACTGCCCAGGCCTTTAACTGAGACCCATGTTCAGGGGGTCTGAGTCGGTCCCATGCTGGATTCCCAGCTATCAATCTGGGGCCCGTTAGCTCCTCCTTGTTCAGGTCAGCTGTGTCTGTGTATTTCTGTAGCCTGGTCTTGTCCTCCCTCTCTGCATCTGGATTCCAGTTTTAGCTGTGTGTGTCTGCTTCTGTTTCCATCAGCTACTAGATGAGGGCTCTATGATGGTGGATAAGTTAGTCATTGATCTCACTATCAGGGAAGAGCATTTATGGTAGTTTTTCCACTTTTGCTCAAATTGTTAGTTGGGGTCAGTCTTGTTGGTCTCTGGACATTTCTCTAGAGTCAGTTTTCTCTTCTTAATAGAGGAAATCAAAAAGGCTGAAAGACACTTAAGAAAGTGCTCAACATCCTTAGCTATCAGGGAAATGCAAATCAAAACAACTCTGAGATGCCATCTTACTCCCGCCAGAATGGCTAAAATTAGAAACACCAATGACAACTTATGCTGGAGAGGACTTAAAGGGAACACTCCTCCCCTGCTGGTGGGAGGGTAAACTTGTACAGCCATTTTGGAGGTCAGTATGGTGGTTCCTCAGGAAAATGGGAATCAGTCTACCACAGGACCTGGGAATCCCCCTCTTAGGTATATACCCAAATGATCCACATCCATGTCACAAAGACATGTGTTCAACTATGTTCGTAGGAGCATTATTTGTAATAGCAAGAACCTGTTATATGTTATTAATTTTATATATGTATGTGTGTGTGTGTGTGTGTGTGTGTGTGTGTGTGTGGGTGGGTGGGTGGGTGTGTACACCTGAGTGCAGTGGCTGTGGGGGCAAGAAGAGAAGCATTGACGCCCCTGGAGCTGGAGAGTTGGAGTTACAGGCAGTTGTGGACTGCCCAGCATGGGACTGAACTCGGGTTCTCTGCCGCCACTGAGCCATCTCTCCAGGCCCTAAACCTGGGTTTTTAAAGTCTACTTCAACTATTAACCTATTTATATAGTAATGGTTTCCTTTCTTGTGTTTTTTTTCTGGGGTGGGAAACATATATATTTTTGAAGTAGGCTATTTTGATTCTTCAGCGTTTATAGGCATAGTGTTAGGAGCCATGAATTATTCTCTTAATTACTACTTTAAATGTGGTTTATAAATGCAGTAGTTAGTAGTTAGTGGTTTGATGATCTGTGTTTTTCAAAATTCTCTAATTCCCTTTACATTTTAATAATCTTTCCATAGTTGTTTAATGATAAGACATCTTAAAATCCCCGTTGGATCAGCATCATTAATAATATTTTTGAATCCAGGCATGGTGGCACAATGCCTATAATTCCAGCACTTGGGATTCAGAGGCATGAGGATTGTTGCAAGTTTGAGGATGGTCTAGAATGCACAGAATTTCAGGCCAGTCAAACTAAACATAATGAAAACCTCTCACCAAAGTGTGTGTGTGTGTGTGTGTGTGTGTGTGTGTGTGTGTGTGTGTGTGTGTACACAGGTAGATAGGTAGGCACATGATAGTAATCTTACTATTCAGAGAGTTGGAGCAGGAAAATGGTGAGGTGAGGGCATCTGAACAACATAAAAGACCTTGTCTCAAAAGAATATCTTATATGGCAGTCTTTTATTAATAATCTTATTGAAATATAATTAATAAGCAACAAACTATATATATATGTATATATATATATATATATATATATATATATTAAAGATGCACAACTTGACAAGTGTTGGCATTCATGAACACCAGCGAAAACAGCACCACAGTCAAGACAGTGAGCACACTGGCAGATCACAATAGCGTAACCTTTCAGGGTCCTCTGACCCATGCCACTCAGTGGAGCCTCTGTGTTGTCACAGCAGGTCAGCTTGCATCCTTAGAATTTAGCGTGAATGAAATCCCACAGTGCATAGTCTTTTTGTGTGTAATTTCTTTGACACTGAGAAATTAATTTGAGATTCGCCCATGTTTTGGCTTTCATTTACTTCTATTTCTGAATGGAATTTTGTCACTATTTGGATGCCCAAATAGCTTGCTTATCTGTCCACCTGATGACATTTGTGACTCTCGGGTTTTTCTTTGGTGGGGTTGTTTGCCTTGTTTTTTCAAGACATGCTCTTGCTTTGTAACCCAGGCTGACATAGGCCTCACAGAGCCTCCTGCATCAGAACTGAAATGCTGAGAATTTTAGCAATGCACCACCACGCTTGACGGTTTCTAGTCTCTGGCTAAAACAGATAAAGATGTTAGGAGTGTGAGGGACATCTGCATAGACACCTGCTTGTATTCCTTGGGTAAGAACCCATGCTTTGAATGATAGGATTGTAGGATGGGGACATGTTTAGGTTTTAAGGAGCTAGAGCAGCTGTTTTGCTAAAGTAACTGTAAATTTTATAAAAATAGCATGATTAAAAAGTAACGCTCCTCCAGACTACTTCCCAATGCTTCAAACAAATTCATCCATTTGAAAATGTTTGTGTGTGTATACATGTGTGTGTGTGCATGTGTGAGTGTGTATACTCAAGTATTTGCGTGTGTGTTGTGTGTGTGAGCATGCATGCATGTGTGTTGCGATAGATCACTATAGATTAGATCTGTGATATCCTTACGTATGACTTGGCACATCTCTGCTGTATGTGTCTATGTTAATTCCTTCAGTGGTTTGTGTGTGGATTTCATGCATCTACTGTAAGATTCATTCCCGAGTAGGCCATGTTTCTGATGAAATCATAAATGATATTTATTTCATTTCAGTTTCCTACCATTCACCAATTACAGAGAAAAATGCTTGATCCCCACCAGCTGGTGTCCTAGTTTTCTTCCTGTGGCTGCAATGAAGTGACTCAAAGCAAGCTGAGGAGGAAAGGGTTCCTCAGTTAACATCTGGATCACAGTCCATCAATCCATCACTGAGGAAAGTTGGGCCAGGAGCTCAAGCAGAACCTGAACAAGAACCACGGAGCAGTTTCCTAACACAGTCCCGCTGTCCAGGATGGCACTGGGCCTACAGTGGGCTGGGCTCTCCCATATCAATCAGCAACCAGGAAAACGCACCACAGACAGCCCCGTAGGCCATCTGAGAGTGGAGACTTCTCAGCCGAGATTCCGTTATGTTTATGCCTGTGTCAAGCTGACAAAAGCAAAGGTATGATAGCTGGTGTTTCATTACACAAAACTGATAAAAGTCTAGTCACTTTTTCTTGTGTGTTCTACATGAATTACCACAATAGAGAAGGACAACTTTTCTTCCTAGCCAATCTGGATGCTTTTCATTTCATTTCCCGTTCCACTGCTGCAGCTGGGACCTGCAAGAAATATTACATAGAAAGGGCGAGTGCAGGTCTCCTTAGTTCTTCCAGTGGAAGAAGAGTACAAAACGTGGGGCGTTTTCAAAGCAATGGGTTAGGTCACAAAAGTAGCCTTCCATCCCGAGTCTGCTGAGTTCTCTCAGGGACAACGATCAACCCTTGAAACACTTGATGATCACAGCAGTTTTATTTTATTTTATTTTTCTTATTGATGAATCCCAGGCTTGCCTCCAACTTTCCATGTAACCAAGAATGATCTTGGACTTCTGGCCCTTCCTCCTCTACACCCTGTGTACTGAGATTACTGGCATGTACCACCATGCCCAGTTTATGTAGCGCTAGGGGTCAAACCCAAGGCCTCATGAGTCTTAGGCAAGCAAGCACTCTATCAACTGAGCTACATGCCCTAACCGAGTTATATGATGATTGATATGCTTTTAAAAAGTCATTTGTATTAGTGTCTTGCATGCATGTGTAGATGTACACCACATGCAATCCTGGTATCTGTGGAGGCCAGAAAAATGTATACAGTTCCCTGGAGCTGTGGTTTCAGATGGTTGTGAGCAGCATAGGGCCTCTGCAAGAGCAGCAAATGCTCTTAACTGCTCATCATGTCCCCAGCCTCAAGCACATGGCTTGTTTCTTAACACAATAGCTTGTATTGATAAGGCTTATAAAATGCCAGACTAACCTAAAATTCCTATGAAAAAAATGCCATTTGTGCATGATACATTTTTTTTTCACATTTTGTTGTATTTGGGTTATAGAATTTTTCTTAAGAACTTTTGCATAAAATTACAAAGAATATTGGTCTTTATCTTTATCTTCTTGTAATACATTTGTCTGTTTTTAAATTGTGTGTGTGTGTGTGTGTGTGTAGGTACAGTGTGCTATGGTGCACATTCAGCCATCTGTCTTTCCTTTCCACCTTGTTTTGAGGCATGGTCTCTTTTCTGTTTCTGCCACTGTGCTGAATACTCTGGGCTAGCTGGCCCGCAAGCTTCCGGGTGAGTCTCCCTCTCCCATGTCTTGGTAGAAGCACTAGGATTACAGCTTGTCATTACCACACCTGTCTTCTAACATAGGTTCTGGGGATGAAATTTAAGTCATCGGTTGCATGGAAAGTGCTTTTACCCCCTGAGTCATTGTACAGGTTCTGTCTGGTTTTGTAGCAGAAACATGCCTGTATTATAGAGTACTGGGGCCCGTGCTCCTCTTTGAACTTGGAAAAAGTTGGCCCTGAGTTGATATTACTTCTTCCTTAAATCTTTCCTAGGCTTTGTGGTGGTTCTGTGGGTCTGCAGACTTCCTTTATTGAAGGTTTCTCATTACTAATTCCATTGCTTTCATAAACATAGGGCTACTTACATTGTCTATCTGTTCTTTCATAAGATTTCAAATGTTGTATATTTCAACCATTACATATAAACCACCAAATTGTCATAAAATTGCAAAACATTTTCCTTGTTTTTCCACATATGTAATGATCTCCCATTTTAAGATTTATTTCATTTTTAATTATGTCTATGCATGTGTCTATGTGTATGTGCACATGGGTACAGTGCCTACAGAGGATATAGGCAATTGTGACACCACATGGCTGCTGGGAGCTGAAATTCTTCTGGAAGAGCAGTATGTCCTCTTGCCCACTATGCCATCTTTCTAACAGCTCATTTCATTGTTCACATTAGGTACAGCCTCTGTGGGTCATTTTAGGCTGATACTTCCATGGTCTTTAAATTTGCTCAACATAGTATTCTTTCTGCTATTAATTACAGCCAGTACATTTCCACATAAAACACTGCAATTTTCATCTCTTGATATTCAACTTGGATCATGTATGAATCTTATATGTCTTGGTATCAACTTCCTTATGCTTGAGTTATAAATATAACTCCTCCCATGTCCTTGTCTGCTGACTGTAATGTGTGAGTCCAGTTCTGGTTGGTGTTAATTGATTTTCCTCCTCATTATAGGTTGTATTTTCTCGCTTTTTTGCATGCCTGGTAAATTTTCATTGGATGCCAGACACTATGCATTTTAACGTGTTGGGTGTTGGGTATTTATACACTTGATATAAATACTCTTGAGCTTCACTCTGGAATGCAGTCAAGTCACTGGGAGACAGTTAATCTTTTCATGTCCTGCTATGCAGATTTGTTGGATCGAAGCAGAGCAAGATTTAGTCTGGGGTGTTCTGAAACAAGATGCTTTTGAACACTCCATATCATTCACACAATTGAATTTTTTTTTTCAGTCCAGCGATTTAGACCAGACACTTGGTCTTTTGTGAGTATGTTACAATGTTTTTCTAGTCCAAAAGGATGTGTGTGTGTGTGTGTGTGTGTGTGTGTGTGTGTGTGTGCTTGTGGGTGAATATGTGCATGAGTGTACACTCACACATGTGTGTGGATGTGTGTGGAGTCCAGAGGTCAACCTCCAATGTAATACCACAGTAGTTGGGAACCTTACTTTTAATATTAATTAATTAATTAATCTCATGTGTATGAGTGTATATTCAATGTATGTATGTGTATCACATGCATACCAGAGCCCATGGAGGTCAGGAGAGGACAGCACACACCCTGGAACTGGAGTTCTGGGTGGTTGTGAGCCACTGTGTAAGTTTTGCAAGAGCAGTAATTGCTCCTAACTGCTGAGCTATCTCTCCACCCATCCACCATATTTTTGAGACAGAGTCTTTCCCTGGGACCTTACCAGCTATGCCAGGCTGGCTGGCCAGTGAGCCCTGGAACCCACCTTTCTCCATCTCCCTAGTGCTCAGAAAACAGACATGATCCACCATGCCCGGCTTCTTACATGAGCACTGGGACCCAAACTGGTCTTCATGCTTACAGAGTAACCCTTTCGTGCCTGATCCATCCCTCCAGCCCCTCAGTGCACCTTCCTTTCCATAGTCTGGAATGGTTATTTCATGACTGGTAAGAGAGACCTTTGACAGTGTCCTGTCAGCTTTAGTCATTCCCCAAGACTCTCAGTTTGAGGTCACTGACTGCTGCCTGGTTTCCCTTATCTTCACCCAGGCCTGGGAAAGCTGGCAAAACTGAGAAATAAATCTCTGATCCTTTGGGATTATTTATCCTTCTGTTTTTATGTCCAGTGTCTTTTAAATCACCATTTCTTAGGCTGTGCACAAAGGTTTCTGTTTTAGATGTGAGAGAAGCATCACTTAGTCCCCTTTCCTGCATCTTTGGGAAAATATTTTTAATTATCTGTCTATTGTGTACACATGTCTGTATGTGTATAGTGTACATACCTGTCTCTCCTTCCGTCTATTGCATACATGTCTATGTACACATGTAAAGTACATATATGGAGATCAGAGGACAACTTGAAGGACTTGGTTATGTCCTTCCACCATGTAGGCCCCAGGGATCCACCTCAGGTCATCAGAATGGCGGCAAGTGCCTTTACCAGACGAGCCATCTGCTCAGCACCAGGGGGTGGGTTCCAAGCATTGTTTTTGGCATTCTGTTGGCAGTATTCCTCCCTTGGAACACATCTCTATCACCTTCCTGATCTAACATGAGTTCAGTGATGCTGCATGTCTGCGTGTGAGCATTCTTTATTAAATCACGTGGTTGCTCGCCAGTGGTGACTGACTGAACCATCTCTTCATGGCGAGTTTTCACGCATGCTCTCCCCACTAAAAGCAGCATGGAGAGCTCTCTTCTTATCATTTTTCTGTCCATTTTTTCTTCCTGGATGTGAAGCCCACTGCTCACGCAGGCAGAATCTCCACAAGGCTATGTATGACTGATATGTGCACATCAGTGCCGTTGTAACATGCTCCTTTATCTTGTCAAAGCATCTTGTCCTAAATCCTGCACTCTGTGACACTGCAGCTGCCACCCACCATTTAGCACTGTCCACACTCAGTTGATGTAACTTTTCCTGCCTTCATTTTCTCGAATAAAGGAGTTTAAAATCTTTTTATTATGTTTATTTATTTACTGTGTGTCATCAGGCAGTGGTGGTGTATGCCTTAGTCCCAGCACTCAGGAGGCAGAGGCAGGTGGATCTCTGTGAGTTCCAGGCCAGCCCTGTTTACTGAGAAATTTCCAGGACAGGCTCCAAAGAGAAAGTCTGCCAAATAAATAAATAAATAAATAAATAAATAAATAAATAAATAAATAAATAAATACTTACTGTGTGTCCACACATGCATGGATGCCACAGCATGTAAGGGAGAGGCTGTGGGAGTCAGATCTCTCCTTCCACCATGTGAGTCCCGGAGATTGACCTCATCAGGTTTGGCAGCAAGCCCCTTTACTCTCTGAGCATTCTCACTGGCCCCAAATGAAGCATTTTTAGTAGCCTCATTGTAAATGTCTCTGTGTGGCATATTGCGCTATCAGATATTTTGAGAATAATTTCTTTTTCTGGACAACTTAAGCTTATTCATATTTGCTGATCTCACTAACATATTGCCTGCCAATGCCTTATGTCAATTTGTCTTGTAACTACTCTGTGTTATGCTTAGTGTGTTTCTTACTCTATACAAAATGTAATCTTTGCTCTTTTAAAAAGAATTTCTTTGATATTTGCAAATGTGTGCATTTTTCTTTCATCACTACCCCAGTGTTGATACTTGTTAAATGATTTTACTCTCTCCTCTTCACTCCTACTGGCTTGTAAATTTCAAGTCAGTACAGTGTAGTACCCACTTCTTATCCAACAGTTGTCTTAATCTACTGCCACCTTTCTGTATTTCTTTTCAGCTCCAAAAACCTGTGTGTAGTTGTAGGTTATGTATTCATGTGTGTGTAGTTGTGGTATATGTGTTCATGTGTGTGTTCATGCATGTGTATGTGTTCATGTGTGTGTGATATGTGTTTGTATATACATGTGCATGAGTGATGTGCCGATGTATGTATCTATGTGTGATATGTATTCATTTGTGTAATATAAGTGTTCAAGTGTGTACATGTATGTGTATTCATGTATGTGTGTGTCTGTAGCTGTGGTATATGTGGTATATGTGTTCATGTATGCATGTGTGTTCATGTGTGTGTGTGAATGTGTTTGTGTGTATATGTGATATATGTTCATGTCTGTACCTGTGTGTGAGATGTGTGTTCTTTTGTGTCATATATATGTTTATGTGCGTGCGTGCATGTGTGTGTGTGTGTGTGTGTGTGTGTGTGTGTGTCCTTGCCCTATGTGCATGTGCACATATAGAGGCCAGCACTCCAGCAAGATTACCGGCCTGCTAGCATAGCCAAAATGGTGAGTTCAGGTGCAGAGAAAGGCCCTGTCTTAGAAGAAAGGAAAAGTGGCTGAGTGGCTAAAAGCACTTGCTCTTCCAGAGGTCCCAGTTTGTTTCCCGGCACACACATGGCAGCTCACCGTCATCTGCAACTCCGGTTCCAGAGGACACAGCACGTTCTCTTGACTCTGTGGGCATCAGGGACATTTGTGGGATACACACAGATATGCAGGCAAAACATTCCTACAATACAATAAAAAGAAATATGCATTTTAAAAATAAAGCTGGAGACATTAGAGAAAGGCACTCCGAGGGAGTCAGCCACCTGGGGCGCGAGGGACTATGGCTCTGCGTTTCTGTGGTCTGAGTCGAAGCTGTGTTCCTTTACTGGGACATATGATATTTATAATTTCTTTCCCATCCTAGCTCTTGGTTTCTGTTTGAATCTTAGCGCATCAGAGAAACAAATTGTATATTCACATCATTCTTGTGTCTAAGTTTCTCCCTCTCCCAGTCATCCTAGAGCAGATTATGCAGAAAGGAATAGTGTGAACCAATTTCTCCAGCTCCTTGGATGTAAAAGTTATCTTTTCATAGCCTTGATAGTAGAACGATGGCTTTGCTGCATATGAAGGCTTTGGCTCACGATTTATTTGTTTTTCTTCAGTTTCTTGAAAAGAATGCTCTCTTCTCACTTAGCTTTGCAGGGCACATCTGACACCAATGTCCTTTCTGTCCTTTGTAGGATAAGAGTGTAGAGTGTTGGGGTTGGGACTTTGTATTGTTTCGCTGTCTTTAGTATCTAATAGTCTCATAGGTGATATCACAGAGTTGATCCTTCTCAAGGTACATTGACCTTATATTAATTTTTAAAAATATTTTTATTTTGATTGTACCTTGCGTGGCTATGTGCCATGAGTGAATTGGCCCCCGAGGTCAAAAGAGGGCATTGGGTCCCTGAAGCTGGAGTTACAAATGGTTTGTGAGCATCTTGTTGTGGAAGCCAGGAACCAAAGTTGGTCCCCTGTAAGAGCAACAAGCTCTCTTGACAGCTGAGCTATCGCCCTAGTCTCCATCCATTAAAAAATGTTATCCTCATCCCACAATCCCCACTATATTCCACAATCCCCTCCATATCCCACAATTCCCTTCAAAGTCAGGGACTATAGCTTCTTACTATGTAAGAAGAGATGATGGGTGCAGATTGACGTGGGGGAGTGACTTTTACACAGGAATACAGGCCTCCTTCCTCTGTAACCCAGGCAAGCAGAGAGTGGGTGTGGGTGTTGACAGGTGGGATACTGGGGGAAAGAGAGTCAACCAGAGACTCTTCAGTTGCATTAGTTTTCTCAGGGATAAGCTAACTAATCCAGCTGTCTGTTTTCTTTCTTGTGGAAGACAGGATAGACAAATTCAGATTCATGGTCAGAACACGGCAATGAGCAGAGTCTATGAGTCACTCTCTGAAGGAGCTCAAGGGTAGAGGCAGCATCTGGTGCTGTTGACAGACAAGCTCCAGAGCAGCTTCCTCCAGGGTCTCCTGTGCATGGAGGTCAGAGAACACTTTTCCTGAGATGTGAAGAGCCATATGTTCATTTCTGAGGGCAAAGGGCTCCTTGGGCTTCTAATGGCCAACTTGCCACACCTAGAATCATCTGGAAATGTCTTCACGAGCAATTGTCTAGATCAGGCTGGGTTGTGGGCGTGTCTGTGGGGTTTGTCTTGATTGACATGGAAAGACTCACCTTGAGTGTGGGCAGCGCTGTTTTGTGGGTTGGGCTCTGAGATGTGGAAGAGTAGAGAAATCTAGCCAAGTATTAAGTGATGCTAGCAAGCCATGGTCCATGCATTTCTCTCTGCTTTCATCTGAAGATGTGATCTGGCCAGCTTCATGAGTCCCTGCCTCTCTTTACCTCCATGATGAACTGTAGCCTGAACTGTGGGCCAGATCAACACTTTCTCCCCTGTGATGCTTGTTTTGGGGTATTTTATCACAGATAGGATTCTATAGAAGCAGAGTTTGATGAGCCATTGAGTGACATTGATGACACCACTGATGAGAAATACCACTTGGTCGCTTCAGTAGCTATGAACTGTGTATATATCCTTGGGAAGGGGCACGGCCTTGTGAGATCTTCTCTATAACAGTATGTTCATTCATGTTGAGAAGAGGAACCTAGTGAACCCTTTGCTCTAGTAACCACTAACTATACATTATTGGAGAGAGGCAAGACCTCCATGGTGGAAAGTGAATGAGCCTGATCTTGTGCAGGCCACCTTTGGCTAATCATCACTGCTGACATTTCAAGACAGCTGTGGTCACATCACTCCCAGAAGACAGTGTTTCCCCCAAAGAGATGGAAGATATCACAGAGGGGGAGCACAGGCAGGATGTGGGAGAGGCTTGACTCAGGGAGAATCTTGGGAGAATGTGTGTCAGGAGTCTGGAGGGCCATTCTGTGGGAGACTGTGCTGAGTAGGAAGCCATGGGAAGAAGACAGGAACATGGAAGGAGTGAGCACCAGAGGGAAGGTTTGGGGCAGAGGAAGCTGTGGTGTGAGATAACTGATGCTCTGGCCAGGGGTCATTCATACAGAGACTAGTTAAAGATGTCATGATATAGGAGATACTGGGAAGGAAAGTCATTGATCCACTGTTACATTGTCTCTATGACAACATCCAGCTATCCTCTTACACTATCAACAGCCTAATCCTTGTGGCATCTTCTATTGAGTCAGTCTATGCTAATAGCCATGTTTCTGTCTCCCAAGTTCTTTCCATGGCCTTCTAGATGCTTTCTGTACTTCTTTATTTCCCCATCACTTATCCAAATCTACTTTCAATAACAAATCAATGCTGTTGAGTGGCAAGTCAAATTCTATCATTCTGTTTCAAATTCCATCCTGATGCCCCATTTCAAAGCCAAAGCCACACAGACCTGCCATCACCCCTGCAAATTATAGTCTCCATCCTCAATTGTGGTTCTCCTGGCCCCAAACTACCAGCTGACCAGACATGGCCACCATGCTCTCTCTACTCCCTCCTAGGCTATCTTAATTTTGTTTCCTGTTGCTGTTGTTGCCTAAGCCTTTTCTCCTTGGCAAAGCAACTTGCAGGAGGAAGGATTTGTCTTAGCCCACCCTGTTACAGTCTGTCATAGCAAGAGAGTCACAGTAGCCAGAGCCTGAGAGAGCTGGCTTTGTCACATCCATGGTCAGGAGCAGAGAGCAACAGATGGATACATGCATGCCAGTGCTTGGCTTCCTTTCTCAAAATGATCCCCAGCGCACAGGCCATAGGCCAAACCCCTCACTGAAAGTCCCTTTCCAAGTGATTCTAGATTGTGGCAAGGTGACAACTAAAAGTTGCCATCACAAAGGCTACGGAAATTGTCCATCTTAAAATACTTCTTCCTCTGGTGCCTGAAATACTCCATTTTTCTCAGAGAGGCTCTGCCTGTTCACCTTGATAAAACCACCATTCTCATCCTTGTATCTTGTTTTATTTTTCTCATGCATACTGATCACCCACACATTAGATGCTTAATTATTTGTTTGTGTTCTGCCTGCTATGTCTGACAGTGGTGTTGTCTTTCTCTGTGTGTTTTTTTTTTTATTTCATTGTAATGTCTAGCTTCAGAAAGTAGTTGTTAAATTGATGCTTGCTAAATAAATCAGTTACTGTGCTCTTATGGGGATTATAAGACCACGGAATGATAAAACAGGGCATTATTTCCCCCCCTTTTCTGTTCAGAAAGAGATGGCTCAGTATACAAAGTATTTGTCACACACAAATGAGTACCACAGCTCAAATCCTAGCACCCACATAGAAAGCCTGCACAGCATCACTTGCCTGTAGCTCCAGTGCTGGGAGGCAGAGACAGGACGCCAGGGACACACTGGTCAGACAGTCTAGGCTATTGCCCTCCCTCCATTCCTCTGTGGTGTTAATACCCACTGCTCCTCACTCTCTGTCTCCACTCCCAGAGATCCTGGTAGAACATACAGTTTTTCTTCCTTCTGTCGACCCCCTCAGTCAACAACCTTCTTAGGTCAACCCCATTCCCCAGCTCCCAATACTTAAAAACACAGTGGCCACAACTATCGGGATCTCAGAAGATTTTCTTACCAGGAAACACACAGCCACCACACTCTAAGAACCAGAGAGGGCCACAGAAACCAAGGAGCAAAACACCCACCCAACGAAGACAACATCAGATAGCAGCACTTAGAACTACAGTCTTCCCAACCCCAGATGCCTAGGTACAAGTCTAAAAATGCAGTTAATAACAGCCAGGACACTATGTCTCTACTAGAGCCCAGTACTCATTAATATTATTCAATGTGAATGGTCTCCCATAAAAGACATAGACTAACAGAATACAGAATCTTTCCTCTGCAGCATCCAAGAAACACATTAACATCAAGGCTAGACATCACCTCAGGGTAAAAGGATGGAAAAAAACACTCCAAGAAAATGGTCCTAAGAAGCAAGCATGTGCAAGCATTTTAATAGCTAATAAAATTGGCTTCAAACCAAAACTAATCAGAAGAGAGAGAAAAAGATGCTACATACTCATCAAAGGAAATATCCACCAAGAGGACATCTATGCACTAAATACAAGAGACCCAAGTTCGTAAAAGAAACACAACTACAGCTTAAAACATATTGAGACCACACACTGAAGTGGGAGCCGTCAAAATCTTACCCTCATCAATAGACAAATCATCCACACAAAACAAAACAGAGAAATGCTGGCACTAACTGGCATCATGAACCAAATGGACCTAACAGATATTTACCCAAACCACTAAACCTTCTTCTTAGTACTTCTTGGAATTTTTTCGAAGCTGATCACATACTCAGACACAAAGCAAGTCTCAACAGAAACAAGAAAATTGGAATAAGACCTTTCATCCTGCCTGACCACCATGGATTAACAGTAGACATCAACAATAGAAACATCCAAGCTTACAAACTCATGGAAACTGAGCAAGTCACTACTGATAAAAATTGGGTCAAGATGAAAACGAAGGAAAAAATTAAAGATTTTCTAGAATTGAATGGAAATGAACACACAACTTACCCAAACTTATGGGAAAGTAAGTTCTAATATGCAAGTTCTTAGCACTAGGCGATGTCATTAAAAAATTGGACAGATTTCATACTAGTGACTTAACAGCACACCTGAAAGCTCTAGAACAAAGAGAAGTAGTCACACCAAAAGAAAGAGCAGACAGGAAAAAATAATCAAGCTCAGAGTTGAAGACAACAAAATAGAAATTAAAAATGCAAAGAATCAATGAAATAAAGAGTCTGTTCTTTAAGAAAATCAACATGATGAACAAGTCCATATCAAAACTAACAGGCAGAGAGAGAAGATTCAAGTCAGCAAACTTAGAAATTAAAATGTGGACATAACAGACACCAAGGAAGTCCAGAGAATCATAAAAACAAGTTTTAAAAACCTGAACTCTATCAAATTTGAAAATATAGAAATTAATCATTTCTATGTACATATCATTTACCAAAATTCAACAAAGATCAGATAAGTAATCTAAATAGACCTATAACCCTTAGTGAAATAGAAACAGTCATTAAAAGTCCCAAAACAAACAAACAAACAAAAGTTCGGGGTCAGATGGTTTTAGTGCAGAATTCTACCAGACCTTCAAAGAAGAATTAATGCTAATACTCCTCAATTTGTTTACAGAACAGAAACAGAAGGAACATTGCCCAGTTGATTTCACAAGGCCACAGTTGCTCTGATGCCCAACCCTCCCAAAGATACAATAAAGAAAAAGAATTATAAACCAATTTCTTTTATGAGAATAGATACAAAAATTATCAATAAAATATTTGCAAAATGAATTCAATAACACATTAAAAAGATCAAGTCAGAGATGCAGGGATGTTTCATTATCCAAAAATCAGTAAATGTAATTCATCATATAAATAAACTAAAGAAGAAAAAAAAACCCACATGGTCATCTCATTCAATGCAGAAAAGGTCTTTGACAAAAATCCAACACGCCTTCATTTCATGATAGAAGTCCTTGAGAGATTTAGGGATACAAGGGAATACTTCAACATAATAAAGACTCATAGCCAACATCAATTAAACTGAGAGAAATTCAAAGCATTTCAACTAAACTGGAAACAAGACAAGGTTGTCCACTCTCTCCATACCTATTCAATATAGTATATGAAGTCTTAGCTAGAACAATATGGCAATTGAAGGCGATCAAGGGGACACAAACTGGGAAGAAAGACGCCCTCCAATACACAAGTGACAGACGAAGAAAGAAGTCAACGCCCATCCCAATAGCCTCAAATATCTTGTTCTAACCAAGCAAGTGAAAGACATGTGTAAGAAAAACATACAGTTTTTGAATAAATAAAACAAGAAGATATTGGAAGATGGAAAGATCTTCCATGCTCATCAATCAGCAGGATTAACATAATAAGCAGTAAAAGGACCACCCCACCAAAATCGATCTACATATTCAATGCAATCTCCCTCAAAAATCCAATACAATTCTTCGAAGATCTTGAAAGGACAATTGTCAGCTTCATATGGAAACACAAAAACCCCAGGCTAGCTAGAACAATTCTGAAAGCTGAGAGAATGGCTGGAGGTCCTACCCAATTTCAAGTTGCACTACAAAGCTAGACTAATAGAAGCAGACATGTTAATCAATGTAATAAATTGAAGACCCAGGCATAAATCCACACAATAGGGACACCTAATCTTTGATAAAAAAGCCAAAAATACACACTGGAAAAAAGACAGCATCTTCAACAAATGGTGCTGGACAAACTGGACATTTGCATGTGGACAAATCCAAATAGATCCATATTTATCATCCCACACAAAGTCCCATAAAAACACTAAGCTTAAAGATCTAATATACTTGCAAAGTGCCTGATGGTGCAGGGGTGTGTAGGGGTGTGCAGGGGTGTGTGGGGGTGTGTAGGGGTGTGCAAAGGTGTGCAGGGGTGTGCATGCTCCTTCAGGCTCTGTGAGTTCAAACGAGCTTTGCTCATGTTGATTTACAGCAGAATGCTATTAGGAGTCATTTTATTGCTACATTGTTTCTTTTTCTTGAGTGTGGGGGCAGTGAGTCAAACTATGCACACACACACACACACACACACACACACAAGCTCACTTGCACACACACATGCTGGAGCATACACACACACACACACACACACACACACACACACACACAAACACACACACACAGAGGCTTGTTGCTACACTACTAAGTTTTGTGTATCGATCATACTACCATTGAGGTAAAGTTAAGCCAGACTTCAGTTTAGTTGGGGTTAACCTTAAGGAAAGATTCCACTTCAAGGGGAACAGACTTTTAAGGCTGACTGAGGGCTACTGCTGAGGAGAAGGTAGGCTCAGGGAGTCAAGACCGGCTCTGGAGTTCGAGGGACACAGTTGAGTTGTGTTGACTTGTGACATAAAGTGGGAAGCAGGGGCCTCCTTCCTCAGTTGCAATCACAGGAGCTGTGTGACTCTTCATGACTGAGGGGTATGGAATTTTATTCCATGGGTTTGGGTCCTAGTATATACATGTCAGTGGTAAAAGAATGTGTCTCAGGAGGTTGTAGGTATATATGCTGGGAAGTGCCACGTAATCCCACACGGAGCACATAGGAACAGAGCCATGGAGCTGTGGACACTAACTCTAGTCTCAATGACATTGTCATTGTTATAGTACAGCCATGACAGTGTGGTAAGTACTAGCCCGGTAAGTACCTCAGAGGCCAGTCTCCTGGGCTCCTCTAATGCTGAAATCCACCATTCATGACTTTTGCCAAGGGGCAATATTGAAAATGTTCATTTTCAGAGTTCATCTACAGAGGCATGGAGCATCCCTCACCTCTAGGTAGCCTCTCGCTGATTCCCTATTTACCCACTTCTAAAGGCAAACTGTTGTTGATTCTCTCTTACCCTCTGTGACCCCAGAGCACATCTGGAGTAGCTATGGTCCCCACCACCAGAACAGAGAAACTACTCAGGGTCAGGTGTGGCTGAAAAAATTTCCAAGGGGGGTAGGGTTGGCAATGATGTACCCCAGACCCAGAAGGAACTGAATGTCATCATCCTAGGATAAACTAAGTGGTCTCAAGGATCTAGAATGTTTCTAGAGTTACCCACGTCAGGGCCTAATTTCCAACATACCACAGTCCTTCTCACAGATATGGTGCTGTGGCCCTGTTCATCTGTTCCCTAGCTGTCACCTGGCACTTTCCACCATTCTTGACATAGTCACGAAGAAGTCACACCAGTGAATAACCTTGTCCCTCTCTAGCCTTCTCCAAGATGCCCACCAGGTAAGTATGTAAAGGTAGGAAGATGAGCCCCATCATGAGCTTGTCACAGGTCTGCACTAGGAGACCAGATGCCATCTCTATGGAAGGGGCAGTGAGGAGGCCAGCAAGACGAGCAGGCAGCCTCCTTTCCTTCACTCTCTGTTCAAATCCAGTGTCTGTGATTGGGACAGTGTAGCCAGATTTTTCTTTGGTCTGCCAGCTCACAAATGAGGGCATAGAGACTTATTATTAATTATGAAAGTTTGGCCTTAGCTTAGGCTTGTTCCACTCATTCTTATACCTCAATTAACCCTTTCATATTAATCTATGTTCTATCACATGGCTTCACCTCTCTTCCATCTTGCATCTCCTGCTTCCTCTCCATGTGTCCTGGCATCTCATGCACGCCTAGATCTGCCCTCCTCCTTCTTTCTTTCCCCGAAAATTCCACATTTACCTCCTGCCTGGCTATTGGCCACTCAGCTTTTTATTACACCAACCACAACAACACATTTTCACACAGTGTACAAATATCCCACAACAGGACGAAACATAAAAAGTAGACACAGCTTTACCCCTGAGCATGTCTTTAACCTGTGAGGAGTAGTGTATAAAAAGACTCTGAGATACTCGTCCTCTCATCCCACTGAAGTAGAAGCATCAGCTCCACCAGGCGGGTGGGCTGACCTTGTGGATGCTGGGCAAATCAGATGTTTTCTATCAGTCTCAAGGTAGGCTAGAGTGTGCTAGGATGCTTGGGTGAGGCATGCGCCTGGGCCCTGTGGATACAAGCAGAACTAGGCAAGAAAGGAGGACACGGGGGTGGGCCGCTCCTCCCTCCAAGCAATGCTGAAAATCTCATCTTGGTAAGAGAGAAACTGTGTTTTTCTTTTATCTGAGGAACAAAGGGGCCCCGGCCTGCAGGAATTCAGCACAGGGGAGGGCCGGGGTGGGGGTGACTCCTAGAAGCTGCAGAAAAGTGTGACTTTTCTCCAGTTCAACTCCATAAATGCAGATGTCTCTCGTCTGACGAAACAACTGGGCTTTGATTCAGAGTTCAAGAGAGAGAGCCTGCCTCAATAAATAAGGTGGAGAGACCAAGAAAGACATTCAGCATCAACTTCAGGCTTCCCTCATACAGAGGTGTGCATGTGTACACACAACACACACACACACACACACATACACACACACACACACACACACACACACACCTCACATACACCACAGACACACACACACACACCACACACACACACCACACACACACACACACACACACACACACACCACACACACACACACACACACACACACCACAGACACACACACACACCACACACACCACACACACACACTACACACACACACCACACACCACACACACACACCACACCACAACAGACCACACACACACACACACACACACAACACACACACACACACACACACACACCACACACACACACACACACACACACACCACACACACCACACACACACACACACACCACACACACACACACACACACCACACCACAACAGACCACACACACACACACCACACGCACACACCACACACACACACACACACCACACACGCACACACTACACACACACACACACACACACACACACCACACCACAACAGACCACACACACACACACACACACCACACCACACACCACACAGACACACACCACACACATACACACACTCACACTCACTCTTTCTCTCTCTCTCTCACGCACACGTGTGCACACACACACATGCACTCACACACAGAGTGTACAGGCTGCAGGCTACAGAGATCATTTTTTTGATAGAGCAAATTTTATTTCTCTATATTTTGATTTATTAAAGAAGCCCTTTTGTAAATTCTTTTGTTAAACAACTGTGTGTGTGTGTGTGTGTGTGTGTGTGTGTGTGTGTGTGTGTGTGTTCCATTTCAGACTTCCAAAATATGGAGTCCTTGTCTATCTGTGTGTGTTATAAAATTCATTAGAACATTTCTTATCTCAGGCTTGTCAGGAGAATCTTAGCTTCTGGGCCTTATTCTGTGGTGTTACTGAAAAGACCCACAGCTCAGAGCTAAGGCAAAGGGCAGGCCCAGTCTCTCAGATTAGATCTGTATCTGAGCAAGCTCCTCATAGTCTCACTATCACCCCAGGGATGCCTTGGGGCCATTTCCACAGGAGGCCTGGAAGAAGCTTAGTCACTTGGGACAAACGAAGGCTCTGGCTGCCATCTGGATTGGGACCATGAAGGGGGCAGAGAGAAGGGTGTGGGGGAGAATGGTGGGAAGCAACTTGAAAGACTACATTCTGCAATCAATTATTTATCAGTGAACTCTGAGAACCACTACTGTTTGTTTTCTGCTTGCCTAGAGGATAAGGACTTTGCCTTAAGAGCTGTCTACTTAAGAACTGGCTAGGATTCCCTGGCCAGCCCTTCCCTGGACAGTGTTTTCGAATCTGACCACCCACACTTCTGAACCCTGAGCTGAGATGGGTACCCTCTCCTCCCAAGCCTTCATGCCAGCCAAAAAAACTTCTGGAAAGATTATTTTTCATCATTTATTAATGTTCCTTGGCCTTGTCCCCAAATAATTAGGCCCAGGGAATTTTTACAGCATACAGTTAATTACCATCTGGGTTGATTAACAAGCCAAGGCTCTGGATGGGATATGGAGGCCCTCTGAGAATCATGGGGACACATGTGAGTCATGGTGTTGGCTGTCACATCCCCATGGGGAGATAGAATCCTTCCGTGGTGTGTGGGAGGTGCCAGCAGCTCCCCATTACCATCAACCCTCTCGTTCCTAGGAAAGTGCTAAGCACACCTTCTCCCCTGGGATGAAGTCAGGGCTCTGGTCCTGGCAGGAAGCCAGGCTCTCAACACACAAAGATACTCATAGGACCCCAGGAACCCTCTCTTAAGCATGCAGATTTGGGGCATGAAGCCCAGCATTCTAGGCTTCTACTAGTCTTAGCTAGGATTCTACTGGGCTTTGTTGAGAAGCTAGGAGAGGAGGCTGGAGGGTGAGCCAGAGAACCTGGATGAAGATGCTACTGCAGGAGAGGGCCAGACTCCACTTTCCCCCAGAGATGCTGAGCACAAGAGCAATCGAAGACCTGGTTCTGACATCCCATCAAGACCCTTGCGGGGTTCCGGTGCCCACGGCAGGTATCACAGCAGGTAGTTCACAGAACAGCCCCTATGGGGAGATTCTGGGACATTGGTAGACAACTCTGAGCAGCCGGGCTGGGAGTGGTACCCAGCTATGAAGACCTGGGTGGAAATTGACAGCCACTGATGCCTCTTCGAGCTAACAGGAGGGTGAGCCTTGTGGCTGGTCTCAGACTCCACAAACTGCTTCCTCGATCCTGGGTGGCGCAGGAGCATGTGCAGTCCAGAGGATGTGGGGAACATCCTTCAACTGTCACCTCCAATATCACTGTACTTATCCCCATGGCATGGGAGACATGCCCAGACATGACCTCATATGTGAAGCAAGCACAAACCAGCTTGGCAAGCCCCGCTCCAGCTCCTCTGCTGGCCAGGGATCCTGCCATTAGGCAAGCCTTCCTTCAGGATGACATCAGAAGGTGTGGGGAAATCTTCTGGGTACCACTTGTAAAGACTGGTGAAGTTGTTTATCAGGCAGAAGAGACTCAGGGGTTTCCTAGGGCTACAGAAGGGGCCTCATCCTGTTCATGTTACTTTCATGTCTCTGTGACAGAGGCTTGAAGCAGCTTTAAAGGAGGGCAGATTGATTTGGGCTGGTGGTTTCAGAGGTTTGGGTCCCAGCTTGACTGGCTCCATGCCTGTAAACCTGAGGTAAGGACCTGAGGTAAGGCAGAAACATGTGGTAAAGCAAATGTGCTCACACAAAATGAGCAGAGTAACAAGGGGTTGTCTTCATCCAGCAGGGCCCCACCTCCTAAGGTTTCTACCACCTCCCCCAAAGAGCACCCCATCTGGGGCCAAGCATTTCTCACATGAGTGCCACAGTAGGCACTCACGCTCCTCAGCTGAGGTGACACTGAGGTCCAGAGAGGTTAAATAATGGGCAGAGGATTCCACAGCAAGGATTTGAACCAGGAACCCCAGCTCTGGGATCCTTGTTATTAACCAGTAGCCTTTGTTGTACAAGCTGTCACCCACTAGGAGCACCTATTATATACCAGACACTGTCCTGAGCCTTTTATTTATGGATTCCTTATCAGTAACCACACTGTACAGATAATGAAATTGGGACTAAGAAAGGTCCTGTGCTATCACTTGATCACACAGAGCCATGGAGCCCACACCTGGCAGATGAGGGCCTTGGATGACATCCCCCAGGCACTGGGATGCTCTTGGGCATTGATGGTTCAGGATGCAGCTGATGCAGGGAGTTGCATTCATTCTGGGTGCATTGCAGAGACTGCTGGTCCCTGGACTGGTCCCTGGCTAGGGAAGGCCAGGGGGCGGGGCTGCCTCCTCTATAGTTCCATGGCCTAGTTTCTAGCCAACTGCCAGGTAGTGGGGCCTGGCAGGCAAGTTATAAATATCCCTCAGTGACAGCTAGGCCTTCACTCTGACGCTGGTGTGGATTTAGCTGGATGCACAGCCTCAAGGTCATGGATATGACTGTGGATTCTACTGCCCTAGACTGAGTTCAGTAGAGAAGGAAGAGCACCAGGCTGCTGGGATCCCAACCCCAAAGCCCAGCCCAGCTCAGAGAGCAGCTTTTCCTTTTGTGGAGGCCGAGTACCAGCTCATCCTGATCCATCTCCAGCCTTCTGTGTCTCCTCGAGCTGCCTTAAGCAGCTTTTCTTACTGGGTCTGGGCCCAGGGACCTCCAGGGATACGTCTCTGGTAGGCGCAGTCCTTGATCTGACTGTCCTCCGTGTCATCTTCACCCCTCCAACTCCCACAGCTGTCTCTGCCCTCCTTTCCTGAATGACGGTTAGCCAATGACTTTGGGTTGACTTTGTAAAGTTGTGCCAGGTGAATAACCTCTGGTGTGTGTGTGTGTGTGTGTGTGTGTGTGTGTGTGTGTGTGTGTAGCATGTCCATTTTGTGTATAAGACATTTGGAAACCTCAGGACTTAGTCTGAGAATGTGGCTCAGTCTGACCAGCATCTGCCTGCCCAGGGGGCCCTGGAGTAGATGTCCAGCACTGTGTGAGCTAGGCATGGCAGGGCACACTGCACGTCTTGGGAGGTAGAGGCAGGAGAATCAGAAATGTAAGGGAATCCTTTGTTATATAACTAGTTCAAAGCCAATCTGTGCTCCACAAGACTGTGCCTGAGAACAAGGTTGTGTGGGATCACCCCCACATCAACCAACGCCTTTTAAAGTCAGCAGTAGCCCAGGCCATGCCTCTCTAGAGATAGCCTTGCCTCTTCAGAGCAGGTTCAGGTCAAGGAGCTTTGGAAACTGGACAGAGCTGCCTTGGGACAGGGAGGACTTCAGCTGAGTGAGCTGGTAAGGAAACAATGCTTAAGGCATTTCCTACTCTGGCTGAAGGCAGATAGTCATGGGACCCAGACAGCAGAGGGTATAGTCCTGAGTCATGCTGGAAGGTCCAGTGGGACTTACCCTGGGCTCAGAGCATGGACCTGGTAGGGCTGAGCTGGCTATGGCCTTGCCTTCTGTTGTCTACTGGCCTTAAGTATCTTCTTCCACACTCTCTGCGTACACATGCAGCCACAGGAGCTTGAAGGAGAGAATTAGCATTTCCCAGAGTCCAATGCTGCTTGGATTTCTGGCTGTGATTGGCTTTGCCAACCAGAGGCATTCTGGGGATCACAGGAAGATTATGAGGAGCTATGCCTTTATGAAGTGATCACATGGTAGAAAGGTGAGGTGATAATTTGCAGCAAATGGTATACCCATGGTCTTGCCACCTACTGGTGCATGGCAGCTGGAGTGGTACAAGTAAAACTAACAGGGGCAGCTGCTGATACTTAGTCTCAGGTTCATAGCTGTGGACATGGGGTTGAAGCCTAAAGTCCAACACTGGTCCCCGGCACCCATTTGTCTAATTCTCTGTCCACAGAAGATTCCCCATTGTCCTCATCCCTTCTGATTGACACACCTGAGGACACATACATCTGCTTTGTACCCAGAAATGTTGATTGACATATTGGATGCAGCAAGGATAGGTCATACCAGATTGGACTCAGAGGTCAAGAGAGATGCAGAGCTCAATGTGCTTTTGAACCATGAAGAATGCAGAGTCAGAGATATCCTATTGCTTAGAGAGAGATCTTCAACTAGACCTCAGTGACCTAACATGGATACCGAAGGAGAGCATGGCAGACATCACAAGTCCTTTTGGAGGTCATACTATCCTTGCTCAGAAGCCTAGGTCTCAGGCCCTGTTGAAGGGTCAACCCCAGGAATCCATTCAGAGAGGGAACATGAGCTGTGGGAACACATTGAGACTGCCAAGACGGGACACTTCATGGGGAAACCGTCCCTGGCTGTCTAGAATCCGCAAGACCACCTCTACCTTCCACATCCTTCATCTCTGAAGGTCAGGAGCTGTGACTACCCACCAACTCCAACCAAGAAGGCTCAGAAAGGAGGGCTGATGCCCGGTCCTAGGATACAGGCCCCCAATGTCTGCACACAAGGAAAGGAAGAGCTGAGGCTACCTACCCAGACACCCATGAGGGAGCCCCACACTGCTACAGAAGCCTACAGTAGGATAGCAGTGTTTAAGTGTTAGTGGCCAGAGAGATGGCTCAGTGGGTAAGGTGCTTGCTGTGTAAGCATGAGAACCTGAGTTCAAAGCCACAGGAACTACCCAAATGCTGGGTGTGGTAGAGTATCTATCACCCTAGGCTTGAGAGTGTTGAGTCAGATTCTCAAGGCATGCTGGCCAGACAATCTGGTAGAGACATCAAGCTCCAGACAAAGTAGGACCCTGTCTTAAAAAGATAATGGAAAATAAGGGGGACATACCAGGACTCTTGATGTCTACCCACACACAGATGTCTATGGGGCACCTGTGCATACATGCACATATGCAAGCATTCACACACATATAAATTTATTTGTTTATTTATTTATTTATTTATTTTTATTTATTTATTTATTTTTATTTATTTATTTAAGAAAGGATGCTGAGGTTATTCAGAGGAGCCAGGTGTGAGCTATGGGGTCCTGGTCCTTGACTGTTAGCAACCTCTGACTGGCAGAGGTGTGTTTGGCCGATGAGGGCTGTGGCACTACCAGACCAGTCCCTGTGGGGAGTTATCATTACCCTAATGGCATTTCATGTCTGTGTCACAGGTGAAGAACTGACCTCCCCCTCCAAAAAGGGAGGAGAGGCAGACATGTCTTCTCAAGATGGATTGGAGTGGCTGGGACCTGAACCCCATCTGCCTGCCTTGAAGCCAGGGACCTAAGCACTTGTTCTGCTAACCCTAACAGGGTGCGTGCAATCTGGGCCACCTCGAGAGCATGGGAGCTCTGCTTACTGCAGCTCCTCAAGCCCCCTCCTTGCCTGCCCCATCCCACTTCTAACCTAGGCAAGGAAGATAAGGAGGTAAGGCAGAGAGCGGGGCTCTGCCTCTCCCTTCCGGCCCAGCAGGCTCTGACTGTATTTTTTTAAATCTTTTTTCCCCCTTTGCTTTCAGTTTAAGCTGTAACTGTCAGGCTGCTCCGACACCATCCACTGACATTTAAGTACCAGTGCTTTCTAAATTCGGAAGAGATTGGTCGCAGCTGCTGTTGTGGGGAGGCCAAGTGGTGGGTGCCATCCAGGCTCTCTGTGAGAGGAACAGAGAGGAGAGGGAGGCCCTGGAATGATAGGAAGAGGAAGACCTCGGTGGTGGTGGAAGTAATGTCCCAACCACACCCATTTCTCTCTGCTTGACACTTTGTCACAGTGACAACATGCCAAGGACCTGTAACCACAGTTTTGTTTGCCAGACCCTGGCTAGGATTTTGACCTTGAATATCTGGTCCCTGTTCTTCCTGTCTTGTAGCAAGTGCCACCTCCACCTCCATACTTCTCCCTTGTGGATGCAAGTGGGCAATTCAGATTCCACAGAGCTGAAGAGGAATCCTTGGTTTATGTTTTACCATCCCCTGGTAATTCCTGGTATCCATGACTCTGCAGGTTTTGGTGTGCCACGCCACGATGAATCCCAGAACTCTAACCTGGACCAGAGCTTTTCTTTCACTTGTTTGAGAATTTTCCACTTACACAGATGAAACAAAACTTCAGTCGGCTTCTTATCTGTTTCATGCATGGAAACACTGTGGTTGACTAGCCGGCCCCGAATGTCCATACATGCTATGCCACCATAATAGTCACTTTGATGTGCTGACCATTATGGGTTAGGGCCATCACAGACATTACTTTGTCTGTGCTTCCCATTAAGATAATTACAATCACTTTGCCCTTGACAATTCAATGGTGCCTCTTGGTCTTTGCTATGTTGGAGCCCAATTAAACCCATTGCTTTTAATTCACGGAGCTGAGCAGCAGCATCTCCACACCTAAGGTCTGGAACAAGAAACAGCATGACAATGAAACTCTTCAGATTTTCTGGGTACCCTCTCACCATTTTTCATCTTATAGGATTTGTGAGGGACATGTCTTCTGAGCCTTTCCATTGTGCAGGATTAGGTTTCACACTGTATACCCACTCTAGCATTGCAATTTCCCTGGGTCTTAAAATCTCTTCATCAACACTAAGCCAAGGAATACCAAGAATTTCTAACTCTATTTCAGCAGGCCATCTTTTGACAAATGTTTCAGCCAACTAATCAAACCAAGTTTTGAGGTTTTTAACTGCGAACTGCCATGTTAAACCTAGAATCTCTACTCACCGGGTCCCTGTCAATAAACTCAGCCTGATCAAGGTGTATTATGCTCCATCCACCATTATCCCACACCCTTGAACACATTCCCACACACACTCCCCAGACTTCTGCTTGGAAAAATTAGCAAACTCATTAAGCTCTTTACTGCTGTCCTATGTCTCCTCATGGGTTACACTTTCTGTCTCTCCTCTAGAAGCCTGCCTGGCTTTAGGTCCAGTTATAGGACTAGAGCCCACTATTAGTGAGCCATGAGGGACATCAGTATTGTCTTGGCTGGCATCTCCTTTAGAGAAAGTCACTTGTTTAGCAGACAATAAAGGATTAATTTCCACAGTCAAAGGTGAAAAAGGCAATATTTCAAGGGATGGGCCCGAGGGTTCTACTTCCTCGGGTGAGATAAACCCTTGAGAATCTGAGGGTTCAAAGTTCTCGGCTTCAATAGAGTCCTCCCACACATGCCTATCCCAAGTTACTGGATTCCAATCTTTACCAATTAATGCCCTTACTTTATCTGCCAACACCCTCTAATGTTGGGACTTGAATTTTCTCTGAAATTCAACCAACCTTATAATGACAGCTTTGGTTTGATTTTCCACAACTTGAGCTCTGTGAGTGCTGTAGAGAAGATTCCCTTCCAGGGCCTACTCACAAAACCTGTAGAGTGTTTACACACATTTGGAGCTGGTCAATGTTATCACGAAGTTCCTTGTTGTCCATTATCATGTTGAGATGCTAAAAGTTGGATGATTTTATCACAGAGCTCATCCCTATCCCTTGTCAATTCCAGAGATGCTAAGGGAAACTGACCAGTGTTATCATTTTCTTTATTTTTCCCCAAACTCTCCAAAGTTTCATATGCAGAGTCTTCAAATTCATTGTTGCTCACAACTGAGGAATGGAGATGATCCAATGCATATATCTCCTTACATTTGTGATATAATTCACACTATGGGATTTCAGTACTCTCTAAGCTCCTACAAGAGGCTTCAGTAACTGGAGAGGGTTGGGTAACTGTAGATGTTGTCAAATTGGAAAGCCTATTCCAGATACTTAAAAGATTCCAATTACTTCTGTTGCTATTGAATCACTTCTGGTACCAAAATCTGTATTAGTCAGAGTTCTCTAGAGTAACAGAATTTACAGAATAAACGAATTCTCTCTCTCTCTCTCTCTCTCTCTCTCTCTCTCTCTCTCTCTCTCTCTCTCTCTGTGTGTGTGTGTGTGTGTGTGTGTGTGTGTGTGTGATTATGATTTACAGGCTATGGTCCAACTAATCCAACAGTGGCTGTGAACGAAGTCTGAGAATCCAGGATTGCTCACCCCGTGAGGCTGGCTGTCTCCGATGGCCTTCAGTAGATGCTGCAATGCAGAAGAAGTAGGTTCTAATGCCAGTGAAGGAATGGATTTGCCAATGACAGCAAGCAGAGAGAGACCACAAGCTTCCTTCTTTCATGCCTAAGCAAGGCCTCCAGCTGAAGGTGTGGCCCAGAGTAGAGTTGGGTTATCCAGTTTGCTCAAATAGAAAATGGATTAAAGTTGTGAGTATTCAACTCAAGATCTGGATTATAGGGATACCTTTTCTCTAGCTCAAAAGATCTGAATTAATGGTGTGTCTTTATACCTCAAAGATCCAGATTAAAAGTGGATCTTCCCATTTCAAATTAAGCAAATATAACTCACGGATGTGCCCTCCATTTAGGGGTCTTTAGTTAATTCCAGATGTAGTCAAGTTGACAACCAAGAGTATCCATCACTCATGTAAAAATATCCAGGAACTCCAGTACACCCAAAACTGGAACTGATAAGCAGATCCCAGTGACATCACTTGCTCAAGATAACCAGACACAGTTAATCCTGCAGTTAATCAGATCACTTGCACACTGTTTCCTGAAGTTAAACAGTCACATAACTGGAAGCCACACAGGCTCTGGCTTTTGCCTCCCTTTAGAACCCCTTTCTTCCTATTGCATTGCGTGCTCCAACCTTGATATGAGAGTCTTTGCCTGGTCTTGTAACTTGTTATGCCATGTTGAGTTGATATCCCTGGGAAGCCTGTTCTTTTCTGAAGGGAATTGGAGGAGGGGTGGATCTGGGGGAGAGGGAGGTGGGGGAGGAATAAACAAGTAACCACAAGTAATATGTGAGAGCAGAACCAGCTAAATAAATAAGAGCCCACACTTTGGCTGTGATCCTTCACTGTCCCTGCTAAATGTCACCCATGTGCCTGTAAGTCCAGCTTGTCATCAAAATGTAAATTTGACTTGGGCCTCGGGGAGGATCAGAGCACAGGGTCTACGGGCTGTTTCTTCCCAGGGGAGGATCAGAGTAAGGGGTCTACAGACTGGGGAGAGTCAGAGTACAGAGTCTACACACTGTTTCTTCCAAAGAACTTGATGACAAACTGGCTAATCAGTGAGTCCCTAGGGTCCTCCAGTGCTGGGTTTATAGGTGTGTCTACTATCATGCCATGGTTTTTATGTGGGAATCTCAATTCAGATTCTCATGCTTGCACACAAGCTTGCAGTTTTCCCACAGCCCAGGACCAGGGGTTCTGAACCTCACATCACCTAGCAGGTAAAATCCAAAGCCCCAGGAGTACAGAAGCATCCCTGACCATGCAGCGAACCCCACCCTCTGCTTGTCATGGTCCAGGAAGGAGGTGCGGTCCAAGAGGCCATGACTAACACGTGGCTCATCTGACCATGAGAGCCAACCTGCTAATTGGCAGTGGAGGTGAGGTTGCTCTGTTTGTGAAATGTGTCCTTTCCCTTCACGTGTGTTTGCCTGAAGTGTGATGGAAGAGAATTATGGGAAGTTCCACACAGAAGGGGGCTTAGGTATCCTCAGCTCCATTCTCAAGATTCCACTGATAGAGTGCTGGGCCCACTGACCCCAGTCTGCTGCAGGAGCTTTGCTGTCAGTGTCTGGGGCAGCATGTGCTTGCCTCTGACAGATGCACCTGAGCCTCTCAGTCCCGGGAGTGATTCTGTCTCATGGATGAGAGCCTGCAGCATCTGTACCTGTCAGGTGACAAATCCAGACGCTTTCCCTGTCTGGTTAGAGATGCATCTGGCCCAATTAGGCCTGAGAACCTGTGTGCTGCTCATGAGTGCCTTCAGCAAAAACCTAACCAAACTAAAGAAGCAAAAAACAGAGTCATACATGCTAGCGGGGATGTGTGCAGAAGGGTCTCAGTGGGAGGTAAAATGAATGGTAAGAACACCATCAGTTCAGGATTTCCAGTGCTCTGTGTCTTAGGACTATTGTGTCGCATCTCTGAAGAACCCTCATAGGCAGGGCGGGGACATGGCTCAGTTAGTAAAGAAATTGGCCCACAAGCATGGAGGCCTGAGTTTGGACCCCGCCTTCCCAGGACCCACGGAAAGCTGATGCAGAAGCACAAGCCTGCAACCCCAGTGCTCCTATGCTAAGGCAGAGACAGGAGAACCCCCCCCCCGGCTTGGGGGCCAGCTAGCCTGACACACACAGACAAGGTGGCCTTGTCTTAAACAAGGCAGACAGTGAGAACTAACACCTAGCTACTCCCCCTTCACGCATGCGCACACACATACATATACACACCATGCATCACACATCATACATGGATACACAAAGATTTTTTTTTAAAAGATGGAGAAGCAACTGAGGAAGATTTATGAGGTTGTTCTCTGATCTACACTATCATGCACACACATGCATACTAGCACACACACACACACACACAGAGAGAGAGAGAGAGAGAGAGAGAGAGAGAGAGAGAGAGAGAGAGAGAGAGAGAGAGAGAGAGAATTCTCCAGTGAGTCAGTGAGTGCTCTGGTCTTGATTTCCTGGCTCCACTGAGACAGGAGAGGGTGTTGGCAGACAGCTGAATGAGCAGGCTCTCTCACAGCTAGACAGCCTTGCCTCACGCCTTTGGCTCTAGCTTGCATTTCTCTGGGTCCCTAAGCAAAGACACATGACAAGGGTTTCCTTGATACGTCCATCTCTGCACATGCCTTTCCAGCAGGTGATAGCTCCCAGCCAAAGGTAGCTGCTTCATTGTAGTGCTCGGCTTGGCCAGGCAGGCCTGACCATCTCCTGTCACCCTTCCCTGGACACCAGAGTCACCAGGAAGAGGAACCCCAGGTAGGAAACCACCTCCATCAGATTGGCCTGTGGGGAATTTTGTTGCTTGCTAGTTGGTGTAGGAGGGCCCAGCCGCTGTGTGTGTGTGTGTGTGTGTGTGTGTGTGTGTGTGTGTGTGTGTGTGTGTAGTTGGTCCAGGGTTATATGAACTAGATCTACTTGTGCCTTGCGCTCCTGCCCTGACTCCCCTCTGTAGCCTATGAGATGAAGTACACGCTTTCCTTCCCGTGGTTGTTTTCACTCATGGTTATCATGGTTTATCATAGCAACAGAAAGCAAACTAGAACACCTCCCCTCCCTAGAGAATACCCAGCATCCCCCTGGCCATCCAAGGCTCTGAACACTTTACCCTGTCAGGACAGTGGCTCTAAGTCCCTCCTCTTGGAATAATTGACAGAGGTTTTCTCCCAGGACACAGGCACTTATGAGCTTGAATTAAAAGTATAGGAGCCAGTGATACCTGTGTCTATCTGCTGGTAACAGTAAGGGCAGAAATATCTGGCTTCAGAGGCAGCAGAGGGCCCCAAGACCCTTAGCAGCCAGGGCTAAGAGGCCGATACCAGCCCCAGCACCCAGGCCCCTTCTGTGGGAACGTGGTCCCAGCTTGTTTTAACCTTGTTCTTAGCTGTGTAGCTACTTCCAAAAGTCTGGCTTCTCCAGCCATTTTAGATCTTTAGTTTCTGTTTAACCTATCTGTAGTGAACCAGGCTTGGAATCCCAGCAGCCTGAGACACAAGAGCAGGAGAATTGCAAGTTAAAATGCCCGCCTGGGGTGAATTCCAGGCTCGCCCAGACAACTTAGCTGAGACACTATCTCAAAATAGAAAGTTTACAGAGAGAAGGGCTGTGGGTATAGCTCACTGGTAGGGCATTTCCTAGCATGTACGAGACTCCAAGTTCACCACCTCCCCAGTAACACAAAATCAAATAAAAGTGAAATCATACCAACCTACTTCAGAGAGTTTGAAAGCACCTGAGGTACCACACTCCATCTGAAGTGTGATAAAGGTCTGTGGGGGAAAGGAGCTGTTGTCAGGGGAGGAAGAGCAAACCCTAGGCAAGCAGTGGAGGGAGATGGAGGAAGGAACTACAGACAGGGTTGGAGCTCGACGACAGCTGGACAGACTTCAGTGGGCCCCATTCCCGCCCTCAGCATGGTCCACAGCCTGTACTATGGGACCTGCTGCCAGGAAGCTGGCTCAGCCTCAGTGCTGGGGGTGTGGAAGACAGGGATGAGGCCTGCTAGCCATCACCTTGTATTCTGCTCCAAACCGGGCCTTTCTGACACAATCATTCGGATATTCGGATGCCTCCAAACCTCTCTCCAGGCTGACCCTCCAGCTAGTGGCCTTCTGTGTAGGAAACGTGGCAGAGCGGCAAAGGCTAAGAATCTCAGATGTGGGGGCCAGGGCAGTTAGCAGGACTCAGCTCAGGGAGTACTGTGGTGGCTGCTGCTGGCCTGTCTCCTCTGCAGAGCTGAAACCGGATGGACTGGCTCTCCTAGCTTAGGAGCCTCTGTTCTGCCCACCCCAGCTGTCTCCTTTCCTGTCTTGTTTCCTTCTCTCTCTCTCACCTCCTCCATGTTTGTCCTGAGTCACCGTCCTGAACTTTACCTCCTCTGCTCTACTCACCCCTGCCTTCCTCTCACCAGGAGTCCCTGCCCGGCCAACCCCACATCAGATTGCTTCTGGCCACCACTGCCCCTCATCAGCACCATGCACATTCCTCAGAGAAGTCAGCCTCTCCTCTCCATTGTGCTGAGAAACCAGGAAGGATGCGTGCCAGCAGGGAGGAGGAGAAGACCCCATAGTCACAGCCCAGGAGCAAAGCATAGGACCATCTATGTCAGGGTGTGGCCATGACCCTCTCCTCTCCTGAATCCTGCATCCAACTCCATCTCTGGACATCTTCACCATCCTCTCTTGATCTCTGCCCCTCCAGCTCTGTGATGAGAGAGGGCAGGGGTGGGGGATAGTTGGGGTAGGAATAATTTCCCAGTGTTAACAGCCTCTTCTGTGCAGCGGCATTATCTTAATTGAGTCTCAGTTTGTTCCAAGCCACTCGGCTGGCATAAATAATAGATGTTCAATGGGACTGCAAGCCAGAAGGGTCGAATGATGCCATGCGGTACCGGTGTGTGGTCCCACAGGCTGTGGGGCAGCACCACTTCTTTCTTAATGCATGGTTCTACCCACCCTGGCCCATAACTGGACATCTCAGTCAGAATCCCGCTACTCCGTGCAAAGGGAAGGAGGTGGGAGCCAGCCACCTTTCCAGCCTTTCAGGACAGAGGAGGGGGGCCACACAGAAGGGTCAACGCCAGGCTACCAGCACACTAGTCAGCTGAGCACGCAACGGACCGGACCACATCCCCACTGCTACACACACCAGCAGCTGTCCTTTGCTTTGTGGCTTTAGTCCTAGGGCAGAAATCATGAGGCCACCTGTTCTTCCGGTCCCTGATGTCTTCGCTGTCTTCTGTGTATAGAGGACCAGAAAATGCTTTGGCACACTGATGCTGTTTGGAGAGCCCCTTTCTATTTCCCAAGGCACGCCCTGTTTGTAGATCCTCCCTCTATTAGCAGAGCCCACTGACATCTATTGAGGGAAGATTATGTGCAGCTTGTAATACTGTTAGAAAATTCTGCTTCTCCAGTGCCCACGTCCCCACCTCCACCCCTATACCTCCTCTGACTGCTCTGCCTATCTCAGTGTCTGCAACACCAATATCTCCACCATCCTTATCATAGGCGTCCCCACCCACTACTGCCTACCTCATGGCTGTGCTCAGAAACCCTTGATAAGGAGTTCTGAAAGAAAGACAGCCTTGACCCTGGGGTTTTCTGGGGTTGTGTGTGAGGATGCTCTGGGGTGGGAGTTCATGCTCACTTCAATTCTGGGATCTTGTTCATACAGCTGTAAGGGAATAGACAGTTTGAGTACATCTATCTTCCTTATAGTATACACTGAATGGTTTTATACTGGGTATCTGTGGTGGATTGCAGGAGCTTTATTTAACTTTAATAGCTCTGGTGATGTAGCTGAAGCCTACTCAGCCTCTTTTGCTGCTGCTACCCAAGGCTTCTGGAAATACATACCCAGGTCACCAAATATGTCTCTAGCACTAAGATTTCTGGCTCTCGTAAGGGAAGGGGATGGCTGGTTCTGGGACTGGAGTCTTATACAATCTCATTTGTCAACAGCAAACTAGAGACTGATACATGAACAGAGAAAAAGGCAGTTTGGTGGAAGGGTGTGGTCATAGAAGGTCTGTGATACAGAGGCAGGGGATGCTGGAAATGAAAGGGTATATATAAGTAGGGAGAGTGGTGGGAAGTTGGGGAGGAGAGTGGGACCATCAACCCAAACAAGTATGTATGAAACTGTCTTGAGAAGACACACTATCTGTATGCTAATTTAAAATTAAAAAAAATACAAGAATTCATAGGGGACTCTAGGAGCCGCTTTGGGTTGGGGCTGTGGCTGAGGGGGGTGCTTGTCTGACATTCTGGGAACTCCCGGTTCCACCCTCAGACTGGGCAGCCAGCAGGTGCAGTGGGAAAAGCTGTTTTGACTCCATGACTGTTGGGCTATTCCCTGAGAAGATGTCCTTCTCTTGGTTTCCCCCTAGTGCCCATAGGCTCATTTTGCTGTGTGTAAGTGTGGACTTGACAGTGCATGAGTCTACTTCAGAACAAATAAGTGACAGAGAACCTTCATAAACATTGTCGCCTGAATATGTGAGAAAATAGGAAAACACACACACACACACACACACACACACACACACACACACACTTCAGAGATGATGCTGGGTGTTACTGAGCATCAGGCACCATGCTGGAACTTACTGAGCATCAAGACCATCCTGGAGCTTACTGAGCATCAGGACCATCCTGGAACTTACTGAGCATCAGGCACCATGCTGGAGCTTACTGAGCATCAGACACCATCCTGGAGCTTACTGAGCATCAGGCACCATGCTGGAGCTTACTGAGCATCAGGCACCATGCTGGAGCTTACTGAGCATCAGGCACCATGCTGGAGCTTACTGAGCATCAGGCACCATGCTGGAGCTTACTGAGCATCAGGACCATCCTGGAGCTTACTGAGCATCAGGACCATCCTGGAGCTTACTGAGCATCAGGACCATCCTGGAACTTACTGAGCATCAGGCACCATGCTGGAGCTTACTGAGCATCAGGGACCATCCTGGAGCTTACTGAGCATCAGGCACCATGCTGGAGCTTACTGAGCATCAGGGACCATCCTGGAGCTTACTGAGCATCAGGCACCATGCTGGAGCTTACTGAGCATCAGGGACCATCCTGGAGCTTACTGAGCATCAGAACCATCCTGGAGCTTACTGAGCATCAGGCACCATGCTGGAGCTTACTGAGCATCAGGCACCATGCTAGGGAAAGAGAGGATTGAGGAGCAGGCTATTGTCTTCCTGGAGCTGTCATTCCAGGTGAGTGAGTTCTGTACTATGGGGTGGAGGGAAGTGAAGTATTAGACCATGACTGGGGGGGGGAAATAAAGGACTCAGCCCAGTGATTGTCACTGCTGGGTTGAGTAGGGAATGAAAAAGCAGGCGTGATCAACCACTGTCCCCTTGAAATGCAGGCTGGTCTGGATGCTTTTTAAGATCAGGTTCATTCCCTCTGTTCTTAACAAAACTTGCCCACTGCTGACAGCTTCAGCTGAAGCCCCTGCTTGTCCCCTTGGAAGAATTTTCTGTATCTTTTCAGCTCTTGCAACCTCTACACTACATTATCCGCTGGGAATAAAAGCCCACAGGGGCTGGGGTCAGCCAGACCCTCTCTTGTCCCCCACACCAGACCCTGCTTCCCTCCTTCCACCCACGAGAAAGAGCCAGCAGCCTGGTCCCTGAGCATGGAACAGAAATTGGCTGTTGTAATGGCCAACTAAACGATGGCTTGACACCTAGACCAATCTTCCTGTGAAATAACTCATCATTCAGGTAGATCATAGGGGAGGGAAGGAATAAGAGAGCCAGGACAGAAGCTGCTACAGTAGATAGCATGCAAAGAAGGCAGGATTGCTGCAATGATGGGAACAGACAGGGGTGGGGGCCTGAGCCCACAAGGATGGGGAAAAGGCTACCAGACCAAGAGACCTCTTTCCTTAGTTAGCAAAGAGGCAGAGTCCGTCCATTACCTTTGCAATAAAACACAGATGAGCCAGCAGTCAGCCCAGGGATCCAGGGAAGCAACCTTGCTGTATGTGGACCCTGCAGCTCCAAGTAGACAGCAAACATGCACAAAAGTATGGCTGTTGCTCCCTGGGAACACTCTAGACTCACAGAAGGACCTTGGGTATGTGAAGACCAGTCCATAGGAAATAATGAAATGGCATTTGTATGCAGAAAGGAGCAGAGCCAGGGACTGTACAGAGACAGCTAGCGACTTCGTGGTGCCTGCATGTAGAGCCCCTTCAGGGAACTTAAGGCATGCTGTGGGCAGAGCAGGGCAGAGGAACGTCAGAAGAAATCATGTTGTCCAAGAACTACATTAGGGTCCTCCAAAACAACAGAATGAATGCATATATTAAAGGGGATTCACTAGATGTCTTATGGAATGTGGTTCAGGCAGCCCAACAATGGCTGTCTCACATTGGAAGGGCTGGTAGCTGCTCCGTCTATGAGGCTGGATATCTTAACAGTTCCACCCTGACCAGGAATCCACCTGGAGGATTCCTGGAGAGTTCCTGGCGAGATGCCGGTCTTTGGTCCACATAGGAAGTTCAAAGACATTAGCTCTGATACTGTGAAAAACGGCTGCAGCAGGATGGATGAACTTGCCAGTGACAGTGAGGGAAAGCAGGCAAAAAACAAAGATGCTTCTTCTATGTCCTTTGATCTGTGCTGACACAAGAAGGTGCCATCTGTCCTTAGGGTGGGTCTCCCGACTTCAAATCATCTGATCAAGGGAATACCTTAAAAGAGTATCTAGTGGTTTGCATTTTCATTGCTTTCAGCTTTATTCAAGTTGACGACTAAGATTAGTTGTAACAAGTTACCCCCAACATGAATATTCATTCATTCCTCCATGCACCACCCAACAGCAGACCGTCCTTTACTCTGCTGTTCCTGTCTGCCTCAGGTACAGGTACATAGCATGAAAGGGAGTATCAGGGACAGTGAGGGTCTAATCCTACCATAGCTCTGGGGCCATATGCCATGGGACCATCTTCTCCATCCTTTGGACTTTTGGCTTCTCACCCAATGCTAAGGAAATTATCTTAGAGGGCAGATAATCCCTCTGTAGCAGGGAGGCTGAGGAGCACCAGAATATGGCTACATGGCTTTGAGGAGTTTGGAGCAGGATGTGGGTAGTCAGCAACTTTCATCTCACTGTGACAAAAATGATGAAATGACCTAACAGCTAAAGGGGTTGATTCCCAGCTCCAGGTAGTCTCGGTTTACCACAGCAGGAAAGTCATAGGAGAGCTCAAGGTACCTGGAGCTTGTGTAGAATTCTCATATCAGGGTGACACTCACATGAGACATCTTCTGAGGAATTTCTGAGGAAATTCGCAGGCTCCAAGTAGAACCAGTCCAAGAGAGTCCATCTGTGCTGATGGTGGCTGTCCAATGGTCTGAAGCTCTCAAGTTAGGCAAAGGAGTCTGACGAGAAAGCCCAGAGACCTACTCATTTCTACCTCCCAGCACTAAGATGACATGTGTATTCCATCTTGTCTTCTGTAAGGTGGGTCCCTGAAAGCAAACTTGTTTGCTTGTGTGGCAAGCACTTTATTGATTGAGCCATCTCCGCAGCCCACTCAGATTCCCTTTAATGTTATTAAATCTTTTTAGCAGTTATAGCTGCTTTGTTCACATCTGCTTTGCCCATGACTTTAAACACTCCTGTTCCAACAATGCATTTGCTTCTAAGCCTTCTACTTCACATTTTGCTTCTAATTCTCACTGTAAATCTGACTAAAAGCAGCCAGTGAAACCATGCCATGGTCTAAAGGCTTTACTATCTTAAATCCTCCTTTATGAATGAATACTTCTTAACTGAGCTTCACTCAAAATCTCAGGGAACAGTCAAAATGTAGATAGATGTTGTTCTAGAATCATGACATGAGCAGCCCCTCACAATTCCCAATAGAATCCCCATCCCCTTCCAAAGCTTCATGAACACAGCCTTCACTGCTCATGTTGCTATTGGCTTCAGATCCTTTGCTCCCATCACAAGTGTCCCTTAACCTCTGTCCATTCTCCAGCACATCCCACTCCTCCCCACAGCATAGACTTTCTATACTCCACTCACAAGCCGGTTCCAAAGGCTAGGTGGTCGAATTGACCACAGAAACAACCCCACTCTTGGTACCAATTCATGCTTTCATATCACTGTGACATGATGGAAGCAATTTAAGGAACAACGGCTTTATTTGGGTCACAGTTTCAGACCCGCTCCCATAGTGGGGGAAAGAATGGTGGAGTATGTGTTGCTGGGAGCAGGCTCCTCATATCACACTGGGCTGATGGTAGCTAGAACTAGGAGCTGGGCAAAAGAACCTTCTGAAAGCTTTGTACCCCCTTCCTAAATAGTGCCACAAGCTAAGGAGTAGGTAAACAAAACATGAACCAATAGGGACATTTCCAGTTGAAACAATCACAGACTAGAGGAAAGGAAGTCTCTTCCCTAACTCACCAAGGGGCAATGTCCACTTCCCAGGAGAATTCCTTCCTCCCCTGCGTGTGCTTAGTGTGAGAACCTGGAGAAGTGTGCAGCTTTATAAATAAATGCACCCCAAAAGCAAAGGCAAAAGAACAAAACTTCCTTAAGGGGTTTGGGTTCTCTCCATGGCACCAGCCCCTGGAAAGACAGGGGAGCATTTAGATTTATCTCCTGGCAGCTGGAGTTCAACTCCAGGAAAGACAGAATTCTGCAGATACACAGTAACCTTTCCTGACTTAACTACGCAATGAAAAAGGTTACTGAAGGCCCATTTTGGGAAGGTGGGGTTCTCAAACAGTGTTTAGAGTAAAGTTCAAGGTTCTAGGCTCATCTAAGATGTGTTACTCTAAGAGTTAGGCTCTTCCCATTCCAGGCCATTCCAGCCTCTAAGCGCCCAAAAGAGCTGCTGTCTCTGTAATGTGGGCCTCAAAGACCAGATAGGTAAGAGGATTGGGAGTCCCAGTTGTGGGATGAGGGAACCAGAGGACAGAGAGCAGGCCTGGGAAGCCCAGCAGAGGACTGTGACAAGTTCTTGGTAAGCTTAGGGCTGTGACACAGAGCAAGATGGGTCCCTGATGGCAGACACTCTGAGAAGCAAGGAAAGTCCCAGAAGTTGACTGTAAGCCCCTTTCTCAATGGAAACAGGGTTTTCAATGGGAGGCTGTGGCTCAGGAGGCAAAACAAAGCTATTCCACCAAATACATGTTCTGCATTGAAGCAGCCAGAAGAGTGATAAATTAAACATCAGGCCTGAGTAAAGAGAAGATGCTGTGATTTATAATTGCTTGAAGCATGAGACAGTCTAGAAGAGGGGCCCAGGCTCCATTGAGGACCTGGTGTCCCCTCAGAGCATCAGATGCACACAGAGGGGCGTCAGGAGACTGGATGGAGTCTCTGAGAAAGGGGAGTATGAAGGGGACAAAAGGCACCTGCTCTGTATGACCTTGCTTAAGTTGCTTGGTGTCTCTGGGATCCTTTGGTGGAGATGATGGATCTGCATCATCTCTCCTGATTCTTGGAAGGATACAGGAAGGTGAGGGATAACAAGAGTGTGTCCACATGACCGGCTGCTGCTCCTGTACCCTCTGCATCTCCACCATCAAGAACTCCTGGCTTCTCTAAGTGTTTAAGGAGAAAGAAGGACATGAAGGAAGAAAACAAAACAGGACAGCGGTCTGCACTTGGGTCGCATAGGGTGGGCATCAGTTTCTGAGGGGTGAGGGGAGGCTGGAGAGGTGGTTCAACCATTAAAATGTTTGCTGTGCAGACATGAAGTTCAGTCTTCAAAACCCATGAAAGCAATGCTTGGGGAGAGGTGGGTCACACTTGTGTCACTTATTTTATATATCAACCACAGTTTCCCCTCCCTCCTCGCCTCCCATTCCCTCCCTCACCCCATCTATGCCTCCAACACACACACACACACACACACACACACACACACACACATCCACTCCTCCTCTCATAGGAGACAACAAAGTATGGCATATCATGTTGAGGCAGGACCAAACTCCTTCCCCTGCATTCGGCTGAGTGAGGCAACCCAGCATGGAAGATAGGTTCCCAGAACTAAGCTTAAGTGCCAGGAACAGTTCCTGATCCCGTTGCTAGGGGTCCCACAAACAGACCAAGCTACCCAACTGTCACCATATGAAGATGGCTTAGGTTGGACCCATGCAGGCTCCCTAGCTGTTGGTCCAGAGTCCATTAGCTTCCAGTAGCTCAGGTCAGCTGTCTCTGTGGTTCTCCCACCATGACCTTGATCTCCCTGGCTGGGACAATCCCTCCTTCCTCTCTTCAACAGGACTCCCAGAGCTCAGTCCAGTGGTTGGTTGTGGGTCTGCATCTGCTCCCATCAGTTACTGGATGAAGGTTCTCTGATGGCAATAAGAGTAGTCACTAATCTGATTACAGGCACCCTTTCCACTATTGCTAGGAGTCTTAGCTGGGGCCACCCTTGTGGATTCTTGGGAGTTACCTGGCACCAAGTTTTTCCCTAACCCCAAAATGTCCCCCATCTCTTTCATGGCTCTCCTCCATCCTGACCCCAACCCACCCAACCCAATCCCTCACGTTCCCATCCCCATCCCTCCCTCTCCCCTGGCCCCAGTGTCCCCAGGAGGTTGCATCTATTTCCCCTTCCCAGGGAAACCCATCCATCCCTCTTAGGATCCTCCTGGCCTCTCAGGGGCTGTGGAATGTAGGCTGTTTATCCTATACTGTACTCCTGATACACACATATGAACGAGTATATACCATGTCTGTCTTTCTGAATCTGGGTTACCTCACTCAGAATGATTTTTTTTTTCTAGTTCTATCCATTTGCCTGCAAATTTCATGAGGGTTTTTTTTGTTTTGTTTTGTTTTTTTTACAGCAGAGTAATATTTCATTTTGTAAATATAACACATTTTCTTTATCCATTCTTTGGTTGATGGGCATCTAGGTGGTTTCCAGGTTCTGGTTACTATGAATAATGCTGCTATGAACAGCATATGTTCGTGTCCTTGTGGTATGATTGGGCTCAGGGGTAATCTCAGCCCAGGGGAGGCAGAGACAGGTGGATCCCTGGGGCTTGCTGGTAAGTCAGTCTAGCTAAATCCATGAATTCCAGGCCTGTGAGAGAACCTGCCTCAAAAACAAAACTAAAACAAAGAGAACAAAAACACGCACACACACACGTGTACCCCCAAACACACACACACACACACCTGTACACACACAGGTACACACACACACCTGTGCACACACACATACCTGTGCACATATACACACACCTGTGCACACACACATACCTGTGCACACAACCACACACACCTGTGCACACACACACCTGTGCACACACAGGTACACACACATGCCTAGGTTTACTAACTTGAGGGCCAGCACATGAGCTCTGGTCAGTCCAGGACCTCCTGCCTCTTCATCTTTAGAACCGTCCAGCCACAGGGACTCCCCTCCTAGTGAATACAAGGTCAGAGCTTTCTTAAGTCTCCAAACCACGCAAGTCTCTGGAAGAGAAGCCAGGGTGGCTCTAGAGGGATCCCCAGGGGAGCTTGTTAAAATGTAATCTTCAATCCCAGTGCTGTGGGCCTGATGCTGGGGACCAGGGGATGCTGGGGCTGAGGTCTTGGACAACAAGTTGCCTAGGGAAAGGTCAAGGGGCGGCACCCTTTGAATCCCTCTGTTGCATCTGCCACGATCCCCAGATGCTCAGCTATTTCTGGACAGTCTTGACTCACCAGGTCCCTGCCTTGCCCTCCACCCCCCCTCCACCTCCTCAGAGCTGCTATTGAGACCCAGAGCCTCTTTCCTAGAAAAACAGACCATGCATGCATGAAAGGGATGAGCCTTGATTTTAACTGACAGGACTTTATCAGCTCTGGGAGGGGGGAGGCAAGGGGAGGCAGCAGAAAGGCCCGGGTGATCTGTCTTGCTGGGATTTCCGCGATGTATTAGAAATAATATGGAAATCCATCCCTCATAGTCCCAGCAGCCGAGGCAGGGAAAAGGCTGCTTGGTGGAAAAGAGTAGCAGTGTGTGGGCAGATATGGTCGTGGGTAGCTATGCTGGACACCCCAGCTCCCTGCAATCCCTTGGAGCAAGGGGCCTGGGGCAGCCTGCCTTACAGAACTTGGTTTCCAGGGCAGCCTGAGAAATAGCCAGTACTCACACGGATTAGGTGCACATCAAAAGCTGTCCATGACTGGCTGCCAAGTGAGGGAAGCGAATCGCAGAAAAGCCTAATTCCAGCTTTTAAGGTACCATCATCTATATTTGCAAACTCCTGGGGAGGTTAGAAACATCTCCCTCACACTGTTAGCAACAGTTATCTCAGGGAGAGGGAAGTGGGATGAGATTTTTCCCCCTTTTCAGTGTTGTAAATTTCTCCATTGTTTCAGTTTGAAAATAATGAGCATGTATTACTCTGGTAATGGAAAAAATGCCATTTTTAGAACATCTATATTTGAAGGTGGCAAGAGCCGGACCGACAGATCTCAGCAGGGTGCAGGGGCCTTCAGCTCAGGCATTCCTTCATGCCCACCCAGACCATAAGGTCCAGGGTCAGGGCATGGGTGACAGCTGAGATTTGCTGCTTACCTCTGCATGACCCATGTCATCCATCCTGCTGGGATGGCCCTGACACAGACTGGCTGGGAAGATGATTCAGTTAATGGAGCAATTACTGTGCAAAAAAACGAGGACAGGAGTTTGAGCCCCGGTGTGTGAAATCCCATGTGCCAGTGCATGTCTGTGGTCCCAGCAATGGGGAGGTAGAGACCGGATCCCTGGAGCTTGCTCATCAGGCAGTGTAGGCTCAGTGGGAGGCCCTGCCTCAAAAAGTAGAGAGGAGAGCATTTAAGGGAGATGCTCACACCCACACGAACAGATACGGGGACATGTGTACACGTGCACCCACATGGATTATACAAGACATAGAAACAAATGATGCAAATATCCGCAGCTCTGCTGCTCTCTTAAGTGGCAGTGACCTGAATGACAGGTCAGTGGACAGTGGCGGAATGCAGTGAGTGACAGCATCCTGCTGGGAGGGTGTGCTAAAGGGTGCTCCAGATCCCCACTGGGAAGCTCTCACTAGACAAAGGAGAGGGACAGAGCCTGGAGCCCTGGCAATGACAGTTCTGATCACTCTGCACTGTAGTCTGGGAGCTGCCCTCTTATAAACCTCCACACCTCTACTCCTGTGGTGATCTCCTACAGGATCTCATGTAGCTCAGGCTAGAGTCCAACCTTCTGTAGCTGAAAATGACTTTGAACATCTGAGCTTCTTCCTTCAGTGCTGGGATCACAGGTGTGGTCCACCACTTCAGGCTTATGCAGAGCTGGGATAGACCGCAGGGCCTGTGTATGCTACATGCCCAGCCTCCCGCACAAATATTTTCATTTGCCATTTTGGCCGGTCACCCCTGGAACCTTGCTGGGATTCCCCCAGTTGGCTCCTTCTGCCTAAAGAAGGGTGGCAGTGAGGTCCAAGCACCCTGTAGTGACCAGGTGTAGGGGGACAGCAGCATCCCAGGGAGGCCCAGGAGCATCTCAGGAACAAGCCATGTATGCATTGGGCCTTTCATCTTTAAATGAGCTTCTGTGTGGATGTCTGAGAGCTGAGGGAAGCCCCAAACCAGGTCCTCTGAGGCGAGGCCAGCTATGCGGGGCTGCACCCTACAGTGGGAGCCTCCTTCTCCTGGGCTGAAGAAGGAAGGCAGAGGTCGCAGAGGGCAGGGTTATTAGTGGGGTCCTTCTGGAATCCTCCTGCTCATACCTCTTAGGAGGTTTAAGACCCCAGAGGCCCTGTGCCCCATCATCAACCCCCCACCCCCCCGCCCGCTCTGCCTTATAACTTGGTCTCCAGCAGGTTCTGGTGGTGTGTAAAATTTTGAGATGCTGATGAGAAACCTTGCCGTGGCCTTTGCACTCTCTGGGGTGCAGACATCTGTTTGCAAGTGTGACTGTCATGCCATCCCCATTCACATAGTCCTTCCTGAAGGCCACAGGGGGAAAGGCCAGCTGGGATCAGAGAGGGTAGGGACATTCAATCCAGGCAGGTGCATGGGGACCTGCAACTCAGAGAGTGTCCGCATAGATCATCTAGAGTGGCGACCACTTCATCACTCCCACACTTCCCCGCTGACCTCCTCCAGGCTTTCCCCTTAGAATAGCAGTAAGCCTCCACTCCCCTTCCAGTCCAGGAGACAGGAAGCTTGTGCCTCTTTCTTCCTTGCAACCTGCTGGCCAGGACCCCACCCTCTATCTCCTTACCTCTTCCATGAGTCACGAACCCCAGCCTCTCCCTCTGGAGATCAAATGGCAGAAATGCACCAAGGGAACTGGGTTGGCTCCTGGCCCCCTGACACTTCTCCCCCAGCCATTCTAGAACTTTCTCTCCTATGGGATGTTTGGGGAGTAGGGAAAGGCATAGGGAGAACAGCAACACCAAATTCTGAAGCCTGTCTCTGTGCACATGGGGTGAGATGTGCCCTCAAAGCCTTACCTTTATTTTAAAATCTGATGGGGCAGGAGAGTTAGCTCAGTGACCAACAGCACATATCGCTCTCGCAGTTCCCAGCACATTGGGGAGCTCCTAAGGGATCCCATTCCACTAACCCCTCTCTCTCTCTCTCTCTCTCTCTCTCTCTCTCTCTCTCTCTCTCTCTCTCTCTGCCTGTCTCTCTCTCTCACTCTCTGTCTCTCTCTGTCTCTCTCACTTTCTCTGTCTCTCTCTCCCTCTCTCGTCACTCTATCTCTCTGTCTCTCTCTCCCTCTCTCTCTGTCTCTCTTTTTCTCTCTCTGTCTCTCTCTCCCTCTCTCTCTGCTCTCTCCTTCTGTCTCTGTCCTCTCTCTCTGTCTCTCTCTCTCTGTCTCTCTCTCTCTCTCTCTCACTCTCTCTGTCTCTCTGTCGTGTGTGTGTGTGTGTGTGTGTGTGTATGTGTGTATGTGTGTGTGTGTGTGTGTGTGTGTGTGTGTGTGTGTGTGTGCCTCATCTGGCCCATGACCTATCAGAAGCCGCTCACATTTGCACACATCCAGGGTCACACTTTCTTATACTTTTGGTTGTGAGCCTTTAACAACTGAGCCCGCCACACACTCTGTAGTCATCTTCTGCAAGAGCCAGACCTCCAGTGAAACCCTTTCAAGCAAAGTTTACTTCCTAGAGTCTAGCTTGGAGCAACATAAACCCATGTCCTCTACTTCCCTCCCTCCCAAAACTTGAGAACTGCGAGGACCCCTGTCCCCTTCTGCCCCACTTGACTGCCCATCCCCTGAGCTTTTCCTGTGCCTTCTAATTTTTTTTTTTTAAAGAAAAACCTTTCATCGTTTTTCTTATTGGCTCTGGCTCCCCTCCAGACCTCCAAATCCTTCTTAAACGTGACAGCTAAAATTAGCTTCCAGGAGCCGGCCAAGCTCTTGTGGGATGCTGGAGCCCCACCTCACATGCCTGGTTTTCTCCTTTCTGGGTGCCATCCCAGCACAGAACAGGATGGCCTGTCCCTTATTATTCTGGGTTCCTTGTCTTGGACATGAGAGGCCTGGGTTTAACTTTCAGAAGCTTTGCCATGTGTTCTGAGCAAATGGTTTTTCTTTCTGACATCTCAGGACAAGCTGGACTAAGATGTTCTGAACTGATCTCGGATTGCTCACCCAGCTTCTCATCCACTGGGCCAGTAGATATCTACTTCTCCTTCTCCCTCTGGACCAGCTGGACCGATACCATTAAGGCGCCTTGGGCTTCCATGAAGGTCTCAGTCCCAAGCAGGAAAGTGCACAGCAGAGGGAGGCTGCCAAGGGGCCTGTGGGAGCACAGGAGTGCCTATGGATCCTGGAGAAATACTTGTAGCCTATAGCAACTGGATATGGGTAATGCAGGTTGGCTGTCATGTACTTAAATAACATTTGGCGGGGGGTGGGGGTGGTCAGTCAGGAGAGTGTGCACCCAGCATACAGGATGTTCAAGATTCTATCCCCAGCTCTGCGCAAACCAGATGTGGTGGTGCAGGCCTATAATCCCAGCACTCAGCAGGCAAAGACAGGGGTCACAAGTTCTAGGTCAGCTTTAGCTACCTAGCCTACATAGTAAGTACGAGGACAGCTTTGGTTATATGAGACTATTTTCTGAAAACATGGCTTCATCTAGAATCAAGTAAAAATAAAAGCTTGATCCCAGCTGACCTTTGTGCCCTCCCCGTGGCACATCAGGGTCCCAGCTGTCCCCTGAGGTTTGTCTTGAGGCAGGCGATCAAATAGGAAGAGCAGAGGTCCCTCAGGAGCCCAGCCCTGCCACAGGGAAGCTCGTGGGCGAGGGTTTGGTGCAGACAGGCTCTGCAGCACCCCACAAATCATCAGGAAAGGATGCAGAACCCCACAAATCATCCAGGAAGGAAGCTGGCCTCTCCCTAGCATGACAGGAGCCTGCTGCCATCCATCCAAGCCAAGCTACCAGTCCCTGCAGCAGCTCTCTTGCTCAGGGCTCCCAAGGCAAGCAGACAAGCAGTTCCGTGAATGCAGAAGAGCAGCTCCAGTGCTGGGGGGGTGGGTGGGAAGTAAATAAAGTCAGAAACCATAAATAAACCTGCTGGCCTCACACTGGGTGAACACACCGCCCCTGGGGAGCTGGGCTCTACTTCCACAGAGGTGATTAAATTCCAATCCAGCCACTTCCCTGCAGAGGCAGGGCCCAGACTTTGGCACTTCTGGACTAGGCTGCCTGCAGAGGAAGGGTCAAAAGTGTCAAACTGCAAAGCATCTATAGGCTAGAGCCCAGTCCTGGCTAAACACGAGAGCGATATGTGGTGGGATTTTAAATAACAGGCTGGCAAGTCAGGTGCCCTCCTGCATGCAGACCTGTCACTTAGAAGGCTGGGCAATTCCTGCCTGAATCCAGAGCCGAAGCCTCAGTTTACCAGCTCTATGCTCACCTGTTAAGGAACAAAGAAGGACTGAAGAGAGAGTGTGTGTGTGTGTGTGTGTGAATGTGTGTGTGAGTGTGTGTGAGTGTGTGAGTGTGTGAGTGTGGTGTGTGTAGTGTGTGTGTGAGGGTGTGAGTGTGTGTGAGTGTGTGAGTGTGTGTGAGTGTATGAGTGTGTGAGTGTGTGTGTGGTGTGTGTGAGTGTGTGACTGTGGTGTGTGTGTGTGAGTGTGGTGTGTGTGTATGAGTGTGGTGTGTGTGTGATGTGTGTGTGAGTGTGTGTGTGGTGTGTGTGAGTGTGTGTGTGAGTGTGAGTGTGTGTGAGTGTGTGTATGTGTGTGTGTGGTGTGTTGTGAGTGTGTGTGTGGTGTGTGTGTGTTCACATGCATGTATGTGTTGATATACATGCATGGAGACTGGAGATCTAGTATTTTCCCTTCTCTTTATTTATTTATATTTTTGGTGTGTGGAGGGATGTGGGTATGTGTGTGTCTTATGTGTGTACCTTCACATGCATGTGTGCATATACACGCATGGAGACTATCAGTCTAGTGTTTTCCCTTCTCTTATTTATTTATACTTTTGGGTGTGTGTGTGTGTGTGTGTGTGTGTGTGTGTGTGTACATGCATGTACATATGTGTGTGGTTGTCCATGTCCATGTATGTGCATAGAGGCCAGAGAAAGATAACATGGTGATCCCCCTCTATAACACTCATTTTCCACCTAGTCCCTTGAACTTGGAATGAGGCCAATAGTTGGCTGGCAAGGCTGGGCTATATGTGAGAGTGGGTTCAGCCTGCTTTTTGATACCAGTTCTGGGGATTCAAACTCAGTTCCCACAGCAAGCACTCTTTCCTCCAAGCCATGTCCACAGCACTTCCGCCTTCGTTTTTAAAGACAGGGTCTGTAATTGAACCCAGAGTTCACCCTATTGGGTTGGTCCTGGAACCCTTCCATCTGCACTCTCCCAGCACTGGGATTCACACACACACACACACACACCACTCACACACACACACACACACACCACTCACACACACACCACACTCACACACACACACCACACTCACTCACACACTCTCACACACACACACACCATGCACTCACACACACACTCACACCACACACTCACACACACACTCACACCACACACTCACACTCACACACACACACACCACTCACACACACACCACACTCACACACACACACACCACTCACACACACCACACACACACACACATACCACTCTCTCACACACACACACACCATGCACTCACACACACTCACACCACACACACTCACACACTCACACACACATACCACACACGCTCACACACACACACCACACACACACACCACACTCACACACACACACCACACTCACACACACACCACACTCACACACACACACTTACATACACACACACCACAACCATACACACACACACACACACACACACACACACACACACACACACACACGACACGAACAAGGGGCATCCTGGCTTTCAAGATGGGATCTGAACTCAGGCCTTCAATTTTTCAGAGCAAACATTTTACCAATGGAGCCCTCTCCTTGGCCCCAAGACTCCACCATGATAGTCCTCAGCTTCCCATGCTGTGCCCTACTTGACAAGAAGACCTTGCATCGCAAAGACAGCTTGCCATGGCCAAGTGGAAGTCAGCCCACAGCAAGCTACTCAGTCCCCTCACGCCACTGTTGCTTTCCCTGGGGAGCAGGGACGATGCCCAGCAGTGCAGTCATCAGGCTGAGTCAGTCCTGGGTGCATCACTTTTTCCCACAGCTCCTAGCAGGGATGTGGCTGGCTGGGCACATCTAGGACCTTGGTGGGAATGCAGGAGAACGGTATGTCTCCAAAGAGGATGCTTTAGTCAAGGCAGCTGCTGTATTTGCAATCTTTGAGACTCACTCACTAACAAATGAGTCACTCTGACCGAAAGCATCCTGACAGAAAGGCAAGGGAAGAATTAGAAGTTGGGTAGGCGAGAGGTCTCCCTGGGTAGCTAAGCCTGAGAACCTGAGTTTGATCCCCAGAACTCACATAATAGAAGAACCAACAATCACTGCAAAGGCAAACGTTGCCCCTCCCCCACACGCACACACCTTATACCACACATACCTTATAAACACACATAAATTATAAAGAAGTGAAAGCCATGGTGGGTCTGCAGGTCTGTTTCTCTGTGGCACACCCTCCTCATCCTGCACATGCTTTATAGGGTGGATCCTTCCTTTCCCATATACATTTACACACTTGCACTAAGCCTGGAGTGCACACAGGCTGTAATTTCTTGGGCAGGGGGAACAACCAGAACTTAGTTGATGCTCCCCTCACCACAATGTTTGGGATCCATAGTTCTGAAGAAAGTAAAGCCTCTGAAGCCATTAGTTACGTTTTCCTACTCCCCATAAGTTAAGAAGACTGGGGGTGAAGAGGAGCTACCCAAGGGAGGCTCCCCACAGACTGTGAACTTGTCCCTGAGGCCACCAGCTAAGTAGAGGGGAGAGACGTAAGCTAGGATATTAAGGCTGAAGGACAGGAAATATCTTACCCTTTCTCCTGCAGGCCTGACCTTTATTTAAGAAAAGTGTCCCTGAAAATGGCTTCACTGATCCTCAGCAGAGCTGAGGGTGCCAGAAGGGGTCTCCATAGTGAGGGTGTGTGTTATATGTGTATACTCCTGGATCATTTACACGTGTGTATGTGTAGACATTTGGGGGGGAGAAAAATGGGGATGTAGATGTCTTGTTCCAGAGTGGGAGACCCTGATTGCTTCAGTCATGCCTGGGGTGGAGACATGGCTTGTTCAGTAACGTGCTCACTGAGCAACCATGAAAACTTAGAACAATCCCCAGCACCCATATAAAAGTAGCTGTGTACACTGACACGTACTGGCGGCCCCAGGGCTTATAGAACCATGAGCAGAGACAGGAGGAACCCTGGGACTTGTTGGCCAGTCAGTCTAGCTGAATCAGAAAGCTGACGTTTCAGTGAGAAGCTTCAGGGAGGAAGATACACAATGCTTTTCTCTCAACTCCGTGCAAACCCACAAGCATGTGCACCCACTCACATGCATGAACACATACATGGACACAAAAGAGTTACCTATCCACCCCTGCCCCACTGGGGCCCAGTTTTGGTCCTCAACACCCCCCCATCCCAGCCCCACACCATCCAGTGAGTCCCCAGTGGGGAGTTCTGCTTCTTTCTCAGTGTAAACCTATAATTCCTTCTTTCAAAGGTCACTGCTGCCACTTTCTCCCATGTTAAGGCCACAAGAGAATCATTGTCATCCCTCTATCACAGGGACCTTCTACAAGAACCCACTTGGAAAGGGAAGGACACCTAAGGAAAGCACAGTGAGGTGTCCTCAAGGCCACCCTCCCATCTCCTGAACATCACCACTGCCATCATTTGGTGGACTCTGGGAATATAGTGACTCTGCTAAAACAACAACAACAACAACAACAAAAAACCCCAAAGAGAAAAAAAAAAAAAAAAAAAAAAAAACCTATTTCCCAATAAACTTATGTTGGGCAGGCTCTGCCGGAAGGAAATATGGGAAAGAAAGGAAGTGTTCAACCTCTTCCACCATCCCTCCTATCCATTTCCTGTCTTGCTGGTTCCCTAGGGCACCTTACTTTTGCCAGAGCCGAGTCCCCTACCTGGACAACTGCCCCCTTGTGGTTGAAGCCAGTAGGACAGAACTCACAGATGCCTGCCCCTTCTGGCTGTCCAGGGAACTGCAGTCAGCATTCCAACCATAAGGACAGTGTTCATTCATTCATTCATTCATTCATTCATTCATTCATTCATTTTCTGGGACAGAGGTCTCATGCAGCCCAGACTGGTCTCAAACCCCCTGCATAGCTGAGGATGACCTGGACTGCTGACCATTGGGCTCTGCCTTCCAAGTACTGGGATTACAAATAGCTGCACAAGCACCATGCTCAGTTTTTATGGGCTGGAGACTGAACCCAGAGAGTCTAGAATGTTAAATAATCATCTCTCTACTAAGTGAGCCATGTCTCCATGAGATTTTATCCCTCCCCATGAAGAGGAGGCCCAACCAGGCACCAACACCAGCAAACTTAAGACCCTAAGCTTAAATTAGCTCTAAAAATGAAATAAAAAGAGGAATGGTCCTCCGCCCCATCCTGGAAATGTGCCCACCCTGTGCTTGGTCTCCAGATGGCCAGGCTGCTATGCCACTCAGACACCAGTATCAATTTGGACTCAGGCCCAGAGGTGAATCTGGTGCTACCTCCTCCCTCACTCTCTCCAGCCTCCCCTGTACGTGGATGGGCCCCATCCCTCAGCCTGGCTTTCCAGCCTCCATGTGTACAGAGGGCACTGCACAGAAGGTCCTAGAAATGCTTGCAAGAATGTGTTGCCAGTGAAGGGCCATCCTCCCAACACCTTCTGGGCTTGGGGGTGGAGTTCCAGGGTTCCAGCCACCAACAGGAAGGCAGACTCCAAGGAGTGAGATCGAGGGGCTCAGCTTCCTATGCCCCATGCAGAGAGAGGCCAGATCCCAGGGACAGTGCAGCATTCTCACTGGGAAGTTGCCCTCTGTCTTTTCTTGTACTTCTCCATGGCTCCAGTACTTAGTTTACATAAAGCCAAACTGCTCCGCATGACCCACAGGTCCCACAGGACCAGGCCTCTGCCTGACATCTGGTCCATTGTCTTACCTACCCTCATGCCTCTCAGCTGTGCCCATGCCACCCTCTGCCTGGTACACCATGACCTGCTCTCTGAGACTCAGCTTCAATACAAGCTCCCCGGGAACCCTGAGTGCCCAGGGAGACACTCCTCTAACCCTCCTTGGCACCCACACTTGGATAAAGATTGGTCTGTGAGCTGATACGCAGCTATGACTGAGCAAAAGTTCCCAGTTATCCTTGCTTCCCCAGTGCCCATAGATGGGGACACCAAATGGGAGAGGAACTGGGTGCATCTCTGTTGAGCCCTGGTCAGGAAAGCTCCTGGAGAAGAGCTGTGGGTACCCAGGGATCCAGCACCCTACTGTGGAAGCACCCCCTGCAGCAACAGAATGTGTGTGTGTGTGTGTGTGTGTGTGTGTGTGTGTGTGTGTGTGTGTCTCGCACACACACACATGCAGATCCACATATGTGTACTTGCCTATGATGGTCAAAGATTAATTGTAGATGCTATTCATTAGGAAAGTGACATCCAACTGATATTTTTTTTGAGGCAGGGTCTCTCACTAGCCTGTAACTCACCTAGACTGGCTGGCCAGCACACACTGAGGATCCTATCTTCTGCCTGAGGAGATTATGGTCATCTGCTGCCACGCCCGGTTTTTCCCATGTGTCCTGCCCAGTGAACAGGTCTTCATCTCCCTACCAGATGAGCCATCTCCCTAGTCCCAGAAGGTTCCCCCATTCCTCTCCCCATGATAAAACAGAAACTTGCAGGGGTGAAAACCAGAGACCCTCTGCATAGCCTCCCTGAAGGGATCCTGGGCCCCTGCTCCTCCTCCAATCTGCAGGCTGCTTCCTTTCTAAGAGACGAGTGGGATTGTGCAGCCAGGTGGAGGCTATGAAGAAGGAGCCCCCTTTTTTGAGACAGTCCATTCTCAGGGGTCAGGCACCTTCTGGGAGAGCAAAGTCTCAGAGACACGGGACCGTGGCGAGCTTAGCAGAAGGGTCCCCTGCCTCTGTTGACTGTGAGACAGGGGTTGATTCACAGTGACTACCCCGTTCCCTCCACTGTCCTCAGATGTGTCTCCCTGCTGGCTGGAACTTGGCTTACAGTCATCTCATCAGTAACTGAGGGGTCCCCAGTGATCCACCTCCTATGCCCCACGCCTGAATCCTTCCAAAATGGTGCCTAGGGAATACGTGTTCCCAGGCGGGAGCCTCTGGGGTGCATTCAGACACACACCGGAAGATCAGCTTTGGGTGTAATTTGCTTTCCTGAGACAATAGTCTCTCATTGTGTTTACTCTCTCCTGAGTTACATTTCTGTCACTGATCCTGTGACAGCCCCCAACAAATGCACCCTCCAGAGAGGGGCTAAAATGCAGCCCTCAGGTCTATGCCTCCTCCTCAGGCTCCTCACAGCCTAGCCCTGTTCTTTGCACTGCTAATTTTTATGCTTGGGAAGTCATAGTGCATCCAGGGGTGTGTGTGTGTGTGTGTGTGTGTGTGTGTGTGTGTGTGTGTGTGTGTTTGTGGAAGGCAAGCGGATGGCCTGGCCCTTAACCTTGAGCTTTGTAGAATGGCTGAGCAGTTCCTCACCCTCCTCGCCCTCTGATTTATGCTTTTTTATGAGTTATGTATTGACAGTTAAGAGAGCTGACAGAATCTCTATAGATCATCTATTTAACATGGCCTCAGCTAATGTAAGAAAGAAACCATGCTGGATTCCTTAGTTAACTGAACTTCAGCCATGTTTTATTTTTAGCAACGTGCTCAGAGACCCGAGCAGCTGGCTGCCCAGTGCTGGGACTAGGGAAGGAGCTTGCTGACTGTAGTCAGTACTACCTGGGTGATGACTTTCCGGGTGATCTCTAATCATCAGTGTTGCGCCCCAAGTGGTCCTGTGTGGTAATGCACCGGGAAGTGTCAGCCTATGCTTGGCGCATGCGTGGAGGCCAGAGGACCTGCTCACGTGTTTGTCTCAGGCTCCTTCCACCTCTTACTTGGAACAGTGTCTCTCATCAGCCAAGACCTTTGCCTGATAGACCAGTTTAGCTGGCCCACGGCTTCTGGGGCCTCTGCTACCCAGCTCCTATCTCGCCATCGCAGGGATTACAAACATGTGTCCCTGTACCCAACTGCAGAAGCATGGTTTCTGGAGATCCAAACTTGGATGCTCCTGCTTGTGTGTCAAGTGCTTTGCTGACTGAGCCATCTTCCTGACCATAGGCAGTTTTCACCAGAGGCAGGTGAAACGAGAGGACAAGCCAGGTATACTCCAGCTAAAGCCCACATAGGACTGAGCCAGGAGAGGGAAGGGGTCTGTCCATCCCTGATGCAATCTAACATGCCGAGGGTCCAATCTAACATGCCGAGGGTCCAATCTAACATGCTGAGGGTCCAATCTAACATGCTGAGGGTCCAATCTAACATGCTGAGGGTCCAGTCTAACATGCTGATGGGCCACTCAATTGGTAGCCGGAAGAACCTCTCTCAATGAGGTAACCTGCACATAGGCTATGGCAGAAGCATCCTTGGGCTCATCCTACTTCCCTGGCTTCCTGTCCTTCACCTTGTAATCTTGCCCTATATTCTTACCCAGGTGAGGCAGGGTGTTCTTTCTTTTGACTCTGGCTTTGACTAGTGAGATATTTGTGGAGAAGATAAGACTTATCACTTAGCCGCCCCCAGCCTCTGTCCCCTCTTTCCTTTATGCTCCGCATTTCCGGAGACCTTTTCTCCTCTACAGTCTTAAGGTTGTCTGAAAGCAAGCAGTTGAGAAAAACGACTCAGGTAAATGCTGTGGACTTTTGTTTCCTGGGGTTTGGGAAGCAGGGTGGGACTAGAAGCAAACTGTCCCTCCAAAGTACTTAGAATTGTGGGAAATAAAGGGCAGGGGCATAGAGAACCAGGAATGAGGCAAAGATGGTAACCAGTCCTTGAAGATCCGTGGTTAGTGTGAGGCCTGCATTTGGAGGTGACACAGCCTGGCAGAAACAAATACACATTAAACACAGATCCCACGGGAGGCAGAGAGAAGGGTATGAGCTCTCTACTAAACTCCTCAAACCCACAAGGAGTCAAGTCATGGTGAGGAAGATTACAAGATTACAAAAAGCTGTTAGTTCCAGCTCTCAGGAGGCACAGGGTGGATCCCTATGAGTTCAAGGTCAGTCAAGTCTACAGAGTGAGTCCCAGGACAGCCAGGGCTGTTACACAGAGAAACTCTGTCTTAAAAACAAAACTAAACTAAAACTAGAAAAAAGAAAGAAAGAAACCACAAACCTAAAAACATTGAATCATAAAAGTATTTGGCTGACATTCCCAGGTCTCAGTTTTTCACTAAGGGAAATAAGGGCAAGAATCAAAGCAGAAGCCAGGAGGAAAGCTGCTTATTGACTTCGCTCCCTGGCTTGTTCAGCTAGCTTTCTTTTACAGCCCAGGCCCGCTTCTGTAGAAATAGAGCTGCCCACAATGGGCTGGGTCTTCCCACATCCATCAATCAGTGGTGGGATGGGATGGGGTGGGATGGGAATGGCATGGGGTGGGATGGGATGGGGTGGGATGGGAATGGCATGGGGTGGGGTGGGATGGGGTGGGATGGGATGAGGATGGGTTGGGATGGGGTGGGGTGGGATGGGTTGGGAAACTTTCCTGCAATTTGATCAGGGTAATTTTTCAACTGAGGGCTCCTCTTCCCCAGTGACTCCCAGTTGTGTTATGTTGAAGATAAAAATTTACCAAGGCACCTACTGTTGCTGATGAGTTCATTCTCAGTGGGGCTGTCAATCACCTGGATGGGAACCCACCCCTTGGGAAAGCCATCTTATCTAGAGACTTTAAGAAATAGCAGAAGGCCTACTTAAAGGTGTAGGTTAGCACCACTGGCTCTCTGGCTGTATTAGTCAGGGTTCTCTAGAAGACGAGCCAATAGAATTAATGTATATTAAAGGGAATTTACTAGGTTGGCTTACACAGTAATGGCTGTCTCACCATCAGTGAGGACCAGAACCTAGGAGCTGCTCAATCCATGAAGCCGGTGCTGAAGGGCTGGATGAGTTCTGGAGATCCTGGTTTTCAGTGCACATTAGAAGCCCAGAGCCAGATTCTATAATCAGTGAAGAACATAGCAGACACATGATATAAGATGATATGATGTGATATGATATGATGATATGATATGATATGATATGACGGGGTGGGGTGGGGTGGGATGGGATGGGGTGGGATGGGGTGGGATGGGCTGGGGTGGGGTGGGGTGGGAGGGGATGGGGTGGGATGAGGGGATGGGGTGGGGTGGGGTGGGATGGGCTGGGGTGGGGTGGGGTGGGAGGGGATGGGGTGGGATGAGGTGGGATGGGGTGGGGTGGGATGGGCTGGGATGGGATGGGGTGGGGTGGGGTGGGATGGGCTGGGGTGGGATGGGCTGGGGTGGGGTGGGATGGGGTGGGGTGGGATGGGCTGGGGTGGGGTGGGGTGGGAGGGGATGAGGTGGGATGGGCATGGGATGGGGTGGGATGGGGTGGGATGGGGTGGGATAGGAAACTTTCCTGCAACAATGCAGGCAAGCTCCCCTCGGCCCTCTCTGTTCTAGGCTGTCACTAGATGCTGCCCTCAGTTAGGGTGGATCTTCCCACTCCACTTCAAATCATCTGATCAAGAAATCCCTCACTTGGGAGCATGGCAGCTTGCCTTTCAGTAGATTGTAGATCTTGTGGAGCGAGGCCTGCCCACACTCTTGAGTGGTTTCCTCCACGGGGGCGGGAGGGACACTCTGAGAGTTCCCACTTTACTGGTGATAGTGTGAACTCTCCTGCTTGTCCTCTACACAATGTTTGTAATGTCTAAATTGAATCCTTTCAATGACAATGGCGAGGCACAGGGAGCAGAGGAGAGGCCAGCAGGTGGGCGGGGTGCTGCTGGGCTTGTCTTCTCAATGTCCAGCACTGTAGAGCAAGGGCAGGAATCCTGAGAGCAGAGACATTGGAGAGACCTGTCCTGTCACACAGAGCCCAGTCATAAAAACAAGCTACATCAGAAAAGGAAGCCCAGAATCACAAAACATTTGAAATGCCCACAGTGTGGGTGTTGGGGTATCTGATGTTACGTAATAAGCCACCCCAGAACTGAGGGGCCCAAAACAGTAGTGATTTATTTTGATCAAGAATCTGCACCTTGAGGCTGGAGAGATAGCTCAGTTCTTAAGAGCGCCCACTGCTGTGGCAGAAGACCTGTGTCTTTCCAGCACGCATGCTGGGTGGCTCACTCCCTTGGCTGTGACTCCAGCTGCAGGGGATCCAACAGCTTCTCCCTTCCAGGGACACATGTAGTCACAGGCACAAGCTCACAGAGAGATACAAACACAAACATACACAAAATTAAAAATAAAATGTTTTTTAAATTGGGGTGATAGCTTGCATTTTCTCCACTTGGCGTTCTTCTGGGTGGTACATTTAAAGTGGCTTGGCCGCAGGCTGGGTGCTATGGCCTCTTAGCTAGGTATGGGTCCTATTCTGGCTCCGTGGCTGAGTTTCTGAAAAGAATGTTCAAGTGCAGGAGACTTTTGTCACCTCCATTCAAAACCAGCACAGTGTCACTTCAGCTGCATTCTGTCGGAACAGTTAAAAATCTGTGTAGGGCTTAGGAAGAGGGCGCTAGGGAGGTCCCAGTGACATCATTGTACCAGCTCTGAAGAGACCATTGAAGAGGCCAACCCAGCGGGTCAGGTGACAGATGGAGACCTGCAGGTAATCAAACATTATGCCATCGCTGGGCTGGAATCAGTGGCCCTGAGTCAGCAATTGACCAGAGCAAAGATAAACAGGTTCTTAGGGGATGGGCTATTCTGGAACCCTGGCTTCACTGATCAGACATTTATAAGAAACTTAACACCCCCTGCAGCTGGGGAGATGACTCAGCAGTTAAGAGCACATACTGTTGCAGAGGACCTATTTGCTTCCCAGAACCCAGAAGACACGCCTGCTAATAACTTCACTTCCAGAGGATCTGGTCCCTCCTCTGGACTTCTCCTCTGCACACAGTTAAAATAACTCTTTTTAAAATGTTCCCCTCTCTTTGCCTCAGCCCTCCCATCTATTCAATGGGAAAACAGTAGCTCCTGAAGGGTGGTTGTGGGGATTCCACAGACAGGACCCCACCACAATGCCTGGCTCATAACAAGGGGTGTCAGGTGGTTCTTAGAAAACCAGAGACCGAATAGAAATACATTGCCCAATGTTGTTGGTCAGAACCCAGGAGTGAGGCCACCTTTCAGGACTGAGTACTGGGACACACACCCCTCCAAGCTCTCCTGATGTTATAAATGTGGGCCCAGGCACCAGCATCCCCCAGGCAAGCTGCCTAGGGTGGCAAAGGGCTCCGGAAGCAAGGGATCTCGGGTTTGGTAGGGTTAGGGTCTCCTTGATGGAACAAGGACAGTGTGTGGGGTAGGGTTAATGGCCTCCCGGCATGGCCTAGAGGTCCCGCTGTGCTCAGAGGCTGGGTAAGAGCTTCAAACACTATTAAGTTCCCCGCAGTGGTGTTCTAGCAGTAAAACAGAGGAGTCTGAGGCCACTTAAAAGCGGCAACTGTTTTCTCTTTACTGCGCCTTTCCACACAACATTTAATTAAAACTGCAGGGGCATCCTGGAATGCTCACTGACGGAGGGTGGAGGGCTGTGCTGGAGTGGGAGGCATTTGTGTGTCTGCATCTGGGAGGTTCCTCAGAGCCTGGGTACAGTCCCCCATCATCCCTTACCCCAGTTCTGCTCAGCCAGGCTCCAGGAGCCACCAATGGTCCTAAGCATCTTTACCCTCACATCATTCAGACGGGGGTCAGACATGGCTAGCTTCACATCTGCGGACAGCAGTGGACAAAGGTCTGTGGTTTCCTGAGCCCCGAATCCCCCCTCTGGAAATGAGAATGAAGGTCGCATCACAGAGGTGTGGAGACAATAAATGAGTTCCTCCAGGGTTGCCTGGCCCTCCCTGGGCATCCCTGGCCAGCGTGGCTGAGACTGGTCCTCAATGCTGGTCATATCTGTCCCACTTGAACTTGTGTTTGCAAGGTCAGAGCCTCAGAGACATTTGGAAGATGCTGTGCTGGCCATGTATCCCACCCTTTGCTGCTGGAACCTGCAGTGCAAACCCGGTTTCATCCCTCTCTCTCTCTCTCCCTCCCTCATGTGTGTGTTTGCTTTTGTGTGTATTTGTGTGTGTGAGTTCATGTGTGTGAACACCTTGGATACTGTTGCTGAGGGGCTGACCACCTTATTTCTTGCAGACAGGGTTTCTTACTGACCTGGGGCTTGCTGATGACAAGCTAGTCACTGAGCCCTAGGTATCCCACTGTCTCTAGTGCACCCCAACACCAGGGTTACAAATACACACCACTGTACCCAGCCTCCATGCAGTCTTCCTTTGTTATGTCCCAGGAAACTGTGGAGTGGGCAAATCACATGTGCAAAATTGTTAACATATTTATTTATCAACTGTGAGGTGTGGGTCATGGACGCCCACCCTTTCCGGTGCTAAGCGCTGCAGATAATGTACAGGCCTGGTTCACAGTGAGAGGGTGAGACCCAGTGGGTACCCAGCTGCTGGCAGTGCCCCAAGGGAGAGAGAGGCTGCCTGGCTTGAGGAAAGAGTGGCGTGAAGGCTGGGCCAGCCCTGGTGTGACACCCAGATCTGAAGTCTCCTGGAATATGAAGGTTGAAAGGCAAGGCTGGATTTGTAGGAGGGGAATGTGTGACTTCACAAGGGCTGGCACTTCTGGGTAAGGGCAGTAGAAGGGACATTCATTGATTCCACATTTCACCGCAGTTTATTGAGTACCTGCTGAATGCTAGGCATGCTGGGAGAAGACACCAGTGAACAGAATGAAGCCCTTCCTCTCATGAAGTCTCCATTATTTAAAAAAATAAAATAAAAAGAATCACTTACAAATAATACCTCAGGGACCCGGGGACACGGCCCAGGGGACCAGCTGAGCAAGAATGAGGACCTGAGTTTGAATTCCCAGCGTTTATGTCACAAGCCATAGGCATGCCTGTAACCCAGTGCTGTGGAGGTGGGGACTGGAGGACCGCTGGGGGTTTCTGGCCGCCAGCCTAGCTGCGGGTTCAGAAAGAAGCCCTGAGTTAAGAGAGCAAGGACCAGAGCCATAGAGCAGGATGTCTTCCTGTGGCCTCTGGGCGCACACATCTGCACACATGCATGGGCATACAACACCACACACACACACACACACACACACACACACACATGCAACACACAACACCACACACACACACACACACACACAACACCACACACACACACACACAACACCACACACACGCAATACACGCACATGTCCACGGTCACAAGAGCACATGCACGCTCGTGCACGTGCACACAGAGACGGATGGACAGACACACACACACACACACACACACACACACACACACACACACACACACACACCCCGGGGTGGGGTAGAAGTTCTAGAAGCAGCCACCAGGTGGAGCAGTGGCCCTAACTCTGACACAGAATCCTAACCCTGCCCCTAGAATCCAGCTGTTTTTTTGTTTTTTGTTTTTTTTTGTTTTTTTTTTGTTTTTTTTGTTTTGTTTTGTTTTTTATGATGGCGTCACCTCTAGTGTCTGCAGCCATAGGCAGGCAGGCAGGCAGGAACTTTGCGTGTCTTTCTGGGCTGTAAACTTGAGTGTGCAGTTGAGTCTATAGCGATCTGTCGCCTAGTCACTAGAGGACCTGGGAGGTGGGGGTGGGGTAGAGACATGCAGGAAATTTCTGGGAAAGCTGGGTGATGAGGGGGTGGGGCAGGGCAGCCTGGGAGGGATCCAGAGGTCACAGGGTTGAGGCTGGCGTGGCTGCCGTCAGGCAGCTTCAGTGGAGACCTGCCTTGGCCGTGACTGAGTCTGTTTAGTGCATGAGGGCCCAGGAAATGCCAGGGACTTGGATGGTGCTGCACAGTCTCTGGTTCTGCAAGGTCAGGCATGAGCATCCATCCATCCATCTATCCGTGCCATGTATTGGGCTAGGAGTTCCTATCGTCTCACCTTGGCCTTGGGAGTGAGCTGTGAGCCAACAATCTGGGAAAAGACAACTTCTTAGACTTCACCCACTGCCCTCTCTGATGAGGCAGGGCCCACCTGGCACACTCCCACCCAGAATCGGACTTCTCTTGATTTCGGGAAGAAGGAATGGCGGCCTTCTGGTTTTGCCAGCGTTTTGCTCCTTCTAGCGAATGAACACCTGTGGTTGTGCCTCCCAACCCTGAAGGACTCTGGGTCAGGGAGAGCAGGCTCCTGGAGGCCGTTTTCCCGGGGACAACATACACTTCTGTTCCCTGGTGGTGGTAAGATCCCACACAGGTCTGACGACGCAGTTCACCTGTGTCCTGTGCCTCCTCCGATGCTAAGCAGGGGTGACTCTTAGCAGGGAAGAGAGACCTGCCACTTGGTAAGGCAGCACCTCAGCAGATCTGGAACTCGGGACACTATAATGATGAACATTTTCACACTAGTCAGGAGGGGTAGGCTCACATCTCTAATCTTATTTGTTCTCCAAGACAATCCAAGTTGTTTTCTTTCCTTCTTCCTTTTAAATATAATTTTCCCTGTGACATATCTTAAAGTAGTTAAGCATGTAGCAATGTTTAAAGAAAAAAATTGTAATTTTCTTTACTGCCCTTAATATTCACTCCCACACCCCATGAACATGCAGTAGTCACCCATCAATGCTGCAAACTTACTACTATATTGAATATCTTATATGAGTTTTATTAAATAATTATATATTATGCATTTGTAAAGATTTATTTTTTAAAATATATATTTGCATTCCTTCTGGTCGAGGCACTGCATGTGGGTGCTGGAAACCATATCTGGCCCTCGGCAATGGCTCTTTTAAATCATAATATATTTTCATTTATTTATTTTAGTTTTTTGAGACATGGTTTCTCTGTGTAGCCCTGGCTGTCCTGGAACTCACTTTGTAGATCAGGCTGGTCTCAAACTCACAGATATTGGCCTGTTTCTCCCTCTCAAGTGCTGGAATTAAAGGTGTGCACCACCACCACATGGCTCATAATAAACATAAAGTAAATCATTGGAATCTAAAATCCTCCAAAATTACAATCCTGAAATAGAATCTTGAACATTGAAATACTGGCAGCTTCTAATCCCTAAAACCACAATTTCTGTTGAAAAAAAAAAAAGAAAAGAAAAGCCAACTCCCCAGGAAGTCTACCAGAAAGGGGTAGCACATGGGATTTGGGGCAGAGACTAGTGTGTGTGAGCATCATGTTAGGTGTATATACATTTCTAGAAACCCAGCAGGGGGTTATTGGGGCAACCATAGGCTGTATACAGGGAAGAAATGACTAGCAGGGGATTATTGGGGGGACCAAGGCTGTATACGGGAGGGAAATGACTACCAGGGACTGGGGAACCTCTCAAAACAGCACGAGACCAATTATGTTCTCCAAGTAGAGCTGTGTCCAACACAACTCAAGACTCTGAGGTGAGGCGCCCACCAGCCAGCTCCTACAGGCCACCTGCAAGCAACGGCCCATCACCTGTCCTTGAGACACATTTTCATACATATCCAATTTGCCTTTTAGTTTTAACTTTTTCCTTTTCTTTCTTTTTAGTTTTTCTTCTCAATATTTTAAATCACCAGCATTGCATTTTACAATTCCATCTGCTAAGAATGTCATTCCTGTGTTGTTTCTAATATTTCTAATAAATTACAGAGAGAATTTTAGGGTCCTAATTTATTTTATGCTTTTTTTAAGGCAGACTCTGCAATGCACATTATCAGGTTGTGATGAATGTAACACATTGATGCCTTTCTTGACAAATGGAAATTGTTTGCTTACTTTTTCAAAGAGACAGGAACAAATATCTAGTCATCCCAGGCAGTGTCCCGATGACAGACCAATGAAATGATCCACCCAAGTCTACTAGGTGTGTCGGGCATGAGTGACAGCCCATCAAAGCTGCACCCCTCCCACCCCTCCCCAGTGTGAGTGACAAACCATCAAAGCTGCATCCCTCCCACTCCACCCCAGCGTGAGTGACAGCCCATCAAAGCTGCATCCCTCCCACCCCATCCCAGCATGAGTGACAGCCCATCAAAGCTGCATCTCTCCCACCCCACCCCATCATGAGTGACAAACCATCAAAGCTGCATCCCTCCCACCCCAGCATGAGTGACAGCCCATCAAAGCTGCATCCCTCCCACCCCTCCCCAGTGTGAGTGACAAACCATCAAAGCTGCATCCCTCCCACTCCACCCCAGCGTGAGTGACAGCCCATCAAAGCTGCATCCCTCCCACCCCACCCCAGCATGAGTGACAGCCCATCAAAGCTGCATCCCTCCCACCCCACCCCAGCATGAGTGACAAACCATCAAAGCTGCATCCCTCCCACCCCAGCATGAGTGACAGCCCATCAAAGCTGCATCCCTCCCACCCCAGCATGAGTGACAGCCCATCAAAGCTGCATCCCTCCCACCCCAGCATGAGTGACAGCCCATCAAAGCTGCACCCCTCCCACCCCAGCATGAGTGACAGCCCATCAAAGCTGCATCCCTCCCACCCCAGCTTGAGTGACAACCCATCAAAGCTGCATCCCTCCCACCCCAGCATGAGTGACAGCTCATCAAAGCTGCATCCATGGAGCTTCCTGCCCAACCTGCAGGCAGTTCCACTGAAGAGTTTCCTATCCCTAATAACTATTTTCTGTTTTTCTATGTTCTTGGGGAGGGGCCTTCTGAATCTTTCAACTTTCTGAACTTCCTGAACATTGTAAGTTGTATGAGTTTCTAGAGTCTTCTGTTTCCCTTTCCTCCCTTCAGTAGCTAAACAACAGAGATAATTCTTTTTGCATACAACATATCATGAAAGATATAAATTTCCTAAGATCTCAGTTCTTGGGGTAACTGTACAAAGGGTGGTAACTGATTGGAGCTTTGAATAGCCGGGTCAAAAGTCCTCAAGGTGCACATGGCGTCTCAGATGACTACAGTGTAAACCGTGCACTCTGAACCTTATCCACTCACCTTTGGCCTCTCTCCTCTCTCTTTTAAAGCCACTCTGTGATTTTCATGCCGAATACAATGTATTTTGAAGTCAGTGCTCAAGGCACCCTCCAAATCCTCCCAGGCTCTCTGCACCATTTTCTTCTCCCAACTGCACACCCTCTTTGCGTTGCCTGCTGAGCTAATCAGTGTACCTCTGCCCTGGTGTGCCTTTTCTTGCTGTGATAAAACAATGACCAAAACTAGCTCTGGAAGGAAAGGGTTTATTCCATCTTACAGGTTCCAGTCCATCACGGAGGGAAAGCAAGGCAGGAGCTCCAGGCCGGAACTGAAGCAGAGACATTGAAGGAAAGTGTTTTTATAACTCCACCTGCCTGGGGATGTCACCACCCACAGTGGGCTGAGACCTCCTACGTCAATTAGCAACCAAGAGCATGTTCCACAGACACGACTGCAGGGATCCCATGAGGGAGGCTCCTTAACTGAGGTTCCCTCTTCCCAAGTGTAAGCTGACAACAAAACTAGTCAGAGCAAGGATCTTGGGCAAACGACCAGCAGCCACGTCTAAGAAAACCCTGTAGTCTCTTTTGGCTTTTTTTCTCCAAAAGCATAGCATGCCCGCTCTTCCCCGTGATGCCGTATGACTATTGTTAACATAGTTCATGTTTGCTAGGATGGATGACACATTTGCTCCTATCACTCTGAGAAATGGCCTAGAAAGTGTTCTGTCACATCTACACATTTCTTGAGAAAACCTATTTCACAAAAATGTCAAAAAATATCTTGTAAAGAATTTTCATCTTTTTGAGAATTATATTTTGGATATGTCATGCTGTATTCTTTCCTTTTATAGTAGATCTGACCCTGCATGGTTTCAAACTTCCCAAGTTGGCCCTGTGTGCTCCATTTGCACCTCCTGGGGCCATGGAAACCTCTCCTGTCCTCTGTCAGTGTGTGCTGTAGCCACACTTGAGGACTTCAAATGAGGCTCAGTGTGACTGAGGGACTGGCATTTTTATTACAGCTAATTATAATCAATGTTAATATAAAATACACATGTGGCCACCATATTGTACCCTGGCACATTCTAAAGCAAATACCCCGTGGGACTGTCCACGCCTTGCACATGGTCCACACCTTCCTGTCCCCCTCCCCCTGTATCCTCCACCTCTTTCCCCTCAAGGCTCTGTGCATGCCCATCCTAATTTCTCTCCTGGGCCATCTTTTCCTCCTCCTTTCCTTCCGCAGGCCCATCCCTCAATGTCCACTGGCAGCCACTTGTCCTAATCTGCCAACTTAGCTGTCCTGTAAATCAGCCCCAATAATTTGCCATCTGGTCCCAGCCCTAGTGGAGAGCCAAGACAGCCAGGTGGATTCTGGCTGGAGGTGCTTCTGATAACCAGGCTCATCGGGCAGGCAGGGATGTTCCATCATGTCTAAGGTTGGCATGGCTTGCAGATTGTGCTTAGTGCCAGGAACTGCTGCCAGGCCTGCACTGGCGACCAATCACAGAGGAGCTGGGGTCTTGAGGGTGAAGAGCAGCCTAGAGCCCAGCTGCAGGTGCCTTGGCACACAGATGGATTGAATGAAGGTAACAGCCAGCGACAGGCTGCTGGGCAGCATCTCAGGAGCGCCATACCCAGGGCTGATTTACCATCACTGCAGCTGTGAGGCCTCATCAACAACAGAAAGAGCATCTCTGAGGCATGGTGTTGGGGAGTAAAGTTCCCTCCATGCCAGGCCATCTAGGGCAACTCTGAAGTAACACAACACTACAGCTTCCCAGCACAAGGGTTCTAAACATAGGTCAGACCAGGCCACAGCAGGAGGTCCCCACATTGGGTATTAGTCAGGAGACATCAGGGTTTGAGCTTGGGGAGGACATTAAATCAAGTTTGGTAATGGTTGAATGAGTCTTGTGTCCTCTGATTCTTTTTTGGAATAACCAAGTACAATGGCTCAGAAACCAAGTTCAAGGTCAACACAGCTTTTCCTGGCTGCTACTGGTCAAGTGTCTGGTCTCCTTCACCTGAAGATTAGAGGCTAGAATGAACTGGTGACGATTTAGGTGCACTCTGACAGGGGGTGAGAGGGGTGTTGAGTGGATGATTCCAGAATGTCAGTTTCCTGCAGAGATTCTTGTCCTCTCCAGGGAGCTCATCCCCAAAGAAATGTCAACAGTGTCCCATGATGTGGGCGTTCATCCTATCCGGCCACTGGCCAACACCTGCCTGACTGTCCAGACCTCTCCTAAGCAGCTGTCCTGGGGGCCACACGACTAATACTTGGAAATTAACAGCCTCTAGGGTTAGTATTTAAGTGCAATGTTTCCTGCCACTAAGGCCTCCCTGAGATGTGTCCTGTGTGGGTACTTCTATGGTTCCTGGGGAAGAGATCCTGGCCCAAAGCTCCCACCCTGCCCCATTCCAGTCTTTGGTTCAGGGTCAGTGTTTGCAAGAGCCCAGATGAAAATAATGAGCCTGAAACCTTCACCTGCCTTCCTAGAGGTCGGACTTAACCTAAGCCCAGTTGAAGGGGCTAAGCCACCATGTGTCCAGACACCAGCTGCCTCTGTCCCATCTCTCTCCAGGGTTTCATGTAACCCAGGCTGGTGTGGAACTCACTGTGTAGTCAAGTGTGACCTTGAACCTCAGACCTCCTGCTTCTCCCCTCAGAAGCTCTGAGATCATGGACATGCGTACCCAAGCCCAGTATTATGGGTCACCAGTGAACCGCAGCTGAGTTCTTGTGTCTGCTTTTATAGGGCAATCGGGAATGGAGGGGAATGGGAGCCTGTAGCTGTGCTATATACTTACTTGGTCTCAGAGGAGGAATCTAACAGTCACTCTAAATGGCCCCACAGTGCTTCCCAGGGCCAGCCACAAGCCAGGGACAACAAAAGAGTATGAGCCTAGAGGAAGCCAGCTTGTCAAGTCCCAGTCTAACTTCCCTGACAGAGGGGCTGGGCTATGACTGTTCCCTGAGACAGCTTTGACTGCCTCTGTCCCCACTCCACCAGTTTTCCCCTGCTGGTAATGAAAACATGATGGCCGGAGCTGCAGGAGCCAGCCGCACTCACAGTGGGAAAGACTAAGGACATCTCAGAATTCGAAGCTCAACTCCAACACCATCAGCTGCCTGGAGGGAAAGCAGAGCTCTCTTCAGGAACTCGGACATCAGCCATTCTGATGGCTGCTGCCAAACTTCCTCAAAAGTGGCCATTGCTGGGGAATTGCTTATACATGGCGTCCTCCTCAGAGGCCACCTACAGGAACCTGTGTACACAGCACAGACAAATCCCAGGAGTGCAAGGCCGCCAGCACCCAATGGCAAGGAACCAAATAAAGGTCAAGCATAACCCTGCTTCCCCCAAGACGGGCACTTCTGCAGTATTCTAGGGGGCACTGCACAAGAACAGCAGAACCTTAGTCTCCCATTGCAGCAGGAACTGTGGCAAAACACCCGGGCTATTTCTGTTCCCTCTCAAAAACATAACATCCACACCAGAAGCTCACTTCAGACTTTGCTAATGAAGTGTTGGGTGATCCAGGAAGGACTCACCCTCTCTGGGCCTTAGCCTTCCCTCTGTACAATAGATAAACCTCCTTGGACCGCCTGTTGTCTGAGGTGGGCGTGTACTCTCCCTCTCTCCATCCCTCCTTCTGCACATCTCTGAGCCCTGTCCCTGCCTCCTCCCCAGGCCAGCATGTCAGCCCCACTAAAGGCTCCTGCATGTGGTGGTGGGGTGTCATATCTACTAATCCCATATTCCAGGGAGCAAGGGCAGACAACCCCAAGACTCACACACGGGAGGGCAGATGCAAGCATTAATTATAAAGGAAACCAGGAGAAGCGGAAGACAGAGTCTTCAGGTTGGAAGCCGAATCACATGAAGGAAAAGTCATTAAACATATTAATTAAGAATGAGAGAAGATGGAGTGCCAGTCAGGAGCAAGGGGCAAGTGCGGAGTCAGGGCTAATTAGCTGTGGTGACTTTGGTCACAGGTCACTGAAGGCAGAAAACACTCAGTTGTGTCTGAGCTTCACTGAGGGGCATGGTTCAGGGAAAAGGAGAGGGGAAAGACAAGTAGGTTGGAACTCAGGGTTGGCATCCTCAGAAATCCCTCCAGCCCTCAGGCCCTGCTCCCACAGCCTGCTGGAGACGAACTGGGCAAGGCTTCTCAGAGCCGGCTGGGCCAGGCTCGGTGATCCAGCAGTCACAGCTCCTGACCTCGAAGAAGTCCAGTGTCCAGCAACTTACTAAAAGGGGCTAGCAGGAGACTCAGCAGGCCCTAAGGGCTGGGGCTAAGGGAGAGGTTTCTGGAAGTAATTTCCTTGTTCTCAGAAGGCTCCAGGGTAGAGAACAGAACTATGCAGGGGTAGCCCACCAGAGAAGACAGACCGTCCACTCTGCAGACAGGCCAACCAGGAGAGAGGGCACAGGGAGGCCTTGACATGTCCCTCACTCCCCGCCCCCCCAAGCCAGAACCAGACCTAGAGGAACCACTGACCTGTAACCCAGGTCCCAGGCCTGGTTCTGCCACCGCAGCAGCTACTCCAGGGCCTCTCTGTGCTCCTGTCGTCTTGCTTGGAAACTGGAGGTGGCATCCTGGCTTGTGGCAGGCTACCTTCACCATGGTGTCTCATTCGCAAAGTAGCCCTTGGGGGCAGGTAGCAGGGCCCCGGTTTCCAACCCAGGGTGGGATGAGGGGCAGATGCACCCAGCATGAGGCTTGATACTCAGCAGGAGGCATCCCGGTTTACCTCCCCCCCACCTGCTGTTTGTCTGTGAACCCACGAGGAAGGCTCTGATGTCATTCTCACCAGATGCAGAGCTTGCTCTATTGTACAGCACTTTGGGGGGGCAGAAATTCCACTTGGAGCCTGCAGGGGGCGTGCTGAGACAAGGGGCTTATCCTGTGTCAGACTAGCTCTCCTTCACAGCCTGGGATGCTCCTCCTGCTGTCTGCAGGCCAGCCTCAACTCATTCCCCTCATCTCTGCCTCCACCCATCCACTGGAATCAGAACTGGCCTGTTTGCACTCTCCCTCTCCCTCTGTCTGTGTATGCCTGGCATCATGCTAGCTACAAGATTATCCTTTGATGAGGAAAAGAGATTTCCCCCTGGAGGCAGAGGACTCCTAAATACAGAATGGAAAGCACTTTTCACTAAGAATCAAGATATTCTGCCATTTCCATGGGCAATGGGGTGTGCAGATGCAGCTAGCTCAGGCTAACAGGAACCAGTGAGGGCGTGGGTCCTTGAGTATCTGCCTGGGCTTGGAGCTCTCTTAAGCTAATCTAGTAACCTGGGGGAAATGACCTCCGCAGAGGAGGAGAGATTTCTCCACAGGTCAAGCTCACTGGTGGCTATGAATGTCACTTAACAATAATTCCTTGGTGGGGAAAGGGGACCCCAGACTGCAGTGGGACAGCATGACAAGCTAGGGATACAGTGGGGGAGCTTCTACACCCCAAGCGGGCAGTAGCCTTTCTGAGCACTTCTGTAACCCATGTCTGCAGCTCAGCTTTGCCTACCTGCAGTGCAAGCTAAGAACCCCAGAGCCATCCCATTCCAGCCCAATAAGAGCCATCCAGCACTCAGATAAAACCCTGTGGCTGCCCAGGACACAGTTCCCCTTTCTATCTGTTGTTCTATTTCAGGTTATTATTGTTATTATTATTACTATTATTATTATTATTTCAGTACTAGAAATTGGACCCAGAACCTCATGTACACCAGGGAAGCATTATAACCATTAACAGCATCCCAGCCCTACCTGAAGGAGGCAAGACCCCACCCCACACAGCAGCCCCAACTAAATAAGCCTCCAAAACATTAGTCAGGCCAGGTGTGGTGTCACAAGTTCTGCAGTCCAGAACTTGGGAAGAAGTGTGGAATTATCTCATTTGGTGGGCCCGGCAGAGGTCTGATCGACCCCTGGGGCTGGAGTCACTGTGACTCTGATGCGCTTGCACCGATACCGTCAGCAGTGCCCGCCATATGGCAGGGCAGCTGGAAGGAGGAGGGACCCCAGGGCTGCACGCTCCCTCAGCCCACAGCTTCCCCAGGCTGGGCATGGGGCACATTTCTTTCCTTGACAGCCAAAGCTTCCTGAGCTTCCAGATCATTTCAACATAATGATTTCTTTTTACACATGTCTATTGACTTTTCCCCACGTTCCGTTGGAATTTTCCGATATGTAACTAACAGAACAGTGGGTTACACCAACTCAAAACCAAGAGGAATTATGTGAGCAGGGCCAGCAGCTCCTTTGTGGGGACACCAGCCCTTCCTTCTCCTGCCCACAAGCCTTATGAGAAGAAAGGGACTAAATTGGGCTGGGCATATCGCTCAATGGTTATGAGTGTCTTCTGCCCCTGTGGGGAACCTACTCTGTAACTCCTGCCTTGGGGATCCAATATCTGCTCCTGGCATCTGTGGCATCAGCACTGTGCGAACACACCCACACACAGATGCATCTAAGGATACATAATTTAAACAATCTAAAAACTAATTAAAACAGGGACAAGGAGGTGACTCGGCTCACAGGCTCTGCTGTGTTACTCACGAGTGGCAGATAGAGCCACTGTAGTAGGGTGCACTCTTGTCTCATCTCTGAGCTTCCATCACCCATGGCCGACAGCGACAATGTATGGAAAGTGAATGGTGACATGGGGGCTGATCTGCCTGCAGGTGCAGTGGAAGTCGGAGACTGGCCTCACCAGGTGTTTCAGGTCTGTAACTGCCCACCCCTCTATATTTCATATAGCCCTGAGGACCCCTATTGCCATTCTCGCCAAGGGAAAGGCGACAGCCCACTCTTAACCTTTCCTCCTGATGCGTGACACATGCAAGCAGAATTCCATGCTGCTGCCTCTCTCCCTCGCCCCCTTTGTTTTTTCTATTGCACTTACATTGGCCTCTAAAGCATCCCCTGCCTGACTCTTGCAGGCCAGAACTGAAAGGAGCAGCTATGTAGACAACCAGGCCTCCTGACCTCCAGGGGGCGCTAGTCCAGGGTGCAGCTCTGCACTGGCAAGCACTATGAAGGTGCTTGCTCTAGCTGAGAACCTGCCCTTGCTGATCCCATTCCCCAAGTCTCTCTGGTGTTTCCTGAAACACGTTTCAGATGTGCTATGTAGATTTAGGTCCTTGACCCATGTCTGTTGAAAACGGAAGTGTCTACATACACATATGCATAATTAAAAATGAAAATAAATCTGAACAAACAGTTCAGGGCTAAAGCCGTAGTTAGTTGGAAGAGTGCTTCGCTAGCATGCTCAAAACCCAGTGCCACATAAACTAAGCATGGAAGCATATGCCTATAGTCCCAGCAACCTGAGAGATGGAGGCAGGAAGATCACAAGTTCAGTCACCCTCAGCTTATCACACACCTGTTTGTGCATGCGCACATGTACACACACACACACACACACACACACACACACACACACACACACACACCTACCTCCTGGTAGGAACAGAGCTGGCAGGTCCTCTGGCCCTCCTTCACAAAGGCAGTGTCGCAGAGGAAAGGAGTGGAAGGAAGGAGGCCAGAAGCCCAGCCTGTTTCTAAGCAACTTGTTAACCTTGAATGAGGCACCTTCCCTCCCCTCCCCCACTGCCTCTCTCCTGCCTCTCCCCCACCCCAGCCTTATTGTCTTTAAATTCCGCCCTGCCTATGATCCCAGGGAAACCTCACTAAAGGCTGCAGCAGGGGAGTCTCAGGATTTTCGCTGCGTTCAATTCTGCTGGATGACCCTCTCAGCAATGAGGACCTCCTGTGGTACAGGTAAGGAAGACTTTCCTGATGGTATGACTTTCCTGTCATACAGGTGGTATGACTTTCCTGATGTCCCCAAGTGGGCGGTGACAGTGCTGGGCAGGGCTGCCTCCCACTGTGAGAGGCCCTTTTTCCCTGCTTGCCCTTCACCAAGGGAAGAATCTTGCTTGTTTTCCAAAAGAAGGTTTCTCTGTGTAGCCCTGGCATCCTGGTACTCCCTCTGTAGACCACGCAGGCCTGGAACTCAGAGATCCACCTGCCTCTGAATGCTGGGTTTAAAGGTGTGCACCACCATGCCCGGCTGGGAAGAGAATCTTTCTTCTCTTATGTGCATATAAATAACCATATTTACATGGTTGTGCATGCATATGTGTCTGTGTGTGGTTACATGCACTCACATGACCATGTGTCTTTGTATGTTTGTGCACTTGTGTCAATGTGCAGGATACGCACATGTAATACCTGATAGAAGCCCAGATCTCCAAGATGCCTTGGATAACAGGCATCCCATTTCCCACCCTCTCCCCTCTTACTTTTCTCTTATCTCTGCCCTCCTTCTCGTGTCTCTAGGAAGAGCAAGCCTGAATTGGTTTTCTTTTGGAAGGAAAACAAAGCTTGCCCTTTCCAAACTCCAAATGCGTTTACCTACTGGAAAATCTATAACAATTAACCAGCTATGCTGGAGAAAGCAAAATCCTGGGCCTGCTGAGATGGTTCCATCCAGGGTGAGATGGCCTTGGTGCTGGTTAAAAATTCAGAGGGTCCATCGCCAGATGAGATGAGGTGCAGCTTTTTACTAAAGAGACTTAATGGCTCACAACTCAATTTGAACTGAAAAAAATCCCCCCAATGGCTCCTTGTAAAGTCTTGCTAAGCCAGGAGTCGATAACCATGGGGCTGGTGAGGAGCGACTATTGATTAGCTGTCTCTATCCATGAGCGTCCCATGACAGGGAGGGTAGAGGAAGCCATGCACCATCACATGGGAAGTACCTGATTGACTCAGCCCCAGTGACTGGTTGCAGTGTCGGCCAGGCCAGGACAAAGCATGGTTAATGCAGAACTTGAGTGCTGGCCAAAGTCCCCGGGAGCCAGTTGGGGCAGATCAAGCTGGAGTCCTCTTCCCTGTCAACTGGGAACCCCAGTTGATAGGAGCCCCTAAGTCAAGGTCCTCATAATTTCTAATCCGATGGCCTCAAGAGCCTAAGGGAATGCCTGATCTTATAAGACTTGTAGCTTATTGTGTCCAACCACTTTGGTCTATGAAAAGAAAGATATTGAGGGACTTAGGCTTACTTTCTTAATCGCTTATTTGTGAAGACCTGGAGATGGAACCCAGAGCCTTGTACGTGCCAAGTACATGACCTGCCACTGTGTGTGTGTGTGTGTGTGTGTGTGTGTGTGTGCACGCGCGCGAGTGCGCGGGCGCATGCTGCAGGTACATGGTCATGTGGGAGTGTACTCCTGTGTGAGGGTATGCATGCATGTGTGTGTGTACATGTGTATGAAAGCCAGGGTTGACAATAGGTTTCTTTATCTACCACTTCCCACTCCCCACTGTAGTTTTTGAGACAAGGTCCCTCACTGCACCCCTGCACCTGAAGCTCTCCATTTCGGCTAGGCTGGTGACTGGCCAGGGAGCTCCCCACATCTAACCCTAACCCTAACCCTCCGCCCCTGGTTGCAGACATGCAGTGGCCATGATCCTCTTGCTTTCACTGCAGGTGCCCGCAACCATGGGGTCATCTCCTGTTCCTTGTTTCAGAAGATAGTTATATCAAGTTAGCACATTCCCTGTGCCTCCTTAAGTACCTCCTTAAAGCCCCGCCCCCAAGCAGGCCTCTCCACCCATGAGAGCCCCCAGGTTCGGAAGAGCTACACACAGAAGACTGGAAGCTTCTGAATTTGGGAAGAACAGTGCTGGTATCCCGGGTTCTGGCTTTCCTTTAATGTAAGAGACGTAGTTTTTTTGTTTGTTTGTTTGTTTTTGTTTTTGTTTGTTTGTTTTTTATGAAGTTTTCCCTTCAAAAGTGGCTGTTAGGTGACAGAGAGCATTAATTACTGAGCAAAAACATCACTCTTATGAAACAGTTCTCTCTAACTGTGCCCACGGGGTCACATGGACCTTGCTCTTTTGAGATAAGGATTAGTTCTGTAGCCCAGGATAGCATTCACGGTCCTCCTGCCCAGTTTACCGAGTGCTGGGATGGCGGGCGTTTTATTTTTTAAATATTTAACTTATATTTAAAAACACGTGTGTGTCTGTGTGTGAGTATGTGCTCGTGTGCATTGCAGGTAGAGTCCAAAAGAGGCTGTGGCAGGCTGGCATACAGGACACTGGACTGAGAAACCCACAGGGACAGGCTTATCTCTCTGAGATGTGGCAGGGCACAGAATTGAAAGACATTGGAAGGAAATTAAAAGGAGTCTCAAAAGACACCCAACCCCTACATCTGACAATTTTAGGGAGAACAAGGTGAGACAGCTTGACAGAAAATAGTTTTCTGCAGCAAACTCAAGATGGCGCTGTGCCCACTCCTGCCTCTGCTACAACATTCGAAGGATCTGAAATCTTAGCCCCCACTCTGGATGGAGGGGGTACATGCCTGGACCTTCAGGAGCAGAGAAACAGAACTAAACACGAGACTTTCTCCTCCCTCTAGTCTCGCCCGGCCTCCTCAGGTGCAACATCCAACCTAAAGTGAGGCATGGAGGGACCCATCCCACGATGATATCCAAAAGGAAGTTTGACATACGGGGGACATCCTTGCACGCTCTTAATAGAGAGCCGTACTTGTCGGGAGCCCTGGGTTGGACTGGAGGTTTAAACATGCAGAGGCAGAGAAAGGTGGTGTGGAGATCAGAAGTATAAACGCAAGATGCTCACTCTTCCTGCCTTTCCCAGAGGGCATCAAGCCCGGCCACAGATCACGTGGCCTGTTCTGCGTCTCGCGTGGGCACTGGAGGTATGAGGTCGTCTGATTGCCTTCTATACCCCAGCAGGGAGAATGCGCTTAGTGATTTTTTCCTACTCAACCTGCTGTGTGGTGATCAAACACCTGTCTGTCTGTGTCTTTTTTAGAGTGCGGGCCCGCTTCTGAGTCTTCAAAAAGACAAGACTCATTCACATGTAAGGTGTCTCCACGAAGCTGCAGCCCTGGTGGAAACCAGGCGCCTTCTCCACACCTGGCCCATTGATCCGCACCAAACAGCTCTAATTAGCACGTTGCGCTATGATTAGGCTTCCAGAGGAAGCGAGCCAAATGCCATTAATTATGGACGTGATCTTGAATTATTCACTTGGACTGTATTTTTTCTTGATATGCCCCTTTCATTTCCCACTAACTTTTTTTTTATCACACCCAAGAAGAGACCCAATTAAGCCTGAAAAAAGCAGAGATGTATTGTCTTAATGAAAAGGTAAACTGAAAATTAATCACCTGTTTCCCCCCAGTGGTTGTATTGGTGATGATCAGGAGGCTAGCAGAGGAAGACATGAGATGGACACCAGTTTTTTTTCTTTTCTTCAGAGGACAATTTGTAGGAGTTGGATCTCTCCTTCCACTCTTGTGGGTTCTGGAGACTGAAGTCTTGTCAGGCTAGACAGCAAGTACCTTTACTCACTGAGCCATCTTGATGCCCCGTTCTTGCATTGTCTTTCTGCAGATCTCCTGGTGTTACCACCCCTTCCATGCTGCCCAGCTCCTGATGGGAGCCTGCATGGGGATGTCTTAGGCCAGCTCTGCCGAGTAGATTTGCTGAGATCATATGCAAATGGAAAATTTACAAAACTGGGAACAAACCAAGGAGCAGTTCAGCTAAAAAGGAGGCCTGCGATGAGCCTGCTGGAACTCTGGGCATCAGCCACACCTCAGCCTTCAGAAGCTGATGGGGGCTCTCAGCCATGCACAGCCATTGGCCCTGCCTGCAGCTGCGGCCTGTCAGCATGTGTGGGCCGGCCACTCCAGGACCGTGGTCTTGGGAAATGAAGTAGGCAGCTCTCAGAGACTGGGCATGGATGACTATAAAGGGACCCGAAGGGATGTACATTACGAGCCCACCGGGTCCTCTAAATGGGAGAAGGATGGCAGCAATTCAGGCAGCAGAAGAAAGGGGTAGCCATGCTTCCTCAGTCTCTGAAGCTCTGCACCCTGTTGAGTAGGCTGTGGGGCTCAGAGGCTCTGCTTAGAGTGAAGACCTCGCCTGGGCCCTTAGGGTGGCAGGAACACAGGGAAACTCTGCTGGACTTTTGTACAATGTCAGAAACTGGCCTAAAGGGAGCACCACTGGACAAAAGCAAATTGTGAGGAAGCCCTAATAATACAGAGGTGTATGGCTTAACTGTAGTTGCTGGGGGAGTCTGCAATCAAACAGAGAGAGCTGGAACTCAGGTTGGGCTCAGGATGGCAAAGAAATGCTGAGGTGCTTTGCATGCGTATTGGGGTTTGTATTTATAGAAATCTTCTCCTGCCTGCTCACTCATGTGAGCCTTTAAGGTGATGGCCACTGAGGCCCAGGAAGGTGGTGTTTGATGGACTTGCTCAAATGCTGAAGTACTGGGTGAGGAATCTGAAAGGGCCAGAGGTCAGGCTCTTGCCTCCAAAGCTTCATCCAAGAACAGTAGGAGCTACTATTGAGTTTTGTTGTTTTCCCTTGCTTTTTTTAGGTTTATTTTATTTATGTGTGTATTGTGTTGCCTGCATGTGTGTATAGGCACCATTTGTGTACCCTTTTGCACAAGGAGGTCAGAAGAGGCTGTCAAACCTCCTGCAATTGGATTATGGGTGGTTTATGCCTGAAACAGATTAGTGGGTAAAGGTGACATGAGCTCGATTTCCAGGACACATGTAATGGGAGGGAAAAGGTGATCCCTGAATGCTTCCTCTGACTTTCACACACTTCCCTTGACACACGCATACCTGCTTCCCCTGCCAGACACACACACACACACACACACACACACACACACACACACACACACACACACGATACTATGATAGAAAGGAGTTTGCTGCAGGCTTGAAGGTGGTAACTTAGGGAAACAGAAGCAAGCAAAGGACCTATACAGTGGGAGGGATTCTGGGAAATGGGGTGACATCAAGCTTCTATGTAGGAGTGGTCACAGACACTTTACAGGTGGCAGAAATGGGGGCAAGGCATGGGGAGATGAGCTGCTTCATCTGTTGGCCCAGCTTTGAGGTTTGCAGGGGCTTCTTGGAGTCAGTTACGTCCCCAGACAGTTTCTGGGAAGTGCTACTCTAGGTGGAGGTGAGGGGGAAAATGACAGGAAGCCAGAGCAGTGACAAAGTGTCCCTTCTGGCATGCCTAAGCTCCAGTCAGGAGACCAAGGATGCCTCTGGCATCCAGACAAGGAGCAGACTCTGAATGATGCTGGTGAGGTCCCTGCCCTACACTGCCTCCTTTTCTCACCATGCTGGGAGGGAGCATCAGGACCTGTGATGGTGAGAACAGGCCTTCTTGGCACCACTTACGACACACATCAACACGATGTCACAAGAGAAATAACAGAAAACACAGTACCAAAAGCTTTTCCAAATGACAGGTTCTTCACTGAAGGTCCTGCAAGACAGGGGAGAAGGCGGTGGGTGTGGCATTTCGTATCAGACAGCAGAGCTTGCCAGAAGGCTTCTCAACACCTCCCTCCTTCTGGAAAATGCTCTCCAGTTCCATCTGTATTATTCAGAATGCTGACACTTTTACTTCTTCACGTCCTCCTCAGTGCCACTGTTGGTGGCATCTATGCCACTGTCCTTCCCCCACCTGTTACCCAGGACACTCCCTCCCATTACTCAGGACCAGCAAAACAGATGCTGGCCACCATGCAGCACAAATATCTCCCAAAGTGGGAACAGATGGGATCTTTAATAACTTGGCTCCTGTCACAGCAGTAGAAGCAGTCACAGACAAATGGACAAGATCAGCTAGATTCTGCCACTGGGGAGAAGTGGTCACAGACACTTTACAGGTGGCTGAGCACCGACACTGAAAGGCAGAGCTTCCTGGTAGATGAAAGTATCTTATGGGTTGTGTATTGTGTCTGCATGCAAGGAAGGCCATCATGCCTGGGAAATGGCACCATCACAGGGCTCTCACACCTAAAGAAGGAGTGCTGAACATCAAAGAGCTCTGGCCACCCTCCATGGCGGGCCTTGGGATTCTCAGAGCAACCTGAACTAGCTCTCACCTGTATTACTTTCTTTACTGGAAAACAGTCCATTGGCGGCTCAGCTGTCTTTGTCCACAAGCTTGCCTTGTTGGAATTCAGTTTACTTGTCTGTGATATGTGAGGTCATGTCATTCAAATTGTAATGAGCTTGGAAACACCTGAAGAGAAGGGAGATCACTCTGTGGGGAAAGTGCATGCTCTGCATGCATGAGGACCAGAGTTTGGATCGCTACACTCATGGCTGCTCAGCTGTGGCCCCAGCACTCAGGAGGCTAGCTAGAGCTGGATCTGTGAGCTCTGGGTTCACTTGAGAGACTGCCTCAATAAATAATGTGGAGAGCAATCAAAGAAACTAGCATCAACTTTGGACCTATGCACATGTGCAACCCTTCCCATACATGCACTCACACATGTGAACGTATACACATGCATGCATACTACACACACACACACACACACACACACACACACACACACACACACAAGCATGCACACACACGAATGGAAGAAGGGAGAGAGAAAGGGATGGAGGAAAGATGATGATGGATGGATAGATCAATAGATCTGACAAACTAGTGGCATCCTAACCCCTGAGTCACTAACTATCCTAGAAATGGACATATCACTCCTAAGAGCCAAGACAAGGCTGGGACTCTACATTTTAATGAAGGAGTGGGTGCTTCTACTATAGGTAGCCCTCACATTTTAGCAGCTCTCAAGTGCTTGATTCTAAGATGCTCTGGAAGCTGTGAGGGGCAAAGCTTCTGCGGAGATTCTGGCCAGTGAGCCACAGCCTAGGACAGTGTTTCTTAGAGTGGGTTCCCAGGGGTCACAGCAGAACCTGGGGGTGTATGGCTGCACATCCCCCATCTCACTCAAACTGATTCTAGACTTTAATCCCCACTATGAGGTATGAAGAGGCATTTGGAACCCATTTCTGGGCATGGCATGGCCACTGTGCTCTGGAACTCTCAGGCAGTATGAGCTACAGGAGACCTGTACAGGATTGGGTCCATTATTATGCGCGTATGAAAGGGGGCAGGAGGCCCTGTGGCAGCGTCCCTTCTACAGATATACAGATAGCTAACAGTTGCTAGGAGAGAGATATTTTTTTCTCCACCAATGTAGCTGCCAGTAAGCCACCCATTCTCCTGTGCTCCAACTCATTGGCTCACCAAGCTGCACTGGGCGGGATCATCTCTTCTTTTTGCCCTTGGTACCCTATCAGCTGTGAGCAGATAGATGTTACTGATGTCTCCTCAGAAAAAGTTCATGCAAGAGAACAGAAATTTCACCCCACTAAGATGGCCAGAGATGGGTCAGGGGCCCTTGGGATCAGGTCAGTGTCAGATAGGGCCAGTAGAGTGGAACCCCTGATGGGCAATGTCATTCTGTAAATATGTTTCTCTTATTGGTTAATGAATAAAGCACTGTTGGCCAATAGGAAAGCAAGATAGGCAGGACTAGGAGACAAGGAGGATTCTGGAAGGAGTAGAGAAGAGATTCAAGATGGAGGACTGAGAGAGAAGAATGCTGTGATCTCTCTCCAGTAAGATAAGACCACGTGGAAATGCTTAGATTAATAGAAATGGGTTAATATTTAAGACAGAGCTAGCTGATAAGAAATAAGTAACTGGCCTACAGCTTTATATCAAATACAATGTATTATTTGGGGCTGGTGCAGCAGTAGGACCAGACTAGCCAGGGGAAATCTACTCATAACAGAACCCCTGTGGTTGAATTCTGGTTTCTCTGTGAGGACACAGACCAGGACCCACACCACATTCCCTGTCTCTGCCACACCCTTTCCCACCTTAAGAGGCTGCTTGCAGGAAGATTAATACCAGATTTAGCCTCTAGAGCTTGAACCAGAACCATGAGCCAAAGCCAAGCTCTTTTCTAGAGTTCTCTGAAAGTGGGAGTGATTATATCACTCTTTCTGGTAAGGCCCATGTAATCACAGCCACACTGTGAACAGACAGTGGCAGCTGCTGTAGATATGTGTTTCACCAGAATGTGTATTTAGGGGTTGGAGAGTTGGCTTAGTGCTTAAGAGGTTCTATTCTTAGCATCACAGGGCAACTCACAACCATCTGTAACTCCAGACCCAGGAATCCCAGTGCCCTCTTCTAAACTCCATGGGCACCAGACATGCATGTGCCCCGTAGACATACACATACAATAATAAGCAAATCTAAAAGATTTAGCATCAGAGCTGAGGATGTCACTCGGTTGGTAGATTGCTTTCCCAGAATGCCCTGAGTTTGATCCCTAGGGTCACCTAACCCAAGCTGTGCTAGTGTGTTGTGAAAAACAGAAAATGGACAGGATGAGGCTGAGGATTCTGGGTATTTGGGGTTGTGTGGGTTGATTTTAAATGTGAACTTAGCAGCGCTTGGGAAGAGACTCTAGGGTGAGGCTGGCCTATGGGTTGGGAGGATTGTCTCTACAGCCAGTCTGCATGTGGGCAGACCCCTGGGATGGGGTCTGACCTGTGCAAAGCGTGAAGAACACTAGCTGAGTGAGAGCAGGACCGGGCAGTGTGCATTGCATGTTTCTCAGCTAGTGCATGAGAAATGCCCTCCCATGATGTTGAGCATTTGAAAACTTGGTCCCCGGGTGGTGAGCCCGTCTGGGGAAGTTTAGGTTATGCAGCCTTCGTGGAGAAGTACCGGTGGACAATTGTGATAAGAAGCCTCGCCTATTGCCAGTTTGCTCTCTGCTTCCTGCTTGTGGTGGAAGATGTGAGCTCTCAGCTTTCTGTTCAGGTGTCATGCCTGCTGCTTGCAGCTTGCCCTTCTGGAATCATAAGCCAAAGTAAACTCTTCAAAAAAACAAACAAACAAACAAACAAACAAACCCGCCTTGATCGTGGTGTTTCATCACAGCAACAGAGGAGTAACTAATACCCTGCTCTCGACTGGGGATGCCATGGGACAATCTCCCGCCTTGACTCCCAAGACGTCACAGATTATAACCGGGAACTGTAAGCCATTTATGCCCTTTCCTCCCCTGTGTTGCTTTTGGGTCAGGATATATTTTACAGCAATGGCACATGCTCATTATAGACTTCTCCTAAAGCTACCTCACAGATGCATGTCCAAGTAAGGGGCCTTAAGACTTAGTGTGTGTTGGTGAACTAAGGAGGGTGGTTCCAGGGAGGCCTGGGCTGCCCTTGACTTGCCTCTGGGTCTCCAGAACAGGCACTTGGATCTCCCTGTTATAAGCCAGTAGCCTCCCTCAACCCTCCCATACACATGTCCAGTCCTTTAAGACAGCCTCTGAGAACTGTGTACAGAAAGACTTCTCCTGGGCAGTGGGTAGGATCCACCTGGGCAGTAGGTAGGGTCCGCCTGGGCTGTAGATAGGATCTGCCTGGGCAGTGGGTAGGGTTCACCTGGGCAGTGGGTAGGATCTGCCTGGGCAGTAGATAGGGTCCACCTGGGCAGTGGGTAGGGTCCGCCTGGGCAGTGGGTAGGGTCCGCCTGGGCAGTGGGTAGGATCCGCCTGGGCAGTGGGTAGGGTTCACCTGGGCAGTGGGTAGGATCTGCCTGGGCAGTGGGTAGGGTCCGCCTGGGCAGTGGGTAGGATCTGCCTGGGCAGTAGGTAGGGTCCGCCTGGGCTGTAGGTAGGATCTGCCTGGGCAGTGGGTAGGGTTCACCTGGGCAGTAGATAGGGTCCGCCTGGGCAGTGGGTAGGGTTCGCCTGGGCAGTGGGTAGGGTTCGCCTGGGCAGTGGGAAGGGTCTGCCTGGGAGTGGGTAGGATCTGCCTGGACAGTGGGTAGGGTCCGTTCCTTTATTAATTTGTCCTCTCTGGCCGACGTCTCATTTTCTCACATGCAGCCTATGGAGCCTGGCTCCTTGCTCTCCCAATTCACCTTTTCCTTTCCTCCCTGCCAGGCAAGAGTAACAAGGAGATTACAGCAGCTGTCAGGCCTACAAGGCTTTGGAAAAATGAGCCTCCGCCTGCTGTTGCCCCCTGAACACCCTGTGTGGGCCAGGGCCCACTCATCATCTCCACAGTGCCAGGAAGGAGTGGGCGGGATCCTGCTCCTCTGCCCCTGTCCTTCCAAACAGCTTCAGGCCCCCCCCAACACCCCCCCGCTGTTTTCTCTTAGCTTGTCTGAAATTCCACCATCAGTGTAGCATCCTTCCTGGAGCTTATCCTGCTACTCATCCATCCATCCATCCATCCATCCATCCATCCATCCATCCATCCATCCATCCATCCAGCATTTGCTTACTGAGGGCATTCTGGTATTGAGGATTGCAGTAGCTTTTCATGACACCCCCCCTCCCACCTATGCAACCTCAAGGAAACTCTTACTTTTAAAGCCTTAACATGGTGCATGGATCCTGTGGCCTTAATGTTGAGGAGAGCTCATCTGTAGAGAGCAAGGGACTCTGGGTAGGCAAGGAGAGAGCAAGAAGACAGTGGAGAAATAAATGTCTAATGTCCCTTTAGACACAGGGCATCTGAGCAGTTAGTGCATGCACCCCAGGGACTCCACAGTAGACACAGCACAGGCAAGGCATAGTCTGATCCCCTTACCCCAACCCAGCTGTCCGGTAGACAGGGTGATTGTCATTTCACTGAAGAGGGTATTTAGCACCTTGTCAGAGGCAGGAAGATAAACAAAAGTCTGTTTACTCCGGATAGGACATTAAAAACAGATCAAAGAGATGATTGTGCCCAAGTCTGGCACGGTGAACCAGGGAGTTGGGTTACGAAGGGTAGCATGGGTGACTCAAAGGCAGCTGGGTCAGTGAAGAGTCACCCCAGCGTCTGTCATGGCTCATGGAGGTTGCAGCCTTTGAGCCCGCTCTACTGCACTGAAGGGCCCTTATTCCAGCAATCTTCCTACCCATGGCACCTTGGGGGGGGGCTGGTAAATTTTCTAACTTCCTGAGCTTTTAAATCCATTTCTCTCCCATCTCCCTCCAGGACGGAGTGACTACAGACCACCAGGGGCTGGCTGCAGCCTGGAGAGAGCAGGAAACACAAGGTGTTTGAAGACAGACATTGTAATAGGAATGACTGAGGTCAGGGGGACAACAGTCCCAGTGGAGGGAATGGCCACTCACAGCAAAGGGAGGAGAATGTGGTTCAAGGGACAAGCATCTTTCCCAGCCCTGGAGAGGCCCACATTCGGAGGCTTCAAGGTGGTAGGTTCCAAACTCAATGTGTCTTCAGCTCCATCCCGTGTCTCATGATTCTTTGCTTGGTGATGCAGGGGTGTGGTCTATGAGTTTTGAGACCAATGGAATGCAATGTGTGTGGGAGGAGAGTAATAGACCTTGGGCGTGTGCATACATTAGAAGGATGTGGGCATACATAGTGGAGGGATAGGTGCATACATACATAGTGGAGGGATGGGTGCATACATAGTGGAGGGATGGGTGCATACATACATAGTGGAGGGATGGGTGCATACATAGTGGAGGGATGGGTGCATACATACATTGTGGAGGGATGGATGCTTACATAGTGGAGGGATGGGTGCATACATACATTGTGGAGGGATGGGTGCATACATACATAGTGGAGGGATGGGTGCATACATACATAGTGGAGGGATGGGTGCATACATAGTGGAGGGATGGGTGGAAAAGTGTATGTATAGTAGAAAGGTAGGTGTATACATAGTGGAAATATTACAACATAGTTTGCTATTGAGCATCTCTTAGCTTCACATTTGATAAAGGAAAGAAATATAGGTAAGGGAACCTGGCCTTTTCCTCATATCTTCCTTTTCCAGGTGACAAGACTGGAGTTGATTGGGGCCGGAGAACAGCTTTGAATTAAGTCCTGGTTGTTTTCTATAGCAGCTGAGAATCTGCTGTCCTGGTCACTCTTGTGAGATAAACGAGACCCTGAGCATTTCAGAATCATCTAGTGTGTTATTCACATCCATTGTAAAGGTATCTGTGCTATAAATCCCCCAGGAATGACAAATGGCTCTTTCTGAATTCTGAACAGAGCCTGCCATCCTTGCAGGGAAATTTCATGTCTCCAGATAAACTTGTTTGCCTGCTTTTATCTGCTGCGGTGAACTCTGTAACCTAATTATTGACCCCTTGGGAATTCTGCCCTGCAGTTTTAATGCAGCACCATGTAAAGATGTGCAGAAACAGAATGGCCCCAGTGGAAATTTCCACTGAAGTTAGCAGAGGTCATTCTTCCCAGAAAATTTTCTTGGACAAGAGGATGCAAATACTTTTGTTCACCTAGAATCTTAAAGAGAACACTACTGTTAGAAATAGTCTATGGACTCCAATTTCTCTGGAAGGTTCTACAGGTTTGAAAGATTTTGCTGGCCTTTTCTCCCCACCCCAAACTAGTCTGAAACTCACCATGAACTCGAAGTTCACCTTGAATTTCAGATCCTCCTGCAGCCACCTCCTAGCTGCTAGGATTTCAGGCATGTGCAACCACATCTGATTTCCATGGTGCTGAGGTCGAAACCAGGGCTGTGCGAATGCTAGGCAAGAGCTCCACCCACTGAGGTTACACCTATGGGAATGAATTCTCAGATCCTAGCCCTTGCCCGTGCTTCCTGGAGGTAACTAAATAGTGCTCTGTAGACCGAGGCAAATTTCAGTTTCGCAAAACTGAAATTTCAGTCGGGGAGAATGAGTTGTTCCCACAGACACTTCCAACTTTTAACTGATGCTTTACGTGACCCACTGCCAGAGCAGATTGAAGGACACGTGCATCTTCTGGTGAATCTGCTTCTGGTGAATCTGAGGCTTGTTCACCAAGCATGCAAGGCCCACGCAGTCACCTGTCTCCGTGTCTCCAGAGATGGGATGACAGATCCTAGCTTTTTAAAAATGGGTTCTGAAGACTGAGTTCAGGGTCTTGTACAAGCTCTTCCCCCACTAAGATGTCTCCCTAATCCACACCTTCACAAAGAGTTTTGAGACAACTTGGGGGGGGGGACTCGGCACATGGCACACGGCACACGGCACACCCCACTGTGTCCCCACTCATCCTTCTAGCTGGGAGGATGGCATTTCCTGGGACTGACGTCACCAGCAGCACTCGGATCTGCCGACCACATGCCATTGCTTACCTTCACACTTTAGGAACTCTTGTCCTCACAGGATGACATTCCTCCAGAGACCAAGAAGCCACCACCTGTGTGTGGCTCTTCACACCTGAGTGAGTTTACTTCCCCAGGGAGGAAGTGGGAAGTATTTCCCTGTAAACGTAGAGTGATCGTTGGAGTTTGAAAGGCTTTGACTCACTTCCATGCCTCTCTCTGCACCGAAAGCAACAGTTCCTTCATTTCTAGTCAGACTGATGGGAGACAATTTGCTATGTAGCTTCCCTCTCTTACTAAGAATATTTTGGAACAGTGTGGCTCCAGGCTGAACATGCCTGTGCAGATGTGTGGACAGATGTTCTGTGCTATTGCCTGTGTCGAAAAGATTCAGTACCTACTTGGCACATCCCCATCCCCTGACCTGCTAGTGCTTTCCTATATTTTATAACTCTTGTTTTCCTATTTGCAAGTCAAACACCTTTCCGCTGTACATTTCCAAAATGGGTTTGCATAACAGTTAGCAGAGATGGCCCATGCCTGTAATCCTAGCCCCGAGGCAGAACAGATGGATTATCAGTTCGGAAATAGCAAAATTGAGCTGGGGAGCCGACTCAGAGGGTAAAGTACTTGCTTTGTAAGCGTGGGATCTGTGTTTAGATCCCCAGTATCACCAGGAAGTGGTGGCACCCATCTGTAACCCAGAACTGGGGGCACAGAAATGGGTAGACCCTGGGGCTCGCTAGACAGATGGACTAGCAAGAATGCTGAGCATTGGTTCAGTGAGAGTCCTGATGGGAGATATCATTCTGTAAATATGTGTCTCATACTGGTCAATGAATAAAGCACTGTGGCCAATGGGAAAGCAAGACAGGCGGGGCTAGGAGACAAGGAGGAAAGAGGAAGTAGGAAGGAGGAGTCAGCATGGAGAGCGTGGAGAGGTAGCTAGCCAGCGCTGCTCGGGCCAGTAAGAAGAGCCATGTGGAAATACTTAGAATAGTAGAAATGGGTTAATAATTAAGACAGAGCTAGCCGATAAGGAATTAGGAACTGGTCAACAGATTTATATCAAATACAGAGTCTCATCGTGTTTTTTGGGGGTAGCATGGCGGTGGGGCCGGCAGAGAGGAACAAACAGTGGGACTAGGCAGGCTGGCGGAAAACATACATGCTACAAGACCCTGCCTCAAAATATGAGGTAAGAGTGACGGGGAAGAAATTCCAATGTCAGTCAACCTGTGGCTTCCACACAAGCCTACATGGGTGCGCATGTATGTACTTGTGTGTACATAGGAGTGTGTGTGCATGCATGAGCACACATGCATGCACACACACATGCACGCACACACACACACACAGGGCTGGTAAGGAAGTCTTTTGAGTGGCTTCCCTCACTTTCAGCACCTTCGGCTCCCTTCATATTTGGCCCTGACGTGGTGTCTCTAATAAATCCCAGGCACTGCTGGCTCCTCTACACTTTTCAGTATGAGCTACCTAAATCCAACCACCTGCTCTGACTGTATGTCCATCTAATCATCTGTCTCCCTCCCTCCCCCATTCATCTCTCCCTCCAATCCCTCCATTTATGTTGATTCTTTCTCAGCCAACATTGAAGAGTGAGCCAAACACGGGGCTTTTTAAATGGCACCTGGGTTGTCGGAGCCTTTCAAATCAGAGGGAGAGGTTTGTCAACAGGTGAGTTCTAGAGGAGTGAGGACATTAGGAAGTATTGTCCACACTGCATTCAGAGAGTGGGGCTTCAGCACCAGGGTACAGGAGATCTGAATCCTGACTCAACCACTTACCGTCTCTGAATCTCAGTATTCCCTCCTGAAAAATGGGATCTCGCCACCCCCTGCTCACAGGTGGCTATTCTGTTGTCTGTTGATGCATAAGGTGGCACTCTGAACATTTTATCAGGGGTCATAGTTCTGTGAGTTGGTGGCTCAGACTGGCCTCAACTGTTTGGTGTGTCTGTCCCATTTAATGGCAGCTGATTGTCATATTCTTTGGAATTTAACTGGCTTAGAGGATGTCAGATGGCTTCAGGTACGCCTGACACTTGGCTGGGGTGGCTGAGAGGTTGAGACAATTAGATTGGATCAACTAGGGTACTCACAGGTGACCTCCCTCTTCTGAGCCCTTAGATTTCTTACTCCCTGTCCAGGGCTCTCAGTCTAGGTGTGGTCTGAACTGGTAGTGAGTGTGGTCGTAGCTGGAAGCAGGAGCTGCCAGTCTTGAATGCCGACTTTAAAAAATGGGCTCTGTGTGTTGGATGAGCACAGGCACAAGGGGCTGTTTTGATTCAGGAAGAGAAAAACTGAACGGCCTCTCCCTGGAAAAGTGGGGAGACTGAGTGGACATTCTCACAACTGTCTCCCTCTGTAACTGGGAGACTAACTGAGCCAATTAATACCTGAGAGGCAGCTAGAACCGTGACTGGGGTTTGCAGACCCTGGGAGGGTGGGACACTGAGAAGTTAGTCCCCGAGTCTCAGGGCACTGTTGGGATACCGGCTCTATTCATATTCCAAATCCATGACCCACCACCATACGTGAACGTGTAGATGACCCACAATGGACACCCACTCCAGAACAACTGGGGACAGGCTGGTGAGAAACATATTGGGAGCCCCTGGGGGCTCCTTCCCTCATCAGAGTTCACAAGCTCACCTCCTTCCACTGCATGTGCTCATGTGGGTTCTCTGGGCTCACCGACAGACCCCAACAGAGAGAAGCGGAGGAGGTACCCACCTGGCTTCCTGGCTGGCGCTCTCTCCTGCGGCCCCGTTGCCTAATTGGCAAGGGCCATTTCGACATCTTAGCAGAAAATGGAGTTTTTCTTTCCTTGATGTCATGATTTGACTGGAGTTAGCAAAGCTTCAGTAGAATCCTAAATGTCTACTTAAAAATAAAAGTCAAGGCTTCATCTGAGCCTAGTATGGGGCTCCCACACACTCTTCGTGGGAGGGAGATAAAAGGCCTTGGAGCATGTCCTCCTGCGTGCCTGAGAACAGGAACTCGGGCTAGTTAAACATCCCTGGTAATGGCTTCTCTCTGCCAAGAGTCTTTATCTTTGCCCAGAAATGGTTCCTGCCTTTCAATGACTTCCATGGGAAAGAGACATAACTGTATGTGAAGGAATCAGAGAAAGTATCAGAAGGAGGACCCTGCTACTTGCATAGTCACAGGGTATCCGGTGCCAACTCAAACCCTTTCTATCCCTCACCTTCTCCAGCCCTCACCAAAGGGGAGTAGGGTGAGGGCTGCTTTTATCCATCTCTATTTATAAACTGGAAAAACCTGGAGCCCAGAAAGAAACATCTAAGTTCAGGTCCATGGGCTGGTGAAGAGCTTGGCCTCTCTGCCCGTCACCATCCTGGGAAGGGTGGCTTCCTTTGTCAGATCATTAACAAGATGTAGGATCAGAGGGTGTAGACATGGCCCAACAGGTAAGAGCATTGCAGCTTTCTTTCCCAGGACCTGGGTTCGGTCCCCAGCCCCTATCAAGAGGTCTACAATGGCCTGCAACTGCAGCTCCTGGGTATCTGGTGCCCTCTTGTGGCTTCTATGGGCACCTTCACTCTCATGTACATACCCACACTCACCCACACTCACACACACACTCACACACACTCTCACACATATACACACACTCACACACACACTCATTCACTCACACTCACTCACTCACACACACTCACTCACTCACTCACACACACACTCACACACACACACACTCTCACACACACTCACACACACTCTCACACACACTCACACACACACTCACACACACTCACACACACACTCACACACTCACAAACACACAAATAGTAAAATTAAACCTTAAATAAAAATGAAAGAATACAGCACCTCAAAGGGTGTCTATTCTTAGAGAAAGCCATAACTGGTGCTGCTGCCTGCTGTGTGGCTTGCTTAGCACACACATACAGTGATCCAGATTGTTCTAGGCAGGTGCTGCCCACGGACTGCCATGGAGCTCCTATAGTAAGTGTGGATGGAAGGTACAGGGAGGCAGGGTAAGAGAGTAAGAACCAGCAAAGGAGTTGTAAGCAGAGGGCAAGATGGCTGGAACCCATAAACCTCTAACACCAGGAAGGGAGAGGTAGCTAAGTTGTGCGCAGAAGTGTAGATGTCTAAGACGGGTGGGAAGAATTCTCTGGGGCTTCTGATGACCCCACCTATAGTCCACAAACTGACCAATCCGCAGTAGGATCAGTGCTGATTGACAGCAGCATGGCTTACTAGGAAGAGACTGTTCTGATGTGGATCCCCTCTCAAACCCCAGGCCATGACTATTTCCTTGCCACTGAACAGATAGTTCCTTAACCAGGCATGAGTGCCTGTCTCTGCCACAGAAGAGCTCAGTGGAAGCTTTGGCTTTGTGGAAGCCAAAGGGATCCACTGTTAAAGGTGGTTAATTTATTTAACTTTTCAGATGCTCAGTTTCCCCATCTGTCAAATCCTTTATCTATGTGTGAGCATGGTGAAAAGCTACTGTATTCACTGAACTTCACTTTTACAAGCAAGATCTCTGTCACCATAGTGCAAGGGCGAGGCATGTGCTGCGAACATGGCTCGGATAGAAACACTTATGCAAGCCTGAGGTGGACATGTGAGAATTCCCTCTGAGCTGATGGGACAGCCTGGTGTACTGTATGCAAGGGTGAACAACAGACCCTACCTCAAATAAGCCGACAGGCAAGAACTGTCACCAGAAGCTGTCCTCTGACTGTTGTGCCCAAATTCTGAACCCACCAAGAGGCCCATTCCCATGTAAAAGTAGAGTCTTTTGCTGTTTAACAAGTTAACTGTCTTAACTCAGGTCCTCCATACATTCATCATGGTGGGTAGAGTGAGGAGGGCCCTGGGGAACCTCAAGGTAGGGAACTCACTGGGTGTGTAAGGGGAGTGTCTAGGGGTACATAACAGTCTCGGGATTGGTGCACTAATGGGCTTGGGCAACCCGTCCTGTGTTGATTGGTTAACTAGTTGCTATGGTCTATAGGCCCTCCCAGGGCAGTTGCTATGCTCTGCATGTCCCTGTTACACCACTTTTACCATAAAGCATGACCAGAACCTGCCAACTAACTTCTGATTGGTTCTTGCCACGTGGAGGGTATCTGACCTCCTAGTGACTGGGTGGAACCAGCAAGGTCAGGAAGCTCAGCACATTTTGCTGAGTCAGAGGCCTACCTCTTGCTGGGGCTTTTCTATAGCCTGTCATGGCTGCTAAAGCAGGGGGCTGGGTGAGCATCTGGTCCCTTCACTGACTTCCACATGTACACACACACACACACACACACACACACACACACACACACACACACGTGAGTCAAGGGTGACACTGTGGAGTTTCCATAGCAGAAATGAGAGCTTTGAGGTCCTGACAATCCACCCAGCTCTCCAGGAAGGCTTTGCTGTCAAGAGCAGTTGTCACCAGGGGAGCTCTGTTCCCCAGTATGGGGACATGGGCGTCTGCTTTTATATTGGGACTGCAGCATGGGAGCTGGGCTGCAGGAATACCTAGCAAATGCTGAGGGTGGGCAATGTCTGCCCCTCCTCAGTGTGTGTGACAGCCCTGCACAGAAAGAAGCCACAGGTGCTCGGTGTCATTAACACCCCTGTCCTGAGAAAGGCTACCTCCAGGACAGTGCCACAGGTCAGGAGAGCCCAGACTCAGCATGTGGATCACAGCAGGGCTAGCGCAGCCATCAGCAGAACGCAGGAGAGACCTGGGTAGCAGACAAGTGGGTGGCCTGGGGTGGAGTCTGCTCACAAATCCCTAGGGTTGCACCCAGTGTCTCCCTGTCCTCAGGAAAGGGACTGACTACACGGTGGGGACCAGGAAGCAGTCAGCAGCCATCGGAGATTGGATTTGGTTCCCAGCTTTCCCTGCTGAGGCCAGAAGCCAGCTCCCACAATGGGAGGGAATGAGAGGGAATGGGAGCCTGCCAGTTACTCCATAGCGTCATTCCTGCTCTGCACAGCCTGTAATTAATCATCGCCATTAACCTGGTACACTGCGCTAATATTAATCTGGCATACTCAGGGCTAATTGGAGGCCACGCCTTCCCCTTTTGAGTGAGACAATTCCCATTCCTTCTGCAGTAGCTGCTGTGAGCTCTGCAGCCCCACCCCTTCCCAGGCAGTGTGCAATGCATTTATGTGTGGAATGGAGGGGAGGGAGCGAGGTGGGGTGGGGTGGGACCCTCCAGCTAGGGCCAATGAGCTGTTAGGAGTCTCTGGCCATCCAGGTGTTAGCCTAGCCCTGTTAACCTTAGATACAGGGCAGAATAAATCAGACAGCTTCAGCCATCTATCTCCCTCCTGGGCAGAACTGTCCCTGATTTCTATTTCACCTGGGATGAGGGGAGGGTGAGCTGTCTCATCACTGTCCACGCCCCAGAGGGCTGGTTTATTTCCCCCACTGGGGCATCGGTTGGGGCCTGTGTCTCTCTCACAGGTCACAGAGGACTCCTGGGGCATCCCACCCCTAAGGTTTAGGGTGGGAATTTCAGACTGACGGAAAAGAAACAACTCATGCTGCACACATTTAGACTGGGGAATGAGGGCGTAGTAATTAGAGGGGCAAAAGAGGATGTGGACAAAGAAAGATTAGCTTGCCCACACACCTGGGTGATTCTGGGGGAGCTAGGACATGGGTGTCTAGACTATCTTAGCTAAGAGAAACAGTTTCCTGTTTCTGGGCCCTTAAAGGTGGTATATGAGGGGCAGGGTATAAAAGCAGCCATGTTATCTGAGCACAAGCTGCCAAGGCTGCTGTGTATTGTCTCACTGTGATCTCACTGTGCTGCCCAAGTGTCAAGGCTGTCACCCCCTTGCATGTTTCCAGCGGGAATGGTAGGTGCCAAGTCTGGCTGCCATGACATGCTCTGTGTCCCTCAGGATTGACAGTCCTGAGATTTCCTTGTTGTCTGTACCCCTGTAGCTGAGGTTCCAGCAGACTCATTGCTTTAGGGTCCAGCTGTGGTGTGTGAGGATTCTGTTTGTTTGAGTTTCCCAGCTGTGTCCATTAGACCCTTTTCCTGTAAGCGATGGACAGAATACTTAGCTTGGGCTTTGGTGAGCTATGACAGTCACTTGACTTTTGAAGAGTCCAGAGACAGCGGGCTTCAGGGCTGGCTCAGTCCAGTGGTTCCTATCCCTTAGGGTTCTGACCTTATCTCTCTGTCGAAGCTTTGGCTCTGGTTCCCTTCCTGGTCAGTGGTCTCTTTGGCCACTGTCCCGGCCCCACTGCATACATGATGTAGTGCCCAGAACCAGGTTAAGTCTTGGGTACTCCTGTAGCAGAAGACTTATCAGTGGAAAGGACACACACACACACACACACACACACACACACACACACACACACACACACACACACACCATGGCTCTCCAATCTTCACTTTCCCTGCCAAGAACATCACTAGGGTCCAAGTGACAGGGTATGCTGGCTTAATCCACCCCCTTGGAGTCCATTGTGTTAAGCCATCAGACATCAATCCTGTGGGATACTGGAGGCTGAGAATGAGGGACCCAAAGGAAAGTCTGGTGGTATCAGTTGGGACAGCAGAGGAAAGCATGTCAGGAGGGCAGCCAGTGTCCATAAGCCCACTGGAGAGCACCCCCGCCCCCAGGGAAGAAGTTCTCCAAATTTATTACATGATATTGGGAAGTTCTCCAAATTTATTTCATGATATGGCAGGCAGGACACCAGGGCCCTTGGGAAGAAGGTGAGTTTTGTATGCACAATACCTGGACACAGATTGCCCCGCCCAGGATGGGCAGTGGTAGCCAGGCTCTGATTTCCTCTGTGGTCAGTCATGGGCTAGCACTGATTGGGAAAAAGTAAGCTTCAGTCCAAAGCCGCTGGACTCCATGAGTACTAACTGTCCATCCTGCAACTGGCTGACCAGCAAATTTCTCCTTGAGCTTGTAGGACTATATCACTACCCTGCAGCTAACTAAAAGACCAGGACCCAAACTCCGGGCTCTGGAGCCAGGTGTCTAGTGACACAATCCCTCTGTGTCACCCTTTGGTTGGCAGCATGAACTGTGTAAGAGGCCCAGGGTAGGTGCTACAATGAGGTGCTGTAGACCTGCCAGTCATCACACTGTGTTGTTCATGTAAGTCACTCCATTGGTCATCATCCATACCCACCCACTAATCCAGCCCTATCCTCCATCCTACCTATTCATCCATCCATCCATCCATTATCCATCCAAAAATCCATCTGTCTATTCACTCATTGAAACACTGATCCTTCACTGGATGTCAAATCCTGTGATAAGCCCTAAGAATAAATGTAAGCCATGAGAAGCACCAGACCCCACAGCAACATTGAATGACACAGTGGGGGTTGTAGTAGAGTCCCCAGATCATCATGGGGGACAGAAGCGGGTGCTGCTCTAAGCCCCAACTTTACTTACAGTGGGGAGGAGGAGGTTGAGTACGCAGATCTTCCGAGTCCCCTTCTACTCCATAAACTCAGCTTTGGGTAAAATTTGGTGAAGCTTAGGGTCTGCTCCGCCAGAGGTAGTGTTTGACATTGTGACTTATCATCTATAAAGTTCACACTGGAGGCCCACACAATTGAGTTTCAAAAATAAATGATGCATACCATGTAACCCACCGAGGCATAAATAAAGACATTCTAACTCTCAACCTATCAGACTGCTGGAACAGTGAACTCCGTGGGAACGGGAAGTTTCTCTGGGAATCTCATGCTGGGAGAAGGAAAGGCAGCAGGCAGAGGGTGAGCTTCAGGTACTTCTACCAGTTCATCAGGCCACCAGACAGGATGACCACCCAACTGAAGCCCAGACAATGATAAGTATGCATGCTCCTCTTCTGCTTAAACTTTGATCTCACCTCAGGACCCCAAGGATGGGCCCTCTTTGACCCTCTTCCCAGTGTGGCTACCACATAGGATAATCTAATTTACTTCTCCTCCTCCTTCTTTTCTATTAATGACTGTTTAATTAAACAGGTGGGCTATTGAAATTGACTTCTTGGGGTACAGACTGAGCCCCAAGTTCAGTAATCTCATGTGTTAAGTAAGTTGGGCTGCCCATGTTACAATCCTGGGATGCACATAGATGATGTGACAAGAGTTGACACATCTGGGAGCCCAACCTGAACCATTCCAGTGAGATAGAATGCTGCAGCCTCGTCTGCTTCATGCCCTGGCATCTTCTCTACTGACCCCCACACTGCCTTCCTGGGGAAGGTTCAGTGAGCCACCTTTAATGGCTGGTGCTTCCTCCCCTCTAGGGGCTGATGGTACAAGTCCAGTGGGAGCTGTCTGTGGAACAGCAGACATCCATCAACCGATGCTCAAGTCCTGGAGAAATCAGCAAAGTCATTTAAAAGGCCAACCATCCAGCATTCTACCGGCCCTTCTCCTTACCCAGCCATGCCCAGACCCATGACCTTGAAAAAGTCCTGTATCTCACTGCAAATTATTGCCAGGAAAATCTATGGTCAATTAAACAAGCAAATGTTCCTCTTGCATTTTTAACTTTCTCTCTTCCTAAATAAGCTCTGGCCTGACCTACAGGAGAAGCTGGATTCTTGCCTGTTCTCTTCATCAGACTAATCCCCCCACCCCCCACGCCCTAATGACACAGGCTCTGGGGCGTATTAAATCAGCACAGCCCACATTCTACCAGGATGAACTCCTGATCAGTCATGATAGCAATGACCTTGGAGAATTCCAATTGGTGCAAATCACCTGGGGACTGCCCTCAGCGGAGTGTCCTGGTGGAAGAAGCAGTCACTAGGTGATTTGCTGGTTTATTACTCAGAAGCTAAAACAGAGCAATGGGGCCTAAGACCAACAGGAAGGCATTGCAAGAGGAAAACCTTTTTCTCTGCAGTAGCCATGTGAGTCCTGGGATTCCTCAACCTTGAGCTGTAGATTTCCTCTTTTCCTTAGCCATGTCAGCCAGTGGAAAGTAACGTAGAATCAGCTTTCTCTATTGGTGGACTCAGCTGAGCATGTATGTGTATACAAGGTTCACCTTTTTTTTTTTCTGTGTGTATATAAGCATGTTGATATGTGTGAGTGCAAGTGTGTACAGGTATGTGTATATGTGTGAGTATAAGTGGGTGCACATGTGTGTAGGTCTAAGGTTGACACTGGAAGTTTTTTTCAATAACCCAGAGTCGTGGGTTGTATCTGAGATGTCCCCAGGGGCTCATGGGTTTAAGGCTTGGCCTCCAGTTGGGCATATTAGTTTTGGAAATTGTGGGATGTGGGTGATGGAAGAAGTCGGTCACTGGGGACAGGACCTTGGGGATATATTATCCCTCATTTGTGCTTCCTGGTTTGCCATGTCAACAGAAATGTCTGGAAAGAGCCGTACCTTACCTTAGCCTTTTATACAACTGATTAACTGCTTAGAACTTTAGAGGCTGAGGAGAGGTTGAAACATGAGGGTCCAGTGCCCATTTATAGCTCGTTTTGGCCTTTATTTTTTTTAGCCCACTTAGTAGTCATTTCCTGCCTACCTCTATGCTAAACTAACAACCTTGTAATTAACAGGTTAAAAAAAATTTTGCAAGCTTAGCTTCTGCCAACTAAAGGAGTGAAAATGTCACCACCCTCTGAGACCAAGAACAGAGATTCTCTGCCTTGCTCCAACTGCCTTTGCTTCCCTTTGTGTCACCAATGTATCTGAAAAATGCCTTGATTTGCGACATTTCTTTCACTATATAAATGTCATGAAACTACTACCACTGGGTGTAGAATTTGTGATAAACTGCATCTGTGTTCTCTGGGCCATGGTCAGTCTTATTGGCTCCAGAATAAGCTTATTCTCTTTGAGTTGAGGGCTGTATTTTTGCACCAACAGCCATGATGTGAAAAACACTCTCTCATCTCATGCACCCACTGCCACAGTGTTCTGCTGACAAAGCATGGGGCCAGACAGCAACAGACTGAACCTTCTGAAACCATGAATCAAAACAGATCTTTCTTTCCTTGAGCTGTTATTAAGTATTTGGAAACAGTTATGCAAAAATCACTGGCCTTTAGAATAGGGTTGGGTAGGGGCCCTGGAGGTCCTAGCTCACTGGATAAAGGGCTCATCGTGCAAGCACAAGGACCAGAGTCTGTGTACACAGCCCCATATAAGTATCAGATATGGCGACCAGTTTGTAATTCCAATGCTTGGAAAGTGGAGATAGGGTCTCCCTGTAGCAAGCTGGGGAAATGTGCTGGGCGGGTCCTTGTAACATGTACGCAGTCATTCCCACTGGTCTCTGCACACCACACTTTAAGATGCTCACCTTGTGCTTTGCTGCAGTAGAGAATAAAAGCTCAGCCCATAGTGGTCCCTCTGGGTTCCCCCACCTAGTGTAGATGTTGGCTTTGCACACAGGTACCTGGTCATTGGATGAGTGGGCTATGGTATTCCCAGTTTATACTCTCTAACTTGGGAGCTATACCTGCCCCCCAGTAAAAACCTTTCTCTATTCAATCTGGAGTCAGGGTACCACTGCAGGGACTCTGGCTGCTCTGAACTGTTCTTATCCTGCCTTGAGATCACACAGGGATCACACCTGGATCCCCGCAACACTAGCTAACCTGAGGAAAATGGCCACAAGACTGGTTAGGATTCCAAAGCCTGTTTCAATAAGTGAATCATTCTTTCAGAGTTACCCCATGCAGTGGCTAAGAACCCTTTTAGACTTGTACACATTCTAAAATAAATGCATTAATTTGTAGGCTTTATGCATATAATACAAAGAGCCATGATATTAGACAATGAAAGGCAAAAATTTTAATAACAATAAAGTGACCTATAAATGGATATTATCATATTTTCTCCCAGCCTCTGACTTCCTCTTTTAACTCCCAGGGATGCACTCTTGTTCTGGAGGTCATGCCCACAGAGGCTGGGACAGGAGCTTTCAAGAATGAGGATATGAAGTCATTGCTCTGTTTGGCCCTTCCCCTCATCCCTGTCAGTAATGTCCATTCTCAGAGTGACCCTGGCTCTCAGGATCAGAGTGAGGTCTCAGGCAATCCTCTCCCCATAACTCCTGATGCCACTGCTTCTCTAGGCTAGGGAACTGGGGTGGGCTCAGCTCAGTGCCTCCTGCCTCTCAGGATGCTCTGTGAGATAGGACACCAGGGCTGCACAGTTTGTCCCTTGGCAGGGAAGAGTTTGGTGGCTTTTCTTGAAAGCCTGAACAAAGGACCAGTGAATGGGCTTGCGTTGATTGAGAAGGCTGTGGTATTGCTGCAGATGGCTTCCTCACCTATGAAGAAGGAAGGACTGAACACTTTTGGGGCCCTTCCTGCTCTAACAAGCTAGGCTTGCAAGAAAACAGACTGCATGCGGTACTGTGGGCCAGGTGACAGAGCTGGGAAGAAAGCAGGGAAAAGCCTGCTAGAGTTAATCTCCCACCATGTCTTTCTTCTGGAAAAGGACCCAGGAATGGCTCAGCACCACACCAACCCTGTATGCCTAAGAGCAGCATCCTTCAGTGAGCTCACCAGTACTCTCAGGGAGCTAGCCCACTGCCTCTTTTCCTAACCCCAGCTTCTTGTCCCCAAAAGGCAGGACTGGTGTGCAGCATTTCTGTGGGTCTCTCTGGGTAGAGTCTGAAGCATTTTCCTTTTATTCAAAAGAAAAGCTATGTGTAAATTTTGCTTATTCAGTAAGTAGGGCCGTGCCAGGCATGGCAGAAGAGAACTTTCTTCTAATTCCTCTCTCTGAGGGTGGGGAGGAGAGAGCAAGAGAGTAAGAGAAATCACTTACTTATCTAAAGGTAGATCTTAGAGAAAGAAGATTCAGAGGTAGGAACAGGAGGATCCCAGGGAGCTTTGCTCTGGGAGGTTGTGCAGGCAGGAGCAGTGGCCTTTGAGTAGGAGGCAGGTGGAGAAGGGAAGAAGAGGGTTGCCCTTGTGCTCAGCCCCCACCTCACCCCCAGCTGTTCTCAGGTCAAGCTTCCAAGAATACACAGGAGGCCTATGGGCGGCCCTGTGTGACGGCCCCTGGGGTAGAAGGCACTGCATGCCAGGTGCAGATGGATTATCAGGAAGATGCAAATTTCTCGGGGTAGACTGCAGTCAGAAACACCTAATCCTCACTGTCCATAAGGTGCCTTGGTAGCATTTGGAGCCAAAGCAGGGGTTTGTCCTGGTCTGTCACAGACAAACTGTGTGACATTAGACTGGCTGCTTAACCCACCTGAACCTTTGCTCACACACAAATAAGCAGATATAATAACGCCAGCTGTGTGGCTGGGGATGCGAGGTAACAAATGAGAAAGGGCTGCCGAGCAGGGGTGCCTTGTGGGAATCCATTAATGCTGGGTTTTAACCGTCACACAGGAATTATTTGCTCAGTATAGGCAGCATTCTGGGGCTGGGGAAAGGCAGGGGCAGTCTCAGTTTGTATGTCCCTCTTCCCTCCCCACCCCAGGCAGGTGGTAAACGTCTCCTTTCTGCGCTGTCCTGTCACCCTGCCTCCAGGAGGAATTATATTACTCTTTCCGAGGGCAATTATCGGTGGCATGACTCCTGACTTACGAGGTATTCATTGCTCCCCAAGGAAGGGCAGGCTTTGTCAATGGAATGTACTAAGAAATGAAGGGATCAGATCGAAGACCACGGAAGGAAACAGAGAGCGGGGTGGGTGGGGGAAGAAGAAGCTTGAGCTCACAGTCAGGTGGCTGCAAGCAGAGGGCGATGTCCTGCTCTGTCACACTCCTCCCTTCCCTGGAGACAGAGTCTCTTACTAACCCTGGAACTAGGCTGGCAGCCAGTGAGTCCCACGGATCTCTGGTCCCTACAGTGCTGGGGTTACAGGAGACCAAGGCCACATCTGGCTTTTTACAAGGGTACTGGGGACTTGAACCCAGGTCCTCAAACTTGTTCTTTGCCCTGTCTTTCTATCCTGCCTCAAATCTGTTTGCATTTAATGAAGCTATTATGGAAAATAAGGGTGGCATGATTACAGCACTGAGATAGATACTGTGATATCAATTCAACCATCAAGATAGCCTCAAGTTACTGGCAGGCAAGGGTAGTGTACATAGCAGGGACATGCTGGGCAAAGGAATGGCCTGAGTTCAGGATGGAGCAGACAGCAAATTTCTTCTTGCAACTCAGAGTGACATGTGCCTTAAGAGGTGTGAAATGTTTACTTCCAGGACTTTCCATTTCTTTTGTTGAAATCATGTTTGCTTATAGGTAACTGAAAGTGTACAGGCCAAACTGTTCCTAAGGGGCTCCTAGACTTCTCATTAGCAAACAATAGTTTCCTCTGTCCATCCTGATAAGTCAAGCCAGACTGCTCAGGTCCTCCTCAGTGGGCCATCTCTTACCAGGACTCTCTGCGGTGCACCTAGACGATGATTCAGACTAGCTGCTACTTCCAGGATGCTGTGAGCACCAGAGCTGCTTGCCAGTGGAAAGTCATCTGGTATGCATGCCCTAGCCATGGGTGTTTCCTAAGGAAGTGCTCCAGGTTTTCCCAGCATCCAGCTGCTGCTACTGCCTCTGAGGAGGTGAGCCTGGTTTGTGTAGTCTCATCACTGGGGCCACTTGAAGCCCACCAAAGGCCACCCAGGGCTGTGCTGAGAGACCCCAGTGATTCTGCTGGTGCTGGGGTGGTAGAACCCTGCTGAGCTGGAGACATTAGCCCTGCGTAAATTTGCATGAAAATCAGGCTTTCTGTCTTTGCAGCCATACACTCAGGCATGCTGGGAGGCTGTCACCGCCCTTTGGAAATGGAGGAAGCAGATCAGGGCAGCAAGCCAGGAGCTCTGCCTGAAGAGGGACAACAGCGAGGGGCTCTGGGGTCATTCTCTATGAAACACAGGGATGGACCTAGTGTCTGCAGAGAGAATTTTCTAGAACTGGCTCAGGCTGGGCTCTCATCCAAGCTTTGGCTCTTTGGAACTGGGTGGCCTCCAGATAGACATTTAGATTTTCTTCGCCTGGGCCTTGTGTTTCATTTAAAATGGGCATAGCGGGGTGGGGTGGGGGTGGGGGGATGCTGGAGAGATGGCTCAGTAGCTAACACACAGCTTTCCCACAGGACTGGGTGGGGCACAACTGCCTATAACTTCAGCACCAGCATGGTATGGCAGACACTCAGACTAACAGACACATGCATAAAAACTAAAGGCATCTTTATGAAACTGTCTTCTGCGAGGACTGACCCCACCCCCCATCCGCACCAGTCTTCACCTTTATCCACATCTTAGTGGTCATCTGTCATCTTTACCCTCCTTCCCTAGGAAACAGTGGTGAGGGGGGCCATGCTCTGGAGAATCCTTAACTAATGCGTTCATTTGTTACTATTATTCCTCTATGAACACATCATTCCAAATACAATTTTAAAGCTATTTTTAATTTCTCATTCTCTCTCTCTTTCTCGGTGTGTGTGTGTGTGTGTGTGTGTGTGTGTGTGTGTGTGTAGGGTGGGGCAGTGCATGTGTGAGTGCAGTTCTCAGTGACCAAAAGAGTCAGATTCCCAGAGCTGGAGTTACAGGTGACTGTAACCACCCTGAGGGGGTATAAGTGCTCTTAACTGTTGTGTCCCAATTCTGAACCCCCAAATCACCAAGAGATCCATTCTGATGCAAAAGCAAAGGCTCTTTTATTATTAACGAGTTAACTGTCTTAACTTGGGCCCTTTGTCCATTCATCACATTGGATGCGGTGAGAAGGACCCAGACAAACTGTGAGGCACAGAATTTATTGGGGAGTGCAAGGGACTGTCTAGTGGAACACAACAGTCTCAGGATTGACGTACTTCTGGGCTTGGGCCCAGACCTATGATGTGTTGATGGTTCAACTGGTCGCTATGGCCTTCAGGTCCTCCCAGGGCGGTTGTTATGCTCTACATGTCACTGTTACAACACTTTTACTGTGCATCCTGAGCATGCCCAAAGCCTACCAGCTAACTTCTGATTGGATCCTTGTCACCTGGAGGGTATCTGACCTCCCAGTGACTGGGAGGAGGGGCAAGGTCAGGCGAGCACAGGTGGCTGATCTGCATCCTGTCATGAGGCTATAGCAGGGGGCTGGGTGAGGATCTGCTCCCTTCATTAGCCACTGAGTTGACTCTCTAGAGCCTCCAAATAAGATTCAAGAAATTCATCAACGCCTTACACTTCCCCAAAATAAACAGAATAAAGTCCATGGGAAATTGAGGGGAAACCTGAGCAGGTCAGTGTCCAGAATGACACTGGAGCCCCATGAAGCTTCTAGAGGTGGATACCATAGTGTGTCAGATGTCTTTGAACGCAGGGGGCTTCCAAGATACAGGTGAATGTAAGTCAGTCACAAACCAACGGACACAAACCTCACAAATGGGAGGAAGGCTGAACCTCTCAAATGGAAGGCTGAAGAAAAACGTGTGTGTGCGTCACACACCGAGTTTTATTTATGTGTATGGTTGTTTTGGCTGCATGTATGTGTACATGTACATGCAATGCCCTTGGAAACCTGAAGAGAGCATCGGATCCCCTAGCACCAGAGTTTCAGATGGGTGCCAACCACAATGTGGGTGCTGGGAACTGACCCTAGACCCTCTGGAAGAGCAGCAAGTGCTCTTAGTCATTTAGCCTTCTCTCCAACCCCCCAAACATTCTTTTTTAGACGATGTCTCATATAGTCCAGGCTAACCCTGGTCCTTATCCCAGGCTACCTTCAACGTCTTACCCTGTTTGATCATCCTGAAAGTGGATGTGCTAACATGCCTTAGTCAAACAATGTATTTATGATATATATTGGTAGTTGTGTTTGTGTTGAGAGATGTATTTGTGCTTCAAAGGAAAGGCAGTTGCTTGGTGGGAGCGGGCCCTGGTGTGTAGCACACAGACGTTTCTAGGAGTCTTGCTCTTTAGGGCAGCAATGACTAACTAACTAAGCAGGCACATGCTGACAAGGGCGTGGTTCCCTCTCAGCCAGCCTGGGAGGTAGTTAGGAGGTCCTTCACTTTGCATCTGAGGCCATGGGACTCTTGATAACTTCCTAGACACCCCTCATGATCTATGTGGGTTCCCCCCTTCAGCCCCTCACCCACATAGCACCAAGTCTGGTGCTTAATAAATGCACAAGGAATAGAAGGAGAGCATGCCATGGAACCGCTCCCTCCTCCCTCCTGGATGTTCTGAAATCATTTCTTTCTCCCCGTTAATTCCCATCACACTCAGAGGTAGAGCCAAATAGCATTTCATTGCTTTCCCTTGCTGGATCTCAAATGTTCTGTCAGTTGTCATACACATCCCAGCACCACAAGTGTTTGAGAGATGAAGAGAGTCCGTGCGGAGGGGATGGAGCAGTAGGGGCCCTGGGTGGGGTCTCGTGGATGCCTGTGATGCCTCCCACCCCATCTGCCCTGCCCCTTCCTTATTTATTGTCTGCATGGTTGTATATTTGAATTATTAGGTTATGAGGCATGATGGCAACCCCAGCTCTCAGGAGATGGAGATGGATGGTGAGAAGTTCAAGGTCATACTCCAATGTGTAGTGAGTTCCAGGCCGGTCTGGGCTGTATGCGACCCTGTCAGAAATGGTGGTTATTGGCATGTGTGGCTGCAGAAAATGATGGATTCACAGGTATTTTCATATGTTCCTTTAGTGTGCTTTGCTCATATTTCTCCCACACCCCCTGTTTCCCCTCTCCTGCTGCTCTTCATCCCTTTTCCTTAATAGTCTCCTTCTACTTATGTGTTGTTTTTAAAGCTAGGCTTTATATATAAGAGAAAACAAGATAAGTCATTTTTCCAAGTTCCCTATCTTTCACTTTGCACGGTCTTCCCTGCAAAAAAAGCGACTTCATTATTTTTAAGGCTAAACAGTATTTCACTGTGTACACATACCACATTCGTTTTACCCACTTAGCTACTGATGGGCACTCAGGCTGATTTCATGACTGTTGTGAATGATGCTATAATAAATGAGAACACACAGCCATCTGCTGACCGCACAGCCCTGTCCTGACCCTTGGTTCTTAACTGAAGGTAAAATGAGGGAATGGTTTGTCATACACATGCCCGAGACCTTTCCCCTTCTCCATTCCCCCTTCCCCTCCTCCATTCCCCTACCCTCTCTCCCCTTCTCCATTCCCCTACCTTCTCCCCCCTTCCCCCTTCCTCCTTCCTATCTTCCCCCTTCCCCCTTCCCTTCCTCCTTCCCTCTCCTTACCCTCCCCTTCCTCCATCCCCCCCTTCCATCCCTCCCCTTCCTCCATCCCCCTTTCCCCTCCCCCTGCCCCTTCCCTCTTTCTCCTTCCTCCATCCCCTTTCCCCTCCCCCTGCCCCTTCCCCCTTTCCCCTTCTTCCATCCCCCTACCCTATCCCCACTTCCCCTTTATCCCTTCCCCCTCCTTCTTCCCCCTTCCCGCCTCCCCCCTTCCCGTTTTCCTCCTTTCCCCTTTTCCCCTTTCCTTCATTCTTCTGGTCAACAAACAGCTCTGATTTCCCAGCCATTCACCACTAAATCTAAATTACTTTCTCCATGCCCCAAAGCCAGTTGCTTTCGAGAACACTTCTTAACCTAAACTCCAAAGCTTCCGGCATGGTTCCCTCCTCTCCTGAATCACACTCCCATCTCCTTGGGATTGTGGCAGATGTGTCTCTGCTGTCCCATGGGAGGATCGCATCTCTCTCCACTGCTTGTGTTACACAGAGTCAACATTCAATGAATAATGAATTATGGTAATAATAACCCAGGAGAATTTATGCCCCTGCATTGGCTGAGTCCAAAACTGAACGAGAAGTCGCTGTAAATTACACCCTGGGACTAGCAAGTGAGTAACACAGGCATCCTCCCCAGAGACCTCCACACCAGCTCGTCTAAATTAATAAATCCCACTTTCCTGGATGCCCGAGTAACAGGCTTATTTATGTGTCTAAGGATGGGCCCGAATCGCTAAGCAAGGGAACACAATTAGCCAACCTGTCTTCCACAGAGATTTTCCAGACCTGCAAAGCCTGTGGACTCTGATTTTGGCTGAATGTAGGAAAAGAAAAATTGAACTCCACCTGACAAATTGATTGCCTTGAAGTCTACAGGCTGCCAAATACCCAAATTGGCTTCATTTTTCCTTTTCACTTACCTCTCTTGCCTTTTCTGGGTCTAGGCCTAACACCCTGGTGCAGAGCAGTCTTTGTAGAAAAATTACTGGCAGAGTATCAAATTAGAAGGGGGCACGGTTACTCTGATGGGGCCCTCTCTGGGTCTCTTTCATGCTCTGGCTGACGTTTTTAGTGTGTGTGTGTGTGTGTGTGTGTGTGTGTGTGTGTGTGTGTGTGTGTACATGCATGAGGAGGCTGAAGACGACCTCAGGTGCCAGTCCTCATCAACTGCTCATCTTATTTTATTTTTACTATTTTTAATTACGTGTATGTGTCTGGAGGGAGGGGTACATGCATTAGAGTCGGGTGCCCATGGAGGTATCAAATCCCCTGGGATTGGAGTTGGAGATTGTAAGACACCCAACATGGATGCTGGGAACTGAACTCAGGTTCTTGGCAGAAGCCATGTGTGTCCCTAACAAGTCATCTCTCCAGCCCCTGCCTTGACTTTTGAGGCAGCCTTTCATTGGTTGTGAGGTTGTCAATTCAGCTTGACCGGCCAGCCAGTGAGTCCCAGGTAGCCTCCTGTGTGCCTCCTTGAAGCTGGGGTTGTAGGCACACAGCGCCATGCCTGGCAAGCACTTAAGGGACAGAGCCGTCTCTCAAACTCATGCCATTTTAAATGTGCAGCAAACCCCAGAGCCTGGGTCTGAGCTTCTCTGTCTTAGAGTAGTCACGGTGGGGATCCAGGGGGGAGCAACACGGGGTGTTGTATTGCTGTGTTTCGCAGTGGGGATGACCACAGCAGGCCAGGACACAATGACTTTCCCTACAGGTGCTCTGAATGGCTGAGATGGGGACAGGTTCAAATCTGCCTCTCCCCAGGTGGTGGTGGAAGAGTCATTTATATTCCAACCTCTCCAACCTCATCCTCAGCTAATGTTCCCTGTGCCGTTTGCCATGCCCACACCAGTTCATCTGGTTTTAGGATGTCTTGTGAGCCCAGTCCTCCTCCTGCAGTCAATGCAGACCTCACAATGCCCTCATGTCAGATAGCAGCCCCAGGTCACCTCAACTCCTTGACCTCCTGGCTACAAAAGACCAGTGGGCAGTGTGTACATAGCACAAGGAATGATGTCTGTCTGTATGTCCTTGGAATGTGTCGTGCTCCTGGATCACATTGCCTACCATCAGCCATGACAGGATGTGGAAACCTCAGCATCTGCAGTTTATTGGAATTCTAATATGATTGGTGAAATAATGAAATAATGACTAATGGAAGCCCCGGCCATGTGATTGCTCCCCATCACAAGCTGGGGAGGGGCAAGTTGTAGAAGTCTGTCCTGGGGCACAAGAATCGCTCAGCTGGGGTCTACAGAGAGAATGGATGACCCCTGTGTGGTGAGGCTTCACCATCCAATCTAGGAAATGGGGCCCCAGGGTGCTCTCTTAGGCTCTGTCTCTGGGCTGGACATTCGTCATTTATAGCCAGGGCAGGATTTCTCTTCCTACCTCCCAGCATGAGAGCCCCATGCTGAGTAATTAACCCACAGGACACAGAAGGCAGCCCTGTGCTTGCCTGCCTCACACGGAGGAGGAATTCAGAGAAATAGAAGCTATGTCCAGGACATGTCTTACGTACGGCTGGAACCTGAATTAAAATCCACAGAACACACCCTGGCACATACGCTTCTAACCCCATTGCTGGCTGCCAGTCTTGCTTCTGGTTCACTGAGAGACCCTACCTCAACGCATAGTGTCCCCAAAGGTGTGTGGCTGTGATTCAGCAGGGATTCAGAGGGCCACCGAAGGGATGCAATCTCTCCCCTCTCTTAAGGCTTCTCGGCCTGGATACTGACATTGTGAACTGGGTAATTCTTTGGTTTTTTTGTTGTTGATGGTGGTGGTGGATGTGCTCTCTCTCTTCCAGCCATGCGTGTGTGTGTGTGTGTGTGTGTGTGTGTGTGTGTGTGTGTGTGTGTGTGTGTGTATGCAGGTGTATGACATTGATGTTGGATGTCTTCCTCAACTGCATCTAATTTTTGGAGACACAATCTTTCACCAAGCCTAGAGCTTACCATCTGTGCTAGGCAGGTTGGCCACTTTCTCCCATATATGTGTGCTGCCCCATCCATTCAGCTTTTGACAAGAGTCCCCCTTCTTCTGCCTCCTCAGTGAGGGCATTGTGGGTGTGACCACCACGGCCACTTCTGGAGCCACTGGGAAGAAAATCAGAGCTGGAAGTGAAGCATGCTTTCAATCCTTTAAAGATCAGGGCCAGTTCTGTGAATTCAAGGCCAGCCTGGTCTGCAGAGTGAAACCTAGGCTTAACAAAGCACCACTTCCACCAGCACTACCAAAAAGTGGTTCTGGGTTCTCTCTCTCTGTCTCTCTCTCTCTGTCTCTGTCTCTCTCTCTGTCTCTCTCTGTCTCTGTCTCTCTCTCTCTGTCTCTCTGTCTCTCTGTCTCTCTCTCTCTCTCTCTCTCTCTCTCTCTCTCTCTCTCTCTCTCACACACACACACACACACACACACTGTCAAACAAGTTTAAGATGCTGTTTGCAAAGCAGGGCAGGTGGTAAGGATTTCAGGATGATCTCCACATTCTCTTTCCTTCTCTCCTCTTCTGTGGGGAGTGGAGAGACGGCCTGGATCACTGTCCTTCCTGGAGTCTGGCAACTTCAGGTCCTAAAAGATTATTCCCATGGTCCCCCCCCCCAACTCCTTACCCCTTTCCTCTTGGGTAAATGAGAGGAAAGCCGTTAGTACTCGTCCCAGACGTCTTCTTTGAGAAGCTCATGTTTTCAATTACCTCCTAACACACCTCCAGGGATCCCAGCCAAGCGTGAGGATTAGTAGAATAATGAGTTTAAATTATTGAGGGTTTCCCCCCAACTCTGTCTTTATTCTGTGGCAATATTGAATCTAATCCAGGTCCAGATGTACTGGGCGATACATGGCAGGTTATGGCTAATAAGCCATCTCACTTTCAAATTAATATGCAAATTCCCCTGGAGCTGAGGAGTGAGAGGTAGAGCTGGGGACAGCAAGGAAGAGGGCTGTGAATGGAAGGCACACAAAGGGATCAGACAGCCGATTCCCATGCCTTTCCTCTGGAGTCTGACTGGAATGCTCCTATGAGATACAGGGAGGAGATGGAGACCGGGGAACGTCCTCTCTGATAAGCAGAGGCCCCTAGCAGGCAAATGTCTCCCTCTGCAGGGATACTGCAGGATCTCCCGTGCTGGAATAGAAGTCACTCCCACCTTGGTTCCACAGACTACTGAGCGAGGCTATGGTTGCAAACCAGAAAACTAACAAGACTCAGGAGTCAGCAGGAAGGCGAGACTGCTGTTTTCGTGGGGGCCTCCATCCACAGCATCCTGTTTATTGTACATGTGTGTACATGTGTGCTCACTGGTGGGGTCCATACACACATGTTTACACGAATGAATGCACAATGGACAGAACCTTTTGTGAACTTGCTCTGGTCCTGTCTACCTTATTTATCATTTGTTTTGGGACAGGGTCTCTCACTGGGACTTGAAACTTGCCAAGTAGAGTAGGCTGGCTGGCTAATGAGCCCTGGGGATCTGACTTCCTCTGTCTCCTCAGTGCTGGGTTACAAGCACCTGCCGCCATCTCCACCGTTTTAACACATAATTTTTATCATGTGTGTGTCCATTTTCACACACGCACATGCTTGCATGTGACTGAGGACAGCTTGTAGAGCTCTGACACAACATGGGTCCCAGGGATTCAAACTCAGATCTTCAGGCTTGGTAGCAAACACCGGTTACCCACTGAGCCACAGGGAAACCCATAAAGATTGTGTTTGTTTGGTTTGCTTTGAGGCAAGGTTTCATGTTGCCTAGGGTAGCCTTGAAGTCCCTATGGAATGGAAGTTGTCCTCGAATTCTTTTTTTTAAGATATAATTCTGTTGGCCAGTTACTAGTTTCTTATTGGCTAGCTCTGTCTTAAATATTAACCCATTTCTATTAATCTAAGTACTTCCTCGTGGTCTCATCTTACCAGAGAGAGGGGCTGATGCTCTTCTCCATCCTGCATTTTGAATCTACTCCCTACTACTTCTTCTCTCCTCCTTGTCTCCTAGCCCTGCCTATCTGGCTTTCCTGTTGGCCAACAGTGCTTTATTCATTAACCAATAAGAGAAACATATTTACAGATGACATCTCCCATCATCTCCTATTTTCTGTCTAAAATAAAAAGAAGGGTTTTTAAATGTTAACTGTGATTGTTATTTGATAACTGTTGTGTAATATATTTTACTATGTCCTCGAATTCTTGATCCTTTTGCCTTAGCCTATGAATGTCTTTTTGTGTTTGTTTTTGGGGTCTGGGAATGAAATTCAGATCCTCCTCCTTGCTCTCCCCAGTCCTACTTCATGTTTCCTCATCCCAGGACAGGGTGTCTCTGTGTAGCCCTAGCTGGCCTGGAACTTGCTCTGTAGACCATGCTGGCCCCAAACTCACGGTTCTACTGCCTCTGCCTCCCCAGTGCTGATACTAAAGGCATGTGCCACCATGCCTGGCATGCCTTATCTTTTTAACTTGAGACTCCAGGCCTCTATGGAACAGAGTTCTCCAGCAGCCTATGGCCCCGTACCTGGTCTGAGAGTGCTTCTTGCCAATGACTATTGGGTGGACAGTTGAATTCATCAGTGAATGACAGTTATGAACACCGGGTTCAGAGTGAGCACGCGTTATGTGCCACCCTTTGCATTATGTACTCCAGATTGGTCTCATTGGAAGTGTGCATGACTAATGGGGAAACTGAGTCAGTCTCAGGCTGGTGTTGCCATAGATTTCACAGGAAGCTGGGGCTTAGACTCCTGCATCTGCCGGGTCTTGCTCTTTCATTTAGCCCTATACATCCGCTTTCAGTGCAGAGCCAGGCTCAATCCACTGAGCCTTCTTTGAAGAAACTCATGATTGAGTGGCCCTCTTGGAAGCTTAGGCATAGGGATAGAAGGGAAGCTTGGTCCCAGACTAAGTAGGGATCCATGAGTCTCTGGCTGGAGGAAGGGCCCATGTGCATGCTTTATGGGTCAGACTGATACCTGAGTGGTTGGTTCATTAGGCAGGGCTGGCTCAACAGGAACCCACTGTATAATTATTTAAGCTTCATGTTGATTTCTTTAATGCTATTTACCCTCAGAGCTGAAGTCATGGCTGTTATGATAGCTGTGCCTCTCCCAGACGGTGGGAAGAGGAGGCCTGGCAGAGGATGGGAGAGAGCAAAGGCAGGCAGGAGGGACTGGATGGGCACTCACGTATGCAGTCCAGCTGCACAGCAGGAGTGCATGCCTCTTCCATCTGCAGCCATAGTTATTCAAATGAATGCAATTAACACTTCAGGCCTCTCCCTTTCCCTCTTTCCCCCTCTCTCCCTTCCCCCTCCTTCTCTGCCTCTCTCTGTGATTCTCTCTCTCCCTTTCCCTCTCTCTCTGTCTCTCTCTCCTTCTTTCCCTCTCCCTCCCTCTCTTTCCTCTTCCTCCTCCCCCCCCCCCCCCGCTCTTGCCCGGTGGTGGCCACCTCTACACCTCCCCCAGTAAACCTCTCACACGAGCTCTGTTGCATGCTGGGACTTTGTGATGCTCCTTGGCTCCAAACTGCCATGGTCTCACATTCACATGCAACTTCAGCTTGTCAGTCACAGTCACAGTTATGGTCATGGTAGAGAGGAAGCACATGTGGCTCCTTTTGTCTCTTTAGGGAAGTGAGGTGGCCCCATCCTCACTGGATGCTGTTGCATAGCAAGCACTCTTTCCGGGGCTGGATTCCTGGTTTGGCCCTGGCTCCCCAGCTCCCAGGTCTACCTGCAGCACGCTCCAGCAGATGATAGCCCTTCCACTAACCTCCCACCAATAGAATCTCTTGAGACCACCTGCAGCTGGGGCAGGCCTATGGACAGCTGGGGGGGCGGAAAGGTGGGAGGGAGGGAGTTGATGATGTCTTAGATGAGTCTCACGATGCTTTCCCTCCCCTTCTGGGAGGAGATGTTAACAGGCTCCACCAGGTGAGGGTCTAAACATATTCACAGCTTCTCTGATTCCAAGATGGCAACTGTTACATTAGGCAAAGAGGACAGAATCCCACAACATCTGGGCCAACTACTTACTTAACATGACTACCATTTCCAATAGTGCCATCAACTGAGGACCAAGCCTTCTGTCCATGGGTCAGCATGGGGAGGTCAGTCCAGATGCAAGCTAAAATAAGAACCAATGGGATACACCATCTTCTGGACCCACGCTCATGGAAACCCACATAGAGGCAGAAGTCTGACGCTGATACACTCTAAGGCTGTGGGACATGGTCACATCCCCTCCCTTCTCTGGACCTCATTTCTCCCAGCTGGAAAATACAACCAAGGACACACCTTCAGTGGTCCATTCTAACTCTGCCCTTCCTCAGGAGCCATTCAGCTTCTATCTTGGGGATGTTAGTTCAGGCCACGAGCTCCCAGAGGCCAAATCCTTCCCTTTGTTGAAGTTTCAGGGACATGAGTTTTTGTCCCTGTCACCCCCAGCCCCCCACCGATTAGTATTGACTAAGTGCCCACAAAAACTTTGCTGAGAGCCTGGTTCTGCCCTCTGTCGGGTCCTGTCAGCAAGAGGAGAGGCCGATGTATGTGGAGCCAAGATTAATCATCCATGTCCCATCCCAGTCTGTCCATGTTGGTGCACGGGGTGTGTGAGCTGAATTCAGGTAGCAGTGGCCCTAGGCAGCACTAGTAACTAGGTGGCCAAAGCTTTGCCATCAGTCATACGGAATAGCAGAAAAGGAAACCCTAAAGAAAAAGAGTGGGGTTTATAGATAGAGAGAAGTAAGTTTGAATCCTGACCTTGCTGCTCTAACCTTGATCTTTTTAAGCACATTGATGCAGACCTCCGTCCCTTCTTGTGATCAGGGGGGAGCAGCACGTGAAGTCCAGCATCTGTGAACTCAGGAGTGGAGGCTGCAATAGTCAGAGCTCTCCCAGTGTCAGTTGCAAAAACAAAGAAGGAATTTTGGAGGATTGCAAACAGACCCGCCAAAGGAAGTGCTAAGCCACAGTGTACAGGCAGCTCTGTGTGGCAGGGTGCGGGTGCGGGTGGGAGTGAGGGGGGGGAGCACAGTAGGATCGGAAGCACTTGGAAGCACACTGTCTTCAAGAAAGTCACTCTTAGGAATACAGCTCCAGAGGCTGGGGAGGTGGCTCCGTCAGCAAAGTGTTGCTGTGCACGCTCGAGAACCTGAGGCCCATCCCCCAAAGCCACACAATAAAGAGATGGCACACATTCATAATTCCAGCCCCAGGGGTGGGTCCAGAAACACAAGGATCCCTGGCGCTCACTGGCCAGCCAGCCTAGCCAAATAGGTAAGCTCCAGGGAAAGCAAGAGACACGTGGTCTCAGATAAGAGTCCAAGGTTGAGAGCAATAGGAGGAAGAAATCGATGGCTGACTTCTGGACTCCACATGCAGAAAGGAAGGGAGGAGGGAGAAGGAAGGAGGGAGGGGAAGGGAAGGGAAAGGAGGAGAGGAGGGAAGGCAGGGAGGGAGGGAGAGAGGGAGGATAGAAGGGGAGGAGAAAAGGAAAGAAAGAAGGGGAAAGGAGGAAGGAAGTCAGCTCCAGAGACTCCCAGAGCCAAGACCCCTGTCCCCTCCTGAGCATCAGAACCTTCACCAGCATCCAAGGAGTGAAACTGCCACCAGAGTCCCTGTACACTCAGGGATGTTCTTAATGATGGCCGATGGCCACGTCTAATCTCAGTCTTTGCTTCGGAAAGAACCCTGAACCCCAGAGGTGTGGACGATGAGATTTCCAGCGGCTGTATGTGAGGCTTGGCGTCTCTAGAGCAACCTTCTCCTCCCTGTATGTATAGCTCTAACAGGCTAATGAATGATTAACGGGTCTCACCTGGTTTGCCACCAGCAGTGGTTGTCCTAGCTTAGATGCATACTTGAGAAAGACACTGCAATCCGTACCTTAGTGCTCATTGATCCCCATGAGCTCCTATATGCACGCTGTAAATCAAAATACACGATCTGCATCTCAGATGCGCTTGTGTGCTTCTCGTTTCCTACAATCCCAGGAAAGCAGAGTCCTACTGACAATTCCAGCTTCTTCGGCAAAGCACCACCCTATACCTACGTCAACTGCCTCTAACGCCAGCTGTTATAATTCAGGCAAACCTGGTCCCACCACTTGGCAAGCAGTACCCTGGCTCAGTGCGCAGGTGCAAAGGTCCCTTTAAGAGGCAAACTCCGCCCACTTCTGCTCTCTCTTTTTGCCGCTGCTGAGGATGCAGCCCCCTGTCTCTGTCTCTCTTTCTCCATCTTTCTTTCTCTTTCTGTCTTCTCTCTTCCCTTCCCTTAATCCCTTCCCTTCTCCCAGTAAACGCTCCACAAAAGTCCTGCCTGATGGCGTTTTCCACCCACCATGGGACCTTCCGTGGTCCCTTTTGCTCCATATTGGTAACACCAGCCCCAGTGGTTTATGGAGAGGAAGAGAGGAAGGGCCAGTGCCCTCTCCTGGCCTATGTGGGCAACTGCACCCGTGTTCTCATACCCACACACATACACCCATAATTTTAAAATAAGAATTCTAATTAAAAAATAACTGGAAGGCTTCCAGGAGGAGATGCATACTTCAGCATGCATCAGGCAGGGAGACTTGGGGGGAACCAAGAGAGTTTCTCTGTGACTTCTGACAACCAGGAGGGAGACCCTCGGTCACATATCACAACTGGGGCAGTTTTGGGCGCGTCATGATCATAAGTGTGCATGAGCACTTGGTCATGAGGTGTCAGCCTGTAATTATGTAAAAAAAAAAAAAAAAAAAAAAAAAAAGGCTGTCACTCAATATCTGAAGCCGAAACCTAGCCGGAGAGACCACTCAACTCAGCTTCTCACGCCTTTCGTAGGGCCTTTCCCTGTAGAGCTGACTGCCACTCAGCTACAGATGACATAAACAGGTGTTAAAAAGCTAAAGTGAAATAATTTAAAGCAGATTAATACCAAAAATTATAATTACAGCCGTGAGTAAAACACAGACAACTGAGTCATTATTTTCTAAGAATGGAAATAGAGTTGGTTTCAGATATTGGGGTGATATAAGCAGATGTGTGCTTCATTAGACCAGACACTAGAGCAAGTTGGTGGTCACTGACCAGCCCTCCAAGGTTCCCATTGATTGGTTATAGACGTGTGTTCAGCGAGGCACCTTATTACTGTGGATTAGACCAAGTGTTGTCACTGATAGACCAAGCAGATTTAAAACTGGCTCTGGAGCTGAACCCATCTTCTTCTTCATTCTTATTTTTAGTGGATGGCTCAAAATGGTTTGTGGTTCCATATGGAAAAGGGCAACCAATGCCTGTCGGGATGGGCCCAGACATTGTGAGGTCAGATGTATTGTTATGAACGTTCAGAATTCCATGACAAGGAGAAAGTCACCTAGAAAGTGTCAGGAGCCAGAATGCCTGTTGTCTCCCCAACAGCAACCAAAAGCTATGAGGCAGCAACAAAAGCTTTTGAACTAAAATTATTATCAGATTAGAATTCTATACCCAGCCCACCTGTCATCTATGGGGCAAGGGCCACACATGTCATCTTTAGGTTTGCTCAGTAATGTACTAGAGAGAATAGTTCATCAGAATAAGAGAATAGATCAGAAAGAGGAGATGAAACGAGAAAGAGGAGTCTGGAGCCAAGACTCCCAGGACCCATATAATTTGCTCAGCTGTAACCTCAGTACCAGGAGATAGTAGCAGGCATAGAGCAAGCTGGCTAGCTAGACTAGTCACAGCAGTGAGCCCTGGGTTCAGATGAATCTGCCTCAATGAGCAGGGTGGAAAGTGACTGAGAGACTCCTGATGTCACCTTTGAACTGTCACATGTATGTAAACACACGAGCATACACACAAACATGAATACCATACATAGATGAGAATACTCTAAAGTTGTGGCACAAGCATTTCCTCTAGGGGTGAGGGATACATACCACTAGGGACTTGTCCTCCAGTATCTTTAGGGCACTGTTCTGGGATCTTAAAAAAATAGATGCTCACATTTCTTTTATACATGGTACAGGATTTGCAGGGAACTCACACCTATCCCCCATAATTTAAAAACCATCTCTGGGTTAACACAGTGACTAGCATAATATAAAAACTATCGAATAGCTGTAATGCTGTATGGTTTGGCTGGAGACATGGATCAGTGGTTAAGAGCACTGGCTGCTCTTGCAGAGAGACTGGATTTGATTTCCAGCACCCACATGGGGACTCACAGCCATTTGCAACTCCAATGCCCTCTCCTGGCATCCATGAGCACTTCACATACTTGAGACAAAGATACACATGTAGGCAAAACACATAAAAGAAACACCTTTATAAAAAGAAAAACAATAAAGACAAATGTCCATGCATTTTCAGTATGCATACATTTTTGTTTGTTTGCTTGGTTTTTGTTTTCATCTTTTCATCTGCCTTTGGTTCACTCCACAGAGGAGAACCCACAGCTATGGAGGCAGCTGCCCCTGCATTTCTTGATGCCACATATACACACAGTGGTTCTGTAAAACCCATTAGCGTGTTTCATGCTGCCTGAAGAACTAATATCATGTGGTGTAAGCAGACCGGGTGATGCTGGCCATGGGCTCTCCTGAAGCTGCCCAGGGAAAATTCCACAGGTGAAGATGGACAGACCTCCTGTTATCTCTCTCAGCAGCAGAGATTGTTTACTAAAATAGAAAGTTGCTGTGTGAGTGTTGCGGAGCCTGGATGCTGTTCATTATCTCCCCCTTTATTAGTGCTTGAGCCATTGTCCATTTACAGGTACACTTCTCTCCTCCTCCCTCCTCTTCTTCGTTTCCTCTCTTTCCTATTCCCTCCTCCCCCCTCCTTCCATTGTCTTTTTCCACCTCCTCTTACTTTCTCTCTCATTTTCTTACCTCAAATTAAACATGTAAATAGTCAATAATCGAGTGTCTGATATGCAATAAGCCATACCATTTGCTTTTGTAAATCTATTAGATAAATATTAGCTTTGCCCATTTCACACAGGGGAATTGGATTCAGTGGGCATGCATGTCTTTAAACTAGATCTGATTCATTGACAATGGAGTGTGACTTCCCCTACCCACACCAAGTGTCTCTGCCCTTCACCTGCTCCTAACACAAAGGACAATGTTTCCTTTCATCTTACTTTTCTTACAGTTGCATCCCATTTCCCCTTTACTATTTTAAAACTTTCATGCTGAAAAGCAGATTGTTACAAATACGACTTATCTCAGAAGGCAGGAGGCTGCAGAGGGAAAATGGGCAAATATATACTGACCATACTCAGATTGGCCTGGGAGAGCGGGCTCAGTGGTTAAGGGCCTTTGCTGTTTTTCCAAAGGACCTGAGTTAAGCTCTTAGCACCCAAGTCTGGTGGCTTGCACTTCCTGTACCTCTGGCTCCAGGGTATCCAATACCCTCTTCTGACCTCCCTGGGCATTGCACTTGTGTGCATATAACCTACCTATACAGATGGAAATGCAGACACATTGTTAGTAATAATAAAAATCAATGTAAAAATATATATTCATGTCAAAATCCAGAAGAAATACTCATCATTACTTAGCATCTGATTTGTGTGGCTGTTGTATCTAACACACCTCTTGTCTCTACTCAGGGCATTTCCCTTTGCCCTCAGCAAGCATCTCCACCTCTCGTGGTCCAAACCCTCCCCATCCAAAGCCCGAGTCTCTTACTGTTTTGATGATTCACACAAGTAGTCATGTGATGTGGAAGGCTCAGGGTGTCCCCCTGGAGACTGACCGAATTCCACACGGCCCCCATCTCCACTTCATCAGGGCCCAGCACCTCAGCTAACCCTACAAGAGTGAGGACCTCCCTCAGGCATGGCCAGGTAACAGTCTTGCCTTCCATTTTTTCTTTTATTTTTTAAGTCTTCTGAGTGTGTGTGCGCATGTGTTCAGTGGAACTCTTTTGGGAGTTGGTTTTCACCTTCCGCTGTGTATGTGTTGATGTGTATGTGTTGGGGTGGGCACTGGAAGAGGGCAGTGAGTGTCAGGTTCCCGGAAGTTGGAATTGCAGGCTGTTGGGAGCTGCCCATTGTGAGCCCTGGGAATTGAACTCAGGACCTCTGGAAGATCAGAAGGTGCCCATAAGCACTGAGTCAGCACTCTAATCCCCACCTTGTTTTGAGACTGGGTTCCTCCTGTCTGCTACTTTTCCTGGAGCACAAGTTTCTGGGGTTTCCCCCATGCCTGCCTCCCATCTCACCCTGTGAGTACTAACGTTACAGATACCCACAACTGCATCCAACAGGTCCCAGGGAGTCAAACTCTGGCCATCAGGGTGGCGTGCCAGGTGCCTGGACCATTTCCAAGCCCCCGGTTTCCAACTTCACAGACCTATCATCATGTCCTATGGCAGCAGTATTAGGGCAATCGATCCCTGAGACATGGACATGGGAAACAAAATCTTAACTCATGCCTAAGGATAGCAGTGTGTGTGTGTGTGTGTGTGTGTGTGTGTGTGTGTGTGTGTTATTTCTCCTCCATCCCTGAATCCATAAGTGAATAAAAGTCACTGGATCCAAAAATGAGTGAGAGTGTATCTTTATCGACTTAAATCATAAACCTGGAGAGGCTGCCCTGAGCTCCAGAAGAAGCTGGGGTAAACCGTGGGAGCAATGGGATCTTCAAATGACTCCCTTCCATGACTTCCCCAGCACGCTACTCACATGCTCTGACCAGGAGCCAAGGAGGAAGACTGAGTGGAGGGATTACAATACGTGCCCCTGGGGTTATGACAGGATGCTCCTTCAACAGACCTCTCCTCTATCCAGTCACTTATGTTTCTACCAATAAAGATTTGAAACACCCCCACAGGGGCTGGAGAGAAGGCTCATAGGGGAAGATCACTCACAGCTTTTCCAGAGGACCTGGTTTCTGTTCCCTGCACCCACATGGTAGCTCCATACATTCTCTTACGGCCTTCATGAGTCACACACACACACACACACACACACACACACACACACACACACACACACACAATTCTTTTAAAAAGAGACCCCCACAGAGCAGGATGTCACTGGACCCACGGTGATCAGCCTGCCTCCAGGTACAGCTGCTCTGATATGTGAGCCACCATGGTAATATGGTTCTTCAGGAGTCAGTGCTGGTTTTAGAGAAAGCATTCACGAACCTGTGGGAAATCTGGCTACTTTCCTACCCACTGCGTAGCCATACTGGTGAGTGCACATCAACTCCACAACAAAAAGTGGGAGGAGGGATTCCAGTCACACTTCTGTGGTTACAGAACTCTCCTCCCTCAATGGCCTGGAGACAAGAATCATGCAATGATGTACGCGCCTGCCCGCACCAGCAAGGAAGACGCGACTCCGGGTAGATCTTCTTCATGCAGTTTTAATCAGGATCCTTTAAACATGTTGCTTCTGGCCCACGGGGGGAGAGAGAGAGAGAGAGAGAGAGAGAGAGAGAGAGAGAGAGAGAGAGAGAGAGAGGGGACCCCTGCACAGGCTTAAGTACCCTTGAGCTAACCAACCCCAGTGAGCCACGTGGACCCTGCAGATAGGCTACTCTAATGCGGAAGCAGACAGGCTGAACAGACTTAACCAATTAAGGGCTTGTTTACCCAGAGAGTCTTTACCAGCGGGAAGGTGTAAGGCAGAAGCCAGCACCACTTTAAGGCATGGCACTGCACGGCTCTCTACACAAGGAAACCAGTAATACTGATGGCCCAGTGCCATCCATACCAGAAAGGAAGCCAGTGGATTTGATAGACTGGAAAAGATCGATGAGCTGCAACACGGCTGACTTTTACCCTTTCTGGGGTAAGCATCTCAATGGCTGGTCTCCACACAGGGAAGGGAATTCTGGGAAATATAGTTCCACTTAGCTCCATCCATTCATTATGAACCTACTACAATGTCCCAGAAGCCAGAAATGTATATAAGAGGGAGAGAGAGAGAGGAAGGAGGAGAGGATTCCATGCTCTGGCATTCAGTGGGCGTTTCTGCCAGCCTCAAAGAGTCCTTTAAGAGAAGCCAGCTATGCACACTATGACTATGCATAAAACTGTACTGAACGAATCATAACCAGCTACTTCAATTGGATTTCTACTTTCTTTTTCGTGTGTTGTGTGTGTGTGTGTGTGTGTGTGCGTGTGTGTGTGTGTGTGTGTGTGTGTGTGTGTGTGTGTGTGTGTGAGTGTGTGTGTTTGTGTGCATGTAGAAGCATAGAATCCAGAGATCTGTCCCATATCTACTTCAATTGTTCTCCACCTTATTTTAGAGTCTGTGTCTCTCAATGAACCTGGGGCTCACTGACTCAGGCTGGCTGGGATCCTTCTGCCTCTGGTTCACCAGCACACACACCTGGCTATTTACACTAGTGCTGAAAATCTGAACTCAGAGTACCTGCCACACACAAGTATGAGAACCTATCAACCGAGCCATCACCTCTAGCCCTCACTCTCTCTTCTGGTCATCGTTGTCTTAGACCTTACAATCTCTTGCTGTCAGATGGGTGATGCACACTTGCCTCTTCTCCCTTTGGTGTTGCTGGTTTTGAATCCTCAAGCTTTCCAAAGGGAACTAAATGTGCCCAGTTACTGTAGCACCACGGGCTATACTCACACAGGTCTGCTGTTTATCAACCCCGATCTAAAAGGGGACACAGATGAGTCACAGAAATGAATATTGATAATAATATTTTCATGGTAATTCAGCTGGCATCCATGGCTTTCAAATTTCTTTCTAGAGGATGGAAAGCTGGCTTTCTGTGTAAAGAGAGCAAGTGTGCATATTTGGTGTACAAGTAAGAGGATCTCCTTTTGAGCCCCATGATGGTTTGAAAGAAAATGGACCTGGTGGAGGCACCCTTTGAGGTCTTAAGTTTTGCCCAGTGTCATGGTTCCTTTCCTGTTGTCTGCAAGATGTAGGTGCTACTCCAGCACCATGTCTGCCTGCGTGCCACCATGCTCCCCATCATGATAATGGACCGAACCTCTGAAATTGTAAATGAACCACTCCAATGACAAGTTTTCTTTATAAAAGTTGCTGCGGTCATGGTGTCTCTTCACAGCAACAGAAACCTTAACTACGACAGGCTCCCAAAGCCCATGTGAAGAGTGGACATGGAAGGACATATCTGTAACTCCTGCATGCCTGTGGTAAGATGAGCACAATCAGGACTCCCAGACGTTTGTGGGCCAGCTAGCCTGAGCGTAGAGAAGGAAACAAGTAACTCCCAGCAAGGACAAACAGCCGAGGTTGTCTTCTGACCTCATACCCAAGCATGGCACTGACACACAAACTCACCCACAGACTTCTTTCAGTTGCTTTGCAACCTGTCTCAGTTAGGATTCACGCAGCATCTAAGCTGTGCAGGGACCCAGGAAGAACCCCACCCTCACCCCCACCCCCATGTGAGTTATGGGTAAGAGGACTTGTAGCAATTGGAGATCTGATGGGAAAATAGCCCATCTCTACCTCCCTCACACAGTTTGTTTGGCTGCGCTCATTAAAAGACTATAATTACACCTTCAGCTGGTTTTTGTGTGCAGGACTTTAATTGGCAGTGTGAATGCCTCTTCTCTGTGTTGATTTATCACCCCACTTTCCATTAGCACTCTCTGCTTGGCTCTTTTGATCTCTTAATTTGGGGGATTTGGGCATCCATCTTATATATTTTATCAAGTCTTCATATATTTGGCCAGCAAATATTTCTGATTGTATTCATCAGCTATATTTTTCCTTATCTGTTGCCTTTCTTCTGATGTTTATTTTATTGCTTTTTATTGTGCAGTAGTCCTTGGTTTTATGGATTTCTATGCATCTATCTTGTTTCTGATGATAGCCTCCATTTTTAATATTCATAAATTTATTTCCTCCTACGAACTGAGATAAATATTCTGTTCTATTTTCTTGTAGATAATTTTTTATGGATTCGATTTTTATAGTTATCGTTGACCCTCTGGAGTCTGTAGAAAGCAATATTAAAGAGTCAGCCTTGGGTATCAAAAAGATATGAGCTCAGGGCAGGAAGATGACTCAGGGGCAAAGTGCTTGTCAAACAAGCATGACAGCTTGACACCTAGAACCCCTAGAAAGCAATGGACACCGGTAATCCCAGTGCTGGCCAGGTGGGCACAGGAGGATCCCTGGGACTTGCTGGCTCACTTAGCTGAATTACTGAGCATCAGGTTCAGTGAAACATGGGGATGGGGGGAGAGTGCTCCAATGGGGGGGAGAGAGAGGGGGGGGAAAGAGAGAGAGAGAGAGGGGAGAAGAGACAGGGAGGGAGCGAAAGAGGAAGGGAGGGAGGGAGGGCGCTAAGGAGCTCCTATGTTGAAGGCTCTGTTTCCTGCACAGCACAGATAGGGCTTTGGGGACATGAATGGATCATGAGGGCACCAATCTCCATGGGAGGATTCATAATTTGATAACACGATTGACAGGTTTTGGAAATACCAGAAAGTGGGACCTAATTGAAGGAAAGAGATCCCTAGGTCTCTGCCTTTGAAGGATGGATGTTGTTGTTTGTCCTGCTGCGAGGCGAGCCTACCACTAGGTGGCCCTATCTCATGTTTGTGGCCATGATGTACTAGTAGCCACCACATTGGTCCCCAGAAGCAACACAGCCATGTGCACAGGGATGAAGCCTCTGAAAATGTGGATCAGAGAGCTGGGCGTGCAGCTCAGGTGGCACGGCACTTGCCTAGTACCCCAGGTAAACCGGGCATGGCAGGGCCTGTAATCCCAGCACGCTGGAGAGAGAGTTCGGGAGTTAAGACCAGGCAGTGCTCTTCTTGCAGAGAACCCAAGTTTTGTATGTACACCCACACCAGGTGATTCACAATCGTTTGGAACTGAAGCTCCCGGGGCCACAGCACCATTTCCTGCACTCACTTGTGCACAGCCATCCCACAAATATACACAACTAAAAGTAAAATCAATGTTTACAAAGAAGTTCAGAGTTAATCCTCAGTTACACTGTGAGCTTGAAGCCAGCCTGGGTTTTGTGAGACCCTGACTCAAAGAACAAAATAAAATAAACAGCAAAACAAACAAAAACAAACAATCCAAACAAAACAAAACAAAATAAAACAAAAACCCCAGCTACTTCCTCAATTTTTTTTTTTAGGTATTTAGTCACGGTGGCTAAAATAAGTGGAGACAGCAACCAGTCCACAACTCTAGTAATTAAGGACACACTATGGCTAGGGGGTGTTCAGAGGGACTTGCCTGGCATCTGCAACGCCCTGGGCACCATCCCAAATCAGCCCACCTTTTACGCCGTGGACCCACAAGCAATGCGGAGGAACGGTAAGGAGACAGACATGACATAGCTCTCTCCCCACTCCCTAATGTCTTTTTACTGTTATTAAAAATTTATAATGTTATCTGAATAAAGCTCTGATGGTGCATGTGGCTATTCAAATTTTTATTACCATAAATGTGCTCTTTGTTTTCATCCTGTTTTCACTGCACACCTGCTATAGCAACACGATTGATTTCTGAGACTACACCTACACTGTAATTCCAGAGAATTCATTTATCACCTCTAACAATGTTTTGGTTGGTTTCTTTTGATTGTTTTTGACCAGGGAAAAGGAGTATTTGTATTATTTTCCTTCATATGTTCATGCCGTTTATAGTCTTTCTCCTCCTAGCAGTTATCAGCACTTTGCACTGCAGCACTGAGTAAATTTCATGACAAATGCCTCTCTGATTCATTCCTGTTTGCATGCTGCCTTGAAGGACACGACCTTAACATTTCTTCAAATCATAACAGGTCTTGCACTGGACACTCAATCAAAGTAAGCTGACATGTGAGGAATAATCAGCTTAAAATAATCCATTTAAGGGCTGGGGAAGACAGCTCAGGGGTTAAAAGACTTGCTGCTCTGGCAGAGGGACCAGAGTTCGATTCCCAGAATCCATGTTGAGGCTCACAGGCATCTATAACCCCAGGTCGAAGGAATCTGACACCCCTTTCTGGTCCCCATGAAAAACTAAACACACATGATGCATATATACCCACCCAGAAATACATACACATGTATAAATAAAATACATCTTAAGCAGGACAGTGGTGGCACACACCCTTAACCCCAGCACTCAGGAGGCAGAGGCAAGCGGATGTCTGAGTTCAAGGCTAGCCTGATCTACAGAGCGAGTTCTAGGTCAGCCAGGGCTATACAGAGGAACCCTGTCTCAAAAACAAAACAAACAAACCCAACTTTAAAATAAATTAAGTAAAATAATCTACCTATGTAATTACAAGGATTTGTATACAAATTAGTTTGAAGACACAAAGGGAAGGAGCCTAGAATAGACTCATTGTATGGAATAAGGTTTTGATACAAGCAATCAGTGTTTCTTATGTGGTTATCAGTCTAGCTGTGTAGTTGTATTCTTTCTCTGCTAATCAATTCTTGGAATTTAAAGTCATGCCTGTGGGATTTGTATTTGCAGTTAGATCAATGTTACTACAGTTTAACTGAGAATATATCCTCAAATTATAATACAAACAAAAAAGACTCCATTTTTTTACTTGCTCACTTTTTAAAAATATTGGATGAGTATCTTCTTCATCTCTCCTCCCCTCTTCCAGGTACATGTAATACTGTATCAGTCTAGTTTCTGTTACTGTAACAAAATAACCAAGGCAGGCTTCTTTACTTTTTAAAAAATAAGTTATTTTGCCTCATGGCTCTGGTCTATTGTCATGAGCTGCATCTTGTTATGAGTAGTTTTCCGCCAGCCTGGTCCAACAGCCATGCCAGCCCCAAATAACACACAGAGACACTGTATTAGATATAATGCTGCTAGATTTTTACTAGTGTTTTATTGGCTAGCTCTGTCTTAAATATTAACCCATTTCTATGAATCTAAGTATTTCTAGATGGTCTTGGCTGACCGGAGAAAGGGCCCCGAGTAATGCTCTCTCGGTCCTACATATTAAATCTCCTACTACCTATCCCGGAACCTCCCTTGTCTCCTAGTCCCGTCTACCTTGCTTTCCTATTGGCCAACAGTGCTTTATTCATTAACCAATACGAGAAACATATTTACAGAATGACATCTCCCATCAGCATCTGGTGATGGTTTCTTGCTGGCAGAGTCCTGAGGTGGTGCAGGGCACCGTGTGGCAAGGAGGGGACTGTGGGTGCGGCTCCTTACAAGTCCACTGTGATCATGGCCTTCCACTTGGAAAGTCGAGTTTCCTCACACGATGGGAGAAGTCTCTTCCTGCCATTATCAGCTCCCAGTGTGGGTGATTTTGTGACTGTGAGTAGGAATATGAGGCTAGGTGGTTAAGTAGGACTGGGAAGAGAAGCCAATTTTAAGTGACAAACACATTTGCACCATCATCTCTCTCTCTCTCTCTCTCTCTCTCTCTCTCTCTCTCTCTCTCTCTCTCTCTCTCTCTTGTGTGTGTGTGTGTTTAATGGACTTTAGGAGGCTTAAATAAAAATGTGTGGTACTTAAAATTTTTTCTAAGTTGCAAAAGGAAGCAGAGCTGTTACACCCAAAGTTGGGATCCCCAAAAAGACTGAATCCGATGCAAAAACACTCTTTACTGCAAATCAACTTGGGTCCTTCTGTCCATTGGGAGTGGTGGTTGCAGTGATGATGGCAGCAGGAGTGGATCAGCAGTGGTGAGGGGAGGGCTTTATAGAGGGGAAGGCTTGTAGAATTAAAGTCTTCAGGCTTGGGATTGGCTGACTGCTCAGAGCTAAAGTCTGGAAAAGTTCATGGTATGTCTAGGCTAGGGGTTACTACTTCCCTAGGCTTCAGCTTTGTGGGAGTCATGCCACTAGGCTAGATGTTACTACTTTACTACTCAGGGATTGGTCAGTTTTCCTGCTCAGGGATTGGTCAGTTTTGTGTCAGGGGCAGAGATGGCTCTGATTCAAGGGCCAAACTGTGTTGCTTTCTCTGGTTCCTTTTAGCTTTTAAGCTCCAATTTTAGGGCCAGGGCAAATTTCTTTAACTGACTCTGATTGTAGGGGCCAAGTGTGTTCTTTTGGCTCTGGTTTCAGAGTCAGGGTGTTTGTCTCTGGCTCTGGGTTCAGGGATTGAAAGAGCAAGGTAAATTGGAGAGGATGGAGTAAAAAGGCCACCTTGAGAAATTCCCTGCATGGCACAAGGCTGATTCACTCCAGCCAAGGAACCATAAACAGTTCCGGGGTACCCAAACTGTGCCCACCCCAGCCAAAGTGACCCCACTGGGTCGTCAGGCATGACTAATTTTGGTAAATAACATCTTCTTGTCACAACTGTCCTTGTGGGTAACTGTTGTAACAATTTTGAAATTCCCCTAGCCCCATGCCAATGAATCCAAAGGTCACCTACTTTTACCCAATCCTGAACAGCCAAGATGGAGAAAGTTCTCCATGAAGCCTCAGAAAAGCTGTTAATGTGCCATTCAAAAGCCTTGACCTCTTGGGGGGAGGGCTCTTGTTTCTCTGTGAACCACATCCTCTGAGTGGAGATTGGAGGAGGGAGGTGTGGTCTCATTCCTTTGATAAAGGGCTTCACCGGCCCACTTCTAGCCAGGCTCTTTTATGGACAGATATCTATCTTGTTAAAGGAGGAGTAGACTTTCGGGGGGGGGTCACACAAATAATGCCATCAATAAAAACCATCAGGAGGGTTAGCAGGAAAAGTCTTAAGAAACAGTGACCAGGCAGGGGCAAGGACCTCCCTTCTTAAGAGGCTCAGAGACCAAGACTCTGGATGCAGAGCCTGGTGCCTCCTTGTCTTCCAATAGAAGGACCAGTAGGAAGTTAGAACAATGTAGACGTCTTCTTGGGGGTTTCAATGTTATTTGAAGGACGGAATGAAAGAGACAGAGCAGCTTTGAGGCACACAAGCTTAGGAGGTAATTTACCTTGGGATCTGCATCCGGGTTTGGCTTCTGCATGCACATGCCCTGTGTAATAATGTACTTGGCAGCCTAGCTTCTTAGCCTCCAGCTACAATGCGCACACACACCCATCTGCAAACAATGCACCTAGCATCTTTGAGCCCCTGTGACAGCAATATTATATAAGTAATTGTAAATGATAGCACAAGCTTCCCCAGCCAGGTAATAGTTCAATTTAGACAGTTGTTATTTAAGTGAGTTCCCAATGGACACAGGTATGAAGAACAGAAGGGCATCTAGCTTGAGCCAGTTTGGGTGCATATGTAATAAGTTAAAACTGTGTCTTCAAGTAACTTTCTAAGCAGAACCCCCTATTTACCATTTCATGCCTATTCCTGAGTGTGCATATGATTAAAATCAGGTTTGATGGGGGATGTCATTCTGTATGCTGGGAATATATGTTTCTCTTATTAGCTGATAAATAAAGCTGTTTCTGCCAATGAACAGGCAGGATTTAGCCAGGTGGGAAACCCAAACAGGGATAGAAAAAGGTAGTAGGCAGAGTTGGGGCGACACCATGTAGCTGCAGGGGAAACAGGAAATCCAGCGGTAAGCCAATACCTTGTGGACAGAAATGGGCTAATAATTAAGAAATAACTAGACAATAAAAAGCCGGAGCAATAGGTCAAGCAGCTTATAATTAATATACACCTCTGGGTGTTTATTTGGGACTAAAGGGCATTGGGACCGACCTGGTGGGACAGAAACAGATGCACTATGGGAAGGGATATGTGAAGAAGAGAAATGATTATATGACCCCATTTACCAATCAAACTAGAGAACCACCCAGCTGCCTCCTTAGTAACCAGGGAATTCCATAAAGGGAAGCCATGGGAGATAGCTAGGACCCTTGCCAGCCCTGCTCATGAGACTGTCATCAATTTTGGCAGTGTCTCTATCTACAGCCAGCACTATAGCTGTGCTCTGAATGAAGTTTCCTCATTATTTCTTCAATCTCTGTGAGTTTGGGTAAAAGGTCCAGAGCCTGGAAACTGACACAGCCTCTGGGCTGGGTCTGGGTTCATACTGGGGCCATGGTGCAAGATGCCCACAAAACACCCACTTATACGACATGGCCATATCCTGTTAGTCACACTACGAGGCCACTGATGAACAGGTCCAAGACCACTCATGGCTTCCTGTGCTGCTCGTCCTCATCCCTTCTCCTTGCTGGAGTCAGGCAGGAGAAGTGGGAGGGCTGACTGTCCCAGCAGTTATCATCATCGATAATGATAGCAGCTGCTCTCTGTGTGACGTTTTCCAGATGTGTTCCTCACAGCCTCTCGGGCCCTCTTGCTGGCTTCCTCCTGCCTCTTACATCACTTCCGCTCTCCATCCCACGGCTCACTAGCTTGCCTGCACTCACATCTTGTCTGAGGGCTGTTGTTGTCATGTCAGTTTTACAGTGCTCATGCTGCTCTGATCGGTACCCATAAGGTCAAGTGTGAACAGCAGACCTAGCATGGGCAGCGATTTACCAGGGGTCTCAGGAGAAGGACTGTGGTGATATCTTGCTTGTACAAATAAAGCCTGTCTGGGGGCCAGAGCTGGGGGAGTAGGAGATCAAAATGGCTGAAGAGGAGGTCAGGGTGTGGGCTGCTCTTCAATCTGACCCCATGAACTACAAACCGCAATGTAGAGTTGGAAGCCCTTTGAGGGCCACGGGCTCGCCTCTTGCCTTCCCAGTCAGTCACTTGCTGAGATCTGGGGAGGTGGGAAGGAAGGGCACCTTACTTCCTAGGCCTGGGAGCAATTTTCCTGAGAATGGGTTGGGGTTGAGTTGCTGCTGCCTTTAGCATCTGGCAGGTGGCTGGGAGAAGCAGCGCCCTCTGCGGGTCTTCTGGAGAATGACACTCTCAGTACTGTTGCTTTCCTGCAGCTCGTTTTGCTTGACATTTTACTTCAGTGAATTCTGCCAGAAGCTAGAGCAGAGAAGGAGCTGGCAGGTTGGCGTAGCTTACAGTACGTGAAGACGGGCGGACAGGAAAACAGCAAGGAAGCCAGAAATCCACACCATATCAGATGAAAGCCAACAGAGAAAGCATCCATAGAGGAGGCAGGAAGAGATCTCCAGCTGGGGAATTAAGCAGCTAAGACCAGCTGGCTTCTGCCTCACCCTCGGGGTCACATGTCCCTGAGACTGCACAGCTGCTGGTAGCATGCAGTCACCATGAGCGGGCGTGGTCTCACACTCTCAGTCCTCAGGCTGCAAGCTTAGGCGTTTCACCAAGGTACTGTTGCCTGTTTGGGCTAATCGATTTTTTTCTTTTGAAATATTAGAATTTTTTTTTTGGAGCTTTTCTCATCTTACGGTGAGTTTGTACAGCCAGCTACTCCTTAGCCTTCCCATCTCCATATATATTCCCCAAACACACACCTGCTGGACCTTTTGCCTCCATAACCGGGGTCAAGAATCTCCCAGGAGACACGCATGATGGGGATGAAGCGACACTATTATATCACTATCTTTAGAAGGAAGAAAGAAAACTGGTCTTCTTTTGTTTGTTTGTTTTGGTAAATGTTTTATACATGTCGGATATGTATTATACATAACAGTGAAGCTCACAATGGTATTTTAATTCAATAACTGTGTTATTTGACTATATTCACCTCCATTCATTCAAAAACACCATGTTATTTGACTATATTCATCCCTATTATCCTTTACTGTCCCTCAGAATTACTCCCCTTGCCCTGTCCCTGCCTGTCCTGTGTCATCTGAAATGACAGGTCTCCCTGAAAAATAACGTAGCAGAACTTCCTCATTTCAGCTCCTGACTGGCTAGAAACCATTCAAACTGTCCTTTATCGGGTCCTGTAGTAGGCCCAGCTCAGGGCCTGGCTGTGGGCTGTGGTGTTTGGGGAATTAATTAGAGGTAAGACAATCCTAAATTAATTATCTCTTTTAGATATGAGCACATGGTCCTCCTATGTGTAGCTCAGTGGTCCAGGCTGGAGAGAATGTGCCTTTGAAATAGCAAACCACTGGAGTGAGGTGTGGTAGAGGGGGGACTCGGAGTTCTGAAAGGCGTTTGGATCCCAGGGGGCTGGAGGTAGGGATTCAATCTCCAAGTTCCTCTGGTGTACTGAATCTCTCAAGATTTCAATCAGCCAGCCTGCACCTGACCAGTTGTTGCACAGCTGCTGAGAAGCCAGGGTCCCTCTGGTGTTTCCCCTTGAGTGGATTACTCATTCCACACAGCCCAGCTGCTACTCTGATGGCTGCCTCCTAATGCTCCACTGCTCTGAGGCCCCCACAGCCCACCATCGTCTTTACCCAAGTCCCCGCACCAGCTGTGACCCCACTGGCTTTGTCAGTGTCCAGCAGGGGGGTGGGGGTGGGGGAAGATGACAGGGCTCAGAGGTAGCTGTTGCTAGAAGGAGGGAGATGTGTCTCGCAGGCCTGATCCTCAGGCTGTTGAGCCAGGCCAGAGGAAAGAGGGACGGAGAGAATCTCGAATTTTCCTCATGCCTAGCACACCCATAGGAGTTTTACACAGGGTAGGTCATTTCATCCCTCTTCTCCGTTCCTTTTGTTCATTTTTTTCCAAGGAGGAAACTGAATTTGACAGGAGTTGCCCAGGGCCACACAGCCAGTAAGCACTGGCACAAGATCAAAGACAGCCCGAGTCCAAAGCCGGTGCTCTTGCTACATTACCAGTCGAGTGGAGGATGAGGGAATCTTGATGAGAATGTCTATGGGGTTGATTCTCCCACTGGTGGATGAAAGGTCCGGGAAACCCAGGAGGAGGAGAGGACTGATGCTCCCAAGCACACCTGAGAAGCCAGTCTGGATGTGAGATCCTCAAGCTCTGCAGCCTCATGCCACATGCCTCCTTCAGAGGTCCCCAATGGCAGGCACCAGGGTAGAGAAACAGAGTGCCTTAGCCTCATTTATCAACACCAAACCGGAGCTGCAGGCTGGCCACCTGCAGACAGAGGTTTTGGGGAATATTATTTTAAGGTGTGTAACTTTTGTTTCTGCTACATGTGCTTAACTCTGTGAAGCTGTGACTCTTTACCTGAATGGTCAGTAGTGAGGCAGGAGCAAGAGAGAACACGGGGAGGAGGATGTCAGGGGCAGCCACGCAGTTACAGAGCCAGCCATGGGGTGAGAAGGAAAGTAAGACAAACAGAAGGAAGAAAAGGAGAATGCCAGAGGCGAAAGGTAGTGGGATAGTTTAACTTAAGAAAAGCTGGCAAAAAACAAGCCAAGCTAAGGTTGGGCATTTATCTGGGAGCTGGTTGGTAGCCCCCCCCAAAGACAATAAATAAATAAATAAATAAATAAATAAATAAATAAATAAACGAAGGAGCAGAAACAGCACTCAACACAGGGGACTGCCTCATGTGGGCGGACATTAGAATGCACCCCACACTTTACTCTCACAGAGGACATTAAATTTAAGTCGGAGTCACCTGCAAGGGTTTGCAGGCTTCCTTTGTGTCAGTGTTTTAGGCTCCCAGGTCCCTTTAGGGTTCGTTGCCCCACCTTCTACATCCTTGAGGATTGCCTCCATAGAGAGTGTTCCTCTCCCTAGGGGACCACTTCACAGAGCAGCTCTCCTCAGCTCTCTGTGGGGACAGACGGATGCCAGCCACTCCTTCATGTCACCCCTGCAGGTATGGCTAGGTTTCCATCAGAGCATTATCCCGGCTCGGCTTCTTCTGCCCAGCTCTACTTATGCCCTTCCTGCTTCCCAGAACACCCAGCTACCCCTCTCAGAAGTTGCTCCCCAGGAGAGCTGTCTGGAAGTAGAAGATGTATCAGGAGTCTCACTGCGCTTGGACCAGCCTTCCCATCCCCCACAGCCAAGCACTTTACTTACCCAGAAGGCTGAGCGACAACTCCCAGTGTGGATCCGGGAGCACCTAGTAGTGGAGAAAAGATGAAATGATACCAGGACCAAAGGCAAAGCATGAGAAACGAATCCCCCTTCACCTCTGCCTTCCTGTTCACAGAGGTGATGCGACTGGAATGTCTGGGGGCCGCTGAGAAGGCTCAGCAGGGAACGGCGCTTGCCGCCAACCTAATTCAATACTTGGAACCCACATGTTAGGAGGAGACCCGATGCCACACCCACAGCTGTCCTTTGACCTCACATGTGTGCCATGTCACACTTCCCCACCCTCTGCCTGACGAATGAATGCATGCATGCATGCATGAAATAGCTAGTCTAGGAAATGCCTTTGCCCTGTCCAGGCCATTTCCTTCCAGACATAGGGAAAGCCTCCTCCCCAGTCACAAGGGGACGTCCCTAAGGGCCCTCTCTCCTGTGAGCACCATGAATGTTTACCAGGAACTGGAAATAAACTAACCGGACATGCAGATCCCTTTACTGCAGAGACGGAGAATTCCAAATGTGTCCACTGTGACTCCATAGTCCTATATCAACGAGATATCCTGGCAAAGCCCCCACTTAACCCCAAACCTATGTCTGCCTCTGCCGTATTCTCCCCAGAAGAGGGTGCTGGGTACCATGGAGGGGCAGGATGGCCTCTGTGTCATGATCTGATAGGTTTATGTACATTGAGTCAAGTTCAGGGCGGGGACCCACAGCAATGAGGCCAAATGTTAGACAGCAGCTCTCTTCTCGTTCTCTCCCTCCAGAGGCCCTTTGCACAGCGGCCAGAGTGCTCCTCCACAGACGTTTCTAGAAGCCTGGAGAATAGGACTGTCTTGATCTTAGCACCAAGTGCTTGACCCATGTCCCAGTCATGGAAACCCTCAGCTGCCCAGTCACATTTAGGGACCATAATCCATCTCCCTCACCTGGTTCCGTCTCTCCTTGGCTAGCTGGCCACTGGGCATCTGATCTTTAGTCCTTGATTTGTTTTTACATCTCGAGCATGATAACTAGATTATGGAATTAGACACACAGCCTGCAAGCCCATATTGCAAACTAGCCATGCAAAATGAGCAGGCAGTGAGCTGAGCATCCTGGAACTGCCTGGACAGGCACAGGCTCCTCGGTTGGTGTCACATGGCTTCCAGAAACCTTTGACACACATTTTCGGCCACAGAGAAATCCCTCTCTCAGCGTGTTAACTCTGGCATCGGATTGATGGCAGTGCGCCCTATTTATAGGAGTGCCATCTCCCAGACTGGGACCCCCTGGGGACAACCCTGCCTCCTTCAGGCTGGGCCCCCTAAGAACAGGCTGTGTCCTGTTGTGTGATAAAGTTTGCATTGAGTCACCAGCGACCTCCATCTCTTCCATTCCTCCACCCAAAAGGGCTGAGATACTATCTCAACCCCACCTTGCTACTTCCTGTCTATCTGTGCTCAGTCCTCCGAAACCTCTATGGTTAATTTTGGTCAGCTAGTGGCTAGCTCCACCCTTTGACTCAAAGCAAACTTTGTTGTCAGATTGAGATCAAAATATCACACAACAGTGTCCCCCTCAGTGTGGAGGTCCCCAGGACAGGCTGTGTCCCCTCAGGCTGGGGTCCCTCCTGTTCTCCTGCTCGCTCACTTCCTGTTGAGAATAGAACATAGTCTAAGATCCCCAGTCAGATTGGGGCAGAGTGGGGTGCTGAGGGCCAGAGAGTGGGTCTGGAAAAGGAAAAGACCAGCATGGGATCTTGTTTTCTGGTGCACTGAGGTGCCCAGTGCCTGCATGACCTATCCATACGTGCATTTCTTCCTGGGGATGGCTGTGCTGATACCCCCGTGTGCCAAGCCTCACCCTCAGCCTCTACACTTGGGGTCCACTCTTGGAAACTATAGCCTTACCTTCCCCTATCAGGGCTGCAAATGTAAGAGCTTTGAAATGGAGAGACAGAAGGCAAAGTCAACCTGTGAATTTAAATTCAAACCTGCTCATCACAGCCATCAAGATCAGCACTGTGCTCCCTGCTCTGCCGTGCTCACACTCTGCTCCCTGCCCTGAAGTGCTCACTCTGTGATCCCTGGTCTGCTGTGCTCACACTGTGCTCCATGCTCTGTCATGCTCACACTGTGCTCCCTGCTCTGCTGTGCTCACACTCTGCTCTCTGCCCTGAAGTGCTCACTCTGTGCTCCCTGGTCTGCTGTGCTCACATTGTGCTCCCTGAAGGGTTCCTCCAGAGGATTATCTGACCTCCATGACAGTGCTGTCAGCAGGGGCATCAAGTGCTCACTCGTGCGAGCCTGTGGTGATAGGTCTCATTCAAATCACCAAACTACCCACAAAGGCAGACCCTGCGCTATGTGCTTCCAATACCAGTTGTGGAGGCAGAGAAAGGCAGCTGTCTAGGATTTGCTGGCCACAGTCTAGCTTATCAGTGACTCCCAGGACAGCGAGAGACCCCGTCTCAAACAAAACAGAATAAAAATCCAAGGTGGACAGATCCTGAGAAGTAAAACTGATGCTGACCTTGGGTTTTTGTGCATTCATGTACACATGCATGGGCATGCGCACGCGTGTGTACAAACACACACACACACACACACACACACACACACACACACACACACACAAGAGAGAGAGAGAGAGCGCTTACACAGATGAAAAAGGTGGTTTCTTGTGTTTTAGTAAACACATTTAGTAAAACCTAAGCTTCATACCTAGCAAGTGGCAGGCACAGGATTTGAACCTCTGATTATCTAGTTTCCAAGCCTTGGATCCTTCCAGGACACACAGCCTTCTTGTTGGTAGTGGGGATTTTCCAGTGAGGTAAGGGCAGAGTCCTAACTAGTTTGTTTGTTTGTTAGTTTGTTAAATCATCTTGACACCAGCTAGAGTTATGGGGAAGAGGAACCTCAGTTGAGAAGGGCTTCCTTTAGATTGGTCTGTAGGCTAGTCTGAGGGCGACTCTCTTGATTGCTGATTGGTGTGGGGCGGCCCAGCCCACAGTGGGTGGTGCCATCTCTGGGCAGGTGGTCCTGGCTCCTGCTCCTGCCTTGACTTCCTTCGTGAGGACTATGATTGGGGCACGGACACTGAAACAAGCCCTTTCTCTCCAGGTTTCCTTGGCCATGGTGTTTCATCGCAGCAATAGTAAGCAGACTAAGGCAGAGAGCCATATGCTTAATTCATCTCCACCGAATCCCTTTGCTCCTCCACAGCCGGGCTCCGCCCACTCAGTCCCACTGGAGGAGATGCTCCGGACTGAGCAGGGCCTGGATGAAGAGCCAGGAAGGGACTTTGCAGAGTCCCTAATAATGGAACAGCTCCCTGTCAGTCTTCCTGGAAGGCTGGATGCCCACAACTCTCACGGGGCAGCTCTCAGAGAGCAGCCCCTAGGGCTGTACACATGCCTGGTGGTTCAAAGACTCGGTCCTCCGGTTCCCTTGAGGGCAAATAAAAGCGAGATGCTGCTGCTGGAATCAGGTCTATTTCAGATTTTGTTTTACCTGAGAAAATGGGAAATGCTGAAGAGAGGCTCTGGGGTCAGCATCCCTTGAGATTTCTGTGGCCTCAGCTCACAGAACTGAACTTAAAAATATTCATTTATTTGATTATCATGAGGTGCAGGTATGTGGAAGCATGGGCGGCACGTGCCATGACCCATGGGTACAAATCAGAGGACAACTTACAGGAGTTGGTTCTCTCCCTCCTTCACGTGGGTGCTTGAGACAGAACTCAAGCAGTCAGGCTTTACAGCAAGCTCCTGTATCTACTGAGCCATCTTGCCAGCCCTTCGATATGCTGGTCCTTTGACAACTCTTTATGCCCCTTCTCCAGGCTCATATCGCTGACATTTCTGGCTGAGCCTGGCCCCCAGGTATACACACATGTATGTGTTGGTCCATACCTATGTCTTCCCTGAGCCAGAGTCAGAAGACCCCAGGAGACACATCCTAGCGGGCTGGGCTTGCTCTGGGTTCTCATTTCTATTCCCATCTCCCAGACTTCAGTGAAATGAAAGCGATTCATTTATACTGAGTAGAGTTCCGTTTTTCTAAGGTTTCCACAAATCATCTTTATGACATATAGTAAAATCACATGTTTACACAGTCCCTCTCCCCAAGTCCCAAACATTTTAGCAACATCATCTAACGGAACACCTGGGGTTTGAGAAACAGAGGCTGCACAGCCAGCACTGGTGATGCAAATACTTGTGAATTTTCCAGATGTATCCATTTCCCCCTCACAGGTGCAAAAGCTGGTCGGGAAGGTGTCTCCTTCCCGGCTTGCCTGCCGCTGCCAAACCCAGCCCCGCAACACATGTGTCGCCTTTGAATTTCCAGTTGCACGGAAGTCATTTTTGGAGTTGTTTCTGCAACTCCTTTGCCTGAGCGTGTTGCTAGGAGCGGTGCTGACTGAGATTAAATCTCAATGTGGCCGTTCTGCTCCACCCTGCTCAATCTCGGAGCTGGATCAAGAGGCTTTCACTCCCTGTCCCTGGAGTCTGATGGGCTGCCAGGCCCTTTTACTACATACAAACAGGCTTCGCGTTTCTCAGTTCTTACGGCTGCCAACCTCAGATCGCTCCGGCTTGTAAATTCATAGGGTGCTTGTGTCTTCGGGTTCCCCAAGAGACTCTCATTTCAATCCACCTTCACATTATAGCCTTATAAACCCACCCCACACTCACCCTGGCTGAAAGTTGCTCAGGGATGCCCACTGTCTGTGGCAGGGGTGGGTAAAAGGTAGGAAAGTCAGCAGGCTGTACTTGTAAATAGCGTTTTCTTTCTTAAAGTCTTACTAAACACAACCATTTATTTATGCATTGTCTGCAGCTGTTGTCCAGGGATCTATAGTGACATACTTCAAAGCCTCAGTTTACCATCTGGCCTTCCATAGATGGGGCTCGCTAGCCTCTGTACACACAGCACGGCATGCTTCCCTCAGCCCAACATGCAACGTGTAAGGCCTGACCCCAGGGCCTGCTCTTCCTGCCTGCTCTCTGCATGACCCTCTCCAGTCCCATCTGGCACTCGTGGATGACTGCCTGCCTGGCCCTGGAACCAGTCTGTTCATGCTGGAAAGACATAAACCTCCATGGAGCAGCTTCTTCTGCCCGGAGTTGTGTGAAACTCCTGGCTAACACTTACCTGTCACTCAGCAGCTGAGAAGGCAAGACCTGTGGGGTCACTTCCACACCTGTCCCCCACACCCAGCTGTCTTCCTTTTCAGTCCCCACGGACTCAAAAGCGTTTCAAGAAGCTGGGTTCTGATGGCTTTGAAGGACGGTAGCAGTGGCAGAGGCGGTGGCAGTGATGATGGTGGTGGTGGCGGCAGCAACAGCGAAGGCATAGATGCACATATCATCAAGAAGTGAAGGCAGCAGGCTGGCAGCATTGCTTTTCCCTCAGGCTTTGCCTGGGCTGCCTCTAGAGGGTGCTGCCCACTCCAGAGGAATGTGTGCCCCCTCAGTGAGACCTTCCTGGAAATGTCCTTACAGATGTAGTTGACAGTTGACACTCAAGATTGACACCATCTTTTTGGGGCCTGGGGTTTGTTTTGTTTGTTTGTTTGAGACAGAGTTTTGTGAAGGCCAGGCTGGACTCATATTAGCTGTATAGCTGAGGCTAGCCCAGAACTCCCAGTCTTCCTGCCTCCACCTCCCGAGCCACAAGTGTTATGTGGTGTTGATGACTGAACCCAGACTTCATACATGCGAGACAAGCGTGACATCACCTGAGGTACATCCCCAGCCTGTGTCTTACCATTTTGCCTAATATTGTATTTGGGCACAGTTGGACGGGCGGCCAGAGCATCCCTCCTCCCAGAGTCTGTCTCCGTGGTGCAAGGACGTCTTTTGAGCCTAGTTGTATTTGAAGCAGCAACAGCTATCAGAGAAACTAAAAGCAGTATGGCATTACCCTTGTAGAAGAGATATTTACAACTATAAAGAAGGGTACAGCACTCAGGAGGCAGAAGCAGGCCATCTCTGTGAGTTCGAGGCCAGATTGGTCTACAGAGATCCAGGACAGCCAAAGCTACACAGAGAAACTCTGACTCCTGTCTCAGAAAGCAATCTAAGCCAACCAACCAAACCCAGAACATCTCTGATTGAGCAGACATAGAATTCCCATCAGGACATGCAGCTCATTTGGAAAAACTGCCCGGATGCCATAGTCAGCTTCAACGTGGGAAGGAGAGCGACACACAGAAAAATACAGGAGGACCTGAGCTAGGTTCCTAGAACTCGCGTCCTACCCCTCACTACTGCCTGTAACTGTAGCTCCAGGAGAACAGGCGCCCTCTGCTGGCCCCTTTGTGCAAATGCACATATGCGACACCAACACATTCATGCAAATAAGAAAAAACATTTTAAAAATCATTCAAAGCCAAACATGTAATGAACCGAAGGTGTTTCTGACAGCACTCGCTCAGCTATGTTGTTTCACTCAGTGTCTGAACACATAACGTGTGCGTTTTGCAGTCATGGTGTCACAGCATACTGTGCCAACAAACACTTTGCCAAACACGTCAGATCAGGTCCAAGGTTACCTTATCGTATGACTTGCAGTATATAAAGTATTTATTGTTTAATTTCACATATATGAATGTATCTGCATCGCATGTATTTAGTGCCCCCAGAGGGCTTCCCTAGGAATAAAGTAACGGGTCTGCATTCTGCCATGTGTATGCTGGGGCTTCTAATATCTTTCTCCCAGCATCCTTTAGGATGTAAGTATCAGATATTATCGGTGTTAGTATGGTGTTAGAATACTTATCTTTAAAAATTGCCATTTGGGTTGCTGACTTGCATTTCATTACAAAAATTGTTCAATGAATTTTGGCTTCAGACTAGAACAGAATTTCCAACAACTTCTAAGATGGCTCTAGGCATACTTCTGCCACTTTGTGTTATGTATCTATGTGGAGTGGCATTCCCAGGATTGATTATAAAATCAAAATATTGATCAACTCTGTAAAACACTGAAGATACGTCCCGTGGTATTGAATATTCACCCTAGATTTAATTCTGTATGCAAAAGGAAAGGAGAACTTCCAGTCATTAGTATGCAAACTTGCTTTTCTCTTAATAAATGGTGAAATTACAAGCATAGACTTGTCCTGAAATAAATATACTGTAAATTATTATCCATAAGTGTTTCACTCATGCACCTACTGATTTGTCCCTTGATGATGTGACAACTTCTCGGGCATGAGGGATTCCAAGCAGAAAGTGTGTCAGATGCCCTGGTGAAAACCATCCACGTGAGACTCAGTCATATCTCCAGACACCAGTACACACATGAGCTTTGCATGGTAATGCATTTCAGTTTGTTTTCTCTTCTTGCTATTGTGTCTTTGTTATAGGAAACTCCACGGAGAACCCGGTTAAGCCAGAGAACATTACTTTCCCTCTGGAAAATACTCAGTGTATATTGAATGAACTCATGAGAACCCAACTTCCCCTCCTACGTGCTCCTGAAAGACCCCTGCTATGCATTTCTCCTGCTTGAGCTGCTTTTGCAAAGGGTCAAGGTGGGGACAAGTACAAGAGGGAACAAAGGATCCTTGAAGTGTCTGCAAGCAGCAGGGCTACCTGGGAACAGAAAATCCTTGAAATGTCTTATTATAACACCAGAGTGCTAAAATAGTCATAACTGAATTCCTTGTACCTGATCTGAACAAACAACTCTGCCCCAGACTGACCCCAACCACTTTATTTGAGTGAACCAATGAAATCCCTGTAATCATGCATTGCATTTGCTTCTCGAAGCCCGCTTTCTGCTGCCCAAACCATATATAATTCTCTGAAGTTTTGGCCTGGGCGCACTCAGTCTCCCGAAAGATTGAAGCGCCCACAGGTACCTGTGTGAGCAATAAATATTCTTGTGCTTGCATCCAGTGGTCACTGTTTGGTCTCTCGGAGAAAGGGATCCAAGGATACAGTGGGTCTTTCACTCCTTCTGTCCTTTCCCCTCTGCTTGTGTTTACCAGCCACCACCCTCCTCACTAGCTCTAGCTCAAATCTCCCCTTACCTAGCCCTCCACACGGACTTCAGCCCTTCACTTCTGGCATCAGCCCTGCCCCCAATCCACCTAAGCCATCCTTTTGCCTCTGGACTCCAGCAGCCCAGGTCTGTGTGGCTCTCAGGGCCCATATTCCCTGCTCCGTTGCAAGACTGGACTGGACCCTGAGAGCATTTCCTGACCAGTGTTAAACTAAATCTTTTGAGACTCAGGGAACCTCTGAAATACAGCAGTTTATTTAGTTTGCCTTGACTGACGTTAGCCAGAAATGCACCAGGGCCAGAACCACCTTGGACCAAGAGCATCTTTGTAATGAAAAATTGGGGGAAGAAAAGCATAAATGATTGACAGAAAACCTAAAGTGGCCCCCAAACAAATGGGATGCCGTGAAACAGAAGTACTTGAGTGCTTCTGGACAGGCTGGGATTAGTAGCCACATGCAGCCTTTGGGCTGCCATTCTATGTCCATATGCGCTGGGGATGTGACTGCTTTGGCTCATTTGCTTGTAGCTGTTTACAGATTACCTTCCCTTATGTAGCCCTCCCCATGTCCTGTCCTTGTAATTGCCTTTTGAACAATCCAGGAACTTCCGCTTGTCACTAGTGTAAGCAGAAGCTATCGCCCAGAATTCTGCATCAGAGTTATTGTGTCCCTGGGAAACCAAAAGATGCCCCACCCCGTTTACCTCCCAGAATGGAGGGGTCCGTCTCACCCTTCAGGGCTCCACCATGTTGCTGGTGACTTGGCACTCTAACTCTCCCCCACTTTATTGTCACTGGGCTGTCCTCACCCAGGACATGCTCATTGTGAATTTGGAGATTTTACTGAGCTTCATAGACCCAGCCAGGGGCGTGCACTCTTTGGACTACAAGAGTCAGCCCCGAGCTAAATGACCAGGGCATTTATAAGGGTAAACCCCACAAGTTTGTGTCCTCCTGTTGATGCAGCCATGCTGGCTGTTGGCAAGCATGATGGGATATGACTTTTTAATAAGGATAGGGCACAGTTGTGTCACCATGGTGTCTGCTTGACCCGGAGAGGAGCAGAAAGGCTTGTGGCTACAGAGGCAGAACAACAGTGGGTGAATCATGGGTCTGGTAAAGTGCTGGTGTACAGGGTCAGGCTGACCGCAGTTTTAGCCAAGGCCAGGTCAGGATTTAGCAAATATGTCTTTCTCACTTTGATTGCAGAATTGAAGGCCCTCTCCCATCTTAACTGCCACCATGCTGTCCACAGCGGCTCTTTCTTCTAATGCTGTCTTCAGGACGTCAACATGACTGCCTGTGGCCGTGAGCCTGCAGCTCTCCTAGGTAAGGTCCTCCCAGAGATAAGATTGTCCCAGCTTCCTGACTACATGCATGTTTCATTTTGTATGTTTATATGTTTTATATGTTTAATTTTATTTTATACGCATCCTCAACCTGAGAGCCCGGTAGATGCATACTCATCTAATATTCAGACATGTGTGGCTTGTGATGATTTACTTTAAAATATCTCACTCTCCTCAATCTCACTTTCTTATAGCAGAGACAAGGAGGACAGTATAGATCTAAACACAGTGATCTGTGTTTAGAGATCTCATCCCCTTACTATGCCCTTCACCCATCATTTTACCACATAAACTGGCACCCAGAGGCCAGGCTCACCCTCTTCCTTCTTTCAAAATTCACGTGAGATGGAGACACAATGCTAGCCTAGTCATCCCTCCAGGACACACTTCACGAGAGGAAAGCCATATGGATGAATCTACAAGATATGACTGATGAAAGTAGCCGTACCAAGTGAGAACCATGCAGACCCAGCCCTGTGAGGTTGGCCAGAGTGCCTGTCAATGTTCCGATGCGTAACATTAAAGGAGAAAACAAGCTTAAAATCGTAAGTTCCACATAAACACGAAATGATCACTGGCTAGGTTTAACTCATTATTTAATAAAGCCACTAGTAAGATGTGACAGCCAGGTGAAGAAAGAGTTTAAAGACAAGCAGATGCGGGGGCTGGGTAGCTAGTTCTTGAAGCATCAGTATCTAGAGGGGCAGAGCCATTTAACCCTTTGAAATGGAAGCCCCAGATGCCAAACATGGGTCTGCAGGACTTAGTGTTTGCCTTCAGGGTTTTGGTCTTGCTTTGGCCCCGTCTTCCCTCACTATGCCCCCATTTCTCCTTGAAGTGGTTCTGTGCCACTGTGTACTGGAAACACAATAAAAAATAATTACAGGATGTCATAGTTAAGAGATTGCCGAATCTCATCTAAGAAGTTTTAGACTGTGGTGTGTGTGTGTGTGTCTGTCTGTCGGTCTGTCTGACTGTCTATCTTTTTATTCAGAGGCTTAAAGTAGGGAGTATCTTAAGGGATCAATCCAATCTGGTCCCCTTGGCAGGGCAGATCTTAAAGCTGGACTTTGGAGCAGTATTGACGCTGTTAAAGACTGGGGATTTTGAAATTGGGTAGGCATCATTTTGTAGCTTGAGTTGAGTCTCGGGAGGCCAGGGATGGAATGCTGTTGTGTGACAGGGAACTGTCCCCCACAGGCTCATATGTCTGAACACTTGGCTGGCAGTGAAAAAGTTTGGGAATGTTGTAAATCTTAGAGAGAAGGAGCCCTGCAGGGGTGAGGTGGGGGACACCTAAGGAAACTAATTTGCAAGGCTGGGGAACCTCATAAAGTAACAGAATTCACAGTTACATAAGCATTGAACAGTTGGCTGGGGGAGAGGGGATGCAGTAGTTATTGGGGACACTCCTGAGAAGTGTCATGCATGGGCTGTCACTCATGCTGGGTGGGCTTTCCACAGATAAAGCTGCTCTGAGTCCTCTGAGTCCCCCATGTACTATTCTGGTCTGTGGTACGTCTCTTCCTCAGGTGAACACTTTTTTTTTCCCCATATCTCCAGAAAGCAACACACAACAAGTGATTTAAAAAAGTGAAGGAAATTCAGAGATCTCTACAAAAGTGCTCGATAAATCACTCCTGGACCATGTTTCATGGCACACCCATTTGCATTTTGAGAGGGAAATGTCATTTACATTGCTATCAGTTTCCTTTAGGACTAACAGTTGTATAATAGCCGGAAGAGAATGCAGAGCACAGGTCCCAGCAGAATCAGGGAACCTGACAGGCTTCCCTAGATGGTCACTCGGCACCACTTGCCTTCACTTCCAAGTCTTTTACATGATTTTACTACTGAAATATAGATCTCTTTGAACCCAAGGTAATAAAATTCTTCACTCGGTTCCTGGCTTCTCCTGGGTACACATTTTGAGAAAAGTTTCTCCTCTGTCATTCAGTATAACTAAGTCACAGAAAACACTACCTTTGAGGCAAACGCTGCTGGGGCTGTAAGAAGGGAGGGCTCTGAGGATAGAGGTGACCATGACCCCCTCTGATGAGGAAGGGATCTCTCCACTTTCAATTTGTGTTTTATTATAACAGCATCCACCTCAGAATAAATCCTTAGGGCACAGTACAGCTCTGTCATTTGATAGTCACACCAGGATATGTAAAACATTATGTATGTGTGTATGTATGTATGTTGTTATGTGTACCTGGGTGTGTGTAGTCACGTGAATGCAGTTCCAGTAGAGGCCAGAAGAGGGCACTAGAGACCCTGCAGCTACAGTGCCAGGTGAGCTGGAGATGCTGCTGGGAACAGAACTCAGGTCCTCTGCACGAACGGTATGTGGTGTCAACCACTGATACATCTCTCCAGCTGATTCATTTATTTTTAATTATGTGTATGCAAGTGTGTCTGAGTGGTGAGGGTGTACATGTGTAGGTGTATCTGTGGGGTGTACATGTGTATGTGAGTGTGTCTATGAGTTGTAGGGGTGTACATGTGTACATGTATATGTGTGTCTGTGGGTGGTGAGGGTGTGCATGTGTGCATGTCTGTAAGGGTGTAATATGTATGTGAGTGTGTCTGTGAGTTGTAGGGGTGTACACATGTATGTGTTTCTGTGAATGGTGAGGGTGTGCATGTATATGTGAGTGTGTCTGTGAGTGGTGGGGGTGTACACATGTATGTGTGTCTGTAAAGGTGTGCACATGTATGTGTTTCTGTGAGTGGTGGGGTTGTGCATGTGTATGTGAGTGTGTCTGTGAGTGGTAGGGGTGCACACATGTGTGTCTGTGAGTGGTGAGGGTGTGCATATGCATGCAAGTGCTGTCAAAGCCAGAGGAGGCTCCAGATTCTTCGGTTGCAGGCTGTGAGCTGACTGATGTGGGTGCTCTGGAGCAGCAGAACTCACTCTTAACCCCCGAGTCCCCTCTCCATCATCAAGGCTAGGCATCATCCTAGTATTGTTTTTCTCTCTCAAATGATGGGCCGGACTTCCCAGTCTTCCCAGACTTTCATCTTACAGAGCTGTTTTCTGGGGCTGAAGGATATGACTTCTCCCAAAAGATAGAACCCAGAGCCATCCCGGGCAATGGGCAAAGCAGGAGCAGCTGTCTGCAGTCAAGGCAGCCCTACCCCAGCCCGTCCTGCTTTTTCTTTTCCCAGAGACTCAAGGCTTCCTCCCGTGGGCTCCTCACCCTGCTCTTTTCTTCCCTATTAGACAGAACATCTGTGGATCAGAAAGCTCCAAGGCTAGCCCTCATCTCTTACCTCCCTTCAGCCTCAGCCTAGTAACAGGTGAGTCTGATCACATCACTTTTCCAGAACAATAGGATGTGTGTTTTGGGAGTAGCGTTGTGGTCACCATCATTGGAGAAGGATGCGTGGAAGGAGAAGTTGAGCCATGATTCCGGTCCAAACAATGGCACAGCCCCAGCCTTCTCCTGGAGGATTCTAGACCACGCCCTTCAGGGAAATTCCCCACCTACAGGTCTCTTCCGGCTACCACGACCTCCACCATCATAGACATGAAGCCTTTCCCACTCCTGACCCCCTCCTCATCACCATCAAAGCCATGTCACATCAGGAGACAAGATGATGTGGTCATTGCCTTATTAATTCTGATTTCCCATTTTTGCATCAATTAAATGTTCCCACATTCCCATCTACCAGCTTGATGAACAATATTAGTTCAATGTATTATGGGGAAAGTAATTAAATATTTGTTCTGGGGTAATTGTATATAAATCGCATGACAATTGAGTTGGTGGTGTAATTAGTGAATCTTAACTGGAGGCTCATTTACAATCAATGTTTAATTTACTAACAACTGTTTTGGCTTACTTGTGAATTAAACGCCTGTCATTGGCCACCCATGCCTGTAGCTTTCAGAACCTGCTTTCTCTTTGGTGGACTGCAGGAAGCTCCTTCGCTGTCAGTCAGCGGTGAGTAAGTGCTGAACCCCCAGAAGAGCTCAGGTTTGTCTCTGCAGGATAGGAGTGTTAGAAAACATGGGGGGGGGTTACTGTATCCTGAGGATCTACGGTGGCCAGGGTGCTGTGCTAAACATAAGGCATAATGCACCTGGGTATCTCATTCAGACCTAAGGACGACCGACCCTGTAACCAGGAGCTGCTTTATCAACATTTTAAAAGGAGAAAACTAAAGCAAAGGGGACTTGGCTTCAGAGTCCATGGGGTCCACAAGCAAGCTCTATCTGCTCTCACTGTAATTTCCAGTCCATGTCTTAGCTATTCAAATCCTTCCATTGAGTTATCCTATCCACTCAAGACCTTCTTGTCCTTGACTTTCAGGAGCACCCTCCAATGCATCAGTCAGCATGACTTATACTATGTTGCTGTAACAAATAGTCTTGAAATGTGCATGGCTTACACCGAGATTTATTTCACCAATATGTTCTATGTCCAGCGGGGCAGTTCTGGCAGTCGTAAACACATATTATGTCCTGTTTGCTGGCCCTTCCAACTACCCACTGAGTCTCTCTGCTCTAAGCTGTCTTCATCGTGTGAGCCAGGTTGACAGAGGAAGCCAACAGTATCAGATTCAGTGTCTCTACAAGCAGAGCTGGCTCAGAAAACTTGCCTGGAAGCCATGGGGTTTCTCTGGCTCACATTTTGTGTCTGAAAGCAAGTATGTAGAGAGCACAGAGTTTCAACAGGGCAGGGATTTTTTTTACCATGCTTTAGGCAGGAACCTCCAAAGACACAAGCCTAACCATGAGGTTGGAATAATTTTCTTTTCTCTGAGGGGTGTATGCTGCAAATATCTTAAACAACAACAGAACTTCCAATAGGCCCCACCACTTCACCCTGAATTCTCATCTCAGGCCACTGTACTCCTGTGGATCTGCTCTGGGGCTCATCAGTCCTGCCTTCTCCTGCCAATGTCACCTGCATGTGTGGGTGTGCCATGGCATACATGTGGACTTCAGAAGACAACTTCTTAAGTCAGTACTCTGCATCTACCATGTAGGTCCTGGGGATTACATGCAGGTCCCCAGGCTTGGTGGCAGCAATACCAGCATTTTACCACCCGAGTCACCTCTCCAGCCCCTGCAAGATGTCTGTTTAATTCCTAACACCTGCCATATGGCATTTCGCCGGTGCCCCTTCCTTCTCATGCCCCTGCTCCAGGTCCCCAGCTCTATCTAGATCTCTTATCTTTCTCTCACAAGGGGCCAGTGGCTTCTGCTGTCCCTCTGAGAGGCAGACTCTAGGGCAGTGCTTCTCAACGGTGGGTCGTGACCCTCATGGGTGTCACCTATCAGCTATCCTGCATATCTGATATTCATATTATGATTCACAACAGTAGAAAAATCACAGCTAGGAAGCAGCAAGTTAACCATTTTATGGCCTGGGGTCACCACAACACATGGAACTGTGTTAAAGGGTCACAGTGTTAGGAAGGCTGAGGAGCACTGGCTTACAGAGAAGCATCTGTCTGGTCCACGATGGTCGTCTCAAGGGTGTGATCGGAGGGCAGAGCAAGCCCACACAGTGTCACCTGTACCGGCTCCCCTGCTCTGCAAATGAACCCCAGGAAGACAACACAGAAAGAAAGGGCAGCTGAGACTCGGGGTACCTGTTTGCATTTCTCCCTCAAGCAGGGCCATAGTCCTGATACTTCCCCTCTCTTCCACTCACCACTTCTTCCAGAAACTGCTCATCCCCCAGTTCCTGTGTGAAGCTCTCTGTACTGCTCCTCAGCCATTCCCATCCTCCCTTCCTACCTCCCCACCAGACCCTTCCTTGTTAAGACTATTGTAGGTGGATTTTCCAACGGCACCATCAGCTCCCCAATATGGCACGGAGACTTGGAGACTTCTTATTAATTGTAAAAGCTTGTTCCTACCTAGCTCTTATAACTTAAACCAACCCATTTCTATCAGTCTATGTGCTGCCACGTGACTTGTGGCTATTATCTCTCCTCCGGCATGTCTTGATTCTTCTCCATCTCTCAGCATCCCTGCCTTCTTCTCAGAATTCTCTCTGCCCCGAAAATCTCGCCTAGCCTATTGGCCATTTAGCTTCTTATTGAACCAATCAGAGTGACTCATCTTCACAGTGTTCAAAAAGAAGATTCCGAAACACATGTAGTAGGTGCTCTATGACTGCAACATCAATCAGTGAGTCTGATATAGAGAATGAGGTTTCTTCAAAAAGCCCAGGTTCTGCATTTGTATGTGATGCTATAAAGGTCTCACTGCCAGACTGTTCTGGGGACCCATAGGGCGGTAGATGTGTGAGTGATGTTCTACTTAATTGACAAACCAAATGTAGATAAATCACCAGGAGCAGATGGCATTCACCAGAGAGGAGTAGAGGAACTCAAGAGTGAAATTGGGGGATTGTGGGCCAAAACATGTAAGTGCTCATTACAAAGAGATGTGATGGCCCAGCGAGCTAGAGAGAGAGAGAGAGGGTGGCTATGCCTCCCACAGGCCTCAGGGTACTGCTGATGCCCAGGAAGCTGGGCCAGCTGACCAAATTTAGAATAAAGACAAGTGCTCCAAACACAACCACTATTTGGGGAGAAAAGCTTCTTGGTTGCATAGGGAAAACCTGTTTCAATATTCTAGAGTTCTCTATGGGGAACTCTAGAATACTGTATATATAGACAGAGTCAGAGAGTAACCAGGGGCAGATATGAGTCTAATCTCTGATTCATCTACCTAAAGAAATGGATCTACTGAAAACAAAGGCAAACCAAACCCAGCCATCCTAGGGTAGATGTTTTTGAAGAAACTCTTGTTTAAGGTGGATAAGAATATATACCTAATAATTCTTTATAACCACAAAGATTGCATTGACTTCTCAAAGACATCTTTGAAAGGATCGCTTTTGCTAGACAGACATGGAATCAAACTGCCTCTCGATGTGTGTTTCATCTTTGGTCAGAGAAACTCTTTTAAAAGATTGTTTTACTTTTTACTTGTGCTATGTGTATGTAGTTTCCATGGAGGCCAGAAGAGGGCAGCAGATCCTTTGGCGATAGAGTTACAGGCAGTCCTGAGCTACCTGACATGGGTGCTAAGAATCAAACTGCGGTTCCCTGTGAAAACAGGAACTGCTGAGTCATTTCACTGTTCTACAGAAAGCTTTTGCAGAGGGTGACAGTTGATGCAGAAACTCATGACTGGCCAGCATGCTGAGAAGTGTCCACTGAGTGTTCCGACCTAAACGAGGCATCCATAATACCCCTTCATGAAGTCTAAGGAGCATCACAGCAGGGGGACGGGGGCAGAAGTAATCTAAGAGCCTATATACTTACCTGGCAGGGGCCGTACCATGATCACCAAGGTGGATTTCTCAGGGTAAGATTTATCCCTTGCGCTCTGGATGTGCTGACCCCCCCTCCCCCGACGATTTCTGCAAATGTAGGAAACTTGACTGCATAATTTGAGGTAGTGGGGAACTGCATTTGTGCTCTCCCTTAAAAATAAATGAAAGGAAGGAAGGAAAGGAGGGAGACAGAAGGAGGGAGGATGGAAGGAAAGGAAAGACTATAAGAGCCAGAGGGAAACACAGTCTTCTGGGCCTGATATGGCCCCTGCAATCATGAACACACAGCATCTGTGGCTAGCTACAATAATTGTCTGTGCCTGTGTCATCCCACCCCCTGCATGTGCCCCCAAGTGTACACACACACACACCCACACACACACACACCCACACCCCCCCACACACACATGGAAGAGAGAAGAGCTGGGAAGAAGGGGTCAGCAGGAGCTCAGGGCATTAGAGCGTGTGATGGGGTGAATATGATCACAGTATACTGTACACATGTAGGAGACTAACACATGCTTACCTTTATTTGGAAGCACTGAGGGCAGAACCATGGATCTGCACACCCTAGGCAAGAGCTCTACCACTGAGACCCATCCATCCCCAGCCCCCTTTTCACTTCAGAGACAAGCCCTCAATAACTGCTCAGCCTGGCCTTGAATTTGGCAATCCTCCTGCCTCAGCCTCCTGAGGAACTGAAGATTACAAGGCCCTTGCCACTAGGCTCACCTTTCTTGCAAGATTATCTTTACAAGACTGTGAAGTTGATAGAAAAGTGTTCATCAACCAGCATTTGAAAAATAGCACAGAAAATAAGCAAAAACCCAGGTCACAGACCTAATAGAAAACGGAAAACCAGGAAGCTGGCTCCCTACTTAACAATTCTGTGATCCTTTCAATGACACTGGAGGCCTTGATCTGCAGATACCCCTTTAGGAATCCATTTTATTAATCACGAGAAAGCAAATGGATCGATGACGGATTGTCACAATATGACATAGGAGAATCCACCTAATAAGAGACAACAGGCCTGGCTATGGCTCAGTGGTGTTGCCAAGCATAACAGAATCCACATGATGAAACGTGCGAACCAATTCCATGAAGTTGTCCTCTAACTTACACATGTATGCACATGTATACTCATGCCCACAATAAAATAAATGCCAACAAAACAGAGCCAATGATGTACTGCTATGGCAATGAGCATGCATTGCTTATGTCACAAATGGAACCAGTTGTGAGCAAAATGCTTTCCTTCTATGTTGGTAGTTGGGCTGCAGGGCCTCTCGTCAAGGCTGGGCTCAGCTGGTTCAGATGACACCCATCCCCTGTGTATACCATTCTTCTCATGGAACTAGCAGGTAGCCTGGCGGCATTCTGCAGGTGGCAGCATGGGCTGTCTAGGACTGTCTAGAACACACCAGGTTTCTTGAGGCATATAATCCGGCACACAGTCTTTTGCATTCATTCACCAAGGCAAAGCTGTTGAGTGGTCAGTCCCAAAGATTTCCCTACCCACAGTGCCACATGGCAGAGGACAAATGGTTGGGCCATTGTCACTTTTTCCCTACCTGAGATTGGGATTGCTTTTAAGCAGTGGTGAGAGCTAAGCACTGAGCAGACTGTGATTTGTACGGTAGAGTCACCTGTGTGCACAGGTGGTGAGGGCAGGAAACTTAGGTGGTTTATCTGTTGGTCTCGGATTCATTAACAGTCTGTGAAGAGAGTCTGGGGGATGGATCAGTACTTGCAGAGGACCCTCACTGAGTGACTCACAATTGTGGAATGTGATGGTCTATCCTGAACCAGGTAAGCCCTGCACTAACACATGCACATAGCCACACACGCACATGTGCGCACACGTGCACACACACACACACACACACACACACACACACACACACACACACACAAAACATTAAGCTTTATCCCAGCCTCCATCCCTAGCAAGCACACGCTGCTAACCTGCTACGGAGTAGTCCTCTTGTACACTGTAAAGATTTGTCACTGGAATTGGTATAATAAAATGCTGATTGGACAGTAGCCAGGCAGGAATGACCAACCCAAGGAAGATGGAAAGGACAAGGGCAGTGTCAGAGAGATACCAGCCAGCACTGAGCAAGCATGATGCGTAAAAACTGAGGAAACAAGCCACGAGCCACGTGGCAAAGCATAAAGAGTATGGGTTAATGTAAGAGTTAGCTAGCAACAAGCCTGAGCTACCAGCTGAGCATTAATCACCACTATAAGCTTCAGAGTGGTTATTTGAGACTGGACAGTAGAGACAGGAAACATCTGTTTACACTAAGCCAGGGGAGCAGGTAGGCTGTGTGCAGATCCTCACCTCTGCTTCTGCTCCCCCAGATCCAATCTTCCAGTCTCATCCCCAGCTTCATAGCTGCAGTCTCCCATCTGCAGTGCATCACACGACCTTCTTCTCCAACCTTCCTTCCTCAGACTCATGCCATTGCCCTAATTTCCAAAGCCAGCAGTATGCATTCCCTGAGAACATACCAGCTGAGCAGGCCAGGGAAACAGGGTCACAGAAAACTTCATACCAGGAAACACACAGCCGTCACTCTCTGAAAATTCAGAGAGGAAACAAGAAACCAAGGAACAAACCATCCACTGACAAACAACATACACAGAAATCAGCACTAGAGCTACATCCATCTGAATCCAGGCATGAGCATAAGACAATAACAGTCAAGGCAATATGTCTCCACTAGACCCCAGCTGTCCTACCACGGCAGGCCTTGAATATAACAAGAAAAAGTCCTTAGAACAATCTGTATGAAGATGATAAAAGTCCTTAAAGAGGAATTGAGTAAATCCCTGAAAAACACCAGGAAAACACAAAGGGACAGTGGGAGGAAATGAGTAAAACTGTTCAGGACCTGAAAATGGAAATAGAATCAATAAAGAAAACCCAAACTGAGGCAATTCTGGAAGTAAAAGATTTAAGAATTTGAATAGGAATGACAGAGGAGGGCTTCACCAACAGAATATAAGAGATGAGAAAAATCTCAGGCATCAAAGATACAATAGAAGAAATGGATGAACTGGTCGAAGAATATGTTGAATCTGAAAACTTCTGGCACAAAACATCCAGGAAATCTGTGACATTATGAAACGACCAAATCTAAGACTAACAGAATTAGAGAAAAGATAAGAAACCCAGCCTAAAGGCCCAGAAAATATTTTCACCAAAACCATAGAAAAAAATTTTCTAACCTTAAGGAGGAGATACCTGTAAAGGTACAAGAGGCATAAAGAATATCAAACAGATTGAGCCAAAAAAGTTCCCCTGGCATGTAATTATCAAAACACTTAATGTACAAAACAAATAAAGAGCATTAAAAACTACAAGGGGAAAAGACCAAGTATTGTATAAAGGCAGACCTGTTAGAATTACACCTGACTTCTCAATGGAGAATATAAAAATCGAAAGGGCCTGGACAGATATGCTATAGACTCTAAGAGACCACAGATGCTAGCCCAGATTACTACAACCAGTAAAACTTTCAGTCACCATAGACAGAGAAAAGAAGATATTTTATGATAAAGCTATATTTAAACAATATTTATCTACAAATCCGTTCCTATAGGAAGTGCTGGAAGGAAAACTCCAGCTCAACCTAAGGAGGTTAACTACAAGCATGAAAACAGGGAATACACGTGAAAATACAGCCCAGACAGCAAAATCAAAAGAGGACAAACACACACACACACACACACACACACACACACACACAACCAGAGACACACAGCCACTGCTGCTGCCACCACCACCACCACCAATATAATAGGAATCAATGATCACTGGTCATTGATATCTCTCAATATTAATGGTCTCAATTTCCATCCCCTCCACTAGAAGAATGGATAAGAAAATAGTATCCATCCTTCTCCTGTATCCAAGACACACAGCTCAACATAAAAGGATGGCCACTACCTCAGGGTAAAGGGTTGGAAAAGATTTTTCAAGCAAATGTACCCAAGAAGCCAGCTGGTTTAGCTATTTTAATATCTGAAAAAATAGACTTCAAACATGAACTACTCAGAAGAGATAAGGTAGCACATTACATACTCAAAGGAAAAATCCACCAAGAGGACATTTCAATTCTTAACAATTGTGCACCAGACACAAGTGCACAAGTCTGTAAAAGAAACACTACAAAAGCTGAACTCACACATTGACACTCACACACTGACAGTAGAAGACTTCGACACTCCACTCTTACCATTTGATAGGTCAATCCACACAAAGACTGAACAGAGATTATAAACCAAAATGAACCTCAAGAGATATTTATAAAATGTTTCACCATAACACAAAAGAATATACCTTCTTCTTTGTGCCTCATGGAACTTTCTCCAAAATTGACCACATACTCAACACAAAGCAAGACTCAACAAATACAAGAAAATTGAAATAACACACTCCATTCTATCTGACACCATAGGTTAAAGCTGAATACCAACAACAAGAGAAACAACAGAAAGCTTATAAACTCATGGTTCAATAATGAAAATCAATAAACATAATCTACCATATAAACAAACTGAAATAAAAGAAACCACATGAACATCTCATTAGATGCAGGAAAGGCTTTTGACAAAATCCAACACCTCTTCGTGGTAGAAGTCCTGGAGAGATTAGGGACACAAGGAATACAAGGACACAAGGAATGTACCTAACATAATAAGGGCAGTTGACTGCAGCTCCATTAAAATCGGGAACAAGACAAGTTTGATCACTCTCTCCATACCTATTCAGTATAGTGCTTGAAGTCTTAGCTAGAACAATAAGACAACTGAAAAAGGTCAAGGGGTTACTGAAAGACCCCAGAAGAGGACTTCCCTCCAGGAAGAGACCCCTGGACCCAAAGACCAAGCCGAGACCACGGATGCGGATGCAAACTGCAAGAGGTTTATTTGAGATACACAGGTACCTGTGGGCGACAAAGTCTCTCGGAGGACTTGCGTGCCCACAGGCTGGGGAGAGGGACATTTATAGGGCTGGGTAGCAAAAGCATGGGTACAGAAGCGAGTTGCATAGTTACAGGGGTCCCATTGGTCAGCTCAAATAAGGCGTTGAGTCATCCGAGGACAAGTCTCTTACGTGTTTGGGGATCTGATAATAGCTGACTTAACTCATGTTTGGGTTTTTCTCCGAACTCTCTGCTCCCCTCCCAAGGCCAGATGTGGCAGCCTGTGAGTACTGACCTTGTCCTGTACTTTTACTTGTTTATGTGGAAGCCTTGCAAAATGGCGTTACCATTGCTAAGCCAGGCCTTAAGCTATTAGCCTTGAGTGGGGGTCTTTCATTACAAATTGAAAAGGAAGAAGTCAATCTTATCTTTATTAGTTGATGATATGGTAGATATGAGTTCCCCTAAAAATTCCACCAGGGGATTCCTACAGTGATAAACACTTTTAGAAAAGTACCAGAACGTAAAATTAACTGACAAACATACAGATGGCAAACGGACAGAGAAAGAAATCAGGCAAACACTCATGGGTCAGAGTAGGGTATACAGTTAAAGTGACCATCCTACCAAAAGTGATCTACAGATTCATTGCAATCCCCAACAAAATTCCAACACAATTGTTCACAGACCTTGAATAAACAATTTTCAGCTACATATAGAAACACAAAAACTCTGCTTAGCTAATACAACCCTGAATCAAACAAACAAGCAAACAAAACTGCCGGCGGTCTCACCATTCCCAATTTCAAGTTGTACTGTAGAGCTAGTGTACTAAAGTCATCATGGTATTGGCACAAAAAAGGACAGGTTGATGAATGGAATCAAAGTGAAGATCCAGACATAAATCCATCACTGGTGGAAACCAATTTCTTTTAAAGCCAGAAATACACACTAGAAAAAGGCAGAATCTCCAATGAATGGTGCTGGTAAAATTGGACAGCTGCGTGTAAATGAATCCAAATAGAGTCACACAAATCACCTTGTAAAAAACTCAACTCCAACTGAACAAAAGACTTCAACATAAAACCAGATACACTGAACCTGATAGAAAAGAAAGCTTTTTTTGTTTGTTTGTTTTTGTTTTTTAAGCCTTAACTCATTGGTACAGAAAAACACTTTGTGAATAGAACACTGTTAGCACAAGCACTAAGATCAACAATTAATAAACAGGGCCTCATAAAACTTAAAAGTTTCTATAAGGCAAAGTACATTGCCATTTGGATAAAGTAACAGCCTACAGAATGGGAAAAGATTTTTTTATCGATATCCAATAGAAGACTAAAACACAAAATATATGAAGAACTTAAGACACTAGATATCAGGAGAACAAATAACCCAATTAAAAATGGGTTGCAGATCTAAGCAGAGAATTACCAACAGAGGAAACTCAAATGACTGAGGATCACTTAAAGAAATGTTCAACATCCTTAGCCATCAGGGAAATAAAAATCTAAACTACTCAGAGATTCCACTTTTCACCTGTCAGAATGGTTAAGATCAATAACGCAACTGACGGCTTATGCTGGAGAGGATTTGGAATAAGGAGAACACTCCTTCATTTCTGGTGGGAGTGCAAACTTCGCACAGCCACTGGAGAAATCAATATGGTGGTTCCTCAGAAAGCTGGGAATTTGTCTACTTCAAGACCCAGCTATACCACTCTTGGGTATATACCTAAAGGATGCTTCATCCTACCACAAGGACACTTGCTCAACCATGTTCATTGCTGCTGTGTTCATAATAGCCAGAAACTCAAAACAATCTAGATGTCCCTCAACAGAAGAATAGATAAAGAAAATGTGGTACATTTATACAATGGCACATTATTCATAATTATTATTAAAAATTATTCTGAGTGGGGTAACCCAGACCCAGAAGGATAAATATGGTATGTATTTACTTTATGTGGATATTAGCCATTAAATAAATAAAAACTAAGCTGGAGTGAAGCATGGATCTTCATTGGAGGGGGAAATAGAAGGATTTTATGGGTGAGCTAGAGCAAGGAATAAGAATGGGATCATCAGTTGGGAAGGGGAAGGGGAGATGGGGTCGAGGGAGTGAGGGGGTAGACAGCTAAAACTGAGAGGCATCTGAAGGATGATAAAGAAACATGTGCAGTGGAAACTTCCTAAAATATATGAGTATCAGGATCCTAGTGAAGTCTTCAAATAATGAAGCTTCCAGGACCGGGACTGGGTTACTTCCAATTGAGATGACAGTCAAGTTGGTCTCTTGGAAATCCCTACATAACTCAGTTTGCTACTAAGACAACAGGTCAGTCTCAGCAAACTGACAGCAAGGCCCCATTGCTGAAGACAACACCAACTCATTTAACATGGAGAGGTCAGTGGAGCTTGTGTCTACACAGAGCCTTCACCTCAATGTTCCAGTGTCTTTGCTATGGGCAGGTACTTTGCCAGCTATCAAAAAGAAAACACTAACCCAGACACAAAACTCACCTGCAATCTGTCTTGCCTGCACAGTATACTAGGGCAAGATGGCACAAAGCTCATGGGAATGACCATCCAATGTCTGATTTGAGATAAGGTCTACTCCACAAGACGGAACCCATACCTGGCACTCATTGGGTGATCACGAACCAGAGACTAGACAGGCCAGAGAGCTAGGGCTAAACAAGTACTTATGGTATAACAACAACAACAAGTGACTCTTAATGACATTATGTTATACAAAGACACACAGCCAGACATTTCAGATGCAGACAGATAGACCTTGGAACACACCAGTCTAAATGTGATGACTCCATGAAACCTTTTCACTTGAGCTCATCATGGAACCCAACAGAAGAGGAGGCAGATGAGTTTGGGAACCAGAGGGGATGGAGGACACCAGGACAAAGACCTCTAAAATCAGCTGCACAGATCACAGACACTGAAGCAGCAAGCACAGAATCACATAAGTCTGCACCAGGTTTTCCTGTTCATGTGATACGGCTTTCGTTTTTTGGGACTCCGGAGTGTGTGAATGAGCAGGTCTTATTCTTGTGACCTCTCTTGGGGCTGTTTGCTTTGTCCAGCTTCAATGTGATGGTTTTTATCTTTTATATTTGTTGTTTAAAAATCTTCACTATCCTTAACCATTAAGGAAATGCAAATTAAACTAGTTTGATATGACATTATACCCTAATCAAATGGCTATTATCAAGAAAAAAAATGATGGCATGGAAAAAAGAAAACTAGGTAAAGCCAGTTGCATTTGTAGATGAATTTTGAGGTCAGTGCAGTGGCCAATCCCAAAGCAGGGGAGGGGGAAGCTGAGGAGGGGCTGAGGAAGATGCAGGGGCCTGTCTGGTCACCTCAGTCTTGCCAAGTATCCCTGATTCTCCAAACCAATGGTATTGTTTTATGATCCTCAATCCTTTGCAAATACTGCTCCTTCTCTAGAATCATCTGTAACTCACTCCTATTCATTCTCACCTCAATATCATCTAGGACAGTGTCAACTACATAGGCATTTTCTTGTTCCTTGGGCTGCTTCAAACAGTAACTAAAATAACAGGATTGTAGTGTTTTTAAATTAACACTGCATCCTAGGGATGATGGGTGAGTTGCTGGAGGAATCCTAAAAGCTGCCTGAAGCCTAGCCATTGCAGCGCCTGTGTTAGCACAGTGTCGCAGAGACCAGAAGGTGGTATAGCATTGGCATTGTAAGCTGTTACACTGGCACACTGGTGTGGAGGAGATGGCTCAGTTGGTGAGGTGAGCATGGGGGACCAGAGATCCATCCTCAGAAGCAACCATGCAGAGCAGCCAGTGCCTTGTGCATGCTTGTTCCAGCACTGCAGAGGGCAAGGCAGGCTGCTGTGTCAGCCTAGCTGATGAGCAACCTCCAGGCCAGCAGGAAACCTGTCAACAAAACAGGAGGGACAACATCTGAGAAGCCACAGCCAAGGTGGTTTTCCACATACATGCATGCACCACACACTCACATACTCACACACACACTCACACTCACACACACACACACACTCACATTCACATACACTCACACATTCACACACTCACACACTTATACTCACACACACTCACACATTCACACACTCACACACTCACACACTCACATACTCACACACTCACAGACACACTCACACACTCACACACTCACACACACCCACACACTCACACTCACAAACACACACTCACACACACTCACACACATTCACACACTCACACACACACTCACACTCACACTCACTCACATACACACACTCACACACATACTCACACATACTCACACACACTCACACCCTCACACATACTCACACACACTCACACACACTCACAGACACACTCACACACTCACACACTCACAGACACACTCACACACTCACACACTCACAGATACACTCACACACACACACAATGAAGATGGGAAGGTGCAGATGTACAGCAACCAGGTCACCTATCACTTATCCCTGGGGGTGTGAGCAGAACAGAGGGGATTAGAGGGATGGAAAAGAGTATTGGAAAATCACTGTGCTCTCCTTTAACTGGCCCACGTGGGGCTCTCTGTACCTTAGAGAGGAGCAAGTAGATGCAGAGGCACATACATTGAGTGTAATTTCATTGTTACTTACAGGTTCAATTAAACACTCTGGACATTTTTATAATGTAATTTCAGGTAGGATGCATTGCACCAATGGCATTAGCCTTTAATCATAGTTCTTTCTCTTGGAAATGCAGTAATGACCCCATTAATTAGTAACAGAATGATTAAACTGGAGTAGAAGTCATCAGGTGATGAGTCCCCTCCTGGGTGTTTTCCCTACATTTAAATGTGGCCTTTTGATTATCTTCCCCAGAGAAAAATCATCTCAGAATGTGTGTGTGTGTGTGTGTGTGTGTGTGTGTGTGTGTGTGTGTGCGCGCGCATGTGCATGTGTAGAAAGGGGAAGGACTACAACCCCTTCACTTCCTCAAGGGTCCAGGGATGAAATCTAAGCAGAGTGGGCATTTAGTGAGCTGCCATCTGCCAGGTCCTGTCTTAGGATACCTGTCTGTCCCTCTGGGTATTGGTAATTATCCTTTTAGGGACTACTATGTGGCTGTATACTTTTCTGTGGGAGCCCACAGTACTGACTCCATTCCACCTTGACTTAAGGTCAGAGAGTTCAAACCTATTCTTGTTCTTCAAGGTCAAATAACAGAAAGTTTGGCCAAAGGTGTGGTCATTAGATGTCTGGTTGAGACCAAGTAACAGGATTTTTGACTTAGGGTGTGGTTACTAAAGGTTTGGAGAGTTAAGGAGGTAATTACACTTTTGCCCTTCCCCTTTGATTGGGGCTATGAGTAATAAGCTTGATAATGCTACCGTTTCACTGAGAGCCCTACTGCCTCTATCACCTGTCCTTTGTCTCACCTTCCCTCAATCCTCACTCCCTTTTGCAGGCATGTTTGAGCAGGTGAGCTGGTCCCAGTACTTTGTTCATCACTGGTTTTTGGATCACAGTTTGAAGGAACCCAGTCCATCACGGTGGAGATGGCAACAGGAATATGAGGCTGCTTGCACACATCTCAGTGAATCACCAAGCAGAGAGAACCTGGGGTGGGAAGCAAGACTCAGCTATCACCCTTGTTTTAGTTACTTTTCCATTGCTATAATAAAACACTCTATGATCAAGGCAGTTTACAGAAAGAAGAGTTTATTCGGGTTTACAGTTCCAGAAAGATAGGAGTCCACAACATGTTACAACTAAACTATGCCAATGGGGCACCTGGTGGTGTGAATCATGCCAATCATCAAAGCACAGGGCCTTTCTAAAGGCAGCTTAGCCATCAATGCCTGCTCCCCATTCTGAAGGGCTCTTGGCTCCCAGCATGCGTCAGGCAATGCAGCCACCCCCATCACCTGTCATATCTGAGCCCCCACACTGTCCTCCCTCAGCATGTAAATACTCATTGTATCTCCCCTGCTGTTTCTGGAGCTCTACTACCTGCCAGGGGTCATGGGAAGTGCTGAAGTAATTAATACAGACAATGCTGCCTTTACCAAACACTATTATATTCAGTAACTCACTGTGTAGTAATGGGTTAATAATTACTACGTGTAGAGAAGAGGGTCTAGGGGATGCTCACTTGGAGATGCACCTGTGTGTGCATGGTAGGCACCACGGAGGACTTCCTGGAGGGGTGACAGCTAAACTGTCTTTTGGGATAAGTGGTTTTTGCTAATTAAGACATCAGCAGTATAGACTTTGATATATCATGGGATGGGAACAGCCTCTCACCATTTCTCTAGGTCTTTGACTGACACATACTCACTGCCATCCCGACACGGCTCACCTATAACTAGGGAGCTTATCCCATATCTGTCAGCCTGACCACCCAGCCCAGTCCCTGACTTTCAGATGTGTCTTGACTTCAGCTACCATGATCTGCCCTCATCATCTGGGGTCTCTGGATATGGATAGGACCACACAGAACTCCAGTGCTCCCACCAAAGTGCTCAGCAGCATCCCCAGTCCTGCTTCCTCACACACCAGCCTCCTCTAGCCCCTGTCCCTCTGGCTCCAGCACATAGTGTGAGCTCCAGGGCATTTTCCCAGAGTCCAGTGACAGTTCATACCATGTCACAGTGCTTCTACACATAGGCCTGGCCTCTGAGTCTTCCCAGGGCCAGCATCCCACACTCTGTTACACTCCTATGAGGAGGCAGTGTGATGTTTCCACGGGCAGAACCTTCCCTTGCAGAACTGACCAGACTCCACAGGCACACCCCTCCACTGCAGAACTGACAGATTCCACAGGCCACCCCTCCCCTGCAGAACTGACAGACTCCATGAACACACCCTTCCCCTGCAAAACTGACAGATTCCACAGGCCACCCCTCCCCTGTAGAACTGCCCAGACTCCAGGAGCACACCCCTCCCCTGCAGAACTGATCAGACTCCTTGTGTACACCCCTCCCCTGCAGAACTGCCCAGACTCCAGGAGCACACCCCTCCCCTGCAGAACTGATCAGACTCCTTGTGTACACCCCTCCCCTGCAGAAGTTATCAGACTCTCAGAGAAAGCTTCTGGTTTCATTTAATACAAAGTCAGATTTTTAAACTGAAAGATGGAATACTAATGGCTCTGACAACACAGGAATCCATTTTTCTCTCATCTAGCATTCTCTGTGAGTATGGCAGGTGTCTCCATGACCACCCAGACTCCTTTTATGTATTCTGCCAGCCTCCATATGACCCAAATAGCGATCCTAAATCCTATCAAGTTAACAAGGAAGATGAATCATCACAAAATACAAAAGGTTTGTGGAGGGAGGGACATGGGCTTATTTTGTCTTCAGGCTGTGACAGGTGGTGTGTGACCCTGAAGGGAAGCAGGGGTGGGGGCACAGAGGGGTGGAGCAGGGTGGAAGGGAAGCATGGAGGCAGAAGGCACAAAGATCCTGGAGCCTGGGAAGGGTGAATCACAAGAGATGCAGTGGGGAGGGGAGGGAAAGGGAACTCCTCTCTAGGGTGGGGAGAAATGACCCAGCCTGGTATTTTGCTGCATGATCATTGGCTAGGAGCAGCCTGCAGAGTCAAGTATACAAGTAAACTTTCTCATGGTCTCACAGGCAGATTCTAACAGGCAAAGGACAGCCAGACCAGATGATCAAAGTCCTCCAGCTAGATGTGTTCCTGGGTATATGAGATGTACCATGCCACCCAAAGGGGTAATGAATACTCACAGAGGGGTCTCTGGAGTGGCTGTACCCTTGTACATGCATGGGAGAAATGAAGGCTGACCTGTAAAAGTTTGTGCAAATGGTGGTTCAGTTCCTGCCAAGGTGACTAGGGAGCTTGGCTTCTTCTGAGCACCAGTCCCCAGGGTCGGTGACATGGCTCAGAACCTCTCTGTGGAGAGCAGGCATGTCGCTCATTCTGCTTGGTAGCAATGGAAGTCAGACAAATCAATCTGCTATCGGCTAGTCTTGAACTCTTAGACAAAGCAAGTGTCCATCACACTCAGACCAGTATTTTATACATCACACCAGTATTTTATTAGTCACCTGACACATTCCAGAAAACACTCCATTCCAAAGAGAAGTTCAAAACTTAGATGCTTAGCATTTATTTGACACTTTAGCAAGCAGGCTCAGACATATTTAGGGATGACCTCAAAGCAACAGAGCTCAAAAGGGGTGGGTTTGGGACAGAAGCTGGATGTGCTTGGTGACAATGGTCACACTTCCTACCTCCCGGCTGAGTCCTGACAGACACAGCACATGTCCATATCTAAGATGGTAGACTGCAGGGACCCTTCCCAGTGGTGGACAGGTCTCAGCAGAAGATGTAAGGAGTTGGTGAGGGAAGGGAGTGAGCCAGGCCTCGATGTCCAGGAGAATCGTGCAGCCTGACTGACCAGCAGCCAGAATGCTTATTTATAGAGTCCAGTAAGCGGGGAAACATTCATGTTCTCCCAAAATATACATCACATCACTTTTGGTTTTGGACATGTGTTTCACTTCCTCTTGCTCATCTTTTAGTCAGCATTAATAAACCATGACAAAACAGAGTTATTATTGCCAATCATTTTCCCCACAAGTTTTGACATCATTAATAAACAGTTATATATGCTAACCATTTTTACTCAGCAACCCCATAACCAAATTTCTAAGAATCTAGAGGCATATGATAGCCTGTTCTCAGACTGGTAGCTTTTGTAGATATAAGGACACTAGATCAAAACTATCTTCAAGCCATCCCAAGCATACTGCCATGTCCCAAGCAGTGTATTAGTAAATCTTAATGGTCAGAGTTCCCAAGAAAAGTCCTCAGGTCAAAGCTACTATGGTTATTATTCAAATTCTGGCATAATACAAGGTTTACATTTTATATCTTTATAGAATTTGTCTAAATATCTAATATTGGCATTCTGTTATTCCTTGGCATATGACACCACAGTTGCTCTGCGTGTGCTAACTTTTCTAAGAAAGAGAGGTCCTAACATCTCATCCTTTTATTATTTTACACATCATTCTTTACCCATCAATATGAATCTCTGTGTAGGGCACAGGTAACCTTAGCTAGTCCAATTTTGTTGCTGTCTATGCCACATTATATCATGAGTGTGGTATGAAGAGGCTGGCAATCTGAGCTGTGGCCATCTCCTCTAGCCCACCACACATTTTTGCCTTTTTTGGGGGGGGTTATTTTGTTTTGATTATTGTGTTCCTGAGTAAGAACAGGAACAGATATTTTAAAAATGTCTTATAGCCTCATGAAGTGACCTCTGGCATCTTTGTGTGTGTCACAATCTCCAAGGCAGAAGGAAGACCTTCCAGCAGACAAGGATGTCCCCATAAAGTGGGGTGGGGGGTAGTGTGTTCAGGACTGTCCTGAGAAGTTTAGAAACAGCATTACTGAGGGAAGGCATGAATGGTTCATAAGAAATTTTCCATCAATCCAGGATCTCCAAACTGTACAAATATTAAAAGTCACCCAAATATGCAGCAGGTGGAGATGAAAACTGAAGGTGGCTCAGCAGCCATCACAGGGCTCAGTTTTGCTGAATCTCTGTCAAACTGCTGTGCTGGCTTTATGTCTTCTGCCATTCCCATTAGATAAGGCTGTGCCAGCAGACCTCTCCGTAGATGCACAATGTCAGTCTTGATTACTGACCCATTTTCTGCCATCTTTGAAAATTTGCTTGGCTTCACCATAGTACCCAATGAATCTACTCACCTGCCCTTGGCTCTCGTCCATTCCCCCTCCTTTCTCATCACCCTGCCTCTATGTAGCTTTTCTTCTCCAAGCCACTCGCTCATTGGCTGGTCTTCCCTGCACCCCATTCTGTTATATTTACCTTTACATAACACCTTCATTCTTCATCCCCAGTCTCACTACTGTTCTCCCCATCTCCTCTCCCCAGGGGGTTTCCATCTCACTGGCCATGCTCTTCAGGCATCTCATTAAAGGTAATTGTTGACTTGAATTCTGATAATGTAGCTATAATTATGCTCCACAGGAAACCCTAGGGGACTCAAAACAGTCTTAATCTATTCCACAGGAACCAAAACCAACGCTCAAAATAGGAGTTTAATAGTCACAATTAACTGAGGCTGCTTGGCCATCCGCAGGAGAGGTCACCATGGCCCAGCACTGCCCTACTCCCTGCCATCCACATTCAAAGCATCAAAGACCCTCTCCAACACCAGAGACTTTAACATCTCTTTCCCATTTTTTCAGCTGCCCTTTATTACAGAGAGCACTGTGTGTATATACCCAAACCAGGGGACGAGGTAGGAATACGAGAAAATCATGCACCACCCACACCTGGGGTCAAGGCATGGGCACTGCACACCGGAAAACTATGAGAACAACTTTTTTGATCCACCTTGAGAGCATGGGAGTTCTACAGCTGGGTGGGAAGGAAGAGAGCTATAATGGACAAGTACTTGCATTTCCCAACACATTTGTCTAACAGCCCAGGACAGAGCAGAGAACAGCTCTGGTCAGTAGCATGAGTCAGGAAAGTCCACACTGAGGAAATACCAGGATAGGAACTCAAGGCAGGAGCTGGTACAGAGTCAATGGAGGAGTGAGGCCTACTTGCTTGCTCATGAAGATTCCTAAGAGCACCCAGGACTATGAGCCCATGGGCAGCCCCTCCCATAGTGAACTGTGTTCCCCAGTATCAATCATCAGTCAACAAAATGCACTATAGATTTCCCCATGGGCCAATCCGTTGGGAACATTTTCTCAATTGAGGTTTCCTCTTCCAAAATGACTCTAGCTTGTGTCAAGTTGACATAAAATTTAGCAAATGTCAGTAGTTACATTTTAGTGACTGTGTATTACCTAAGCAAGGACATTATATAACAAGTTAAGTCTTACAATCATTCCTGTGCTTTGTGTGTGTCAGCTCATTAAGATGTCATGAGTTCATAATCTCCACACGTTACTATAGAGAAATCCAGCTCACTGAGGTCATGATATGTCTAAGGTCTTAGTGTCAAGTGACTACTGACACAAACAACGTACTTATTTCTACTGCTCTAACACCTTCCAAGTATTCAGAGTTGACTCATGGTAGTGATATGCAAGGGTCAGGGCAGAGAACAGGACTAGTTCTTGCCTCAAATCTGTTTGCTCCACCATTCTGCAAGATCATTCTGATCTTGTAAACCAGCTGGGCTGTTCCTAGAGCTCAGAGTATTCCAGGACTTACTCCAATGTTATCACCACAAGCAAAGACTGAAGAGTTTGATTTTTAAAAATCTGCATTAATTAGGATCCTATAGAGGAAGAGAATTTATAGAATGAAATCTATAATGTATAGAAAGGGGATTTATTAGAACCACTTACAGGCTATGCTTCAGATAGTACAACAATGGATGTCTACAATGGAAGGTCCAAGAATGCCGTGGTCAGTTCACAAGGCTGGATGATGTCTTACTGGCCATCTATATATGCCAGAATCCCCAAGATGTGGGCTCTAATGCCAGAGGAGGAATGGACTTGCAGGCAAGAGTGAGAGCAAGCAGGCTGAGAGCAAGCTCCCTTCTTCTTGTGCTCTATAGAGGCTGCCACCACAAAGTGTGGCCCAGGCTAAAGATGGATCTTCCCACTTTGAAGACTATGAAGTTGGTCTAAAATTTCAAATGATGCAATTAAGAAGAACTCCCTTGTAGGAGAGCCCAGCCTTTTGGGTTTTAGTTGATTTCAGATGTGGCTGAGTAGACAACCAACAGCAGCCATCACAATATCCACAATATCCACTATCTTTCTACTCGGAAAACAGGCACCAGGGCCCTGGGGTTAAGAGTCCTGACTGCTCTTCCAGGTTTGATTTTCAACACACATATGATGGCTCAGAAGCACCTGTAACTCTAGTTTCAATGCCCTCTTCTGACTTCCTCAGGTACCAGGCACACACATAGTGCACAGACATACATGCCTGTGAAACACACATAGAGCATACAAATTAAAATTAAGTTTCTAGAATGATGCAAAGACCTAGCCTTCTAGAAACTAAAAACGACATGAACAAAAGTGACAGCAGCCGTGTAGAGCAGCTTTGTTTGAAGGTGCACGATGTGCTGGCATGGAGCAGAGTCGGGAGCTTGCTATGGGTGGAGCAAGAACGAGGACGTGCCCTTCCAAGGCCTCATGTCATCCCCACCCCTGAAGGTGCTTGACAGACGCTTGATGAACACTGGAGCTTAGCTGACTTCCTCAACATTCTCACATCTCAGCCACAGAGGATGGCTTTAGTCTCATTTGAGGGGAAGGACAAGCAGCATTGTTGATGGGGGGTGGTGAGGGGGGCAGGGGTTCAGGAGTCAGGAAAAGGAAGGGAGTTCAGAGAGCGATTGGCAGTTAATTTGAGTCACTGACCCAACTGTCAAGTGACAATCTGGACAACCCTGAGCACCTGGTGCTGAAGGTTCATCTTTGTGTCCTGGAGCATCTGATCCCAGGGCAAGGCTTTAGTAAAGCTCAGGTGCCATCAATCATGGTACACTTGATGCCACTCGTTTTCCAAGTCCTTTGTCCCTGTGGCTGCCCTCCCAAGCTGACACTTCTGGAGTAGTTTAGCCCACACTGTCATGCCCTTGGGGCCTTGGAGCACACAGGAGCCTATCCCTAACCCTAAGCTGGTCCAAGTGACAACACTGCTGATGACATGACCCATGCATATCTCTCTGGACCATTCCAATGAAGACGTGCTGAATGTCTTTAACTTTGTCTCCTTGCCAGGAGATAATGTTTATTTGGGGCCAAAGAAACTCCCCCCACAAAAGGAGAAGCAGGAAATCCTGGGCTCAACATAGCAAGTTATCAGAAGTAGTATCTTAGTGAAAATAAAACAAAACCAAAAGGAAAAATTCAAACCACATTTTCGTAGATGGCACAGCTCTTGCAGCTACTTAAACTCTATCCTCTGAAACCCTCCCCCAAGGCCCGAGGCATTACATGGAGAGAAACTGTGATAAAGTGGGCTTAGGGCACACCAGGTGATGTCTGACAGCACAAGCTGAAGGAAAGGATTCTTGGTTGAATGACTACAGGCTGGCCTGCATTTCAATTAAGGGATGACTACATATGGGAAGCAGGTGTCTGCATTGGGAGGTGTGGTAGAGCCAGCTATCCAGCCTGGCTTTCCTGCTATTGGTGACTTGCAAGGATAGGGGTGGGATCTAGTTGCTAACTGAGGGAGAGGAGAGCCTATGAGAAAGGAGAGGCCAGGCCGCTCACCCAGAATGCTTTGGGAGTAGGGGTGGGTGTGATTCTCCACACATTATAAAACCCAGCTCTGCTTCTGTTCAGAACACTTCTTAGAGTGTCTACTCCTTTCTCTGTCTCTTTCTCTGTGTGTGGTCATTATGTTAAAAAAAAAACCCAAAAGAAGGGAACTGGGGAAGGGAACCTGGGGTGTGCTGGAAAGCTCTCTATAGCTCTAGAGCCCTAGAAAAGAGGCCTGGGGGAAGCATGAGAAACTCTACAGCTAGAAAGCTAAAGTCCATTATCTTGATGACTTCTAACTTGATGACTCTTACAATGGGGGCCACAGTCTTCTTGCTGCCTCACGTCTGGCTAATGGTGCCAGCCTGCCTGTGGCTGTTACCACACTTTATGAGTTCTCCAGAAATCCTGCCTCTCCTTTCCGTGACTTTCTGACTTACCCTCACTCAGAACAAGACTCTTCGTAAAATTCTTTTCATCTGGGAAGGAAATGCGTGCTTTCAACTCCTTAGCAAAAATACAGCTGTATTCTACCCTATTTTGAGCACCAGCTTATCCTGCTCTACATTTAGGGAGCCTGAATGGTGAGCAACCTATAAACTCACAGTAACTTTGACCTTTTCTAGTGAAAATTAACCCTGTTCAAATGGGCTAAACTAGTGGTGGTCCTGAGGGGGATGTTAGTGAAAGTTCCCCCAAAGCCAAATAACCAAAAGTCCCTGTTTTCTCCAGTGGTAGTAAAAGACCATCAAATGAGGAACCACTCTGTCTCAGTCGGTACACCCAAGAACTCAATGTCCAGTCCAGTTAATGCAACATGGGAGAGGCTTTAATGAATAGGAAGTGTTTCCTCAAATGGCCCCCTCAGCACGAAGGCTAGAGAAGCAACATTCTCCAGCCGCAGGTATTTTTAAAGGAAAACCACAAGCTTAGGGGAGGGGCTGTGGCTATGACCAGAGTCCTAGGTTCTCTTTTTGAGGCTGGATGGTCTCACTGTTCAGGTCAGCAGACCTCGGGTGTGCTCAGCAAACAGGAGTTGCAGCTATGTTTCCTAAGGACCCTATTTACCATGGTTGATACTGACCCGAGGAGCAGTTGGAATTCTTAGTAGGTGCCTATCTTAGGTCCTTGTGAGGGAAAGTTGTGGGTGGTTAGCAAAATCCAGGGAATTGATAATGGCCTGGGTTAGCTTTCCGGGTCAAGCTGCCCTTCATTCCAAATGGGGGATTTCCTTAACTGGACTCTACTTTTTGTCTTGCATTAGGAAGGCCAAGTTCCAAAACTTGGAAAAACAAGTAGTTTGGCCTCAAATGCTGGGTCTTTAGCGAGAATGTCTTTTCTCCTTGGGCATCCTGGTGTTTCTCCTTGGAGTAAACTAGGATAAGCTGGGCTGCTAGGGAAGCCAAAGCGGCCCATGAGCCAGAAGGTGCTTTCACTAACTCTTCTGGAGAGAAAGACTGTGCTGAATGGAGGCAGTCAGGGGTATGTAATTTAGGGGATTGCTCAAGGAGCAGTTCTGAGTGCTCTCCTGGGGTCATGGCAAAGCCGCTCCTTGGGAGTCCCAGTTCTGAGATGGGCACACACCTCTGTTCACTTTAGGTGGGGAAGTGTGTGTGTGTGTCTGTGGGGGGGGTTATGAGGTTCCAACACTGCCTCTGGGAATATTGCATCTACCATTTAGAGGCTTAATTTGCTCTTGAATGTTTTAAAAGCTAGTATTGTCCGGGAGAAATGCAAACACCAACTCCTGTGTGCATATTCCATACAGCTTGCTGGCCAAAGTGTATCCAGTTTCAGGATAAACCAGGGAGCTTGTGTGGTCAGGAAGGGCCTCCTGTCAGGGTGAATTAAGGCCCAGCAAGCCCAGCTTCTCCTGGGTGACTTATGTGAGGAAGCCAGCTATTGTCCAAAGTTTTCCTTGGTCTTAGATCTGTACCTAATGGCATTTACCTGTTCGATGGATCACTGGCAAATGTAGCCACTAGCTCCTAAAAGCCTTAACAGAAGTGGTGGCCAAGGTGAAGACTGGTACAGGCAGGACCAAAACCCATACTTCACACAAACACCCCTAAGTGACCCAAACAGGAGAGCTCTTACTGGAAGAGGGCAAGGCAACGTAGGGGGCTGACCTGGGAGGATGAGCCTGTGGAATGCTCAGCCTACAGGTAGATTCCGAACCACATGTAACGTTGGCATTAGCAAGTCAGCCATGCCACTGTCGGCTCAGCCTGGTGTGAATGAGAGCAGAGTCTGGTTATACAAAGCTTAGAGGAAACTCCAGTCTAGCGTTCCAAGGAATGATCACACTGGAGGTAGATTGTGGTCTGGATGGTAAGGGAGAAGCGATAACTCTGAGTTAATTACAGGGAGCTCACAGTCTCATGTAGCTACAGCAGGTGATGTAACTCAAGGGCTGCGGCTTGGATGCTGGGTCCGTTTTGATGAACTCGGGTTAGAATACTCCTCACCTGGAACTGCTTGGTCTCAGATCTGGCATTAAACATGGGGCTGGAAGACAGCCATCATGTGAATGTGTGCTTAGTAAACTGAGTAAATGAGAATTTTGGGTCTTTGAAGCCAATTGGGTTTTAGTTTGTTCTGTTGTGATAAAACATGACCAAAAGCCACTTAAAGGCTTATTTGTCTTAATGGCCCAGATGACAGGCTACTGATGGGAAGCCAGGGCAGGAACCAAAGCAAAAGTTGGAGGGAAAGCCTTGTTTACACTGGCTTTCTCCTAAACTTGCTGCTTACTCTCTAGTGGCTTTCTCAGGTTCTTACATTACCCAGGACACCTGCCCTGGTGGCACAATCTCCAGTGAGGTGGGCCCTCAGCAATCACCAAGAAAATGCTACAGACTTGCCTGCAGGTAAACTGATGGGAGACAAGTTTTCAATTGTTTCCCCTATCCAGTACTTCTAACTGTGAAAGCAACCAAAAAGGGGGAAAATAAAATCCCAAAACCCAGCTTCGACTAGAATCAGAATGTTTGTTGCAGAGCAATCTGTTCTAGAATACCATTGGCAGTTCTCTTAAGGTTACTGATGAAACACCATGACCCAAAGCAAGTTGGAGGAAATGGTTTATTAACTCAGTTCCATGTAATGTTTGCCATCAAGACAAGGGGCCGAAACAAACAGGATAGATAGCAACCTGGAGGCCGGAGCTGATGCAGAGGCCATTGAGGGTATGCTTACTGTCTGCTTGTGGCTTGCCCAGCCTGCTAATGGAAGCCCCTGTGTGATACCTTCCACATCACTGGGAGTTGGACCCTCCCTATCGCTGAAACTGAAAATGCCTCATAGCTGGATCTTGTGGATTCACTTTCTTGACACTCCCTCCTTTCAGATGACTCTACAGTGTCAAAATTAACGAAATGGGCCAGCACACTCCACTCCCATTTCTATCTCAGTTTCTAGATTGCCAAAGGAAAGTTGCTGAGAAATTCTAGCACCACAAAGGCCTCTTGCTGAACTTGAACCTGTGTGGAAGAGGGTATGGGGTCACATTATCTTATAGAGATAATCCTCAGTTATGCACAGGGAGCAGGGATAACCAATGTGTTGGTGGGCAGCTCAAGCCTAGCATTTTCCCAAAAGCCCGGTCTCTGCCCCTGGTGCTCAGAAATTGTCTGGGGGAGCCCAGCATTCCCCTTGCCTCTGAGCTTCTGAGCTTCCAATACACTGAACATAATCTTATTAATAAAAACACGTAATTATCTTTTCTAAGGAAAAGAGTAGCTGGTTGACTAGAAAGGCAAGCCAAAAGAACAGGGATTTTCCTGCTAATGTTCTCTGCTCTCTGCATTTGAACATTTCTACTTGTATTTGGAGAGGCCCAGAGGAGATAACTCTGCCTCTGTTAGCTAAGCACACAGGCACTAATGACACATGGGTCCACTGGTTTCCATGTACCAAAGCTCGAGAGGGTGCCCAGGAAGGTACGGGTGCTTTATGGAGAGGCCAAGTTAATCAGGATACTGGAGGACTAGGCACCTAGCAACACTTGGGCTGGATCCAGGAGGAGAGGTAACAATAGAGCCTACGAGTGACTGTCTCTCTTGAGCAGATCCAGACTTGACTCATGCTGGAAATCCAGAAGGCAGTGTCCTGTCTGAGATGAGTATGCTTTGGCAGACCATTCTTTGTCTAGGCACACGAAAGCATTTTAACTTCCCTGGTGGAGCCTGTTAGGTTAAATAACCACATCTCCATACAAACATGCAATGCATCTTGACAAACCCAGCTTCTAGTCTCTACTCAAGACTTGCCAGGACTCCCTCAACATGCCCTCTTAAAGACTTCTGACACTGAGCCCATCCAACAATTGCTGACTATTGAACATGGGTGTTGGGGTCGTTAACCATTGGGGTGTGGCCAAAAAACCCCACCAAAATGACTGTTGCCCCTCACCAGTTATCAACTGCCAACATCTCTTCAGCTGTGTGTGGGGCTGTGTAAAGACTGTCCAAGTCCACTGGAAGTTTCCACCAGCTGACTGGACATCTTCAGGCAACCTTAGCTGTTTTTCATGGATGCAACAAATGGGTCTGTCCAGAAGAGGGACCTGACCACATTGGCATTCTTCCTCATCTACTTGTCCTTCCTGTCCTCAATGTTCTGGGCTTTATGGATGGGGTGGTTATGGGACACGTATTTTTGCTGAGCCCTGCTGGTCAGTTCTGTGCAAACTGAGACATTGAGGGGGTCACTACCCACTGCAATATATGACATTGATTTCAGTTGAAAGCAGCCCCGATGGAAGACTGTCAAGGGTAGGGGAACAGTCTAGACTTTACCCCACATTGATCTAGGGAACACATCTAGGCTTGTAGTGATTAAGACCTCATGAGACTGAAGGCAAGCTGGCGATGAGGTCTTCCAATCTGCCTGAAGACTATACCCGGGAGAATGTAGGTTGTGATAGCAGTGAACTGCTGCTTGCCAGTGACAAGCATAAGCATAATGCTATATTCTTGGGTCTATAATGTCCCTTCAAGCTCATGAGCACAGACCTCACAGCAGCTATACTGAGGGCTGGACTCCTGGATTTGTGATAGGTCTGCATGGAGTCATTCTGCAAGTTCTAGTCCATTGGGTAATGGTGTTGTTTGTTCCTGATCACATACAAGCACCGACCTTGAATGAATGACACAGCCCTGTAAATGATACCCCTGCTTCCTTAAACCAGTCCTGGAGGTTAGGTGTCAGCATCTGGCCTAAAAACATGAATTCCAGCCCTTGACCAGTTGATGACTCCTCACAATCTGTGCTTCTGAGCCCAAGAGTCCTGCACCAAAAGCCACTTGAAAAAGTACCTTCTGAAGGAGGCCTGTGATGTGGGGGACACAGACTATTTCTTTCCCAGTACCTCGCCAAGTAGAAGGCATTCACAAATACCATGCAAGCACACAATTCTGGCATGGTCATTTGAACATGATTCAAGGAGTGTAGCTCAAACTTCTTCCCAGGTCTTCAGTATGTTAGGTTGAGGTGTCCCTGGGGTGGACATTACTTTGGAGTTCCCTGTCAACTGAGGCCAATGATCCTGGTAATCTTAGAGCCCTAACTCATGGCCTGCTGAAGAAAACTCTATCCTACTTTTTAGAGGGCATGGCCATAGGGAGGGTGGCTTTCCTACTCAGATAGGTCATTCCTCCAGGATGCCTGAAGACTCTGTCCCAGCTGATCTTAAACAATCAGTGTTATGCTGCATTGTTATGCTGTGTATATTACTTGTTCACAATAAGTAGAAAATGAAGACTTGAGAAATCCTAGAGGCTGGGTGGCAGTGTTCATCCAGGAATTCAAATCTTAAAGGAATTGGCAGGTCCACACTGCCATTGGCTACTTGCTTCTGTGTGCCTTTGTCAAGAGAATACCTCAGGACGTCTACCACTGACTTACCTGAAGACTGGTAATTGGCTTTCAAGTCCCCTGACTTTCAAGTCCTTGATGTTGGTTCAAATCACCACAGTTCATCTAGGAATGGGTTTACTGTCAACTCGCCTTTCTTGGATATGGCAACTCTAAAGCTCATGTAGTCTATCCAACCATAATAGCCCTCACTAAACAGGTGAGGGAAGCGATGTGAGAATTCTGCCAACTTCTAAGTATGTCCAGTTGACAGGTGTCACTTCGCAGAACTGGGGCAATAACCATAGGATGAGGTACCATACCCAGTGGCCCTACTGTGAGTCAAGACTTCACCAAAATGCAGACCTACAGTGAGTCAAGACTTCTGCCAGAATTCACTAATCACCTGGCCTCCAAACTCATATTTAACTGGAGGGCCACGGTGTTCTCTAGGGATCTCCCAGAACCAGTGTCCAACAGACCTTGAAAGTGGGTTTTCTTCCCAGTCCCCATGTACAGTCACCAGTTGAGAAAGGCAGTGGGTTCCTCTGGTGTGGACTGGAAAACAATTAACCATAAAACAGTTTTTTTCCAAGGTTCTTTTGGGGAGACCCGGCCACCTTTTCATTCAAGGGGTTTCTGGGTCTGCAAACTTAAGTCTGCAAATTGACTTACAGGCTCTGAATCCCTTTGCCATGAACCAAATGAAGCTCTTTAGAGAACTCACTTGTATAGATGAAGAAAAGCTCAGTTGGTAATCTGGTTCAAGATCAGCCAGTATGAGCGGTCCATTATGAGTCTGCCACCATAAAAATTACTTTGCCTAGGCTAAAGTTAAAAGGTAGGCCATTGTGGGTATTGCTTAGTCTGTGCTTCCCCATTAGCTATGACTAGCTTGCATTTAGCAATCCAGTGCAGCCACCTTTTCCCTTTGATTTCAGGGACCAAATAAACTCACTGAATTGAGTTCAACTGAGCAGCAGCATCGCCAGCCACAGGGTCTGGTCCAATAAATAGTGCAATAACCAAAGCTCTTCAAATGGAATGGTGCTCCTCACCTTTACGCAAAATGGTAAACTTGTCTTCTGGGCCTTGATGTGATGAGTGGGTTTTAAGCAGTGGACCTACTCCAGCATTGTAACTTACCTGAGCTTTAAAATTGTCCATCTGTAAGCCAAGGGATATTGAGCACCTCCAGCTCCCTTTTAGTAGGACATATTTTGACAAATGGCTTCAGCCCACTGTTGAAACTGTGTTTTGACACTTTTAAACTGCTTCCATATTAAACCTAGATGGTTCACTTAGTGGGGCCACACTTAGCCTGGTCCAGTTTTATTGTGTTCCTTCCATTGAGATAATGAACCTCTTCCATGGCATTGAAAGTTCTGGTGTTTACATGCATCTGGAGCTAGTCAACTTTATGAAGTTGTTTAATTGTTGTACTCAGATGTTAGAAGTTAACTTCACCCTGAAGCCCTTGTCCCTATCCTTCAACTCTAGAAATGCTAGAAACGCCAGAGCAACCATACAGGATTTTCCTGTTTTCTCCAATAGTCGTTTCATATACAGCCACCCAATCAATAGCTGCTCACAATTGGAAATGCACGTGTCTCCTTAAGTGTGCAACATAGTTCACATTATGGGCTTCGATTTCAGTACTGAGCTCCCACAAGAGGCCTCAGTAACTGGAGAGTTGGGTAACTATAGATGTTGGGAAATTGGAAAGCCCATCTGAAAACTTTGACTCATCCTTACATTGCTGTTGTAGAACCACTCTGGCACTAAAACTTGCACTAGTCAGGGGTCTATGGTCCAGCTAATTGGAAAAAATAATGGCTAACTGAATCCATTAAAGCCAGATGTCTTAGTTGGTCTTCAGTAGGTGTTCCACTGACATTAGCACAATGGACTTGCTAGCAAGGCAAACACAAAGAGCAAATTTTGCTTCTCCATGTCTTACATAGGCTTCTGACAGAGGTGTGGCTCAGAAGTGGGTTTTTGAAGCCTATAATATAAGGCTTGCCATCCCACTTCAAGTTAAGCCAAATACAGATCATAGATGTGCCCTCATTTTTTGGCATATAGTTCCAGATGTAGTCAAGTTGACCAAGATAACGTATGTAAATCACTCAGGAACTTGACTACATCTAAGACTGAACCTGAACCTTATAATGCAGAACCCAAAGACATCAATGCCTTCTAGGCAGTGTTGAGCTGATATCGAGAGCCAAGCATTGTCACATCTTCCGGACTGATGCTGATGGAGAGAGATCACCTTGACCTGTTCGGTAGCTTAGAGTCTCCCAGGGATCTCCACCCATGAACAGAGACTACCATGAGAGGCTGGACCCCACCTTCAGCTAAGATAACTTCACACAACTGAGCAGCCATGGAGATAGACTTAGGATTGTTAACTTGAGCGTGTGAACCCTGAGTAACAAAATATAACTTATGTTAGACCAACTTAAACTTCTCAACATCCTTTCCATATCTCCTCTACTCTTTTCCAAGGTTTTGCTATGAGTTCTCCCACAATCCCCCTCTCCTGCTTTTTTTCTTCCCAGACAAGATGGCACCCTAAATATCCTCAGACTAGATAGCCAGCAGCCAAGGGTTTCATTCATTTCATTCCAAAGATGTAAAATTTCTTAGCTTACCCAAAAAATCCACCATTAATGTAAATCCACTTCCTATAAAACGCCTAACACAGCCTAGTCTCCCTTGGTAAACATCATTCTAATATGTTAGGATTTCAAACTGTTAAAACAAATTGCCAACTAAAGCAGGTAGCTGTTGGAGCAACATCGTCCAGGTCAGGCTGTTTGGGACCAAGGTCCCTGAGGAGCAGAACAGCAATAAAGAGCTTTCAGATAGGTCCTCAGAGGGAACTCCTTCCACTGTCCTTCCAGAGGTCCAGTTCCAATGACCAGTGGCTAAAGCTCATCAATGGACTTGAGGTGCCTTTATTTCCTCTTGTAGCTGCCATTTAAAACTATCATCCTCTTGCCTGGTGCTGGAATGATTGTCACTAAACGAGTTTGTTCAAGTTTCAGCCTATATCCAGATGCAATCATCTCCAGAGCTGTGGATCTGTCAATCACTACCTCAGTCACCCCTTTTCTTGTGGCATTTCCAAGAGTTTTGGTTGTCATTTTCACAATGATTCTGGGCTGTAGCAAGAAATCTGCTTAAGAAGTTTTTTATTTTTGATGTCTAATTGCCTGTAGTGGGTATGATGTCTTCAAAGCAGGGCTGGGCTCTGAAGATTTTCTCAGGGCTGCTGTGCTCCCCCATGTCCTCAGGGCACCTGTGCTCCCCCATGTCCTCAGGGCACCTGTGCTCCCCCATGTCCTCAGGGCACCTGTGCTCCCCCATGTCCTCAGGGCACCTGTGCTCCCCCATGTCCTCAGGGCACCTGTGCTCCCCCATGTCCTCAGGGCACCTGTGCTCCCCCCATGTCCTCAGGGCACCTGTGCTCCCCCATGTCCTCAGGGCACCTGTGCTCCCCCATGTCCTCAGGGCACCTGTGCTCCCCCCATGTCCTCAGGGCACCTGTGCTCCCCCATGTCCTCAGGGCACCTGTGCTCCCCCATGTCCTCAGGGCACCTGTGCTCCCCCATGTCCTCAGGGCACCTGTGCTCCCCCATGTCCTCAGGGCACCTGTGCTCCCCCATGTCCTCAGGGCACCTGTGCTCCCCCATGTCCTCAGGGCACCTGTGCTCCCCCATGTCCTCAGGGCACCTGTGCTCCCCCCATGTCCTCAGGGCACCTGTGCTCCCCCATGTCCTCAGGGCACCTGTGCTCCCCCCATGTCCTCAGGGCACCTGTGCTCCCCCATGTCCTCAGGGCACCTGTGCTCCCCCATGTCCTCAGGGCACCTGTGCTCCCCCATGTCCTCAGGGCACCTGTGCTCCCCCATGTCCTCAGGGCACCTGTGCTCCCCCATGTCCTCAGGGCACCTGTGCTCCCCCATGTCCTCAGGGCACCTGTGCTCCCCCATGTCCTCAGGGCACCTGTGCTCCCCCATGTCCTCAGGGCACCTGTGCTCCCCCATGTCCTCAGGGCACCTGTGCTCCCCCCATGTCCTCAGGGCACCTGTGCTCCCCCATGTCCTCAGGGCACCTGTGCTCCCCCATGTCCTCAGGGCACCTGTGCTCCCCCATGTCCTCAGGGCACCTGTGCTCCCCCATGTCCTCAGGGCACCTGTGCTCCCCCATGTCCTCAGGGCACCTGTGCTCCCCCATGTCCTCAGGGCACCTGTGCTCCCCCCATGTCCTCAGGGCACCTGTGCTCCCCCCATGTCCTCAGGGCACCTGTGCTCCCCCCATGTCCTCAGGGCACCTGTGCTCCCCCCATGTCCTCAGGGCACCTGTGCTCCCCCCATGTCCTCAGGGCACCTGTGCTCCCCCCATGTCCTCAGGGCACCTGTGCTCCCCCATGTCCTCAGGGCACCTGTGCTCCCCCATGTCCTCAGGGCACCTGTGCTCCCCCCATGTCCTCAGGGCACCTGTGCTCCCCCCATGTCCTCAGGGCACCTGTGCTCCCCCATGTCCTCAGGGCACCTGTGCTCCCCCATGTCCTCAGGGCACCTGTGCTCCCCCATGTCCTCAGGGCACCTGTGCTCCCCCATGTCCTCAGGGCACCTGTGCTCCCCCATGTCCTCAGGGCACCTGTGCTCCCCCATGTCCTCAGGGCACCTGTGCTCCCCCATGTCCTCAGGGCACCTGTGCTCCCCCATGTCCTCAGGGCACCTGTGCTCCCCCCATGTCCTCAGGGCACCTGTGCTCCCCCCATGTCCTCAGGGCACCTGTGCTCCCCCCATGTCCTCAGGGCACCTGTGCTCCCCCCATGTCCTCAGGGCACCTGTGCTCCCCCCATGTCCTCAGGGCACCTGTGCTCCCCCCCATGTCCTCAGGGCACCTGTGCTCCCCCCATGTCCTCAGGGCACCTGTGCTCCCCCCATGTCCTCAGGGCACCTGTGCTCCCCCCATGTCCTCAGGGCACCTGTGCTCCCCCCATGTCCTCAGGGCACCTGTGCTCCCCCCATGTCCTCAGGGCACCTGTGCTCCCCCCCATGTCCTCAGGGCACCTGTGCTCCCCCCCATGTCCTCAGGGCACCTGTGCTCCCCCCATGTCCTCAGGGCACCTGTGCTCCCCCCCATGTCCTCAGGGCACCTGTGCTCCCCCCCATGTCCTCAGGGCACCTGTGCTCCCCCCATGTCCTCAGGGCACCTGTGCTCCCCCCCATGTCCTCAGGGCACCTGTGCTCCCCCCATGTCCTCAGGGCACCTGTGCTCCCCCCATGTCCTCAGGGCACCTGTGCTCCCCCCATGTCCTCAGGGCACCTGTGCTCCCCCCCATGTCCTCAGGGCACCTGTGCTCCCCCCCCATGTCCTCAGGGCACCTGTGCTCCCCCCCATGTCCTCAGGGCACCTGTGCTCCCCCCCATGTCCTCAGGGCACCTGTGCTCCCCCCATGTCCTCAGGGCACCTGTGCTCCCCCCATGTCCTCAGGGCACCTGTGCTCCCCCCATGTCCTCAGGGCACCTGTGCTCCCCCCATGTCCTCAGGGCACCTGTGCTCCCCCCCATGTCCTCAGGGCACCTGTGCTCCCCCCCATGTCCTCAGGGCACCTGTGCTCCCCCCCATGTCCTCAGGGCACCTGTGCTCCCCCCATGTCCTCAGGGCACCTGTGCTCCCCCCCATGTCCTCAGGGCACCTGTGCTCCCCCCATGTCCTCAGGGCACCTGTGCTCCCCCCATGTCCTCAGGGCACCTGTGCTCCCCCCATGTCCTCAGGGCACCTGTGCTCCCCCCATGTCCTCAGGGCACCTGTGCTCCCCCCATGTCCTCAGGGCACCTGTGCTCCCCCCCATGTCCTCAGGGCACCTGTGCTCCCCCCATGTCCTCAGGGCACCTGTGCTCCCCCCATGTCCTCAGGGCACCTGTGCTCCCCCCATGTCCTCAGGGCACCTGTGCTCCCCCCCATGTCCTCAGGGCACCTGTGCTCCCCCCATGTCCTCAGGGCACCTGTGCTCCCCCCATGTCCTCAGGGCACCTGTGCTCCCCCCCATGTCCTCAGGGCACCTGTGCTCCCCCCATGTCCTCAGGGCACCTGTGCTCCCCCCCATGTCCTCAGGGCACCTGTGCTCCCCCCCATGTCCTCAGGGCACCTGTGCTCCCCCCATGTCCTCAGGGCACCTGTGCTCCCCCCATGTCCTCAGGGCACCTGTGCTCCCCCCCATGTCCTCAGGGCACCTGTGCTCCCCCCATGTCCTCAGGGCACCTGTGCTCCCCCCCATGTCCTCAGGGCACCTGTGCTCCCCCCATGTCCTCAGGGCACCTGTGCTCCCCCCATGTCCTCAGGGCACCTGTGCTCCCCCCATGTCCTCAGGGCACCTGTGCTCCCCCCATGTCCTCAGGGCACCTGTGCTCCCCCCCATGTCCTCAGGGCACCTGTGCTCCCCCATGTCCTCAGGGCACCTGTGCTCCCCCATGTCCTCAGGGCACCTGTGCTCCCCCATGTCCTCAGGGCACCTGTCCCCTAACAGCCTGACCTGGATGATGGTGCTCCTGCTCCAGCAGAGCCCTCAGCCCTTCTATTCATATGAAAGTCACTTTTTGTAATCTCGTCTAATTCCATGAAACCCTTTGCTCTTCCCTGACGGTAACTTGGTCCCTCAATGAATATGACAGATTGTCTTCACTGTCAAAGTCTTGCTTCTTTTTGACTTAAACTGTGGGCAAATCACTTGTGATCTATGCACTAGGTGTACCAGCCTTTTGGCGTTGCCCTCTCCCGGAAACTTCAAGGAAGTCCTTTTGGAATTCTTTGAAACAATCCATAAACCAGTGTTTCCAAAATCAGTGAGTTGTCTCAGATTCAGATACCCATAGGCACATAAAGCCATTCTTAACATTGCTTCTGGCTCACCCGGCAGTACCAGCTATGCTTCTGGAGTCCTTTGTCCTTGATCCTGTTGGCCTTTGGGCTCAGAAAATCCACCCCATCCATGGTGAACCTGAGAGCAGCTGGAGGCAAAATAGAGTAGCAGAGAACTTTGTAGAAAGATGACTAAAGCTCACCCCAGCTGGCAAAGCATTGTGAGCAGCCTGGTCTCTGGGTTTCCACTGGCTCTTCTCTACATCCAGCCCTCTGAAAAACACTTCATGTAAACCCACCAGCAGAAGCAATGGAAGCTGAGAACTTGATTTCTACAGCCATTTGAGGTGGAGCCTGCTTTTAATCACAGTACTCTGGAGCACTTAGGCATCACAGCCTGTAAGCCTGACTTAAAACATGCCCTAGTATCAACATAGTAAGTTCCAAGATAGCCCTTGGGATTAGACTGGCTGCTGCTACTAGTACTTACTGCTACTGATTGTACCATGCTGTACTACATTCTGTAGTTAATCAAGGTCACTCCACCGGTTTCCTGTAACTACTCCCGTTGCATCAGTAGAAGCTACAGCATGTTCAAAACTCAGCAGATAAGCTTTGATCTTTGATCTTTGATCTTCGTAGGATCCTGTAAAATGTCACCCAGGTGGCAAAGACATTTCCTTCATAACCATCAGTGTTGACACTACTTCTAACTGAAACTGCTGAAATTTCTGTTGCCATGCTGTGTGCTCTAACTAGTAGTGCTGAATTAGGAGTTTGTGCAGAGTGTCCCACTGCTGTCCAGACAGGAGGTCCAGCACAAATACCCTGGTCTGTCCTCATTTTCAAGGTGTTCCAGTTGACTTGGCAGTGACCACTTCTGGAATGTATGCTTTGCAGGAGTCTAGCTGGGCCATGTCTATTAAGGTCCATGTTTGCAAATGAAGCACTGTAAGGTTGGAATGGAGTAAGACCACTCTAAATTTGGGTTATATTTGACACATGTCATGTGAATGCTCACAGCATGTGTGGATGGTTTGACCAGGGTCCTGTTGTGTTAGTCTGGACTTCCAGTCTTCTGTCCTATGACATGGACTATCTCCCTACCATGAATGAGGTAGGGAGATAGCAGGGACACTGGTGACAAGATAAAGACTGAGGGGTTCAGCTCTGCTGCATCTCTGGACTTGGCCTCACTTTTTACCCTACGTGGGTAGACAGATGATCCTACTACTTAAGCACTGTAGCAGGGCCCAAACACAGGTGTGTGTGTGTGTGTGTGTGTGTGTGTGTGATGTCTACATGACCCATGCTGTCCTGCTGAAAATCAACTTGACTAGACCATTGTGGCCTTTCAGTCAGAGGTGACTGTGTGCGTGTGTGCTGCCATTGCATGAATGCTCTGCACTGACCAGAGGAGAATAAAAATGGTATTAATCAACCTCTTGGTCATTAGAACACACTGACACGAGTCCAGGTTTGAATCCTACTCCTATCCTCTTAAGAGATCAACACATTAGGCAGAAGGTAGTTAGTCAGAATACTGTCACAAAATACTTGTACATCTACCATATATTGCAAATACCACATGGAAAATTGGGAAGAATAACTCCTAGAAGATATTTCTAACTGGGGCCATAGCATTCTGGGGACAAAAGTGTAACTAGAGACACAGCTATTAACTTGAACCAGCTGCCTGGTTTAAATGATGCAAAAGCTTACATTAATTACAGAATGATGAGCTTACAGCTCAGGCTTATTGCTAACTAGACATAATGAGTTGCATTGTAAGAGCTATTGATCCTCTATCTTGCCACATGGCTCCTTGTTTTACATGTCCTCTAGAATCTTGCTTCAAGGTAAATGCTTTCACCCTTATTTCTCTATTTTCAGTTTGGCTTCCCCCAAAATGGCTCCATTACCAACCAGTGAAGAATACATACTCAGGGTATGGAAGGATGGCCCTGCAGCACAGAAGTGAGCATTTGAATGAATATTCCTGGCCAGTGTCGGCTCCATCTCAAGATAACCAAGGTGGATAGGGGGGGGTAATAAGTGTGTGTAATCCCCGAAAAGAGGGACAAGTGTCAGGAGGGTCAGTCAGCCTCAGGACGGGCCTCTCTGAAAATAAGTTGTGCTGCAACTGTGCACACCTTAAGTTAGCAAGTTAAAACATTGTTCCCCAGAACTGAGTGGCAAAAACCAGGCCAAGATCTGCGCAATGGCATTTACAGGAACAACACCTAGCCATTCGCCTCCACTGGTGGTCCTTAAAACCCACCAAAACACAGGCTTGTGTCAGTGACTTTGCAATGACAGGAAAATGCATAGCCAGGTAGGAGGTTAGCCAGGCTAGTGATGTCGAAGAAGGTGATGGCCAGAGAAAGCTGAATGCATCTAATTCAGAAACGACTCCATACCAGATTTGGTGGTTGCATCTGCAGGTGCCAAATCTCCCTGCCCATAGACCCAATTTCCTGAGCTCAGGCCTACATGCTATAGGCATGTCATGGCAAAGATCTAAAGTTACAAGTAATCCAGAGAAGATCTCAGTGGTGTCACAGGGTCTAGAGGTCTCAAATGCATGGAGGTCTCTACTGAAAAGCTGGTCTTGGGTGGCAGCTGAGCCTGAACAACCAATGGCTGGGATGGTGTTTGCTGATGGGAGACTCGCTGGGCTTCCAGCTGAGAAGCCAGGTGGTTTGGCTTCAGACACCAGGTCACCAGAGGGGACAGTCCCTCCTGACTGGCTTGCCTCTTAACTCCAGGTTCCCAGGGAGCTTAAGCTAAACCTATTTCAGATGGAATCAGCTTGCCTGCAGCACAGGAATGTATCTTCAGCTGGAAAGAATGAGTGGGCTTAGGGAAAGGGAGCAGCGGATGGTCATTAAGGCTGCTGCACTGAGGAGTGTCTCCCCTAGGTCTGTTTCTGACATCTTCCCTGGAGTCAGCCGGCAGCTGTGTATTGGCAAGACTGAGTCACTTGGCTCCTTGTTGACTAGAGAGGGTCACCCTTGAGGGGAGAAAATACCCAGCCTGTACTGCAGCTTTGATGCCTTCATCCTCCTGGCCCGTGGACTACTGCTCTATGCTCAGCTTTCCTTAAAGTACCAGCTATCCCTGCCAAATTCGGAGAACTGGCTCCTGAGCAGAGACTCACCAAAGGACACAGCAAATCCCAGTTCCAGCAAAGACCAAAAGATGCATGCTTTAGGTGTGACCTTTCAGGCCCAGCAAATGTCCTGATACAGCACTATCAGATCTTCGTCCCCTTAGTGGTGTGGCCTCATGCCTATGCCTTCTGGAATAGGGTGAGTGGGAATAGGGGACGGAGACAACTTGGTGACAAACCTCGGATAACCTGTGCAATTAGAAGCCAGCTGGTGTGGATTCATTAGCCCACCTGAACCTGGCAACAGGAACTGGGAGGACCCTTGAAGCTCCTGTGATTCTGAGGGCTAAGGGGCAAAGGGGCCAGTCACAGGAGATGGACATGTATGAAGGGCAAGCTGCCTAAGGATAGAACTCTCCTGTGTTAACTTTACTCACTGAATCTGTGTGCAGAGGGATATTGGGATGAAGCTCACCTGCTGACTTCCATCTGCCTCCAGACCTGAGCTTCAGGCTGACATGTGGGACTTCATAACCTCTCTTAATTTCCATACTTCTCATGAGGAGGGGTTTTAACCCTCCTGGTTCTCTACTTTCCAAGTATGATTCATTTCAGTGTTTTCAGTGGGGTATATTACAAAAACCCTTCAAAATCCTCAACTTCTCATTTGTGCATGGGGCCTTTTCCAGTTGCAGGGCACACTAGGGGATATAATGGTATTCCTTTTGAGATGAGCCTCATCTGGCCTTAACATAGTGTTGTTGGGTGTCTAAATGCTAGGTCAGCCATCCCTAGGAAAGCTCATCCAACTGGATTGTGTTAGAAAGAGCCTCAGGGAAGATAGAATTTAAGAGGCCATGGCCTCTAGTTGCTCCAAATGGTTCCTCCCTATATTTTCCCACTGCCTGAGGAGTGGCAGGGGACTCTGGACATGAGTGGGTGATGCCCTGCTTGACACAGCTCGGGCATTTTGATGGTACCTGCAGCTATGGTCTTGACTGACCCCCAGGAGTAACAAGTACAAACCCGCCATGCAGTACCATGGCCACATTGGGGCCACATTCCAGATGAGTTGATGGGTCATAGGCCTTCAGATCCAAAGCTAATCTGAGGTGGCAGCATAAGATCTTAATGTATCTAGGCTGAGGAGTATCCCTCCATGGGTAATGGGCTTCCAAAGTCTATTTGTGCAGGTATATTCTTTCAGCCTGGGTCCATGAAGGTCCTAAGCTCCCCACCAGATAATGCATGCCAGACTTTAATCCCCCATGGAAGGAAGGACTTGCCCTCCCCAGGGAGTGGATGGATGGTGGGATGGGGCAGTTGGTGACATGGGAGGACTTGCTTACTTCGAGGCAGGGTGTTTTTGTTTACTTGGAAGTACTTTGAAGAATGACACGCTTACCTTTCTGGGACCAAATTTCTTTCCTTATCACTGTCTTATAGGCTTGATCAGAAACCGTGAATGGCAGGGAACCAGATTCCTAATGTGACAGAGCTCACATTGTGGAATGGGAGTGTTTAGTTGAGACCCTGTTTCCTGGTCTTACTTGTGCTCATGAGGGATCAAAAAGCTTGCCTGTGGGAAGTCGTCCAAGAGCAGAGGTGTGCATTGTTTAGAGCCATGAATTGAGAGCAACATGATCTGATGAAATGAGGATTCTTAGGTGACCAAGAACCTGAATTTCCCCAGCACTTGTGAGGACCATTATAACTTATAATAGCTCATAGCACTGATGGGTCCATGTTGCATGGACACCAGATGTTTGATAGTGGAGTTGGTGGAATGATCAGGCACTGGATAGGAAGTGGCCATTCTTACACCCAATGCAGATCACCAGTGCATACCCACTGGGTGTCCCAAAATCTCTTGCTCCTGACATCCTAGTTGGAACAGCCACAGGAGATGAAAGAGTCTCAGCACGTTAAGGCTTCTCTCATGAGCTTCCCAGTTCCTATGAGGTCATCTATGTATCTAGCAGGCATCTATGTATCTAGCAGGCTGAGTTTCCTCTGCATGCTTCTGAGCATGTGAACATTTCTATCCACCAAAAAACCATAGCCCTGTGACAAGTGGGTAAATACATTTTGAGTGACACAATTGGACAGGTAGAGCAGAGCAGGGTCAGGTGGGTGGGCAAGAACTTGCTTTCTCTGGTCACTCTGGTCACATGAGACTTGATGGCTCTCCATGTGTTGATCCCTGTGGGAGTCCTGGGAGCCCTTAAAACCACTTAATGCTGCTTGAGACCTTTCAGGTCTGATACATAGGTAGGCACATGTTTAGTTACACACTAATGAGTACTGGAGCTCTGAAGGCCAGAGCCTTTTAGATCCCCAGAACTCCAGTGATAGGGATATGTAGGGGACATAGAATGGGAATAAAGATCCCAACGTGAGGCCCTGTATCAGTACTGTGTGGTGTGAACTTGAAGCCACCTGTTCACTCCTGTTGTAGAAGCTTTCTCATGTAGGCATGACTTCCCAGCAAATGACACTGACAATCCCCTTACTCTTTCTGCTGGGAGTGTGGCTTAACATGCCAACCTTCTAATCTTGCTGGTTGACCATGACCAACCCACATCTTGAAGCTATCAAGTCATCTCAGGATCCTCTAAAGACCGCTTATTCCAGAGACTGGTCAGGGGTCCTTCCTGATTCTTGGTGTTAGATGAAGTTCATATTCTGTACCCACCAAGAATAAATAAGCTTCAAGACAACTCTTGTTTCACTTGTGGGGAAGGCCTTTGTGAAATAGGCCTCCTAACGAGAGGTTTCTTCCCTCTCCATAAATTTGTGTTGCTAAGTTGCTAGGTTTGATAGTGACTTAAAGTTGGGTCTTCAGAGACTCGGGTCTAGGAGAGCTATGTGGAAACTGGTGTGGTTAAGCCAAGTTGCATATGACAAGGTAGAGAGACTAAGACTCCCCTTGCTCTACAGAAGTGCTAACGTCCACTTGGCTTGTTTTGACCCTGTGTCCATGATTTCTCAGTGACCTTTTCCTGGGATTCATCATAGTGAGGTGGTCTACCTAAGCCATACTCTGTTAATGCTCCATCAGTGGAGGTATATCAAGAACATTTTTGCTTGTTTCCATGATCTTGTAATGACTGGAACATGCATAGCCAGGTAGGAGGCCAGCCAGGCTAGCTCTGTCAAAATAGGTAATGTCCCTAGAAAGCTGGATGCAGATGGGTTCCCTGCATGTGCAGGCACTGATTCTCCCCTCAAAACAGACTTAATGTCCTGAGCTCAGGCCCACAAAGCCACTCTTCATTTCTGTAGGTATGTCGTGGCAAAGCTCAAGAGTGTTCAGTAATCAGAGCTCTGGGATGTCGGGGTCTAGAGAGGACAGAAATGCATGGAGGTCTTCACTGAAGAGCTGGTCCTGGGTGGCAGCTGAGCCTGAACAACCAGTGGCTGGGATGCTGTTTCCTGATGGAGTCTCACTGGGCTTCTAGCTGGGCTTCTAGCTGGGCTTCCAGCTGCCTGGGTCAGGTTCCTCATGCTTTGAGAAGCCAGATTGTCTGGCTTCAGACACCAGATCATCAGAGGTGACAGTACCTCCTGACTAATTTACATCTTAAGCTTCCTGGGAAGCTGAAGTGAAGCTGTTCCAGAACCACAGTGAGAGGGGTCAAGCTGGCTTGCAGCATGAGCCACAGTGTGTGGACTGCAATGGGGCTTTGTGTGCCTCTAGCTGGAGAGAATTAATGGGTTGAGGGAATGGAAGTGGCTTATCTATTGGGTGTGGAGACTGAGAGGGTCACCCTTGAGTGGAGAAAAAATCCAGAATAGCCAGCCTGTACTACAGCTTTGATGCCCTTCATCCTCCTGGCCTGTGGACTATTGATCTGATGTCAGCATTTCTAAAAGCACCAGCTCTCCCTGCAGAATGTGGGGAACTGTCTGCTGAGTGGAAATTCAACAGACCACAGCAAATCCAGATCTAATGGGGACCTCGATCTGCATCATGATTTGGGTGTGTACTGTCAGGCTCAGCACAATGTTCCAAGATAGCACATGGAGCTGTGGGTCAGCACCAGACTAAAGGACAGGGCTGGGTACCAGATCTTGGTCCACTTGAGCGGGGCTGACAGGAGAGGCCTAAACCTTCTTGTGGGGTGGGGTAGCACAGCATAATGAACTTTAGACAAGAGGTAAACTTCAGATAAACTGTGACATTAGAAGCCTATGTGGATTCATCAGCCCACCTAAGCCTGGTGACAGGAACATGGATGACAATCTGAAGCTTGTGTGTGAGCACTAAGAGTTCAGAGGTGCAGGAGATTGACGTGTATGTATGAAGGGCAAGCTGCCTAAGGACAGAACTGTCAGTTAACTTTACTCACTGCATCTGTGTGCAGAGGGATATCGGGTTGGAACTCGCTCATTACCTTCCTGTCTCCAGACCTGAACTCCAGGCTGGCGTGTGGGACTTAGGAACATCTCCTGTTTCCATAGTGTCTTGAAAGGGTTATCTACTTTTGTTCAAGTAGAATGAATAATTTCAGTGTTTCAGTGGACTACATTACAAAAAGGTCTTTAAAAGTTCTCAACTTTCATTTGTGCCTGGGAAGTCTCCCAGTTGCAGGGGACATTAGGGGATATAATGGTTTCTCATTTATACTTTATCTTATTTTGGTGAGATGAGCCTTATCTGGCTTTTCTTGAAAATAATGTGGTTGTGGGTGTCTAAAGGCTAAGCCAGCTATACTTAAGAAAGCTCATCTGACTATGGATTGTAAGCTTCACCTTCTCTGGTCTTAATTTGTGATTAGCCAATGCCCCTCATTTTCCTGAATGTGCTTCCTGGATCAATGACTACTGCCTGGGGAGGGACAGGGGCCTCTGAAAATGGGGAGCGATCTCGTGTTTGAAGAGGAATCTCATATACTTTGGCAGAGCCTTCAACCATGGTCTGGACTAAAGCCCCAGGAGTCACAAGTACAAACCAGTGATTCAGAAGCATGGCCACAAGGGGCCAGAAGCATGGCCACAAGGGGCCACATTCCAGATGAGAGGACTCCTCACAGGCCTTCACCTCCATAGGTGGTAGCATGAGAATTGTTAGGTTTCCTGACAGATCTCACAAGTCTCTGGACCCAGTAGAAGTTTCTAGAAGAAGCTCTGCTCACCTTGAGGCAGGAAGTTTTGTTCACTTGGGAAGCAGCATTCATGACATTGGCCACACAGCCCACCACTTTTGGAACCAAGCTTCTCTCCTTTGCACTAGCTATTTGCTTCCTCAGGGACTGACTGGCAGGTAACCATACTCCTGTTATGGCAGAGTTTCTGTTGTAGAAATGCTACTTTCACAATGGGAGCTCTTAGCTACCATGGTGAGATCCTGGTTCCCAATCTGATGTGAATGTTCATGAGGGGCCATTCTTGTCTGTGGGAGTCCTAGAGATAGGACTGTAGGGAGTGCATAGACCTCTTGGGAGATTGGTTTGAGACATTGTTTCCAGAGAGGATGAGTGGTTAAAAACCCTGTCCATATTTCACTGGATTTACTGTGGCAGAGTTTGTTAATGCTGTTAGTCAGGCTTCCCTGCTTTCTTTCTCCCTATGTCAAAGACCAAATAAACATATTTTAAAGCATATCAATCTGCCCTTCCCCTGACTCTCAGGTTGAGATCTGAGTTCAGGTTAATGTGATGAGCGTGCAGACTTATTCAAAAGTCTAGATTAAGAATGAGAAAGCTGTCTTATATAAATACTGGTCAATGGTGATGGCCACTTCAAATTCAGTATGACTTCATATAACTAAGACATGTGATGCTAGCAAATCACTTTACAGTCATGTAGCATACATATTCAAGATCTCACCACCATGTATCCAAACTCAGCAACATTCCTGGTCAGAAGGTGAATAGTTCTCAAGCAAATCAAAGCATAAAAGCATGAAAAGTGGCATTGCAGTCTGGAGAGAGCTTAACCAGGAGTTAGAAGCAATTGCCTATCTAGAAAAGGACCTGGTTTCAGTTTCAACACTATGTTGGGGATCGCATCTGAGTGTCCTTCCAGTTGATAGGATGTCTTGTCCTTGGTGAACATCATATATAACCACCCAAAACTGTCGGAGAATAAAACCTTCATTTTAAAGGGAAACACTGAATACTGCCACTACATATTACAGTAAATGCTTAAATGAAGACTGGCTATACAGTTAATGTATATGCTGGGGAAGCCTCACTAAGAGCCATGTAGAATGATCTACAGGATATGATGGGGAAATTAAGCTTCTCTGTAAAGATAGGAGTACCATTTGTCTTCCTGATGGTTGTGAAAATCTAGTAGAGCACTCATTTTTGCTGATAGCTTCAGACACTGGGCATGAAGTGTTCATCCTCCCAACTCAAAGGAGCTGACCAATGCATACTCCTGAGTGTCCTCCAAAATCATTGTCCTGACACCCAGTTATAAATGGCCACAGCAGACAGATGAAAGAACACCATTGCTTCTTAAGTCTCAAATGAACTGCCCAGTGCTGGTACCAGTTCTTCCTTCCGAGTGTCCAATAGGGTATGTTATCTTCTACATGCTTGGAGCATTTTTACCCATTAAAAAAAACCATAGACCATGTGACAAGTGGGAGTGCAGAGCAGGACCAGATAGAACTTCTGTTTCTACTCTGGGCACATGAGGCTTGCTGCACCTTGTATTCATCTCTGGAGCCCTTCAAAGTCATGTCTTACATTCTCGAACTTTTTAAGGTCCGGTGTATAGAAATGTGTTCAGGTACACATAAGGGCAGGTGCCCTGAGAGCTTTGGATTCCTCTAGAACTCCAGTTTTACAATGTGCTGTGATAACCATGATCTTGTGCATATGAGTCTCGTGCATATGGGTAGCTTGTGCTACGAACTTGGAAGCCATCTGTCCACTCATTTTTGTAGGCACATTCCCACATATCCATAATCCTCAGCCTTGGCCATTAACAATTCCCTTTCTCTGCCTCTGGGGTTATAAGAGTAGGGTTCAAGTTCCAACCTGTTCTTTTGCATGAGCAGCTCACATCTTAAAACAATGAGTCGCCTCACTATCATCTAAGACAGATCCTTATTCCAGAGATTCCCCAGGGTTCTAGGAGCTGTGTTCAGTAGTGAGCAAGAGCCAAGGTTTCTTTTCACACCGCTATGTGGTAGCTTCATGGATTTGATTAAGAAATTACTCTACACATAGTGAGAAAGCTCCCACAGGAAGGATTCTTTTAGAATCAGGTCATAGACTGGTAAGTACCCTTCACCAAGCCAATATACTTCAAGTCAACCCTTTTAACACTTCTGGTGCAGGCCTTTTGTGAAATTGCAATCTCACAATAGAAGTTGCCACCTTTCTCCATACACCTCATTGCCACTTTCATAGTCCTCTTAAGTCTCTGCAGAGATGCCGGTCTGAAAGATCCTGTGTAAAATTATGCTGTGGTTAAACCAGGCCATGTAACAAGGAAGAAGCAGACAAAGAATTCCCTTAAGCAGTGTAAGTGCTGAAGTCTACTTTCCCACTTGTGTATGTTTGAAACCTGTGTTCCTGACTTCTCGGTGAGCTCTTCTGGCATTCATGCTCTTTGTGCAGTGACCCAGCTGGGCCCTGTTTGGAGCATCAGGGACACGTTTGTTAATCAAGCAGTCAAGGTTAAGGGTAGGCTCCTCTTGGCTCCATGCCAACTGTATTCTGAGTAGTTCTGACTGCTCTTTATGTGGATGCTTGTAGCATGTCTACATGGGTTTGACCAGGGTCGTGTGTTAGCCTGCACTTCCAGGCTCCGGTCCTTGGATATGGACAGTCTCCCTGAATGAGATCAGGAGCTAGCCTAATGATCTTGTCACCAGTGTCCCCGCTGAAGGGACTCTGCCGTATCTCTGGCACTGGTTTCATTTTTTACTCCACATGGCTAACTTGTAATCAGACAATCCTACTGTACCTCAATTGTAGCTTGGTTATCAAGATCTGATGTCTTATGAATTAAACTTAATTCCTAGATGGAGTCTGTCTCTGGCTATCCCACCAAAACTTTATTGGACATTGGTGGCATTAGACATTCAGATTTGACTGTCTTCTGTGTGCTGCCATTAAAGCCAATGCTATACCATGCCCTGATGGGAATAAAAAACCAAAAAAAAATACCACTGTATTTAAAGATAGTTGAACAGTCCCTCTGTCATCTAGAACACATGGACAGTGTCTAGGTGTGATTCACACACCTGTCCTCCTATGAGCTCTACCTTAGCCAGAAAGTGTTCAGTCAAAATGCACTGGTGAGACTAACATAAACGGTTTCAAATAAAAACAAAATCTTGGAAAGAATCCTCCCTGAAGATATACCTAACTCTGACCACAGCATTCTGGGGACAAAAGGAAAATGGAGACTGCTTTGCTGTTTAAGTGGTCTGGTTTAAATCACACAAAAGCTTACATTAATTACATAATGATCTGGCTATAGCTCAGGCTTATTACTAACTAGACATGAGGTCAGTTGTAAGAACTATTGCTTTCTATCTTGCCACATGGCTCCTTGTTTCACATATCCTCTAGAATCTTCAAGTTTGTCTTACTCTAGGTGGGTAGACAGTCTTGTTACTGAACAAAATGACTCCATTACAACCAGTGAAGTCACTCAGGGTATGGAAGGATTGCCCTACAGCACAAGTGAGCAGTTGAGTGACTATTCCTGGCCAGTGTGGGCTCCATCTCAAGATAACAAAGGTACATTGGGGGTGATTAAGTGCAGTGTGTGTACTCACGGAAGTGAGGGAGAAGGGTCAGGAGGGTCAGTCAGCCTCAGGATAGGCCTGTCTGAAAATAAGTTGTGCTGCAACCTGTGTGCACAATGAAGTTAGCAAGTGAGGAAAACATTGTGCTCCAGTTCTGAGTGGCAAAATCACATGAGAAAACGGGGGCAAGATCTGGGGCAAACACTGAGCAATGGCATCTTCAGGAACTACACCCATGCCATTTGCCTCTACTGGTGGTCCTAAAAACCCACCAAAACACAGGCTTTTGTCATTGACTTTGCAATGACAGGAACATGCATTGCCAAATAGGAGGCCAGCCAGGCTAGTGATGTCCAAGTAGGTGATGGCTCCAGAAAGTTGAATGCAGCTAATGTATTCAGAATGGACTCCATACCAGATGTGGTGGTCTCATCTGCAGGCACCCAATTCTCCCTACCCATAGACCTAGTGTCCTGAGCTCAGGCCTACAAATCCACCTATTGCTATAGGCTTGTCTTGGCAAAGCTCAAGTATGTTAAACATAATCAAGAGATTTCAGTGGTGTCAGGGTCTAGAGAAGTCTCAAATGGTTGGAGGTCACCACTGAAGATCTTGTCATGGGTGGCAGCTGAGCCTGAACAACCAGTGGCTGGGATGTTGTTGCTAATGGCATCATCATTGGGATTCCAGATGCCTGGGTCAGGGTCCTTGTGCTGTGAAAAGCCAGGTAGTCTGGCTTCAGACATCAGGTCATCAAGAGGGGACAGTTCCTCCTGCCCAATTGACATCTTATGCTTCCCGGGAACGGGGAGTTGGGCTATTCCAGAACCACAGTGAGAGGGGACCAGCTGGCTTGCAGCTTGAGCCACACACGGTGTGGACTGCAATGTATCTTAATGTGTCTCCGTCTCTAGAGAGATAGGTCAGCTTTTGCAATGGGAGCAATGGATGGGCTTTAAAGCTCATGCTCTTAGGAATTTTCTGCTAGGTTTCTTTCTGACATCTTTCCCCGAGTCAAACCCAAGATTTGTCTTTGCTTATCTTCACAAGTCTGAGACGAGAGAGGCTCTTCTAGGGGAAGTGCTTAGATCCTGGGTGTTGAGACTGGAGAGGGTCACCCTTGAGGGGAGAAAATACCCACCATATATGCAGTCTTGATGCCTTCCTCCTCCTGTCCTGTGGACTGTGGTCTCTGTTCTACAATTTTCCTAAAGCACCAGCTCACCCTACTGAATTTAGGGAACTGTCTACTGAGTGGAGATTCAACAGCAAATGCCACAGCAAATCCAGATCTGACAGGGACCATGATCTGCCTGGTCTGGGTGTGATGTGTCAGGCTCAGCAAATGTCCCAACCCAGCACAAGTAGTTGTGGGTCAGCACTGGACTCCTGGACAGGGCCAGGTACCAGATCTTGGTCCCCTTAGAGGGGCTGGCTAGGAGGCCTAATCCTTCTGGTGCAGGGGAGAAGGGAAGGGCCTGGCTCAGCATTATGAACTGAGAAATGGTACAACCAATTACCCTGTGAAATTAGAAGCCAGCCTATATGGATTCATCAGTCCATCTGAGTCTGACAGGAACATGATGACTATCTGAAGTTAATGTGTGTGAGCATTGAAGGTTCAGAGTGATAGGAGGTAGACTCATGTGAAGGGCAAGCTGCCTAATAAAGGATAGACCCCTGTCCTGTATTTACTCACTGCATCCTGTGTGCAGAGGGATATAGGACTAGAGCTCACCTGCTGCCTTCCTGTCTGTCTCCAGATTTGAACTGTATGCTGGTGTGTGGGACTTGGTAACATCTCCTGTCTCCATAGTGTCTTGAAGGTGGGAGGAGGTCTTTCACTCTCCTGGCTCTTTTATTGAAGTAGTATGGGTTCAATGTCTTCATTGGACTATATTACAAGATTCAAATGTTCCAACTTTCATTTGTACATGGGAAGTCTTCCAGTTGCAAGGACATTAGGGAATATGGGTTATGACGGTATTCTCTTTGGGTCTATGTTTGAAATGAGACTGACCTGACCTTTATTGAACATAGTACAGTTTGAGGTTTGAAAAGGCTAGGTCAGCCATCCCTAAGAAAGTTCATTTGACTATGGATTGTGTTAGAAAGAGCCCAGGGAAGATGAAGCTAAGTGGCTAAGACTCCTAGTTTCCCCTAAATATGTTCCTTCCTGGCTGATCTGCCTACTGCCTGGGGAGTGGCAGGGGCATCTGGACATGGGGAGAGAACCTGGTAAAGTGGAAATGCAGACACTTTGGCAGAGCCTTGAGCTAAGGTTTAGTGACTCCTGGGGCTTCAGTCACGTACAAACCAGCAATGCAGAAGCATGGCCACAATGGGCCCACATTCCAGATGAGATGACTGGTCATAGTCTTCAGCTCCAAAGCTAATGATCTGAAGGTGGCAGCATAAGAATTGCTATGGAATAACTAGAGCCACAAGACTGAACTGCTTAGAACTTCCTAGAAGCTCTGCCCACCCATTGAGTCTAGCTTACCCTGAGGAAGTTCTGTTCAGTTGGAAGTACATTTGTGAAAAAGGGAATTGGAGCCCACTCTTCCCTGGTACCAATCTTTTCTTGCCACCCCCTATAGGCTTGATAAGGCACTGATGAGCAGGTAGCTAGATTTCTAGTGTCAGAGCTCATGTTGTTGAAATACTATCTGGAAAATAATGGCAGCATTTAGCTACCTGGTTCCCAATGTCCTAGTTAGGGGCTCATGAGGGGCCATTAAACTTGGCTGTGGGAGCTCCTCAAAAGCAGTGAAGGTGCATAGACTGTCTGGGTGTGGCTCCACATGTTGGGAGTGTGGTGAAGCAACCTGCCATTTCTTCTCTCAATCTACTGAAGCAGATCCTGTCAGTGCTGTTAGTCAGGCTGCTGTATTGTCTTGTCTGTCTACATCTTCCAAAGTCAAGGGACCATTTTTAAGGCACAGCAATCTGCCCTTTCCTAACTGTTCAGCATGAGTCCTCCAAGTTAAGGTGAATGGGAGGGGTCAGTATTCTCTCACCACAAAATGTGTAAGAATGACATAGCCAGAGTTTTATAAACACTGGTCCATGGTGATGTCAAAATTCAGTATCCATTTATAGAATTCCTTAAGACTTAAATAGATGCTTTATAGTGACATAGCATTCATATATTCTAGGTCTCACCAGCTTGAGTTATCCATACTAGGACACTTGACTTTTGTCAGAGACAAGTGAAGGCAAGTAGTTTCCAAATTAAATCATCAAAGCTAAAACCATTAAGTTGTGGCATTGAAGTCAGGAGAAAAGAGCATTTGCTGCCCTAGAAAAGGCCTTGCTTTGGGGTTGACCCACCCATATTGTCTCACAGCTTTTAAGTCGTGTTCCTGGGGAAGGTATTCTTGGGCCTTGATTAAAAACTGCACACATAGTGCAGATGCCCATGCAGTATCAAATGTTCTCACAATGCACTGGGTATAATGCTTCTTGTCCTGTTAGAAGATTTGTTGAGAGCCAGGAAGAGAGAATCCTCATTATCTGAAGAAATGAGGATTCTCATGTGACCAAGACCCTGAATTTCCCCAATGCTTCAGTGCCATTTTTAACTCAAAAATTTAGAAAACGGAAAGGTAGTATGTCCTCCATATTCACAGGACTGATTGGTCCATATTAAATGGACACCAGAATGTAGTGCCTTCTCCAGTGCTTCAGAAACTAGATTGGAACCAGCCATTCTTCACACCCAATGCAGCTCACCAGTGCATCCCCACTGGGTGTCCCCCAAATCATTTGGTCCTGACATCCTAGTTGGAAAGTGCCACAGAAGATGGCTCAAAGGATGTTGAAGCATGTTAAAATGTCTCCTCTGTGTCTGATAGGCAGTTTCATCTGCATGCTATTGATCATTTCTATCCATTAACAAACTCATAGACAGTCTAGCAAGTGGGTACATACAATTAAATGACACAACTAGACAGAGGTAAAGCAGATCAGGGTCAGGTGGGGTAGGAAGGAACTTCGGTTTCCACTCCTGGCACATGAGACTTCATGTACCTTGTGTCTTTTCAAGATGATGAAATGCTGCTCAAGACCTTTAGGTTCTGATGGAGAGGAATGTGATCAGGTGCACACACAGGTAAGGGCAGGTTTCTGGGAGCCAAACCTTTGCATCCCCCTAAAACTCCAGTTTTAGTGCATAAAAGCCACATGCTATGAGAATCAGGATCCTAACTTGGGTATCCTATGTAGGAGTAGTTTGTGCTCTGAACTTTGAAACCACCTATCCACTCCTGTTATAGGAGCTTATGTAGGCATGTTTGAATACAATGCACACTGACAATTCCTACCTCTCCCCTCTGGGGTTATAGGAGTAGGGCTCAAGAGCTAACCTTCTAATTATGCTTTTTCTTTTGCATGAGCAGTGCACATGCTGAAGCTCTCAAGTCCTCTTCACTTGATCTAAGACCTCTTATTCCAGAAACTGCCCTGGGTTCCTAAGCGGTGTGCTAGGGAGGGGTAAAGAGCCAAAGGTTTACGTTCATAGCTGTGGGGTTTGCATCATGTAAGTGGTCAGTGAGGAAACTCGACACACATGGTTCCTTCCTGTTAAGCTTTCTTGCTATAGAAGTACCTCATTGACTCAGTTCATCATTTATGTACTCATCAAGAAGCCAATATGCTTCAAAACAACCCTCTTAACACCTGTGGGGCAGGTCTTTTGTGAAATGGCCAGCTCCTAAAGAGGATGCCTTCCCTCTCCATACATCTTAGTTTGCTAATTTTCATAATTGCCTTCAGTGGGTCTTCAGAGACTTGGGGCTGTGAAAGTTATGTGATAACTATGCTATGGTTAAACCAGAGCACATGTGACAAGACAAAAATATCCAAGAATGCCATTGAGCTACATAGTTGCTGAAGTCTACTTGCTCACTTGTGCATATTTTGAACCTAAATGTGTCATGACTACTTGTCAAAGAGCTCTTGTGGGATTCATGTGCATATTGAGGTGGCTTAGCTGGGCCTAGCCATGTTAAGTGAGCCATCAGAAGAGCATATTTGCAAATCAAGCACTTCATTGCTATAGGCATGTCTTGGCAAACATTAAGAATGCAAGTAATCAAGAGAGAAGGGCTCAGTGATGGTCAGGGTCTGGAGGTCACAATTGCATGGAGGTCATCACTGAAGAGAGCTGGTAATGGGTGGCAGCTGTGCTGAACAATTCCTGGTTAGAATGGTGTTTGCTGATGGACTCTTCCCTGGGCTTCCAGCTGCCTGGGTCAGGGTTCTTTTGCTTTGAAATTCTAGGTGGTCTGACTTCAGATGCCAGGTCATCGGAGGGGACAGTCCTGACATGTACTAACCTAGCCAGGAGAGGGAGTTTTGGGATTAGTGTCCTTGAAGACCAGGTGGGTAAGGATTCAGTGGTGACATACAGAAAGGCATTTTGAATGAGTATATTTTGCAATTCTCAAGCAAGGCTTTTAAAAAAATGTTTCTCAGGGTATGTTCATGTTAAGTAAACCCAAACGCATGACATTGGTACCAGGCACAATAAGGCAGAAACTCAAAACATAAATCCATTCTGGGTTAATAAAAACACATATCATTTTTTGTTAGTCAAAGTTAAGAATAGCTTTTGGTTAACAGAATCGTTCAAGGCTAACCGCATAATTTTAAAATTAATATATATGGTCAATTACTATCTAACATCTATTACCTAGTTCTTGTGAATTTCTGAAATATTGAGCTATTTTAATGACTTTAACCTTATTAAAGGCTTTCTTTACCATAGGTTCTTTACCAGACATATAACCAGAGTGGCCTTAGTACATGTACAAACAAGAAATTGCCATGAGAATCACAGCCCAATATTTTTTTCCAGCTGAGAGTCGGAACAAAATCCAGGAGATCTCCTTTTGCAGTTACTGCCTCTGTCTGTGGAACTTTTCACACAGAATAGACACAGTCCCTCATGCCTTATTCCTCAAGCTCCCTGTGAACCCAGATTTTAGCTTACACAGAACCTTTCAGCTGGGCACAGCTGGCCTGCAGCAAGAGGCACATGGGGTATGGACTGCAATATCTTCATCTGAAGACTGGTAGGAAACAAGGGGGGGGGCCCTAAGAAAACCATTGTCCTTAGATGCAAATAGTTAAAGGAGGTAGCAATTCAGTCTCTAGCAAGAGCATGCCATGAGCAGGTCCAGTTCCTGGCATTTGAGATGGGCTTTGGGAATTGGAGCAGTAGATGGTTCTTCAGGCTCCTGTATTAAAGAGTGTCTTTCCCTAGAGCTGTTCCAGACATCCTTCCCTGTAGTCAGCCCAGAATTTTCTTAGAGAAGATAGGGAAAAAGAGTATCCCAAGGGAGTGGCTTATCTTCTTGAGACAGGGGCCACTCTTGGGTGGGGAAAATATCCAAGAGAGCCAGATGGCTTTAATGCCTTCATCCTCCTGATCCATGGCTTGATTATTCTGTTCTTTATCCTTTACTTAAAGCATCAACTGTCCTGCCCAGTTCAGTGAACTGGCTCCTGAGCAGAGATCCAACAGGGACTAAGGTCTGTATAATTTGCTGAGATTGACAGTTCACACCCAAATGTCCACACCCAACACAAGTAGTTGTGTGTCAGCACTGGACTCCTGGTCAGGGCCAGGTACCAGATCTTGGTCCCCTTAGAGGCTGGCTCCAGGGGAGGAGGTAGGGTCCTGGCCCAGCATTATGAACTGGTGGTAAACCCAATTACCCTGTGAAGTTAGAAGCCAGCCTGTGTAGATTCATCAGTCCATCTGTGCCTGGTGACAGGAACATGGATGACTATCTGAAGTTAATGTGTGTGAGCAGTAAGGGTTTAGAGTCACAGGAGATGGGCACGTATGAAGGGCAAGCTGCCTAAGGATAGAACCCTGTATGTCCTGTGTTAATTTTACTCAGGTCCACCCTCACATTGAGGCTCACAACTGAGTCTCATTCCAGTGGGTGCCATGTCCTCGCCTTGTGGGCACAGTACTCATAATATGCACAGATAAAATGGTGCAAGCAAAACCATCATATAAAACTTTAAAGGGAAGCATTAAATCCTGCCACAAACAGTAGTAAATGCTGAAAAGAGTTGCCTGTTGAAACAGTGAGTGTTGATGCTAGAGCAGTCACCGTACAGAGCCATGCAGAGGGATCTGCAGGTTATAATCAAGGGGGACTTCTGCTTCAATGACACATCAGTGGTATGAGTGCCGTTTGACCTCAAATTGAGAAAATGGGAAAATCGTGCTCATGTTCACAGAACCCATCGGTCCATGTTAAGTGGACACCAGAAGCTTGCCGTGGTGTTAGTGGAATGATGTCTCTGGTTCTCTAGTGCTTCGGACACAGGATAGGCTGTGACCATTCTTACACCCAACACAGTTCACCAGTGCATACCCATTAGGTGTCCCTAAATCACTTGCTCCTGACATCCTAGTTGGGAACAGCCACAGAAGAGCGATCAAAGAGTCTCAGCGTGTTACGGCTTCTCTCATGAGCTTCCCAGTTCCTATGAGGTCATCTATGTCTAGCAGGCTGAGTTTCCTCTGCATGCTTCTGAGCATGTGAACATTTCTATCCACCAAAAAACCATAGCACTGTGACAAGTGGGTAAATACATTTTGAGTGACACAATTGGACAGAGATAGAGCAGAGAAGGGCCAGGTGGGTGGGAAGGAGCTCGTTTGCTCTGGGCAGATGAGACTTGATGGATCTCCATGTGTTTATCCCTGTGGGAGCCCTGGGAGCCCTCAAAACCATTTCTTAATGCTGCTTGAGACTTCTTTCAGGTTTGATGTATAGATAGGCATATATTTATCTACATACTGGTGAGTGCTGGAGCTCTGAAGGCCAGAGCCTTCTAGATCCCCAGAACTCGAGTGCTAGGGAGTAAATATAGGGCACATAAAATGGAAACCAAGATCCTAACGTGGGACCCCTGTATCAGTACTGAGTGCTGTGAACTGGAAGCCACCTGTCCACTCTGGTTGTAGGAGCTTTCTCATGTAGGCATGACTTCCCGGCAATTGACATTGACAATCCCCTTGCTCTTTCCTCAACAAACCAAGCTTCTACCCATGCTGGTTGTTCATGACCAACCCACATCTTGAAGTTGTGAAGTCATCTTAGTAGCATTGAAGATTTCATTCCAGAGACATGTAGTTGTGGATCAACACTGGACTCCAGGGTAAAGATTTACTACCACATCTTAGGCCCCCAGAGAGGAACAAGCACATGGATGGGGTGGCTGGGACAAGTGACAAACATAAGATAACCTGTGAAATTCAAATCCAGCCTGTGTGGATTCATCAGGCCATCTGAGCCAAGTGACAGGAACTTGGATGATAAACCCGAAGCTCATGTGTCTTGAGCACTAAGGGTTCAGAGTCACCAATGATTGAACACATATGAAAGGCATATGTGTTTTGTTGACAGGAATAGTGGACTGGAGCACACCTACTCCCTTTGTCTCCAGATCTCAACTTCAGGATGGCTTGTGGGACTGAGTCACATCTCCTGTTCCCATGTCTTGAACGGGGGGTGGGGGTGGGGGAGGGGGGTTGTTGTTGTTGGTGGTGGTGGTGCTTTCACCGTCTCGTTCCTCTACTTTTATTCAAGCAGTATGTTCCAATATTTTCTGTGGGATATGCAACAAGATCTTAAAGTCCCCAGCTTTCTTTTGTGCATGGAAAGTCTTCCAGTTACAGGGAATGTTGGGATATAGAGCCAATTTCTTTGGCTTTATTTTTGAGAAATGAGGCTCTTCTGACCTCCACTGAACTTCGTGAAGTTGGGTGTCTAAAGGGCTGGTCTAGCCATCCCTAAGAGCCCAGAGAAGGTGAAGCTAAGTAGCCAAGGGCCCTCATCTACCCAGGTGTGCTGCCTCCTGGATTGTTTACTTACTGCCTGGCAGGGGCAGAGGGCTCTGGACATGAAGAAAAACCTCCTGCTTGAAGAGGAATCTCAGACATTTTGGCAGAACCTCCAGGCATGATCTGGACTGGAGCCCCAGAAGTCACAAGTACAAACCAGTGATTCAGAAGCATGGCCATAAGGGGCCACATTCCAGATGAGAGGACTGGTCATAGGTCTTCAGCTCCAAAGCTAATGATCTGAAGTGGCAGCTTAAGAATTGCATTTCACTACAGATATCACAAGAACTTGTGACCTTCTCGCCTCCATAGAAGTTAGTAAAAGAAGCTCTGCCCACACATTGGGAGCTTTGCTCACCCTGAAGCAGGAACTTCTGTTCAGCTGGGAAGCCTCTTGAATGGTTTTGACCACACTGCCCTGCCCTCCATTTTCTGAGACCAATCTTCTTTCCTTAGCACTAGCTACTTGCTACCCCAGAGGCGGTGACCGGCAGGTAACTATACTCATGTTATGGCAGAGCTTCATGGTATAGGAATTCTTCTTGGGGATAATGGGAGTGTTTAGCTACCATGGTGAGATCTGGGTTACCAATCTCATGTGAGTGTTCATGACGGGCCATTCTTGCCTGTGCGCATCCTAGAAGAGAATGGAGGTACACAAACTGTCTGGGAGATGGCAAGACATTGGCTCTACAAGGGAATAGTGGTTCAACACCCTGCCTATATTTTCTCTGAATTCCCTGGCAGAGCTTGGCAATGATGCTAATCAGGCTGCCTGATCTTTTCCCCCTACATCTTCCAGGGACCAATTTTTTTTTAATGTGTAGCAATCTGTCCTTCCCTGAGGGCTTCTCAGACTGAGAACTCAGGTGAGTAAGTATAGTCTCATTCCAAAGGGAGAAGAACGACAAAACCAGAGTTCGATGAACACTGGGCAACAGTGATGCCCACTTGAAATGCAGTGTCCACAGAATTAAGACATCTTGTGAGATGTTGAAAAATGACTCACAGTGGTGCGTTTACATATTCAAGATTCTGCCACAATGTATCCAAACTAAGCATCTTGACTTAACTTCTGTGAGACAGAAGTTAAATAGTCTTCAAAATTCAAGTAAACCATCAAATGTCACAAGGGTGTCACTGAGGTCTGAAGGGAGAGCTCAGCCAGTGATTAAGAGCATTGGCTAATCTAAATGGACCTGGTTTTAAGTCCACCCCCACAATGTGGCCCTTAACTGTGTCCCATTCCAATTTATAGGATGTCATGGTCTTTGTAGACATTGTACACAGCCATGCTGGCAAAACAGTCACATAAAATGAAACCATTATCTATTATAAAGGGAAGCATGAATACTGCCATGACATACTACAGTAAATTCTTAAATGAAGACTGGGCTATACAGTTTAACATATATGTTGGAGGAGCCTTGGTATATAACCATGTAGAGGGATTTGAATGATACATTGAAATGTGGAAATTCAGCTTCTGTCTAGGAAACTTCAACAGGGTATGGATGCCATTTCAGAAAATAAGAAGGTAGTGTGTCATCCATATTCAAGTATGATCAATCAATGTTAAATGGATGTCTGACAGTTGCCAGCATATTTGGAATGAGTGATTACTCATCTTCCAAAGTGTTTCAGATACTGGATATGAAGTGTCAATTATTGCCATTCAAAAGAGCTCACCAGTGCTCATATTTCTGTGTCCTGAGACCCTAGTCAGTAACACCCATAGTCAACAGAAGCAAGGAAGTCTCTAGCACTGTCTCCTGTGAGTTGCCCGGTGTCAGTATCAGTCCATCTTTGTGTCCAATAGACTGAATGTCCTCCACATGCTTTAAGCAATTCTATTTAGATCCATAGACCGAGTGACTTGTGGTAATAAAATTAAATGATCCCAGTGGGTATAGGTAGAGCAGTGCAGGTCCAGGTGTGTAGGAACTTTGTTTCTAATCCAAGCACATGAGACTTGATGTACCTCCTTGTTCATCTGTGGACTCCTTCAAAGTTCCATTTTTTACATTGAGACTTTTCTTCAAGGTCTAATGTATAATAATGTGTATATTTCCACAAGTGAGAGCAGGTACTCTAGGAGGCCAAGCCTTTGGATCCCTCTAGAACTTCAGTTTTAGTTAGTATAAGCCACATGCTACGGGAACCAGGATCCTAACTTGGGTCTTCTGCCTAGGAGTAGTTTGTGCTCTGAAGCCACCTGTCCACTCCTGCTGTAGGAGCTTTTGTATATAGCATGATTGATTCCCAACCATGGCCTACCCTGGCCATTGACAATTCCCTTTCCCTCTTCTCTGGGGTTACAGGTATAGGGTTCAAAGTCCCAACATTCTAACCATGACTGTACTTAGTCATGAGCAGTCTGCACCTTGAAGCTGTAGTCTCTCGCTAGCAGTTAACACATAGCTCGCTAGCAGTTAACACATAGCTCATTCCACAGACTCCCAGGGTTGCTAGGAGCTGGGCTCAGTGAGCAAGAGTCAAAAGCGCTTCCATTCACACAGCTTTATGGTAGCATCATGTGAGACATCTCTCCACACATAGGGAGAAAGCTCAGCAGGAAGCATCCTATGGGAGTACCTCCTAGACTTCATCTTATGTGCACCCCACCAAAAAGCCAATATGCTTCAAGACAACCCCTTAACACTTGTGGGGCAGGTCTTCTGTGAAATGGCCATCTCAATGAGAGGATGCCTTTTTCCTCCATACTTATCATTACCACTAACTTTCTTAGTCAGGTGGAATGGCTCATCAGAGGCTTGGGTCTATGAAAGATGTGTTAACCTATTCTGTGGTTAAACCCGGTCATATGGGACAAGGTAGGAAACCAAGAATTTCCTCAAGCAATTGAGTTTGAAGTCTACTTGGACAAAATCTGTGTTCCTGACTTCAGTTATGAGTTGGGGTGTATATTCACTTGTGGAGGTCTAGCTGGGCCAGCCCTGTTAATGCCCCACCAGTGGAGGGACATACTTGCAAATCGAGAACTTTAAGGTTGGAGTAGAGCAAGAGTCAATTCTAACTCTATGGGTTGTATTCTGATGCATCCCAGATGGGTGGTTGAAGCATGTCTGGATGGGTTTGACCAGGGTCCTGTATTAGTCTGGATTTCCCAGACTTATAATGTATGACAGGAACAGTCACCATGAAGGAGATTGGGAGCTAGCCTAAGGATCTTGTCACCAGTGTCCATGCTGAGGGATTCTGCTCTACTGTATCTCTTGTATTAGTGTTCTTTATATTTTACTTTGGGGGCTTTGTACCAAAGAGATCTAGCACTTCCCACTGTAGCAGTGCTCAAATTCAGGATATATTTTTACTTCATAAATTTTAACTTCTAGACCGGGTATCTATGTTCCTTGTTAGCGTGCTAAAACTCACTTTATTGGTCATGGTAACCTTAAATACTCAGATTTGACTCTTATGAGTGCTGCCATAAGTTATGCTCTACCATGATAAGAATAAAAAACTTGATAAAATTTATAGAGTATTAATGCCATTTTCTCCTTAGGGTATTAATGCCATTTTCTCCTTAGGGTATTAATGCCATTTTCTCCTTAGGGTATTAATGCCATTTTCTCCTTAGGGTATTAATGCCATTTTCTCCTTAGGGTATTAATGCCATTTTCTCCTTAGGGTATTAATGCCATTTTCTCCTTAGGGTATTAATGCCATTTTCTCCTTAGGGTATTAATGCCATTTTCTCCTTAGGGTATTAATGCCATTTTCTCCTTAGGGTATTAATGCCATTTTCTCCTTAGGGTATTAATGCCATTTTCTCTTTAGGGTATTAATGCCATTTTCTCTTTAGGGTATTAATGCCATTTTCTCTTTAGGGTATTAATGCCATTTTCTCTTTAGGGTATTAATGCCATTTTCTCTTTAGGGTATTAATGCCATTTTCTCTTTAGGGTATTAATGCCATTTTCTCTTTAGGGTATTAATGCCATTTTCTCTTTAGGGTATTAATGCCATTTTCTCTTTAGGGTATTAATGCCATTTTCTCTTTAGGGTATTAATGCCATTTTCTCTTTAGGGTATTAATGCCATTTTCTCTTTAGGGTATTAATGCCATTTTCTCTTTAGGGTATTAATGCCATTTTCTCTTTAGGGTATTAATGCCATTTTCTCTTTAGGGTATTAATGCCATTTTCTCTTTAGGGTATTAATGCCATTTTCTCTTTAGGGTATTAATGCCATTTTCTCTTGTGTCAGTTAGACATTGATAAAATTGTCCAGGTGTGAATTCACATATGCATCCTCCTATGAGCTCAACACACATTAGGCAGAAGGTATTCAGTCAGAATGTGCTTGTGATCCTGGACTAACTCTCAAATACTTGTATACTTAGCATATTTCAAATAACAAGTTGGGAAAGAATCCTCCCTGATATGTCTAACTCTGACCATGATAATCTGTAAGTAGAGATGGAATTATTCTTTTGTCCCAGATGGCTGGTCTAAACCACAGGAAATCTTAGATTAACTTCAGAATGCTTGAGCCAGAGCTCAGGCTTATTACTAACGAGCTCTTACAATTTATGTCAATTTATCTCTTTTGCCACAAGGCTCCTTGTTTACCTTCCTTCCAGCATCTTGCTTCAAATCAAAAAGCTTTCACCCCCTTATTTCTATTTTCACTTTGGCCTTTCCTCCTAGACTTACACTGTCTTGCCATTGGACAAATCTGCTCCAGTATTAATCAGTGAATAATACATACTCAGTGAACAGAAGGATTGCCCCACAGCATGAATGTGAGCAGTTGAGTGAATCTTCCTGGCCAGTGTGGTCTGCATTAAGTTAGACTCCACCTCTAAGATAACAAAGTTGATGGGTGGTAAGTGCATGCAATCCCTGCCTTAAGGCACAAGGGTAAGGGGTGTCAGCCTTGGGAAAGGCTGCTCTGAAAATAATGAAGGCATGCCTCAAAATGTGCTAACTAAGTTAATGGAGGAAAATATTGCACCCTGGAACTGAGTGCCAAAAACCTCTTCCCATCCTGAGAAAGCCAGCCAAGAACCAGGGGAAACACTGGGAAAGTGCATCTGAAGATTCAGTTAATACATTATGAAAGGATTCCATACCAGATGTGGTGGTTGCATCTGCAGGCACCAGTTCTCCCTACCCATAGAATCGGTGTCCAGAGCTCAGGACTAACAAAGCCACTGTCATTGCTATGGGCTTGTTTTGGTAAAGCTCAAGAATGTTAAACATCATCCAGAGATGGGCTCAGTGGTGTCAGGGTCTAGAGAGGTCTCAAATGCCTGGAGGTCTCCAAAGAAGAGCTGGTCATGGGTGGCAGCTGAGCCTGAACAACCAGTGGCTGGGATGGTATTTGCTGATGGCATCATTGGGATTTCAGGTGACTGGGTAGAGTTCCTTTTGCTTTGAACAGCCAGGTGATCTGGCTTCAGACACCAGATCATCAGAGGGGACAGTTTCTCCTGCCTAATTTACATTTTATGCTTCCTGGGAGCTGGGAGTAAAGCTGTTCAGAACCACACAGGGGACCAGCTGGCTTGCTGAATGAGCCACACAGGGTGTGGACTGCAGTGTCTAGAGAGTGAAAACGAATCCACACAGACTAGAGTGAAAACAGCTTTTACAATGGGAGCAATGGATGTGCTTTAATGCTCATGCTCTGAGGACTTTGCTTCCAGGTCTGTTTCTGACATCTTTCCCTGGAGTTAGCCTGCAGCTCTGTATTGGCAAGACTGAGGAAAGGTGGCTTTCCTGAGGGAATGACTTAGCTCCTTGTTGAGATTGGAGAGGGTCACCCTTGAGGGGAGAATACCCAGCCTGTACTGCAGTTTTGATGCCTTCATCCTCCTGGCCTGTGGACTATTACTCTGCTCTCAGCTTTATGTAAAGCACCAGCTCTCCCTGCCAAATTCAGGGAACTGGCTCCTGATCAGAGATTCTCCAGAGGCTACAGCAAATCCAGATCCAACAGGGACCAAGATCTGCATGGCATTTGGGTGTCACCTGTCTGTTGAGCAAATTTTCTAACCCAGCACATAGTTTTGTGAGTCTTACTTCAACAGAATCCAGGGTCAGGCCCTGGGTCAGATCCTAGGTCCCCTTAGTGAGACTGTGCTTAGAGGCCTAAACTTTCTTGAGTGATGTGGCTCAGTGTAATGTACTGGGACAAGTGATAATGTATGAAATTGGAAGCTAGCCTGTGTGGAAGCTAGCCTCTGTGGATTCGTGGACCCATCTGAACCTAGTAACAGGAGCTTGGAAGCTCATGTGTTCTTTGGGGCTTTATGGTTAAGAGTCACAGGGGATGAACAGGCGGGAAGGGCAAAGCTGCCTAAGGATGGAACTGTCCTGTCTATTACTCATAGCATCATGTGTCTACAGACGAATATCTTACTAGAACTCATTTGTTGCCATTTCAGAGGCTCTGGATCTGAACTTCAGGCTGGTGTGTGGGACTTGGTAGCATGGCATGCATACATAATGTCTATATGCAGAGACACTTAAACCTTTGGTTTCTTTTTTTCAAGTGATATGATTAATTGCAATGTGTTTCAGTGGAATGTATTATAAAAGGACCTTAAATGTTTCTCAGCTTCCACTTATGCATGGGAAGTGAGTTGCTGTGGACACTAATGGATATTACGGTATTGCTTTGGTTTGTTGATGAGGCTCACCTGGCCTCTATTGAATATAATGGTGTGGGGTGTTTTTAAGGTTAGTGCAGCTACCCCTAAGAAAACACATTCAACTATGGATTGTTAGAAAAAGCCCAGAGATGATGAAGCTAAGTAGCCAAGACCTCTAGAGTCTTTCAGTGTGCTGCTTCCTACATGATCTGCCTACTGCCTGGGGAGGAGCAGGGGGCTCTGAACGTGGGGAGAGATCCCATGCTTGGAAAAGGAATTTTGAATACTTTGGCAGAGCCTCCAGCCATGGTCTGGACTGAAGCTGTTTGTACTTGTGACTCCAGGGGCGATCAGAAGTATGGTCACAAGGGGGCCACATTCCAGATGAGGCTACTTGTCATAGTCTTCAGCTCCAAAGCTAATGATCTAAGGTGACAGCATAAGAAATGTTGGGTTTCATGACCAAGCTCACAAGTCTTTGGCATCCATAGAAGTCTGTCATCCATATAAGTTTCTAGAAGCTCTGTCCACCCATTAGAAGTCTTGCTCAACCTGAGGCAGAAAGTTGATAATTAATTGCTGTTAAGAATGACATTGGCTGTTCTGCACACTTTCCTGACCACCACCTATGTGTCCCACCAGGGCCTGTAGGGCAGGTGACCAGACTGCTAAAGTGACCCAGTTCATGGTATAGGAATACTACTTGAGAGTATTAGGATGTTACTACTTAAATTATAGGGTGTTCAGCTATCATGGTGAGATCCTGGTTGCTAATCTCATGCAGGTATTTAAGAGTGGCCACTATGCTTGCTGTAGGAAATCCTCCCAGAGAAGTGGAGGTGTACAGACTGTCTGGGAGACTGGTTGAAACATAGCTCCAGACAGCAAGTGTGAAGAGAACCCTGCTATTCCTTCAATCTGCTGCAGAGCCTGTCAGAGCTGTTAGTGGGTAGATCTGCTATCTTCTCTACATCTTTCAAAGTCAAATGAACAAACTTAAAAATTTTAAAGCACAGTAACCTGTCCTTTGCTGAAAGATGCTCAGCCTGAGGTCTCCAAGTTGAGGTGAATGTGATGATAAAATACTCACACATTCCAAAGTGTTCAGACTTAGGAATGATAAAGCCAGAGTTTAAAGACACTGGTCAATGGTGATGTCCACCTCAAGTTCAGTATCCATTCACATAATTTCCTTAAATACTACTTCTCAGATGTTGGAAATCACTTTACAGTGTGATGGCATTTACATATTGAAGATCTCTCCAGCCTGATGCCTCCACACTCGGGGACCTGACTTAATCAGACAGCAGAAGTTGAATCGTCTAAAGTTGTCAAAGTAAAGTCATAATAAAGTGTCACTGAGGTCTGAAGAGAAAGTCAGCCAGTGGTCAAAGAGCATTGGCTAACTGAGAAAAGACCTCCTTCTAGGTCCAGCCCAGTAATATGGCTCACAATTGACTTCTGCTCCAGAGGATAAGATGCTGTTGCCTTTGTGGATACTGTATACACCATGTGCACAGATGACCATTCAGTCATGTGGAAACTATGTTCTGGTAGTCAAAGTCACATGAGACAAGACAGATCAACATAAGTAATGAAATGGACTTGCTGACTTGTCCATGCTTTTACCCCTGTGGTCATGATTTCTCAGTGACCTCTTATGGGATTCATGATCACCTTGAAGTGGCCTTACTGAGCCATGCCCTGGTAATGCCCCATCAATGGAGGGACATATGAACCACACTTTTTTTATATTCCAATGTGACACTTGAAGGTCACTGAAGCATTATCAAGTAAGTATTCAATTCAAAGGTGGCTGAATGTTATAAATGATTCACAATGGACTCCACACCAGAAGTGGTCTATGCATCTGCTGACACCAATTATCCCTACTTGAAACTCTGCACGTCCAGACCTCAGGCCTACGGAGTCTCCCTTCATTGATACAGGCATGTCTTGGCAAAGATGAAAAATGTTAAAATTGATCCAGAGTGAGAATGGTTCAATGATGTCAGGGTCTAGAGACGTCTCAAATGCATGGACGTCTAAACTTAAGAGATGGCCATGGGTCTTCAGAATCAGTTGCCAAATCTGACTGGGAATGTTTGCTCATGGAGTCTCATTGGGCTTCCAGCTGCCTGGGTCAGGGTTCTTTGGCTTTGAAAAGCCAGGTGTTCTGGCTTCCGATTCCAGTAGCCAGTCTGAGTAATGGGTAAAGCTTATGTGAGGTTCTGACTGGAGTGGTGCAAGAGTGTGTAGAGACTGCTAGTCACCTGGAATTGTGTTGAGCAGTTGGTAGTTCAAAGCTGCTGTCTGGGAGTCTTACGGTCCATGTACAATCATTGGTTGGGGCTCCATCAATTTGGATAAAGATTGCTGTTAGGGAAACCTACTCAGTTTGGTATTTTTAAGGTATTCTGTGCCATTGGTAGGTAATACCCTCCAGCAATTTTTGAAAGTGATTTAAGAGTCCACAATTTGATCTTTCCTGATTTTTTTTTTTTTTTTGCCTCCGTGGTTGAATAATTTGTAGATCTATTTTCTGTCCAAAGCCATCGCCCTCTCTTTGTATTTTTTCAGGAGCAATTTAAAAAAAATCTCCAGCTAGGTAAAACTTTAATTAATTCCAAACATTTCTTTAAAATATCAGCTAATAAGATAGTCCTCCATATCATGGTAAATCATAAATTAAAGAAACTGTACACTAATTTCCAATGGCTGTGGCCCAAAATATTGGCAAACAGCAGGGTTATCTAACATCCTTTTTAGTTAATGCTTCCATTGATAATCTCGTTAACAAGGTGAGAATTATTAGGGTACCCAGAACATAAAATTTCCTTTATTCTTTTCTTGTAGAGGTATGGTGGAATCTTTTAAATCAAATTACTAAAAACCATCTATCCTTTAGTTAGCATAGAAGGCAAGGGAATTCCATGGTGTAGAGCACTCATAACTGAATTTATTTACAGCTCGGAAATGTGTAAGCATTCCAGACCTCCTTTGTTTAAAAAAAAATACAGAAGAATTCCAAGGGCTGATTGACCTCACCAATACAATGAGCATATAGCTGCTAGTGTGACAGCTCTTGTAAGGCAGCTCTTGTAAAGCCTGCAATTTCTTTAAGGCTCATTGCTCAATCCAGACAGGTGTGTCTGTTTACTATTTTAAAGGTAGGGCTTCTTGGTACCTCTGAACACACAGCTGTGGTGTTTTTGTACAGCCTGAATGGTCAGTGCCTGTTCTGTATGTTTCTGGCCCTATCCAGTCAACCCATCTTGTGCATTTTTTTGCACTTCAGATAAGGCTCCCATACCCAAGTCTAAACATATACCTCCTGAGGCCAATTGATTCCATGATTCTGATTTAATTATAATCACATCTGCCCCTGTGTTCAAAAGAACTTCAATTGCAATGTCACTTAAACCACTAGCTTTGGTCTTCTAGAAGTCTGCCAAAATACTCACTTCATGGCTTCTTCTGGAATTTATCATCTAAAGCTATTGTACCATCAGTAGCAGTATGGCTTTTGCCACAGACACTAGGTCCTTTGATCTGTGGGAGCAGTTTCTCCCATAGTGACAGGGAATGCTTGGACCAAGAGTATAATGAGGGGGGCAGTCCAGTGTTGGTGGGGAGGGATGAATGTGGTGGTGGCTCCCATTAGGCCAGGGATGTGTGACCTAAAGAGGTGGCTGGTAGGACACCCAGGTCAGATTTGAAGGGCCTACCACAGCATATATCCCTAGCAGTGCTGTGCTCAGGAAGGGGGGAGACCCTGAGCTCCCAGGCCTGCTGGGCTACAGGTACAGGTCAGAGAAAGGGAGAAGTTCAGCAGTTGCTCAAATGTGCAAGGCTTTGGGTTGGAAGCTCTTCGGGAAATGACTGCCTCCAGCAGAAGCTGTGTGCAAGTGGCAGAAGGCAGCTGCAGCTTCAAAGGTAGACAGGTCCATGCCTGGGAAGCCAGGCTGCATTCCTGTATGTATGGGTAACAATCACTTGCAGGTACGGCTGCCAGGTGTGTCCTGCAGCTCTGTGAGCAGCTTGGAATTTCAAAAGTCAGGGTTTGAGTGCTAAGCACAAAGTGTCGCTTTAAGGTCAGGCCAAGTGGTCGGCACAGAGCCATCCCTGGGCACCAGATAATGAGGAATAGATTTAAGAATCAAGTCAGGTTTATTAACAAGCACAATCAATTAGGTCCCCCCTCAATACATAAAACAGCTGACACAGCTGATGGTCATCTTCCCCAATGGGCCACGAGGAAGAAGGTACTGAAGTCAGAAAGCCCTCCACAGTCTGACAGTGACCTCCCCTCCTGCCACACCTACTCATTATAGGTTTTTGGACCACATACCAAACTCTAAAACGTTACCCCATGGGGCAGGCAGAGCTGACAGAATTCACAGCCACAGAATGCTGCAGCAAGAATGTGTTTTGGGTCACATGGCCTACCCTTTTCTGAAGGAAACTTCTTTTGTTACAAACTAGCTTTGCCACACCAGGCACTGACTGGCAGGTAACTAGATTGCTAATGTGACAGAGCTTATGTCGTAGAAACACTACTTGGGAATGGGAGTTGTTTAGCCACCATGCTGAGATCCTGGAACCCAATGTCTACTAAAGGTTCATGAGGGATCATTAAGTCTGCCTATGGGAGGCCCTCACAGAATTGGAGGTGCATAGACTTCTGGGAAAACATGGTGTGGAGGCATAGGCTCCAGGTGGGAAGAATGGTTAAGAAACTTAACAATATTTCCTCTGGATTTACTATGGCAGAGACTGTCAGGGCTGTTACTCAGGCTGAGGAGCTGTCTTCACTCTACCTAATTCTTTTGACGTTCAAGGTCAAATAAACATTTTAATGTGCACCAATCTGCCCTTTTCTGACTGGTTATCAGGCTTAGATCTCCAGGGTGAATGAGTGCAGACTCACTCCAAAGTGAGGTCAAGTACGACCAAGCCTTATAAAACAGGGGTCAAGGGTGATGTCAACTTCAAATGCAGTGCCAATTCATAAAATACCTTGTGAGTACTCATATGAGATTCTGGGAAAATACTTGCAGTGTTGTGGCATTTACATAGTGGAGCTCCCTCCAACCTGACTCCTCCACTCTGGGGGACCTTACTTTGGTCAGAGCAAAGTAGTATAATGGTCTCGAAGTAAATTATCAGAGGTAAAAGCATTAAAAATGGCACTGAGGTGGAGAGAGATGACAGCAAGCGGTTAAGAGCAATTGCTGCTCAGGAAAAGGACCAGCCTTCAGGTCCAGCCCCACAACGTGGCTCATGATGAAGTTCCATTCCAGGGAATAGGATGTCCTTGCCATGGTGGACACCATACACACAATGTGCACAGATGACCATGTTTTCTTTAAAGGGGGTCACTGAAAACCACAACACAGTACAGTAAAATGCTTAAAGACTAGCTGTTGGAATAGCCAAAAATGTTTAGTCAGGAGTTTGTGTACAGCAATGAGCAGAGTGATCTGCAGGATATAACCAATGGGGGAGTTCAGCTTCATTCACAATGGATGGTATGAGTGCCATTTGATCTCAAATCGGGAAAATAGGCTCCATGGGTCACAGAACACATGGGTCCTTGTTAAGTGGACACCAGAAGTTTGAAGTTAGTGGAATGATGGCTCTGGTTCTCCAGTGTGTCAGACCTGGACATGAGGTGGCCATTCTTCACCCCCAAAGCAGATCACCAATGCATATCCACTGGGTATTCCCCAAAAGTAATACGGTGCTGACACCTGAGTTGGAAACAGCCACAGAAGGCAGATGAAAGAATCTCAGGATGGTAAGACTTCTCTCAGTGGAGCTGCCCTGTGCCAGTATCAGGTCAGCATCTGTGTGTACAAAAGGATGAGTGACCTCTGCATGCTTTGTCCATGGACAGAAATGCTCTTAGAACATGGGATTTCAATTAAATACAATTAAATGGCACAACTGGACAGAGGAGAGCAGGCTCTGGTGGGTGGGAAGGAACTTCTGTTTCCACTCTGGTCACATGAGACTTGATGGATCTCCATGTGTTCATCTGTTCAAGCCCTTCAGTCATTTATTACATACTGCTATTGAGACATTTTTCTTTAGGAATGTGTTTTTAAATATACAGGTGATAGCAGGTGCTCAGGGAGGCCAAGCCTTTGGATTCCCCTAGAACTCCAGTTTACTGAGTATAAAGCACATGTTTGGGAACCAGGATCCTAATGTAGGTCTCCTATTCAGGAGTAGTTTGTGCTCTGAACCTCGAAACCACCTGTTCCACTTTTGATTTTTTATGTAGGCATGATTTACCACAGCCCTGGCCATCGATTTCCCTACCTCTCTTCTGAGATTGAGTGTAGGGTTCAGCAAGCCAGCCTTGTTCTTGCATGAGCAGTCTACATCCTGAAGCTCTCAATTTTTCTCACCACTTATTCCATATACTCTTCCTGGATACTTCTGAGCTGTGTTAAATGGAGAAGAGCCAAAGATTGTACGTTCAAATCTATGGTGTTGTCATGCAAGTGAACATTGAGGAAACTCACACACATGGTTCCTTCCTGTCGAGCTTTCTTGATAGAAGTACCTAATAGACTTAGTCCATCATAGACTTAGTCCATCTTATGTACCCACCAAGACTTAGTCTCTTATGTACCCAGCAAGAATCCAATACGCTCCAAGACCAACTTTTTAACACTTGCAGGGCAGGTCTCCTGTGAAACGACCATCTCCTAATGTGAGGATGCCTTCTTTCTCCACACCTCATTGCCACTAAATTTCAGTCATCTTAAATGGCTTGTCAGACTTGGCACTGTGAAAATAATGTGGAAACTTATGCTGTGTATGGTTAAACCAAGGCACATGTGACAAAGTAGAAAGATCAACTTGAGCAACATAATTGCTGAAGTCTACTTGTTCACTTGTGCATAGTTGAACCTCAAGGTGTCCTGACTACTTCTGGATGATCTCTTCTGGGATTCATGCTCATATTGAGGTGGCCTAGCTAGGCCATGCCCTGTTAATGCCCCATCAGTGATGCATTACTCCACTCAGACAAATATTTGCAAATCAAGCACTTTAAGGTTAGGATTGACACATGTTCCATTCCAACACCCAGTGTGGGTGCTTGTAGCATGTGTGAATGCGTTTGACCAGAATCCTGTATTAGCCTGGATCCCCCAAGAGTCTGGTCTTGGACACAGATGGTCCCCATGAATGAGACAAAGAGATGGGCTAAGGCAGCTGTACCAATGGCTTTTTAGCATGAGGAAAACTGTATTACTGATCACTGGCCTGCCACAGTGTTTCATATTTGGACATTTTCTGAATCAAGTATTGGAAGTTACTATGTCACCATTATGAGCTGAATTTCTTTATATTTGTACATTCTTAATTTTTTTTACATAAGGTCTGCCAACATATCTAAATGGTGCCCTGGAGGAACTCGCTTTGTTGGACCTGGATATCCAACAACTCACAGATCTGCTTGCCTCTGCCTCCTGAGTGCTGCCCTTAATATTCATGTTCAACCATACTCCCACAGAGGGAACAAAAATTCTCATACTAAAATCATATTTGAAGAAAGTTTTAACAATTCTCTATTGTGTTATTATTAACACATTGAGAGATTCTAGATGTGAGCTCACAAACAAGCTTCAGTGTGAGCCTCTCAACACATAGGAACTAGGAGTATAGCCAGAATGTAGAGGCCAGCTTGGTCTACATGACAGAAACTTTATCTCACAAAGCTATACATTAGAATATGTTGCATTAGAATAGAATTTCAAGTACTTAATAAAAAAATAACCCGGGAGGGGGTTGGCAATCTGTATTACATACTTCGGTTTTCAAATGCTTAATACAACATAGTCACCAGTTGTATTCAGAACATTCTGGAAACAAATGCAAGCAGTTTCTCAATATTCATGGTCAGTCTGAGCTAAATGGAAAGAGACCTAATGTCAAAAAAACTGGAGTGGGGTTGGTGGCAAGTGCCTGTAATCACAATATTACGGTAGGATGGTGTGTGTCAGGTTTCTTAGGACAGGACCTCTTCTAAGAGGCAATGTGCACAAATGCTAAATTTAGTTGGCACATGGACAAACTGTTGAGCCCAAGTTTAGAATGGCCAAACCACTCCTATTGAGGAAACCATCCATGAAATAGAGCAGCTCTAGAAAGAGTGCAGAAAACCCATGCGATTGCTTGTCCTAAAATCGAAAAAGGCACAGGCTTGTTTCAGTGACCATCAAATGACAGACTTGAGCATGCATAGCTAAGTAGGGACCCAGCCAGGCAACCCAGTCAAAGGAAGTGATGTCCATAGAAAGTATGGAGCTAATTAATGCATTCAGAAAGAACTCCACAGCAAAAGTGGTCTTGGCGTTTGCAGGCACCAATTCTCCCTTCAAAACATGCAATGTCCTGAGCTCAGGGCTCAAAGCTACTCCTCATTGCTTTAGGCAAAAATCAAGAATTTTATGTAATCCAGAGTGAGAAGGGCTCAATGATGTCAGGGTCTAGAGAGGACTCAAATGTATGGAGGTCTTCACAAAAGAACTGCTCATGAGTGGCAGCTGAGCCTCAACAACCAGTGACTGGGATGGTGTTTGCTGATGAAGTCTCACTAGGCTTCCAGCTTCTCATCTCAGGGTCACCTCCCTTCCTGTCTCCAGCCCTGAACTATTGAGGCTGGTGTGTGGGACTTTGTAACATCTCCTGGTTTCATAGTGTCTTGAAATGGTTGGGGGATTCCCCGCTCTGGTTCCTCTACTTTTGTTCAAGTAGTATGAAAAATTGCAGTGTTTATTGGGCTATATTACAGACAGAAAGTCCTCAACTTTCATTTGTGCATGGGAAGTGTTCCAGCTGCAGGGGACCTAATAGTATTTGGCTTTATATTTCTGAGATGAGTATCATATGGCCTTCATTGAACATAGTACACTTGTGGGTGTAAAGGCTAGTCCAGCCATCCCTAAGAAAGCTCATCTGACTATGTGACCAAAGCCCCAAGATTCACAAGTACAATCCAATGATGCAGAAGCATGGCCACAATGGGGCCACATTCCAGGTGAGATGACTGGTCATAGGTCTTCAGCTCCAAAGCTAATGACCTGACATGGCATGGCAGCATAAGATTGTTAGGTTTCACTACAGATGTCTCCTGATTCTGGCCACTATAGATGTTCCTAGAAGCTCTGCCCACTCATTGGGAGCTTTGCTCACCCTGAGGCAGGAAGCTCTGTTCAGCTGGAATGCCTCTTTAATAATTTTTGACCACACTGCCCTACATTACCTGGGACCAAACTTTTTTCCTTAGCACCAGCTATTTGCTGCCTCAGGGACTGACTGGAAGGTACTGTACTCCTGTTATGGCAGAGCTCATGGTATAGGAATGCTACTTGAGAACAGTTGGAGTACTTAGCTGCCATGGTGAGATCATGGTTCCCAATCTCATGTGAGTGTTCATGAGGGGCCATTAGTCTTGCCCATGGGAGTCCTAGAAATGTGGAAGGACACAAAGTGTTTGGGAGACTGGTGTGGAGACCACACATTCCAATATTTCTCTGTGTTCACTATGGCAGAGCTTGTTAATGCTGCTAGTCAGGATGACCTGATGTCTTTTCTACCTACATCTTCCAAATATCAAATGAATCTATTAATACATAGCAATCTTCCATTCCCTGACTGATTCTCAGGCTGAGATCTCCAAGTTAAAGCGAATGGGATGCCAGAGTGCACTCATTCCAAAGTCCAGATTCAGAATGAAAGGTTTTTTTTTTTTTCACACAGGTCAATGGGTCCTCCTTGAGTTCAGTAAAATTTCATATCTCAAAGACTACTTGTCAGATGCTTGGAAACCTCTTTACAGTGGTGTGGCATTTACATATTGAAGCTCCTTCCAGCCTGATCCTCCACGCTAGGTGACCTGACTGTGGTTAGAAGGTGAATCATATCTCCAAGCAAATCAAAGCTAAAAATGTAAAAACAGGCATTTTGAGGACTGGAGGTAGAGTGCAGCCAGCAATTAAGAGCAATCACTGATCCAGAAAAGGACCTCTAGAATAGGACCTACTTTCAGGTCCAGCCCTACATGTGGCTCATGAGTGAGTCCTGTTCCAGTGGATACTATGTCCTTTCCTTGGTGGACAATAACACACACACAATGTGCACAGATAACCAAGCAGGCAAAACAGTTGCAAAAACCAAGAGTAACATTGATTTTATTTCAAATGGGAGAGTGGAATACTGCCAAAAACATACTACAGGAAGAGATGAAGAGTTGCATGTTCAAACAGCTGTTTAAGATGGAGGAGTTTCTGTACCGAGATAAGCAGAGTGATCTGCAGGACATAACCAATGGGGGAATTCAGCTTCATTCACAATGGATGGTATGAGTGCCATTTGGCCTCACATCAGGAAAATGGGAAAATGTGACTCCATGGGTCACAGAACACATTGGTCCATGTTAATTGGACACCAGAAATTTAGAGTTAGTGGAATGATAGCTCTGGTTCTCCAGTGTGTCAGACACTGGACAGCAGGTGGCCGTTCTTCACCTCCAAAGCAGCTCACCAGTGCATACCCACTGGGTATTCCCCAAACATAATATGATCCTGACACTTGAGTAGGAAACAGCCACAGAAGGGAGATGAAAGAATCTCAGGATGGTAAGACTTCTCTCAGTGGAGCTGCCCTGTGCCAGTATCAGGTCAGCATCTGTGTGTACAAAAGGATGAGTGACCTCTGCATGCTTTTTTCATGTATAGAAATGCCCATAGAACATGGGATTTCAAATAGCTAGTGACAAGTGGGTAAATATAATTAAATGACAAAACTGGCCAGAGGTAGAGCATAGCAGGGCCAGGTTCATTGGAAAGTTCTGTTTGCACTCAGGGAACATGGGACTTGATATCTGGAGTCCTTCAAAGTTATTTCTTACATGCTGTTCGGACACCTTTTGGTCTGATGTATAGGTACGTTTCAGGTACACACAGCTGAGTTTATGTATTCTTGGAAGCCAGAAATTTTGGATCCTTTAAGAATTCTAGTTCTAGTGTGTGATGGTCACTTACAGGAATCAGAATCCTAACTTGGGTCTCTTCAGTATGAGTCAATTGTGCTCTGAACTTTGAAGCCACCTGTCCAATTCTGTTGTAGGAGCTTATGTAGCCATGATCACACAGCCACATCCCTGGCTCTGACAATTCCCTTCCTCTCCTCTGAGGTTTCAGGTGTATGGCTCAAAATCCTCACCTAATTATGCCTGTTCTTTTGCATGAGCAGTCCATACCTTCAAGCAATGTCATCTCACTAGCATCTAAGGCAGATCTCACTGCAGAGACTCCCAGAGTTCCTAGGAGCTGTACTCAGAAGAGTTGTTTTATATTTGTACAGCTCTGTGGTAGCATCATGGAAGTGACAGATCTCTCTACACATGGGAGAAAGTGCAATAGGAAGCACACTCTAAGAGTGTCTATTGACTTGGTTCATCTTAATAGACCCTTCAAGCCAATATGCTTCTAGACAACCCTTCATCACTCGTGGGGCACAGGTCTCGTGTGAAACTTATCTCATAAATGAGAGAATCTTCTTTCTCCATACATCTTGTTGCCACTAACTTCAGTCATCTTAAATGTTTCATCAGAGACTCGGGTTTATGAATGTGGAACCTATGCTGTGGTTAAATTGAGGCACATGGAGAAAGTAGAAAGTCTAAGAATTCCCTTGAGCAGCATCTGTGCTGAGCTCTTCTTGCCCACTTGTCGATGTTTTAATCCCTGTGTTTCTGGCTTTTCAGTGAGTTCTTCTGGGGTTCATGTTCACACTGCAGTGACCTAGCTGGGCAGGGCACATCAATGGACACATCTGCAAATCAAGCACTTTAGGTTAGAATAACAATGGCTCAATTCTAACTCTACCTGGCTTGTATTCTGACTCATCCCAATGTAGGTGTTTGTTGCATGTCTGGATGGGGTTTGACCAGGGTCCTGGCTTAGCCTGGACTTCCCAGCGTGCTGTCCTTGCACATGGATTGTCTCCATGAGTAAGATCTGGAGCTGGCCTAAGATCTTCTCATTAGTGTCCCCGCTGCTAATGGGGATCTGCTCTGCTCTATCCTTTGGCCTTAGTGTTTTGTTTTGATTCTACAACAGCTTTGAACTCAGACAATCCTACTTCTATTCCAGTTTTATACCAGGGCCAAAATTCCTGGTTATATATACTTGGTTTCTATCTTTAACTTCAAATTATGGATGGGGTCTGTCTATATATCTCTTGCTGTCCAACTGAAATGCAACTTGTTGGACTTCGGTGGCCTTAAACACTCAGACTAGATTGTGTTGAGTGCTGCCACTAGGGTCAAGTTCTACGATGACCAGATAAGAAAATCTGTTAATGTCATAATACTTAGTATTAAATTTTATCTTGTGTCACTCAGAACACATTGACGAGATAGTGTAGGTAGAGAAGGGCAAGGGAGAACAGCAAGTCCCTATTCTAATCAAGCTGTCAAACTTGATTCTCTCAGGGGAGGCTTACACAGTGCTATAGGCAGGATGTGAGTGGGGGATTGCAAGTGGGCAAGGTGAAAGAGTCCATAGAAGGTGCCACAGACTGCTCAGTGGGTAACAGGTCTGCATGGCTTCAGTGTGACAGACAGACACAAACACACTTGAGGTTTGCGAACTGCTGCAAAGTTTACTTCAAAATACTGGGTTTTTATACAGACAGTTTAAAGAACGGATCTTTTGTCACAGTTTAAAGATAAACAGACATTCTATAGATGTCAGTAATTCCCTTTGAAATATGAGATCATAAATATTTCTAAGCAAGTGCATAATTGGGACCTTCTGTTTATTTTGGCCTGCTTGTGGTCAGGTTTCAAGGGACCTAAAATCCCAAGTTAGTGTTTTGCAATAATTCCCACATAGCCTTGCTGTGGGTAGAATGATTATAGGCAAGGTCACATTGTTGGCGGCTGCTTACAGCTTTAGCCCTAATTGACTTATCAGGCCTTGGGCTGACATCTGAAGTCATAACTGGCACCTTAATATCTGTACCTGTGGGCACAGAGGGCAATATCCATCTACTGATTTCTATTTCTGATCTGTACCTCTTTCAGTTCCTGAAAGTATAAGTGTTCTCTAGGCTTCTCTGAATTAACAGTGGAGCTACAGGGCAAAATATCCATGAATAAAAGGCGTTATTTTTACCATAGCACAAAATACATCTAGCACCCATTCCAAACAGCCAGCCAAGCAAGCACCTGCAGGGACCTGGACCACTTTTCCCCACGAGGCAAACCCACATGTGGTGGGAAACTCTGGATAGATAGCCATTGAGATTTCTCTCAGCCATTGCTACACTGTCTCCACTGGGTCTGGTGTGGTAAGAAGGAATGACCTGAACTAATCTTTAACTGGCTGGAAAACTGTAGCAGGAGGCATATCCTGAGCTATTCCTTAACTGACTGTAAAACTGCAAGCCTGAATCTAGGAATGCTCTGATAAACATTCTTCTTGCTTCTAGAGTAATGTTCTGAGAGGCCTGAGGTAGTGAGGATGATGATCGTCCCCAACAAGAATATACTGGTGAGCCTGCTCTAACAAACTCTCAAAATACTTGTATAGTCAATTACTATATATTGCATATACCAAAAAAATTAAGGAATAACACCCTGAAAATCTAACCCTGTTCAAAGCACTCTAGGGACAAAAGTATAAATGGAGACCAAGCTTTTCTTTTATCCCAAGTGCATGCTCTTAAATAGCATAAAAGCTTATATTAACCACAGAATGCTCAGGCTGTAGCTTAGGATTACTCCTAATTAGCTCTTACAACTAATTTCATTTAACTTCTATTTTGGCTCCTTGTCTAACTTCCTTCCAGAATCTTGCTTCAAGGCAAATGTTTTCACTTATTTCTCTATATTTTCTGTTTGCCTTTTCCTTGTAGACTTACTGTCTTGCTATCTGACAAATCTGCTCCATTATCAACTGGTGAGTAATACATATTCAAGGAACAGAGGGTCTGCCCCACAGCACCAATGTGAGCAGTTGAGTGAATCTTCTGGCCAGTGTGGTTTTCACGAAGTTAGACACCATCTCTCAGATAACCAACGTGGATGGGGTGGTAAGTGCATGTAATCCCTGCATCATGGCACAAGGGTCAGGGGTGTCAGCCTTGGGACAGGCTACAGGCTACTTTGGAAATAATGAAGGTATGCCTCAAACTGTGCAAATTAAGTTATTGGAGGAAAGTATTGCACCCCAGAACTGAGTGCCAAAACCTATTACCATCTTGAGAAAGGCAGCCAAGAACTGGGGGAAACACTGGGAAAGGGTATCTGGAGGAACTATACCTGTGCCCTGCCTCTCCACTGCTGCTCCTAAAACCCCACAAAGCAACAGGCTTGTTTCTATGACCTTCAAATGACCGAGGGGAGCCTGCATAGCAAGGTTGGGACCTAGGCAGTCTTGCTCAAAGGAGGTGATGTTCACAGAAAGGTGGATTCAGTTAATGCAATCAGAAAGGACTCCATAACAGATGTGGTGGTTACATCTGCAGGCACCAATTCTCCCTGCCCACAGACCCAGTGTCCTAAGCTCAGGCCTACAAAGCCACTCTCATTTATATAGGCTTGACTTGGCAAAGCTCAAGAATGTTAAACAAAATCCAGAGAAGGGCTCAGTGATGTCAGGGTCTAGAGAGATCCCAAATGCATGGAAGTCTTCACTGAAGAGCTGGTCATGGGTGGAAGCTGAGCCTGAACAACCAGTGGCTGGGATGCTGTTTACTGGTGGAGTCTCACTTGGCTTCCAGCTTCTCAGCTCAGGGTCCTCATGCTTTGAGAAGCCTGGTTGTTGTCTGGCTTCAGACACCAGGTTATCAGAGGGGATAGTCCCTCCTGCCTGGCTTGCCTCTTAAGCTCCCTCGGAACTTGAAGTTAATCTGAGATCCATCCTTTTGAGCTGGGACCAGATGGCCTGTGGGAAGGAGGCATACAATGAAAGAAATGTGTCTACTTGAGTCTTCAGCCAGAGAGAATGAATGTGCTTAGGGAATGGGAGCAGTGGATGATCATTAAGGTCCTGCATTGAGTGTATCTCCTAGGTCTGTTTCAGACATCTTTCCCTGAGTCAGTCCGCAACTTTATATTGGCAAGACTGAGGAAAGGAGGCTCTCCTAGGGGAGATCACCCTTGAGTGGAGAAAATACCCAGGAGAGCCAGCCTGTACTACAACTTTTTGATGCCTTCATCACCCTGTCTGGTTGACTATTGCTTGATTGTCAGTCTTTCTGAAAGCACTAGCTTTCCAAGCCAAGTGCAGGGAACTGACTCCTGAGTAGAGAGACCACAGCAAGTCAGATCCATCAGGGACCAATAGCTCTACTGTGTGTTTCAGTGAACTGTCATGCTCACAAATGTCCCAAACAATCATGATGTAGTTTTGTGTCAACAGTAGACCTCCAGAGCACAGCCACGTACCAGATCTTGGTCCCCTTGAGTTGGCTCGGTCAGTTAATGGAGCATAATGGAACGGGACATTGGTAAAGAGCAGATAACCTGTCATAGTAGAATCCAGTCTGTCTAGATTCATCCACCCATCTGAACCTGATGACAGAAAACATGGAATGATGATCCTGATTCATGTATTTGAGGACTTAGGGTTCAAGGTCTCAGGAGATGAACATGTATGAAGGACAAGCTGCCTTAGATAGCTGCCAGTGTTAATTTTCTAATGGCATCATGTCTTCAGAGGGCCGAGTGGCTGGACCTTACCTGCTCCCTTTCTGCATCTGTCTCAAGATCTTAACTTTAGTTCAGTTGTGGGATTTTGTAACATTTGTTTCAAGTATTAAAGTGGATTGAGTTTTCACTCTACCGGTTCACCTAGTTTCGTTAATATCAGGCTACAATATAAGTGTTGCTTATGGTTGGCTAATCCATAGACCTAGGATGTGGGTCTAGCTGCTCTGCCCTTGTCAGTCTATGCACTGGGCCTGGCCAACCCTACCTGTGGCTTGATGGACTGTGAAAGTATTCTAGCCACGTAGAACATAAACAGTGGATCTTCATGATTGGGAGGTAACAACTAGAATTGCTACTTGGAAATGATAAGAATGTTTAGTTACCATGCTGAGATCCTGGTCCTAAACTCCTAGTTAGGGGCTCATGAAGGGCCCATTAAGCTTGCCTATGGGAAGTCCTCAAAAGTGGTAAAGGTGCATAGACTGTCTGGGAGTTCATATTTGAGACGTGGCTCCACACGGTGGGAGCAACCTGCCATTCCTTCTTTCAATATGTTGAAGCAGAACCTGTCAGTGCTGTTAGTCAGGCTGCTGTGCTGTCTCCTCTCTCTACATATTCCAAAGTCAAGTGACAATTTATAATGCACAGTGATCTGCTCTTTCCTGACTGCCCAGCCTGAGGTCTCCAAGTTAAGGTGAATGTGATGATAGACTACTGACCCATTCCTAAGCGAGGTTAATAATGACAAAGCAGGAGTTTTATAAACACTGCTCAAGGGTGAGGTCCATTTCAAATCCCAGTATCCACTCATATAATTGCTTAAGACCTCAGGAGATGGCAGGAAATCACTTCAGAGGGATGGTGTACTCAAGATACCCAGAGCCTTAACTCCTCCGCACTCAGGACCTGACTTTTGGTCAGAGAGGAGCATTGGAATAGTCTCCGAGTATATCATCAAAGCTATAGCCATTGAAAGTGTTCATGAGGTCAGCATATACAGAGGTCAACCATTGGTTTAGAGCATTTGCTAGTCTCAAAAAGGTCCTGGTGTAAGGGCCAGCCCTACCCCCATTGTGGCTCACAATTGTTAGTGCTGTTCCAGTGGATAGAATGCCCTCCCCCTTGCTGGATAGTGCACATACACAGTACACAGATGAGGGTTCCAGGAAACATGATACAAAAATGTTGTTTCAAAATGGCAGCATTGAATGCTACCACAACATATTAGAGGAAATGACTTCAACTAAGACTCAGCTATTCAAACTGCTAAAGAGTGACATAGAGCAGTTCAGGTTTTAATCAACTGATCTCTTAACACTGAGTGCCATTAGAATTCCAAGACTGCAGAGAACAGGGAGGTTGTGTCTGCTCCATTGTTTACATGACTGATTGGCCCATGTTATAATGAACTGCAAAAGATTGCCTTTCAAGTCAGAATGGTTCTTCAAGTTGTGCAGTGTTCAGATGCTAGACAAAACCTGGCAATTCTTTACACACTAAGCATTTTGCCGGCATGCTAGCATGCACATTCATGTGCTCCGGAGATGAAATACTCATTAGGTCAGCCCTCATCTATCTGATCTTAAGGTACAATTGGGAGATTAATGACAGGAGGGGCCTCTGTGGAGGAGCAGGTTCCTGAACATGTGCCCTTGCAGTATGCTGCCTGGGACTCTTACTTCTCTCCTCTATGACCACTATTGTGTAAACTGCTCCACTCTGAAGGTGTTCAAACTTAGCTAGGTGTAAGCTTTCCTGACCTATGATTTGGAATATGCAGGGGGGAGATTGGGATTTGGGATTTTTTTTGGGGGAGACTGTGATTTGGGATATGCAAGGGGAGAGATCGGGACTTGGGATATGCAGGGGGAAGATCGGGATTTGGAATATGTGGGGGTGGGGGGAGGTTGAGACTTGGGATATGCAGGGTGGGGGGAGATAAGGTGCAGACAGTGCCCCAACTGCATCTTCATACATTGCTCACCCACTGTGCTTATTCCTTTCCCCTGTCCTTCATAAGCCTCAGTCCCCATGAGCAGGAAAAGTTGACTTGGTTAGTCATTGTCCCAGGAGAGGACCACCCTGTTCTTCAAGCCCTCTATAGGTTCTACTGTGGGGCTATTCATCTAAACTTGGAGTTTGAGCCCACATGCTATTCATCTAAACTTGGAGTTTGAGCCTTCTGTTATGGTCATGTTCGTTGCTCTTTTGCAGTATAGTTCTTACATGAACTCTTGGCAGAGGTCCAAGCCTCTGAACAAGCTGTACTTACTTCACCCTGTATCTGGTAATGCACATGATTTATACTTGGCCTCAAATCCTGGTGATACCCATTCATGTAAGCCTTCTTACTCTAACCTTGGAAAAAATTATCTTTTCCAGAAACTCTTCCAAATGACATGAAATTTCTATGCAATACTGATCTTTTGTTAGGATCTTGGTAAGGGCATGAGAATTCTAGGATACCTGAGCTGTTTCCAGTGGTCTTTAAATCATGACAATTTCTATCTGACTAGCTTCTCCTTTGGAAACTTGTAAATATACTTCTGCACTGTTCTCTGGGTTTCTGCTATTTCTCTGGACCTTGGTAAGCTCCCCAGTACTGTTTTGAGTATTTTTTTGAGAGTTAGAAATTCCAGTGAATATTCAGTGGTCATAGGACAGCTTTATGGAAGGAAGTGGCATCACAAAACTTACATTCTTTTACCCACTATGCTAGCTTTCTTGTCTTCCTAGTTTTGTGACAATTTTAAAATATGTGTGAGTGCTTCACTTTGGGGGCTATTCTTGCATAGGTGGGTGATAGATTGAACATAACTACTCATGTTTGAGTAGTAATTAGCCTCCTGCGCTGTCTCACAGTCTAGGTCTCAAACTTGTGATCCTTCTGCCCTCCAGATCATGAGCACTGAGATTACATGTACCCACATGCCTGTTCATGCAATGCTGGGCAAGAACTCTACTAACTGAGCTCTGTCTACAGTCCTTCCCATTCCTTCTAAGAATCTGAATTACCATGTGGCCCTGGCATGAATGAACAGGGCCAGACATTTGACCAGGTGTCCAACAAGCATAGTATTTGTCAATCTCAAATTATTTGACTTTTTGCCCCTGTAATCACCAATTTGAACATTGTTTTTGTGATCTAATTTCATTTTGCCATGATGAACCTCCCCACTGTCCATACAAGGACTAGTGTGTATATTTGTGAGAGCACATGTGAAAGTCAGATAAGAACTGGATCTGGTCTCCTTCCATGTGTTATCCAAGGATTGAATTTGGCATGTCAGCCTTAGAAAGGAGTACCTTCACCTATGGTACAATCTAACCAGTCAAAATTCTGACTCCATGTTAGTTGGCTTCCTTTCAGGGTCAAAGTATTGAAGTTTCTTGATGGCCCAAATTATCCCATTTGAATAATCTTAACTCTTCCCTACTACCCTGAAATTACTGAGTTCTTTCATTTGTAGTTCCTTGATAAGATGCTGTTTCCAATATTGGACTGCCTGTAGACTTTAGATAACCATTTTCCAAAGCTGCTGCATTTTTATTATGTGCATTAGTTTTTGCTTGCATGCTTTTCCGTTTGAGGGTGTCAGGTCCCCAAGAGCTGAAGTTAGTTGTAAGCTGCCATGTGGGTGATAGGAATTGAACCTGGGTCCTCTGGAAGGTTGATCATTGCCCCTATCCAGTGAGCATTAACTTGTGCCCCTCCAAAGATATTTCTATTCAATGGAATCTTGTTGTTCAATGATCGCCCAAGTATCTTGTAATGTCTTTGATTGTATATGGTTTCATAATGTGGACTTACATGACCAAAATTCCAGGACATTTTTCTGAAGTCCCTGAAAGGCCAGGAGAGGTCATTAGTGAAGGGGCAGCCATTATCATTGAAGGGGCAATAGAGAGCTAAGTCTTGTCACCATATGGCAGTGTTAGAGTGCCTGAAAAGAGCCCATTGTAAAGGCAAACCCAAGTTTTGGGGAGACCCAGCTATTTCTAGATAACAGTCCAATGGGAAGAGATGCCAGCATTGGACAAAGGACAGAGGTGCCACTACCAAGCCCTTGGATTCCATAAGAAGGTGACAAAGTGACTCCCCACTCTGGACTTGGGTTTTGCTTCGGTCTAGTTGTGCCTGTGCCTGGTTATGCCCTCTTTAAGAAGGTACATAAATTATTTTATAGGGATCAACAATTGAGACATCTGGAGCTTTGCCATGGTGGTACATGGCATTTATTTAGTCCCACAACTCAGAAGAAAGAGAAAGGTCGGCCTCTGAGTTCATGGCCAGCTTCAGGTACACAAGTTCCAGAGAAGCTAGGGCTACACAAAAACCATGCCTTAAAAATTTAGAAAGTTTGTAGTCTCCAGATATTTCACAGGTAAATTTTATTAGACATTTAACTTTAAAAGTTAGAATTTTTAAAAACCAACATTCATAGGTTGGTTTGTTACATTTTGGGGGTAAGAAATAAAAGACTATGACTTGATAATGATGTTAACCTGCTGTGTTAACAAGGGTCAATTTTGCTGATCTTATGTCAAGTTTACAGCCATTCGGCAAGAGGGACTCCTCAGATGGGAATGCCCCCAGGAGACTGGCTTGTGGGCAAACCCCAGGTGCAGGCACACAAAACCACTCTTCATTGCTGTAGGTCTGTCGTGGCCAACATCAAGAATGTTCAGTAATCCAGAGAGACAGGCTCTGGGATGTCAGAGTCTAGAGAGGGCTCAAATGAATGGAGGTCTTCACTGAAGAGCTGGTCCTGGGTGGCAGCTGAGCCTGAACAACCAGTGGGTGGGATGTTGTTTGCTGATGGAGTCTCACTGGGCTTCCAGCTGCCTTGGTCAGGGTCCTCATGCTTTGAGAAGCTAGGTGGTCTGGCTTCAGTCACCATGTCATCAGAGGGGACAATTCTTCCTGTCTAATTTGCATCTTATGCTTCCTTGGAACTGGAAGTTAAGCTGATCCAGATCCACAGTGTGAGGGGTCCAGCTGGCTTGCAGCATGAGCCACACAGGGTATGGACTGCAATGGGGCTTTGTGTGTCTCTAGCTGGAGAGAATTAATGGGATGATGGAATGGAAGCGGGTCATCAAGGCTCTGGAATTGAGTGTTTACCCTTAGGTCTGACCTCTTCCCTTGGAGTCAACACAGAGATATCTTTTGGTCAAGACTGAGACAAGAGAGGCTCTTGTAGGGGAGTTGTTTATCTCCTGGGTGTGGAGACTGAGAGGGTCACCCTTGAGTGGAGAAAACAATCCAGGAGGGCCAGCCTGTACTACAGCTTTGATGGCCTTCATCCTCCTGGCCTGTGGACTATTGGTCTGATGTCATCATTTCTAAAAGCACCAGCTCTCCCTGTTGAAAGTAGGGAACTGTCTGCTGTGTGGAGATTCAACAGAGGCCACAACAAATCCACATCTGACAGGGACCATGATCTGCATCATGATTTGGTTGTGTACTGTCAGGCTCAGCATAATGTCCCAAGATAGCACATGGAGCTGTAGGTCAGCACCAGACTCAAGGACAGGGCCAGGTACCAGATCTTGGTCCACTTGAGTAGAGCAAACCTTGAGTAGCCTAAACCTTCTTGTGGGGATGGGTAACACAGCATAGAGAATTGAGACAAGAGGTAAACTTCAGATAAACTGTGACGTTAGAAACCTATGTCGATTCATCAGCCTATCTGAGCCTTGTGACAGGAACGTGCGTGACAATCTTGAAGTTGATGTGTTTTGAGAGCTTAAGGGTTCAGAGTCACAGAAGATAGACATGTTAAGAAGGGCAAGTTGCCTAAGGATAGAACTGTCCTGTGTTAACTTTACTCACTGCATCTGTGTACAGAGGAATATTGGGCTGGAGCTCACCCATTGCCTTCTTGTTTCCAGACCTGAACTTCAGGCTGGCGTGTGGGACTTAGGAACATCTCCTGTTTCCATAGTGTCTTGAAAGGGTTATCTACTTTTGTTCAAGTAGAATGAATAATTTCAGTGTTTCAGTGGACTACATTACAAAAAGGTCTTTAAAAGTTCTCAACTTTCATTTGTGCCTGGGAAGTCTCCCAGTTGCAGGGGACATTAGGGGATATAATGGTTTCTCATTTATAGTTTACTTTATCTTATTTTGGTGAGATGAGCCTTATCTGGCTTTTCTTGAACATAATGTGGTTGTGGGTGTCTAATGGCTAGGCCAGCTATCCCCAAGAAAGCTCATCTGACTATGGATTGTTAGCTTCACTTTCTCTGGTCTCAATTTCTAATTAGCCAATGCCCCTCATTTTCCTGAATGTGCTTCCTGGATTAATGCCTACTGCCTGGGGCAGGGGGCTCTGAACATGGGGAGAAATCTCCTGCTTGAAGAGGAATCTTGGATACTTTGGCAGAGCCTCCAGCCTTGGTCTGGTCTGAAGTCCCAGGAGTCACAAGTACAAACCAGCGATGCAGATGCATGGCCACAAGTGGCCACATTCCAGATGAGAGGACTCATCAGTCTTCACCTCCAAAGCTAATGATGTGAGGTGGCAGCATAAGAATTGTTAGGTTTCCTGACAGATCTCACAAGTCTCTGGACCCAGTAGAAGTTTCTAGAAGCTCTCCTCACCTTGAGGCAGGAAGTTCTGTCCACTTGGGAAGCAGCTTTAATGACATTGGCCACACAGCTCACCACTTCTGGAACCAAGCTTCTTTTCCTTTGCACTAGCTATTTGATTCATCAAGGACTGACTGGCAGGTAACCATACTCCTGTTAATGGCAGAGCTCATGTTGTAGAAATGCTACTTTCACAATGGGAGCTCTTAGCTACCATGGTGAGATCCTGGTTCCCAATCTCATGTGAGTGTTCATGAGGGGCCATTCTTGTCTGTGGGAGTCCTAGAGATAGGACAGTAGGGAGTGCATAGACCTCTTGGGAGATTGGTTTGAGACATTGTCTCCAGAGAGGATGAGTGGTTAAAAACCCTGTCCATATTTCACTGGATTTACTGTGGCAGAGTTTGTTAATGCTGCTAGTCAGGCTTCCCTGCTATCTTTCTCCCTATGTTAAAGACCAAATGAACATATTTTAATGCATATCAACATGCCCTTCCCCTGTCTCTCAGGCTGAGATCTGAGTTCAGGTTAATGTGATGAGCGTGCAGACTCATTCAAAAGTCTAGATTAAGAATGAGAAAGCGGAGTCTTATATAAATACTGGTCAATGGTGATGGCCACTTCAAATTCAGTATGACTTCATATAACTAAGACATGTGATGCTAGCAAATCACTTTACAGTCATGTAGCATACATACTCAGATCCCAAGACCATGTGCCCAAACTCAGCAACATGCCTGGTCAGAAGGTGAATAGTTCCCATGCAAATCAAAGCATAAAAGCATTAAGTGGTGGCATTGCAGTCTGGAGAGAGCTTAACCAGAGTTAGAAGCAATTGCCTATCTAGAAAAGGACATGGTTTCAATTTCAACACCATGTTGGGGATCACATCTGAGTGTCCTTCCAGTTGATAGGATGTCCTGTCCTTGATGGACATCATATATAACCATGCAAAACTGTCATAGAATAAAACCTTTGTTTTATAGGGAAACACTGAATACTGCCACTACATATTACAGTAAATGCTTAAATGAAGACTGGCTATACAGTTACTGTATATGCTGGAGAAGCCTCACTAAGAGGCATGTAGAGGGATCTACAGGATATGATAGGGAAATTAAGCTTCTCTGTAAAGATAGGAGTACCATTTGACTTTCTGATGGTTGCCAAAATCTAGTAGAGCACTCATTTTGCTGATAGCTTCAGACACTGGGCATGAAGTGTTCATCCTCCCTACTCAAAGGAGCTGTCCAATGCATACTCCTGAGTGTCCTCCAAAATCATTGTCCTGACACCAAGTTATAAATGGCCACAGACAGATGAAAAGAACACCATTGCTGCTTCATTCTCAAATGAACTGCCCAGTGCTGGTACCAGTTCTTAGTGTCCAATAGGGTATGTTATCTTCTACATGCTTGGAGCATTTCTACCCATTAAAAATACCATAGACCATGTGCCAAGTGGTAGGGCAGAGCAGGGCCAGGTAGGAACTTCCTTTTCCATTCAGGGCACATGATGCTTGCTACACCTTGTATTCATCTCTGGAGCCCTTCAAATTCATGTCTTACATTCTGCTTGAGACCTTTTTAAGGTCAGGTGTATAGAAATGTGTTCAGGTACACATAGGTAAGAGCTGGTGCTCTGAGAGCTTTGTATTCCTCTAGAACTCCAGTTTTACAGAGTATAAACCATGTGCTATGGCAACCATGATCTCATGCATATGAGTCTCGTGCATATGAATAGCTTGTGCTAGGAACTTGGAAGCCACCAGTCCACTCATTTTTGTAGGCACATTCTCACATATCCATAATCCTCAGCCTTGGCCACATTCTCACATATCCATAATCCTCAGCCTTGGCCATTGACAATTCCCTTCCTCTGCCTCTGGAATTATAGGAGTAGGGTTCCAAGTTCCAACCTGTCCTTTCAGAGGAGCAGTTCACATCTTAATGTGTCACCTCACTAGCATCTAAGACAGATCCTTATTCCAGAGAGTCCCCAGGGTTCTAGGAGCTGTGCTCAGTAGTGAGCAAGAGCCAAGTTTTCTTTTCACACAGCTATGTGGTAGCTTCATGGATTTGATTAAGAAATCACTCTACACATAGTGAGAAAGCTCCCACAGGAAGGATTCTGGGGGTTCTTTATAGAATCGGGTCATCTTCTGTACCCTTCACCAAGCCAACATGCTTTAAGTCAACCCTTTTAATACTTGTGGGGCAGGCCTTTTGTGAAACTGCCATCTCACAATAGAAGTTGCCACATTTCTCCATACACCTCATTGCCACTTTCATAGTCCTCTTAAGTCTCTTCAGAGACTCAGGTCTGAAAGATCCTGTGAAAACTTATGCTGTGGTTAAACCAGGTCATGTAACAAGGAACAAACAGATCAAGAATTCCCTTGAGCAGCATAAGTACTGAAGTTTACTTGCCCACTTGTCCATGTTTTGATCCTTGTGTTCCTGACTTCTTGGTGAGCTCTTCTGGCATTCTTGCTCATTGTGCAATGACCTAGCTGGGCCCTGTTAGTGCCCCATCTGTGGTACAGCATCAGGGACATGTTTGTGAACTCAAGTTTAAGAATAGGCTCCTCTTGACTCCATGCCAACTTGATTCTGAGTTGTATTCTGACTCCTCTTCATGTGGGTGCTTGTAGCATGTCTGGATGGGTTTGACCAGGGTTTTGTATTAGCCTGGATTTCCCAGGCTCCTGTTCTTTGACATGGACAGTCTCCACGAATGAGATCAGGAGCTAGCCTAATGATCTTGTCACCAGTGTCCGCACTGAAGGGGCTCTGCTGTATCTCTGGCACTGGTTTCATTTTTTACTCTACTTGGCTAACTTTTAACCAGACAATCCTACTACTATACCTCAATTGTAGCATGGTTATCATGTTCTGATTTCTTATGCATTAATCTTCATTCCTAGATGGAGTCTGTCCTTTGCTTCCCACCGAAACTTTATTGGACATTGGTGGCATTAAACGTTCAGATTTGACCATCTTTTGAGTGCTGCTATTAAAGCCAATGCTATACCATGACCTGATGTGAATCCAAAAACTAATATTGCTGTATTTAAAGACAGTTGAACAATCCCTCTGTCATCTAGAACACATGGACAGAATCTAAGTGTGATTCGCATAGCTCTACATTGAGTCAGAATGCACTGATGAGACTAACATAAACAGTCTCAAATAAAACAAAAAAATTGCAAAGAATCCTCCCTGAAGATGTGTCTAACTCTGACCACATCATTCTGGGAAAAAAAAAGACTGCTTTTGTTTTGTCGAAGTGGTCTGGTCTAAATCACTCAAAAGATTACATTAATTGCATAATGATCAGGCTGTAGCTCAGGCTTATTACTAACTAGACAGGAGTTGAGTTATAAGAGCTATTGCTCTCTATCTTGCCACATGGCTCCTTGTTTCACATATCCTCCAGAATCTTCATATTTGGCTCCATACCTAGAGTAAGACAGTCTTGTTACTGACAAAAATGGCTCCTGACAAAAATGGCTCCATTACCAACCAGTGAAGAACACATACTCTGTGTATGGAAGAATTGCCCTAGCACACAGAAGTGAGCAGTTGAGTGAATATTCCTGGCCAGTGTGGGCTGCATCTCAAGACGACCAAGGTGGATGAGAAGTGATAAGTGTGTGTTATCACAGAAGTGAGGGACAAGGGTCAGGAGGGTCACTCAGCATCAGCAGAGGCCTCTCTGAAAATAAGTTGTGCTGCAACCTGTGTGCACAATGAAGTTAGCAAGTGAGGAGAACATTGTGCCCCAGAACTGAGTGGCAAAATCACATCTGAGAAAAGCGGGCCAAGATCTGGGGAAACACTGAACAATGGTATCTTCAGGAACTATACCCATGCCATTTGCCTCTACTTGTGGTCCTTAAAACCCACCAAAACACAGGTTTGTGTCAGTGACTTTGCAATGACAGGAACATGCATAGCCAGGTAGGTGGCCAGCCAGGCTAACTCTGTCCAAGTAGCTGATGGCCCCAGAAAGTTGAATGCAGCTAATGCATTCAGAAAGGAGTCCATACTAGATGAGGTGGTGGTAGCATCTGCAAGCACCAATTCTCCCTACCCATAGACCCAGTGTCTTGAGGTCAGGCCTACAAAGCAACTCATTGCTATAGGATTATCTTGGCAAAGCACAAGAATGTTAAACATAATCCAGAGAAGGGCTCAGTGTCAGGGTCTAGAGAAATCTCAAATGCATGGAGGTTTTCACTGAAGAGCTGGTCATGGGTGGTAGCTAAGCCTGAACAGTGGCTGGGATGGTGTTGCTGGTGGCATCATCATTGGGATTCCAGATAACTGGGATGGGGTCCTTCTGCTTTGAAAAGCCAGGTGGTCTGGCTTCAGACACCAAGTCATCAGAAGGGACAGTTCCTCCTGCCTAACTTACATCTTATGCTTCCTGGGAACCAGGTGTTAAGCTGTTCCAGAACCACAGTGAATGGGAAAAGCTGGCTTGCAGCTTGAGCCACACAGGGTGTGGACTGCAGTGTATCTTCATGTGTCTCCTTCTGGAGAGAGATACCATCTTTTCCAATGGGAGCAATGAATGGGCTTTAAGGCTCATGCTCTGAGAACTTTTCTTCTAGGTCTTTTCTGACATCTTTCCTCAAGTCAGCCCCAACCTTTGTCTTTGCTTGTCTTCACAAGTCTGAGACAAGAGAGGCTCTCTTAAGGGAGGTGCTTAGATCCTGGGTGTTGACATTATAGAGTGCCACCCTGGAGGAGAGAAAATACCAAGACTATATGCAGTCTTCATGCCTTCATCTTCCTGGCCTGTGGACTATTGCTTTGTTCTAAGATTTTCCTAAAGCACCAGCTCTCCCTACCAAATTTAGGGAACTGTCTACCAAGTGGAGACTCAACAGCGGCCACAGCAAATCCAGATCTGACAGGGACCATGATCTGCCTGGTCTGGGTGTGAAGTGTCAGGCTCAGCAAATGTCCCAACCCAGCACAAGTAGTTGTGGGTCAGCACTGGACTCCGGGGCAGGACCAGGTACCAGATCTTGGTTCCCTTAGAGGGGCTGGCTTCGGAGTCCTAACCCTTCTGGTGCAGGGGAGGGTGGAGGAGGGAGAGGCCTGGCTCAGGGTTATGAAATGAGAAGTGGTAAACCCAATTAGAATGTGAAATTTGAAGCAGCCTGTGTGGATTCATCAGCCCATCTGAGCCTGGTGACAGGAACATGGATGACAATCTGAAGTTTGTGTGTGAGCACTAAGTGTTCAGAGTCACAGGAGATTGACATGTATGAAGGGCAAGCTGCCTAAGGATAGAACTATCCTGTGTTAACTTTATGCATTGCATCTTTGTGCAGAGGAATATTGTGCTGGAGCTCACCCGCTGCCTTCCTGTCTCCAGATCTGAACTTGAGGCTGGTGTGTGGGACTTAGTAATATCTCCTGTTTCCATAGTGTCTTGAAAGGGTTGGGGCTTTCACTCTCCTGATTATCTACTTTTGTTCATGTAGAATGAATAATTTTAGTCTTTCAGTGGACTACATTACAAAAAAGGCTTAAATAGGTCTCAACTTTCATTTGTGCATGGGAAGGGAAGTCTTCCTGTAGCAGGGGACATGAGGGATTTTAATGGTATTCCTTTGGCTTTTATTTTACTTTGAGTAATGAGGCTCATGTGACTTTCACTGAACATAGTGTGTGCTTGGGTGTGTATAAAGAGCTAGTCCAGCCATCCCTATAAGCTCATCTGACTATGGATTGAGAGCTTTACCTTCTCTGGTCTCAATTTCTAATTAGCCAATGCCCCTCATTTTCCCGAATGTGCTCCTTCCTGGATTGATGCCTACTGCCTGGGGAGAGGCAGGGGGCTCTGAACATTGGGAGAAATCTCCTGCTTGAAAAGGGATCTCAGACATTTTGTCAAAACCTCCAGTCATGGTCTAGACTGAAGCCCCAGGAGTCACAAGTACAACCAGTGATGGCAGCAGCATGGCCATAAGGGGGCCACATTTCAGATGAGGCTACTGGTCATACATCTTCAGCTCCAAAGCTAATGATCTGAGATAGATGCATGACAATTGTTAGATTTCACTACAACTCTATCAAGACATTGGCCTCCATTAGAAGTTCTAAAAGATGCTCTGATGCTGAGTACCCCTTGGGAGCTGTGCTCACCCTGAGGCAGGAAGTTCTGTTCAGCTGGGAAGCCTCTTGAATGATTTTGACCACAATGCCCACTCTCTATTTTCTGCGACCAATCATTTTTCCTTAGCACTAGATATTTGCTGCCCCAGAGACGGTGACTGGCAGGTAATCATACTCTTCTTATGGCAGAGCTCATGTTGTAGAAATGCTACTTGGGAATAATGGGAGTGTTTAGCTACTACCATGGTGAGATCATGGTTCCTAATATCATGTAATTGTACATGATGGGCCATTGTTGCCTGTGGGAGTCCTAGAGGAGAATAGAGATACACAAACTGTCTGGGAGATGGCAAGATGTTGGCTCCACATGGCAATAGTGGTTAAAACCCCTGCCTATGTTTTCTCTGAATTCATTGGCAGAGCTTCGCAATAGTGCTAATCAAGATGCCTGAACATTTCCCCCTACACCTTCCAAGGGCCAATTTTTTTTTAATGTGTAGCAATCTGTCCTTCCCTGACTGCTTCTCAGGCAGAGATCTCAGGTGATTGAGTGCAGACTTCTTCCACAGGGAGATGAAGAACAAGAAATCCAGAGTTGTATAAACACTGGGCAACAGTGATGCCCAGTTCCAATGCAGTATCCACATAATTAAGACATCTCGTGAGATGTTGGGTAATGACTCACAGTGGTGCGTTTACATATTCAAGATTCTGCCACAATGTATCCAAACATAGCCATGCAGGAAAACAGTCACATAAAATGAAACCACTTTCTATTTTAAAGGGAAGCATGAATACTGCCATGACATACTACAGTAAATTCTTAAATGAAGACTGGGTCATACCATTAACGTATATGCTGGAGGAGCCTTGGTATATAACTATGTAGAGGGATTTGAACGATACATTGAAATGTGGAAATTCCGCTTCTGTCTAGGAAACCTCAACAGGGTATGGATGCCATTTCAGAAAATATGGAGGTAGTGTGTCCTCCATATTCTAGTGTGATCAATCCATGTTAAATGGACACCTGACGGTTGCCAGCACATTTGGAATGAGTGATTACTCATCTTCCAAAGTGCTTCAGATACTGGATATGAAGTGTCCATTCTACCCATTCAAAGCAGGTCACCAATGCTCATACTTCTGTGTCCTGAGGCCCTAGTTGGTAACAGCCATAGTCAACAGAACCAAGGAAGTCTCAGCATTTTAAGTCTCCTGTGAGTGGCCCTGTGCCAGTATCAGGCCATCTTTGTGTCCAATAGACTGAATGTCCTCCACATGCTTTTGAGCATTTCTATTAACAAAACCACAGACCAAGTGACTGGTGTGTAAATAAAATTAAATGACACCAGTGAACATAGGTAGAGCATAGCAGGTCCAGGTGGGCAGGAACTTCTGTTTCTAGTCCGAGCACATGAGACTTGATGTACCTCCTTATTCATCTGTGGACAAGTCCTTCAAAGTCCTGTTTTTTACATTGAGAATTTTCTTCAAGGTCTATTGTATAATAATGTGTATATTTCTATTGTGGTTTAATAATGGTCAGGATAAACAAATAGGCCAAATAGATGTTTATTAAGGGAGAAACAACTCACAACACAGACAGATGAACACAGCAGTTAAAACTGGATGCTCCTCTCTTCGTGTTCCACCAGAAAGTAGCATTCTCCACCTCCCGAGATCAAGCCCCACATGTTAACTTCTGCCCCTGGCTCCACCCCTCAATGGGTGTGGTCTGTGCCACAGAAGAAGACACAGTGAATATTCCACTACAATTCCCCTTTTAGTCTAAAGAAAAGATTTAAGCTTGATACAAAAGTATATACAAAACAGTGAATAACAAGTGTGCCCTATGAAAAGGAAAATCGAGACCAAAACCACAAACATACTTAGTCCTAGGGTGAAGGCATAAGGGAGTTTACAATAGAGTTGTCCTAAGCTGAAAAGCTTAAGTCTAGTACCTAATATATCTAACTAGGAAGAGAGAATAATACTTAAGATAGTTTAAATCTACAACCTCACCAAGACCTGAGAAGCAAAATAACGATACTAGGGTAGACGGGAAATGCGGATAGGCAACTTCCAAAATGTGCAGCAAGGACAGAAACAGCAAGCTACCTGGACAGTCACCCAAGTTCTCACAGCAACGTTGGTACAGCCAGTTTTGACTAAGGCCAGGAGTATTTGACAGACCACAACAAAAGCAGGGAGGTAGAAAGGCTGTCTTACCCTGACTTGGCAAGGATCAGCAGTCTTCTATGTTTGTCTCCTGCAAGCATATAGGACCGAATGTCCAAATCGGTGGTCAAGGTTGAGGCAGTTCCTTGCCCAAGAGGCCATTAGCCGAAGCGAGGATGAACTCCAGAAGGGGCAACAACAGTGTCCAACATACTTTCAGGAAAGTGCATGGTGCTGTCAGGAGCAACAGTGTCTCATGTCAACAGAGTACTAATGTAAAAACATTTAAATGCCATGTTCTGCAGGTCTATGAAGTGATTGAAGATTAAGCATCTATGACTGACTAATCTCATAGGCAAAGGAAACATGGGTGAGGATAATTTGTAATACTCCAGAACTTGGCTAACAAACCTGAATAAAACTTCCTTGAGTAAAGCAAAGATAAATACATAAACAATATAACTATATATATATATATATATATATATATATACATACATACATATATCTGCACATGTAAATTCCTAAAGTAGAAGTAGAGTAAAAATGTCTAAACAAGAGGTAGAGCTCTAAAGGGCAGCAAGACAAATATCCCAAATTGTATCAAATACAAAACATCTTGAACAGAAGCAAAAGTATACATACATAGAATATGGCAAGTATAATGTGCATAAAACATCATAAATGGAAAGGTTTCACACAATATAACAAATATAAGATACAATTCTTCCAGGAAGGGAATAAACTTAATTTTACATAGGTTACCACAAATAATAATATAACAATGTAAGCTGTAATACTAATGTCTCACTCTTACTAAATAATTCACAAGAAAATAGGCTAATCTACCTATATCCATTCTGAACCATACCTTTGCCAACCATACACTATTCCTGTCTAAAAGAGATAACCAAGTCTAAGTATCACCCTCCAAACCCAACCCCAAGTAACTAAGACCAACCCTATGAAGATGAATATTATTCCTAAATTCCAAGAGTGGCAAAAGGGGGCATTGTTATCTTAAGATTACTTCCTGCTGAAATGGGATGATTTCTCAATGGGATCCTGTTGGAAAAAAATTTTAAGCAACCAAATTTCTAAACAGAACTGGCTGTAACGTATGTAGGTAGTCATTGTGTGGCAGAAAATGCTTGACTGGAATTCTACTTGAAACTCTGGCCAGGTTGTAAAAAGAAGGTGCACCAATACAGCTAGCTAGTCATGAGTTGTCTCTAGAAAAGCAGTCTCAAACCGGTTTAGGGTGAAGTTTGTAGTCCAGATGAATCAGGTTGATTCAAGTGCAAATATCCAATTGGGGCCCCATCTCATTTCCAGAGTGTTCAAAGATTGCTGTTGAGAACTGTTATAGTCCTTGTGGAAACCTTAAATATCAATATCAAGATAAAATTTTTAATTTTTATGGTATGCATTAGGGACAGGCAACAATAAGCATTAAAATGTAAATGAGAAAATTAGGATTTCAGACAGAAAATTGCGAATAAGTGAATGAGTCCTTAGATTTTTTCTTCTGCCTTACACCAATTGGCTTCTTGATATAAGGCAGAAACTGAATTTAATCTTAACAACATGCTTGAATTTAGAGAAGAAAAGCCAAATCCAACTCCAAAGCCAGCATTGGTTCACATGAATCGGGACTACAGAAATATTAGATAGTAAAGAAAACTAGAATTGAGTATAGAAACAGTTTACTAAACTTAAATATTTTTACCATAAATCAGATTCCTCTTCATTAGTGATTCTTTCTGGAGAGCTGTCTTCTCTTCTGTAGGTACCTACATGTTTAGTGTCTTTTGGTTGTTTGAAGATAGGTGTTCTCTGTTTTCCTGTAAGGACAAGAACAGAACACTTCCCCTACCTTTGAGAAGTCTCCGCACATCTCATGGGACTTTATTTATTGGATGACTTGTCATTTCTCTTCATCAAGATGTTAATCTTGTTCAACCCGGATCTGGATTAACTTAGATGGTATCCATAGCTTTTCTTCTGTAGATACAAATGCAAAACCCCTACCCCAACGTAACACATATCCTGGTTTCCATTCTGAGGTCAATACATCCTTGAAGTACACTGGCTGATGTAGTTCAGAAGTTTTTTCTATTGTCCAGTGTCTTTCTGCAGCTGTTTTTCCTTTTTCATCAGCATTAAGAAAGTTTAATGTTAATAAAGCTTTATGTAATCTGTGTTTGGGTGTCTTGCTTCCTCCTGCCTATTTATGGAGCATTTCCTTGAAAGTACGATTAGATCTCTCAACTACTGCTTGTCCTGTAGGATTGTGTGGTATACCAGTTATGTGTTTTATGTTATAATACTCAAAAAACTGTTTCAATTTGCTGGAAATATATGCCGGAGCATTGTCAGTTTTTATTTGTGCAGGTATGCCCATAATGGCCATTACCTCTAAAAGGTGTGTGATAACAGAATCAGCCTTTTTTAGAGCTCAGAGCAGTAGCCCATTGAAACCCTGAAAATGTATCTATAGTGTGATGTACGTATTTTAATTTTCCAAATTCTGCGAAATGAAACACATCCATTTGTCATATTTCATTTCTATTTATACCTTTAGGGTTACTGCCTGGTGGTAAAGGAGTTTGGTTATAGAATGAGCAAGTAGGACATTTCCTTACTATTTCCTTGGCTTGTTGCCAAGTGATAGAAAAATCCTTTTTCAATCCTTTGCTGTTCACATGGTGTTTCTTATGAAACACTGAGGCTTCTAGCACACTTCCTATCAATAACCGATCAATTTAATCATTGCCTTGTGCTAGAGGACCTGGCAGACCCGTATGGGATCTGATGTGTGATATATATATATATATATATATACATATATATATATATGATGAATCCTCTTATAGTATCTTGTAACTGTATAAACAATGAAGTTAATTCTGTATCATCAGGAATAAATTCTGCAGTCTCGATGTGTTAAGACTACTCTCTCTGCATATTGAGTCAGTAACTATATTGAGTTCTGTAAAATCCATAAGTACCATGAGAATGGCATACTATTCTGCTTTTGTACAGAATTGTAAGGGCTTTGAACTACTTTGCTTATTTCTCCTGATATATATCCTGCTTTACCAGATTTGTTTGCATCAGTGTAGAATGTAGGAACTCCCGAGATAGGTGTTTGTCTTACAATGCATGGAAGGATCCACATCATCTTCTTAATGAATTTGATTCTTTCTGTTTTGGGATAATTGTTGCTAATTATTCCCAAAAAAATTACTGCATGCTCTCTGGCAATATTCATTATCTTTCCATAAGGAGGAAATTTCCTCATTAGTTAAAGGTACTATAATTTCTGCTGGATCCCTTCCTGTTAATTGACAAAGTCTTAATTTACCTTTTAAAATCAAGTCAGAGATCTTTTCTATATATGCTTTTAGTTTTTTATTCTGTTTACGTGGTAAGAATATCCATTCTAATATGATATCTTCTCTCTGCATCAAAATCCCTGAAGGATATTCTCTAGATGGTAATATAACCAGAATAGTCTAGATTTGGATCCACACGATCCACATATGTTTCTAATATCCTCTTCTAATATCCCATTCTAATTTCTTTTCCGCTTTAGCTGATAGTATTCGGGGACTATTCAAATCCTTGTCCCCTTTTAGGGCCATTTTCAAGTTTTTCAAATCATGCCCTTCAACTCCAATAATGGTTTGCAGTTGAGAAATCTCTCCTAGTAATTTTTGAAGATCATTAAGAATCTGGTATCAATCTCTTCTGATCAGTACTTTTTGTGGTCTAATTTTTTGTAGACCTATTTTATATCCTAGGTAGTTGATACTCTCCTTTTTGTATTTTTTCAGGTGCAATTTGTAATCCCCAACGAGGTAAAACTTCCTTCAGTTTCTCAAACATTTTTTCTAATATGTCTGCTTTAGAGTCAGCTAACAATATATCATCCATGTAATGATAGATTATCGGTAGTGGAAACTGTTTATGAATTATTTCCAGTGGTTTTTGTACAAAATATTGGCACAGGGTGGGGCTATTTAGCATTCCCTGTGGCAAAACCTTCCATTGATTCCAATAATTCACTGGTTGAGAATTATTGTAATTAGGTACCGTGAAGGCAAATTTCTTTATCTTGTTCTTGTAAAGGTATAGTGAAGAAGCAATCCTTTAAATCAATAACTACAATAGGCCATTCTTTAGGTATCAAAGAAGGCAATGGCATTCGAGGCTGTAAAGTTCTCATTGGCTGGATAAATTTATTAATGTCTCTCAGGTCTGTAAGCATTCTCCATTTACCAGATTTCTTTTTGATAACAAATACAGGAGAATTCCAAGGGCTGGTTGATTCCTCGATATGCCCAGCATTTAGCTGTTCCTGAACCAGGTTTTCTAAAGCTTCTAACTTCTCAGAAGTCATAGGTCATTGCCCTACCCAGACAGGTTCTTCTGTTAACCATTTTAAGGGTAGGGCTTTTGTTTCATCTGTTTGTTCAGCACTTGCATTCTTTGTACAGCCTGGATATTTGGTGTCTGTCTTGTATAGTACTTTATAGCATTTTTTCCACAATCATGAGGTCGTTTATGGTTCCTATCTAATACTAGAGGAATGTTAATCTGTGTATTCCATTGCTGTAATAGATCACGACCCCATAAATTTATCAATACATCAGCCACATATGGTCTTAACCTTCCTCGCTGTCCTTTTTGTCCTACACATTCAATCTATCTCGTGCTTTGTTTTACCAGAGACAGGTTTCCAATCCCTAAGAATTGAACATTAACCTCTCGCAGGGGCCAATTTCGAGGCCAGCGTTTATTAGTTACGATATTTACGTCCGCCCCTGTGTCCAGTAGGCCTTCAAATAGTCTGTTCATTTTAACTATCAATCTAGGCCTTTGTTTATAGAGGTTTGCCAAAATATACGTTTTTTATTTCCTTCTGTCATGTCTGATTCAACTTCTGTCACTAGTTTGTCATCCAGAGCAGTATGAGTTTTTACAATAGGCCAAGGATTTTCTAATTGTCCTGTGGGAGATTATCCTCCACTGTGACTGTGAATGTTCGGACCACCTTTGACATGGGGGCCTTCGAGAGGCCCCCCAAGGAGTTTCCCGGTGGTAAAGGGTTTCCTTGCTTGTCTCTAGTCGATCTACACTCATTTGTCCAGTGTCTGCCTTTGCCACACCTTCTACATAACCCAGAAGGCTGAGGCCTTCTTTTGTTCGATTCATTCTTGGGAGTATTATTTCTAGAGATGCTTTGCCTACAATTTCTTTTTAGATGTCCTATCTAACCACAGTTATAACATCTGACATGTTGATATCTCTTTAAACCTTTTTAGATGGCTTCTCCTATCCAAGCTTCTATGTCACCATAGTTACGTTTTCTGTTCTCTTGATGACTTCTCAAACCTTTAGATATAGCTTCTCCTACCCATGCTTCAGTGTTATTGCCATTATACTCAATGTTGGCTGTATATAGAACCCATTCATCCGAAGGTGCTGATTGAATTTTTAAAGGCCAAAGCACTTGTTTGCATTGAGAATTTACATTCTCATAGGCTAACGATTCTATGAGTATTCGCCTAGAATCTATGTCAGCTACCGCTAATTGTACTGCTCTAGACAGCATTTCTAGAAACACACATAAGCATTCTCTTGGTCCTTGCCTTATTTTGGCATAATATTCTATCCTCTCCCCTAGTTGATGAACCTTATCCCAAGCATTCAGAGCTGTTGTACTGCATAGAGACAAGATATGTTCATCATAGGCAGCTTGGGTTTCTGGGTCAGCATAAATACCCTCGCCAAGAATTTTATCTTTGGGAGCTTCATAACCCTTCTTTAAGCCCTGAAGTTCAAGAGCCTTTGCTTCCTCTCTCCATAAAGCCCTCCATTCTAATTGAGAGGAGTTTTCAAGGACAGCTGATATTAATTGAACCCAATCCTTAGAGGTTACCTTGTTATTCCTTGCCCATGATTCTATTAATTGCTTCACATATGGTGAGTGCATGCCATAAGAGACTACTGATTCCTTTATAGTTTTTAAATCTTTCATACATATTGGTTACCACTGATAAGCAACACCACCTTTTGGGTGTTTTTTCATTGCTGATTTTTCATTAATAGATACAGGGAAAGCTCCCCTGACCCTAAATGTTGTGGAAAATACTAAGTTTTTTACATGCCCCGTTACCTGGAGCTCTTCTTCTGATGTATCAGATTGAAGGTCTTCTAAAGCCTGAAGTCTATTAATCATTGCTTCTTTGAGTGTCTGAACTACTTGAAGCATATCCCTTTCTAGAGCCTTCATTGCATTGGTCAGTTTCTTACTTTCTCCAACTACAAATGATTCCATGTTTTTGATATTCTCATCCTTACATATTATCTAAATGGCATGTAAACTGCCTTCTAGAAACAATGTTCTATCTGCTAGCTTGCTGTTATCCTCAGACATGGAAGAGATTCTGCTAGTCTTTCCATCTGATGTTCCAGTTTTTTAACCTTATTAGTAGCTTCATCCAACCAGGAATGAGCTGTTTCTGCTAGCTTGTTAATGCATTGCATTGTTCTGTTTTGGTGGTTGAGGCAACATCAGACATGGAACAAATTTGGTTTTCTATTTGGTCATTTTTATGTTCCATGTTATGTATTCTAACTGTCAGCTCTCTGTTGCCATCTTCAATACCTGAACCTTTTTTCCTAAGCATTCTATGTTTTGCGTTCTGTCATTTTCAATGTTTTGAATCCTTGTTACTAAGTCTCCTATGGTTTGTACAAGTTCCTTATTGTTTGCGCTAATCTCAAACCATTTCTTTAAGAATATCATATTAATGATAAAACCCATTACTATTATGGAAAAGGTGTATATATTGATCCAGTCATAATTTTCTTCTAAGATTCCTTCGATATATGAAGTAAAATTCCTAAAGTCCTGCATTGTAAAATTATCTGCCATAGCTATGGAACAATTGATCTCAGATATTATATCAGCTTAAGTTGCAAAAGATGTTACAATTACCTTAGGTGTATTTCCGCTGTCCTGGAGCTTTGATGCTTTTAGTTGTAGATCTCAACTTGCTGTAGTTTCACTTGGAGGTGTAGCAGTAAAGAGTCCGGCAGCAGAGGATCCTTCTGATTCCGGTTCTACCCAGAATTGTACCACCAAAGAGTGTCCGCCAAATAGCTTCCAGCAAGAGAGGATCCTTTTGATCCTGGTCCCTGTAGAATAGCTTTTAACAAACTAAGGCAAGCAAAATTTTGTTAAACGAAGGAGTGAAACTACAATTGTTAACAGGGATAACAGGAGCCACAAGCAACTGCAGCATGTATATTTTCCACCAGTCCACCAGCTGCAGCTGCTGCAGCTGCCGGAGCCAGCAAGCACACAGAGTAGGCCGAGTACAGGCCTAGTGCTGCAACACAAAAGGCAGGACTAATGCCACAGGGCTCTTTGCAAATGCAATCTGAGGGAATGGGCAGAAGATGAGCAGTAGTCTCAGGACCAAGATGGAGATAAAAGGAGTTCTAGGGCAGGGTGTATCCACCTGATTAGGCAAGAGACCTGCCTATTCAGGGAAGGTGGGGGAAGGTGGGAGAAGGGTTGCTGAGGTGCCTGGGTAAAACCCAGGTGCCATGAAAATCCTGATCTTGCTTCTGACACCAGATATTGCGGTTTAATAAGGGTCAGGATAAACAAATAGGCCGAATAGATGTTAAGGGAGAAACAACTCACAACATAGACAGATGAACACAGCAGTTAAAACTGGACGCTCATCTCTACGTGTCCCGCCAGAAAGGAGTGTTCTCTGCCTCCTTCCAAGACCAAGCCCCACACGCCACTTGCTCCCCTGGCTCCACCCCTCAATGGGTGTGGTCTGTGCCACAGAAGCAGACACAGTGAATATCCCACTACATATTTCCACAAGTGAGAGCAGGTACTCTAGGAGGCCAAGCCTTTGAATCCCCCTAGAACTTCAGTTTTAGTGAGTATAAGCCACATGCTACGGGAACCAGGATTCTAACTTGGGTCTTCTGCCTAGGAGTAGTTGGTGCTCTGAACTTTGAAGCCGCCTATCCACTCCTGCTGTAGGAGCTTTTGTATATAGAATGATTGATTCCCAACCATGGCCAACCCTGGCCATTGACAATTCCCTTTCCCTCTTCTCTGGGGTTACTGGTATAGGGTTCAAAGTCAAAACTTTCTAACAATGACTGTACTTGTTCATGAGCAGTCTGCACCTTGAAGCTCTAGTCACTCACTAGCATTTAACAGAGAGCTCATTCCAGAGACTCCCAGGATTGCTAGGAGCTGTGCTCAGTGAGTAAGAGTCGAAAGCTTCTCCATTCACACAGCTTTATGGTAGCATCATGTAAGTGATTGAGACATCTCTCTACACATGGGGAGAAAGCTCAACAGGAAGTAACCTATGGGAGTACCTCCTAGACTTCATCTTATGTGCACCCCACCAAAAAGCCAATATGCTTCAAGACAACCCCTTAACACTTGTGGGGCAGGTCTTCTGTGAAATGGCCATCTCCTAATGTGAGGATGCCTTCTTTCTCCATACTTATTACCACTAACTTTCATAGTCAGGTGGAATGGCTCGTCACAGGCTTTGGTCTGTGAAAGATGTGTTAACCTATTCTGTGGTTAAACCCGGTCATATGGGACAAGGAAGGAAACAAAATTCTTTCAAGCAATGAGTTTGAAGTGTACTTGGCCACAATCTGTGTTCATGACTTCAGTGAGTTCTGGGGTAGATAGACATTTGTGGTGGTCTAGCTCAGTCAGCCCTGTTAATGCCCCACCAGTGGAGGGACATACTTGCAAATCGAGAACTTTAAGGTTGGAGTAGAGCAAGAGTTAATTCTAACTCTATGGGTTGTATTCTGATGCATCCCAGATGGGTGGTTGAAGCATGTCTGAATGGGTTTGACCAGGGTCCTTTATTAGTCTGGATTTCCCAGACTTATGTTGTATGACAGGAACAGTCGCCATGAATGAGATTGGGAGCTAGCCTAAGGATCTTGTCACCAGTGTCCATGCTGAGGGGTTCTGCTCTGCTGTATCTCTGGTATTGGTGTTTTTTATATTTTACGTTGGTGACTTTGTACCAAAGACATGATCTAGCACTTCCCACTGTAGCGGCGCTCAAATTCAGGATATATTTTTACTTCATAAATCTTAACTTCTATACTGGGTATCTTTATATGTTCTTTGTTGTCCTGCTAAAAGTCTATTTGTCACAGTAACCTTAAATTCTCAGATTTGACTCTTACGAGTGCTGCCATAAGTCATGCTCTACCATGATAAGAATAAAAAAACTTGTTAAACTTTATAGAATATTAATACAATTTTCTCTTTAGAATATTAATGCAATTTTCTATTTAGACTATTGTTTCAATTTTCTCTTGTGTCACTTAGACATTGATAAGATTTCCAGGTGTGACTTCACATATGCATCCTCCTAGGAGCTCAACACACATTAGGCAGAAGGTATGTAGTCAGAATTTGCTGGTGAGCCTAGACTAACTCTCAAATACTTGTATACTTAGCATATTTCAAGTAACAATTTGGGAAAGAATCCTCCCTGAAGATATGTCTAACTCTGACCATGACAACATGTAAATGGAGATGGAACTATTTTTTGTCCCAGCTGCCTGGTCTAAACCACAGGAAACCTGACATTAACTACAGAATGCTTGAGCCAGAGCTCAGGCTTATTACTAACGAGCTCTTACAATTTATGTCAATGAATCTCTTTTGCCACAAGGCTCCTTGTTTACCTTCCATCCAGCATCTTGCTTCAAAGGAAAAAGCTTTCACCCCTTAGTTTCTATTTTTAGTTTGGCTTTTCCTCCTAGATTTACACTGTCTTGCTTTTGAACAAATCTGCTCCATTATCAACTGGTGAGTAAAATATATTCAGTGAACAGAAGGATTGCCCCACAGAACAAAATTGAGCAGTTGTGTGAATATTCCAGGCCAGTGTGGTCTGCATGAAGATAGACTCCATCTCTAAGATGAGCAACGTGGATGGGGTGCTAAGTGCCTGTAATCCCTGCATTGTGGCACAAGGGTCAGGGGTGTCAGCATGCCTCAAACTGTGCAAACTATGTTAGTGGAGGAAAATATTGCACCTCAAATCGAGTGCCAAAACAACTTTGCATCCTGAGAAAGCCAGCAAAGATCTTGGGGAAACACTGGGAGAGGGCATCTGGGCATTCAGTTAATACATTCAGAAAGGACTCCATACCAGATGTGGTGGTTGCATCTGCAGGCACCAATTCTCCCTACCCATAGACTGGGGTCCGGAGCTCAGGCCAACAAAGACACTCTCATTGCTACAGGCTTTTCTTGGTAAAGCTCAACAATGTTAAACATGATCCAAAGAAGTTCTCAGTGGTGTGAGGGTCTACAGAAGTCTCAAATGACTGGAGGTCTCCAGTGAAGAGCTGGTCATGGGTGGCAGCTGAGCCTGAACAACCAGTGGCTGGGATGGTATTTGCTCACAGCATCATTGGGAATCCAGATGCCTGGGTCACGGTCCTTGTGCCATGAAAAGCCAGGGGACAGTTCCTCCTGCATAATTTACATCTTCTGCTTCTTGGGTGCTGGGAGTTAAGCTGTTCAGAATCACTGTGAGAGGGGACCAGCTGGCTTGCAGAATGAGCAACACAGGGTGTGAACTGCAGTGTCTAGATTGAAATCAGCTTTTACAGTGAGCAATGGATGGCCTTTAAGGCTCATGCTCTGAGGACTTTGCTTCCAGGACTGTTTCTCACATCTTCCCCAGGAGTCAACGCACAGCTGTGTATTGGCAAGATTGAGGAAAGGTGGCTTCCTAAGGGAGTGACTTAGCTCCTTTTTGAGACTGGAGAGGGTTACCCTTTAGGGGAAAGAATACCCAGCCTGTACTGCAGCTTTGATGCCTTCATCCGCCTGGCCTGTGGACTATTGCTGTGATCTCAGCTTTCCTTAAAGCAGCAGCTCTCCCTGCCAAATTCAGGGAACTGTCTCCTGATCAGGGATTCCCCAGAGACCACAGCACATCCAGATCCAACAGGGACCAAGATCTGCATGGTATTTGGGTGTCAACTGTTGGTTCAGCAAATTTTCTAATCACGCACATTGTTGAAATACATCTCACAAAACTAACTGCAGGGTCAGGCCCAGTACCAGATCCTAGGTCCCCTTAGTAGGACTGGGCTTAGAGGCCTAAACTTTCTTTCTTGGGTGATCTGGCTCAGAGTAATGTACTGGGGCAAGTGGTCAACCCAAGATAACCTATGAAATTGGAAGGTAGCCTGTAGATTCGTGGACCCATCTAAATCTGGTAACAGTAGCTTGGAAGCTCATGTGTTTTGGGGGGTTATGGTTAAAGAGTCACAGGGATGAACACGTGTGAAGGGCAAAGCTGCCTAAAGATGGAACTCTCCTGTCTATTATGCATAGCATCATGTGTCAACAGAGGACATTTTGCTGGAGCTCACTTGTTGCCATTTCAGAGGTTCCGGATCTGAACTTTAGGCTGGCATGTGGGACTTCGTAGCACCAGATGTTTCCATAATGTCTAGATGCAGAGACACTTAAACCTCTGGTTTCTTTTGTTCAAGTGGTATGATTAATTTCAATGTGTTTCTGTGGGATGCTTTATAAAAGGACCTTAAATGTTTCTCAGCTTTCACTTGTGCATGGGAAGTGAGTTTCTGTGGACACTAGGAGTAATAATGGTATTTCTTTGTTTTGTTGAGGCTCAGATCTCACAAGTCGAAGTTTCTGGAAGATCTGCCCAGCCATTAGGAGCCTTGCTCACAGAGGCAGAAAGTTCGGTTTGTTTGATAACTAATTGTTAAGAATGACATTGGCTGTTATGCACACTTTCCTGACCACCACCTCAGAGTCCCACCAGGGCCTGAAGGGCAGGTGACCAGACAGGTAACAGGACACAGCTCATGGTAAAGGAATACTACTTGGGAATAGGATGTTACTACTTGGGAATAGGATGTTACTACTTGGGAATAGGATGTTACTACTTGGGAATAATATGTTACTACTTGGGAATAATAGGATGTTACTACTTGGGAATAATAGGATGTTTAGCTACCATGGTGAGATCCTGGTTCCTAATCTCATGAAGATATATAAGAGTGGCTATTAGGCTTGCTGTAGGAAATCCTCTCAGAAGTGGAGGTGTATAGACTGTCTGGGAGACTGGTTGAAACATAGCTCCAGACAGGAAGTGTGAAGAGAACCCTGCTGTTCCTTCCATCTGAGGCAGAGCCTGTCAGTGCTGTTATTGGGTAGATCTGCTACCATCTTTACATTTTTCAAGGTCAAATGAACATATTTTAAAGCACGGTAACCTGTCATTTTCTGTACGATGCTCAGCCTGAGGTCTCCAAGTTGAGGTGAATGTGATGATAAAATACTGACCCATTCAAAAGTGTTCAGAGTAATTATGACAAAGCCAGAGTCTTATAGAAACTGGTCAATGGTGATGTCCACCTCAAGTTCAGTATCCATTCATATAATTTCCTTAAAGACTACTGGTCAGATGCTTGGAAATCACTTTACAGTGTGATGGCATTTACATATTGAAGATCTCTCCAGCCTGATGCCTCCATACTCGGGGACCTGACGTTTAGTCAGACAGGAGAAGGTGAATAGTCTCAAGTAAGTCATCAAAATAAAACCACAAAGTGGTGTCACTGAAGTCTGAAGGGAGAGCACAGCCAGTGGCTAAGAATATTGGATAATCTAGAAAAGGACTTTTCAGGTCCAGCCCTACAATGTGACTCACAGCTTGAGCTGTGCTCCAGAGGATAGGATGTCATTGCCTTGGTGGATACTGTACACACAATGTGCACAGATAAAAGTCTTAATAAAATAAAGCTTTAATGGGGTACATCGAATTCTGCCACATGTTCCAGTAAATGCTCAAAGGCTTGGATAGCCAAATGGCTAATGTGTGTGCTGGAGGAGCCTCTGTAATCCATCTAGAGGTATCTGCAGACTGTAACAAATGGAGGAATTCAGCTCCTTGGTCATTTGCTTGTCTTCAACTCTTGAGTTAGACCTCAAATTTAGAAAACAAGGGATGAATTTTCTCATCCATACCTCACAGGACTGATTGGTTCATGTGTTAACTGGATACAATGTTCGCCATTGGGAGTTGTAGAATGATCACTCTTGTTGTCCAGTGTTCCAGACCCTGGACATGAAGTGGCCATTCTTTATTCAAAGCAGTTCACCAGCGTGTATGTGTTGGAAGTTCACCAAAATCTCAGACTTAAAGCTCCTCATTTGAGCTGCCCTGTGCCAGGATTGGGTCAGCATTTGTGTGTCCAATAGACTGTGATAGTCCTCTGCATTCTTAATGGATGGAAGTGGTCATAGAATGTGGGATTTCAAATAGCTTGTGTGACAAGTGGGTAAATGCAATTAAATGGAACAACTGGACAGAGGCAGAGCAGGGCCAGGTGGGTAGGAAGGAAATTGTTTCCTCTCTGGGCACATGAGATTTGATGGAAGCCACCTGTACATTCTTGTTAAAGCTTATGTAGGCATGATTCATCAACAGAAAAGGACATTGACAATTCTCTTACCCTCTCTTGGGTTATGGGAGTGGGGCTCAACATGCCAATCTTCTAATCCATGCGTTTTGTCCAAGAGTGGTCCAAAGTGGTCAACATCTTGAAGTTACTGAGTCATTGAAGTACCATCTAAGACCTCTTACTTCAGAGACTTCACTGGGTTCCTGTGTTGTGCTATGAAGGGGTAAGAGCCAAAGGTTTTACTTTCATTGCTATGGGGTTTGCATCATGTAAGTGATCAGTGAGGAAACTCGGCACACATGGTTACTTCCTGTTGAGCTTTCTATAGAAGTACCTCATAGACTCAGTGTGCTTCATGACAATCTAATGAATAGGCTGCCTTCCCTCTCCATACATCTGTGTTGCTAATTTTCATAGTCACCTTCAGTGGGTGTTTAGTGCCTTGGGGCTGTGAAAGGGACGTGAAGACTTATGCTGTATAGGGTTAAACCAACAAAGTAGAAAGATCAAGAATTCCCTTGAGCAACATAACTGCTGAAGTCTACTTGTTCACTTGTGCATAGTTTGAAGCTCAGGCTGTCCAGATTACTTTTCAATGATCTCTCCTGGGGTTGATGCTCCTACTGAGGTGGCCTAGCTGGGCCATGCCCTGTTAATGCCCCAGCAGTACAGCAACTCAGACCTATTTGCAAACCAAGCATTTAAAGGTTAGAATCCACTCTTGCTACACTCCTGCTACATTCCAGCTTTGTATTCTGACCCGTCCTGATGTGGTTGGTTGTAGCCTGTCTAGATGGGTTTAACCTCCAGGGTCTGTATTAGTCTGGATTCCCCAAAAGTCCTGTTTTTGAAACAGATAGTCACCACAAATGCGATGCGGAGAGAGGCTAAGGAAGTTTTCAGCTTAGGAAGTTTTCAGCAGTGTCTCTGAAGCATGGGCAAACTGCTGTATCCATGGCCTTGGTGTTTCATATTTGTACATCAATGTCTTTGAACCAAGGGCAGGATGTTTCTATATCACCATTGTTGTTACTGGATTCCTCTACATGTTTAAAGAGTATTTTTTCAACAAGGTCTGTCTACATATCTAAATGGTGTCCTGGAGAACTTACTCTGTTGGACCTGGATGTCCAACTCACAGATATGCTTACCTCTACCTCCTGAGTGCTGCCCCAAAATTCATTATCAGCCATGTTCACCTAGATGAAAAACCTCTTCTTCTTGAACCATTGTATTTACAGAATTACCATCCTCTATTTATAACACATTGGCAAACGATTTATGGTGTGATCTTCAATGTGAGCTTTGCAACACTGGGCAGCTGGGAGTATGGACAGAATATGTAGAGGCCATCATGAACTACATGAGAGAACCTTTATATCAAAATGGCTATCCACTTGTATATATTACAAACACTTTCTGTGTTTCAGACTCTGGTATTCAAATAGGCAGTCACCAGTTATAATCAGAATATTCTGGAAACAAAAGCAAGCAAAGCAGTTCTTGCACATTCTTGGTCAGTCTCAGATAACTGTTAGAGGTAGACCCCATTTCAGAAATTAGAACTGAATCGGGTGTGGTGGCAAGTGCCTCTAATCACAACACGAGGTGAAAGGATGGCATGTATGTCCAGTTCTCAGGACATCACCTTGTTTAATAATGTACACAAAGGCTTAATTAAGTTGGCATATGGGCATGGCATTGAACTGAAGCTCAGAGTGGCAAAACCACTCCTGTTTAGGAAACGGGCCAAGAAAAGGGGTAGCAAGGAGACTGCAGGAAAATAACTATGCTACTGCCCGTCCTAAAAACCCACAAAAGCACAGGCTTGTTTCAGTCACTTTCAAATGACCGAACTGAGAATGCATATCTGGGTGTTAAGGGATCAAGGCAGATAAGCTACAAGAGGTGATGTCCCCAGAAAGCTTAATGGAGCAAATGCATTCAGAAATGACTCCACACCAGATGTGGTCTTGCATAAGCAGGCACCATTGTCCCTACCCAACAGACTCGGGACTGTCCTGAGCTCATGCCTACAAAGCCACTTTTCATTGCTGTAGGTATGTCTTGGCAAAGATCAAGAATGTTCAGTAATCCAGAGTAAGGAGGGCTGGTTAATGTCGGGCATCAAATGCATGGAGGTCTTCACGGAAGAACAGGTCATGGATGACAGCTGAGCTTTAACAATCTGTCTTTGCTGGGAATGTTTGCTGATGGAGCCTCATTAGGCTTCCAGCTGCCTGTGTCAGGGTCCTTCTGCTGTGAAAAGCCAGCTGGTCTGGCTTCAGATTCCAGGTCAACAGAAGGAGCAGTCCTGTACAGACTATCCTAGCCTGGTATAGGAATTCTCGAAGACTAAATGGGTAAGGATTCAGCATTGACAAAGAGGCAGTTTGAATCTGTGAGATCTTCTTGCAGTTCTCAAGCAGGCGCTTCTAGAGACTTCCTCAGAAGATGTTTTTGTTAAGCAAACACCAAATCCATGACATTGTTACTTGGTACAGTAACATAGAAATCCAACACATGAAGTCATCCAGGGTTAAAACACAATCATCTTTGGTTAATCAAAACACAGAATTGTCCTTGGTTAATATAGAATCATTCATATTTTTAATCAAATTTTCAGTCAGTTATTCACAAATAAGGTAAGAGGTGTTAAATTTTTGAACTAAGCTATTTTTTTGCAGAAACTTTAGAGCTGGGCACAGCTGGCCTGCAGCAAGAGGCACACAGGGTGTGGACTGTGATGTATCTTCATCTGAAGACAGTTAAGTGGGCTTAAGAAATGGAGCAGTAGATGGTCCTTCAGGCTCCAGTTTTAAAGAGTCTCTCCTTAGAGCTATTTCAGACATCTTCCTTGGAGTCAGCCCAGAGCTGTGTCTTAGGCTAGATAGGAAAAGCAAGGCTCCTGGTTGTAGATACAGGGGCCCCTCTTGAGTAGAGACAAAATCCAGGAGAGCCAGCCTACTCTGGCATCTTTAAATCCTTTCCTTCTCATGACCTATGGATCAATTCTGTTCTCTGGGCTTAATTTAAAGCATCAATTGTCCTGCCCAGTTCAGGGAACTGTGTCCTAAACAAGAGATTGAACAGAGGCCACAGCAAATCCAGATCCAACAGGAAACAAAATCTGCATGATGTTTTGGGTGTGAACTGTCAGGCTCAGCAAAGTCCCAACCCAGCACATGAGTTGTGGTTCAGCACTTGCCTCCAGGGCAGGGCCAGGTACCACATCTTGGTCCCCTTTAGTGGGGCTGGCTTCAGAGGTCTAAACCTTCTGGTGAAGGTGAAGGGGGAAGGAAGCTGTGTCTTAGCATTTTCAAGTGAGAAGTGGTAAACCCTGATTATCCTGTGAAATTGGAAGCCAGCCTGTGGGTGACAATGCTGAAGTCCATGTGTTTGAGCACTAAGGGTTCAGAGTCACAGGAGTTGGACATGTATGAAGAGCAAGCTGCCTAAGGATAGAAGTCTGCCCTGTGTTTACTCATGACATCCTATGTGCAGAGTGATATTGGGCTCGAGCTCACTTGCCTTTGTCTCCAAATCTGAAATTTAAGCTCGCATGTGGGACTCAGTACCCCCCCTGCCCCTATTTCCATAGTGTCATGATGGGGAGGGGCTTTCACTCTCCTGTTATTTTGTTCTAGTATGACTTCTTCAATGTTTCAGTGGGCAGTATTACAAAAAGATCTTAAAAGTTCTCAAATCTCATTTGCTCATGAGAAGTCTTTTAGTTGCAGTGGACACTAGGGAGAATATAACAGTATTTCTTTGATTTTATTTTAGAGAAGTTACTCTCATTAAAAACTTCATTGAACAAAGTGCAGTTGGGTATCTAAAGGTTAGTCTATCCATTTCCTAAGAAAGCTCATCTGACTGTGGATTGTGCGAGGAAGAGACCAGGCAAGGTGAAGCTAAGTAGCCAAGGCCCTTGTTTGCCCAAATGTGCTACTTGGATGACCTGCCTACTGTCTGTGTTGGAGCAGGATATGGAAGAGCTCCTGCTTGACACAGCTCAGGCATTTTGATAGAATCTCCAGCCATGGTCTGGATTGAAGACCCAGGAGTCAACAAGTAAAAACCAGCAGTTCAAAAGCAATGACCATGATGGGGCCACATTACAGGTGAGATGGCTGGTCATAGGACTTCAGCTCCAAAGCTAATGATCTAAGGTGGCAGCATAAGAATTGTTAGGTTTCATGACGGAGCTCACAAGTCTCTGGCATCCATAAAAGCCTGTCATCTATAAAAGTTTCTAGAAGCCCTGTCCACCCATTGGAAGCCTTGCTCACCCTGAGGTATTTGGGTGTCAACTGTCGATTCAGCAAATGTTTTAACACAGCGCATAGTTTTGTGAGTCTTATTTTAACAGACTCCAGTCAGGCCCTGGGTCAGATCCTAGGTTCCCTTAGTGAGACTGGGCTTAGAGGCCTAAACTTTCTTGGGTGATCTGACTCAGAGTAATGTACTGGGACAAGTGGTCAACCCAAGATAATCTATGAAATTGGAAGGTAGCCTGTTTGATTCGTGGACCCATCTACATCTGGTAACAGGACCTTGGACGCTCATGTGTTTTGGGGGGGCTTCATGGTTAAGAGTTACAGTGGAGGAACACACACATGTGAAGTGCTAAGCTGCCTAAGGATGGAACTGTCCTGTCTATTACTCATAGCATCATGTGTCTACAGAGGAATATTTTGCTGGAGCTCACTTGTTGCCATTTCAGAGGTTCTGAGTCTGAACTTTAGGCTGGAGTGTGGGACTTGGTAGTGCTGCACGTTTCCATAATGTCTAGATGGCGGAGACATTTAAACCTCTGGTTTCTTTTGTTCAAGTGGTATGATTACTTTCAATGTGTTTCAGTGGGATGTATTATAAAAGGACCTTAAATGTTTCTCAGCTTCCACTTGTGCATGGGAAGTGAGTTGCTGTGGACACTAGGGGATATATGGTATTTCTTTGTTTTGTTGAGGCTCACCTAGCCTCTGTTGAACATACTGGTGGGGGGGTGTTTAAGGTTAGTGCAGCTACCCCTAAAAAAGGTCATCCAAGTATGGATTGTTAGAAAGAGCCCAGAGAAAATGAAGCTAAGTAGCCAAGTCCCCTAGGTTCTCCCATTGTGCTGCTTCCTGGATGATCTGCCTACTGCCTGGGGAGGGGCAGCGGGCTATGAATGTGGGGAGAGATTGCATGCTTGGAAGAGGAATCTCGGATACTTTGGCATATCCTCCAGCCATGGTCTGGTCTGAAGCCCCAGGAGTCACAACTACAAACCAGCAATGCAGAAGCATGGCCACAAGGGGGCCACATTCCAGATGAGGCTACTGGTCATAGTCTTCAGCTCCAAAGCTAAAGATCTAAGGTGGCAGCATAAGAATTGTTAGATTTCATGACAGAGCTCACAAGTCTCTGGCATCCATAAAATTTTCTAGAAGCTCTGTCCACCCATTGGAAGCCTTGCTCACCCATAGGCAGAAAGTTTGGTTCTTTTTATAAGAATTGCCATTGGCTGTTATGCACACTTTCCTGACCACCATCTATGTGTCCTACCAGGGCCTGTAGGGCAGGTGACCAGACAGGTAACAGGACACAGCTCATGGTAAAGGAATACTACTTGGGAGTAATAGGATGTTACTACTTGGGAATTGTAGGATGTTTAGCTACCATGGTGAGATCCTGGTTCCTAATCTCATGCAAGTATTTAAGAGTGGTCATTATGCTTGCTGTAGGAAATCCTCACAGAGAAGTGGAGGTGTACAGACTGTCCGGGAGCCTGGTTGAAACCGCTCCAGACAGGAAGTGTGAAGAGAACCCTGCTTTTCCTTCCATCTGAGGTAGAGCCTGTCAGTGCTGTTAGCAGGTAGATCTGCTACCTTCTCTACATTTTTCAAGGTCAAATGAACATTTTAAAGCCCAGTAATATGTCATTTTCTGAATGATGCTCAGCCTGAGGTCTCCAAGTTGAGGTGAATGTGATGATAAAATACTGACCCATTTCAAAGTGTTCAGACTTAGAATGATAAAGCCAGAGTTTTATGGACACTGGTCAATGGCGATGTCCACTTCAAGTTCAGTATCCATTCACATAATTTCCTTAAATACTGCTTGTCAGATGTTTGGAAATCACTTTACAGTGTGATGGCATTTACATATTGAAGATCTCTGCAGCCTGACACCTCCACACTCGGGGGACCTGACGTTAGTCATGCAGAAGTTAAACTCTCAAGTAAGTCGTCAAAGTAAAATCATAATAAAGTGGTGTCACTGAGGTCTAAAGGGAGAGCTAGCCAGTGATGAAAGTCTTGGCTAACCTAGAAAAGACCTTTCAGGTCCAACCCCATAATGTGGCTCACAATTGAGTTCTGCTCCAGAGGATAGGATGCCATTGCCTTGGTGGATACTGTACACTCTATGTGCACAGATGAACATGCAGTTACGTGGAAACTATGTTCTGGTAGTCAAAGTCACATGTGACAAGACAGATCAACATAAGTACTGAAATGTACTTGCTGAGTCGTCCATATTTTTACCCCTGTGGTCATGATTTCTCAGTGACCTCTTATGGGATTCATGCTCGTCTTGAGGTGGCCTAACTGAGCCATGCCCTGTTAATGCCCCATCCATCAATGGACGGACATGAGGAACACATTTGTTGGCTCTAGTGACCTTCAAATGTCACATTAGAGCATGCATTGCCAGGTAGGGATTCATCCAGGTTAGTTCAAAGGAGGCTTGGATGGTAACAAATGATTCACAAAGGACTCCACACAAGATGTGGTCTATGCATCTGCTGGCACCAATTATCCCTACCTGACAAACTCTGCATGTCCTGACTTCATGTCTACAAAGTATCTCTTCATTGCTATAGGCATGTCTTGGCAAAGATGAAAAATGTTAAAATTGATCCAGAGTGAGAAGGGCTCAATGATGTCACGGTCTAGAGAGGTCTCAAATGCATGGAGGTCTTCACTGAAGAGCTGGCCATGGGTCTTCAGACTCAGCTGCCAATCTGTGATTGGGAATAATTGCTCATGGAGTCTCGTTGGACTTCTAGCTGCCTGGGTCAGGGTCCTTTTGCTTTGAAAAGCCAGGTGTTCTGGCTTCAGATTCCAGTAGGCAGTCTGATTAATGGGTATAGCTTATCTGAGGTTCTGACTGGAGTGGTGCAAGAGTGTGCAGAGACTGCTAGACACCTGGAATTGTGTTGAGCAGTTGGTAGTTCAAAGCTGCTGTCTGGGAGTCTTATGGTCCAGGTAGAATCATTGGTTGGGGCTCCATCAATTTGGATGAAGATTGCTGTTAGGGAAACCTACTCACTTTGATATTAATGTTTTAAATATTCTGGCTCTATAGAATCTTTACATAATAATGAGGAGGAAAGTTTGACAATAGTTCCTTGCTTTTGGTTTTCTTCTGTTCCATACCAGGTGGCACTTCTGATATGAGGCAGAGACTCTGAATTTTTAACATGCTTGGGCTTAGAGAAGGGGAGGGCCACACTGCAATCCCAAAGCCAGTTCTGGTTTATCACTGAGTTTATACTAATGTTTTGAGAATCAAATGCATTTTACCCTGTAGAAAGTAATTATACCTTTAGGCCAGATTATTAATTTTCTTAGTTTCTGGGCAATTCTCCCTTTCTCTTTAGATGTCTGTCTGTCCAAACGTCCTTAGTGCATTCCAGCTGGATATTTACTTTCTATAAAGGTATAAACAAAACCCAGCCTTGACCTAACTTGTGTTTTGCTTTTGACATATGAACTGACATTGGATGAACTATCATTACCAAGTGTTGTCTTCTGTTCAAATTAAATCTATCAATTTTGATGTGTACATAGCTTTTCTGTGTAAACAAGCCAAACCTCTTCCCCAATATAATGTGTATATCCTGCTTTTCATTCTGAGGTCAACACATCTTTGAAGTACACAGGCTGACTTAACTCAGTTCTTTTAACTGTCCAATGTCTACACAACTGTCATCCCTGTCTCATTAGCATTTCAAACTTCTAACAAAGACAATGTGCAGTCTATCTCTGGTCTTTATTACCCCTGATCTATAGCATTTGAAGTGGTATTAGGTCTTCGACTGCTGGTCCTGTTGGCTTGTGTAGTATACCTGTATCAATGCAGAAAACTGTTTCATTGTAATAGGGATGGATGCTGGAACATTGTCACTGTTAATTTGTACAGGTGTGTAATTACAGAATCGGACTTTTTAGAACTCAAAGCAGCTGCCATTGAAACCCTGAATATGCTTCTAGGGTATATGGTGTACTCACTTTCTAAACTTTGCTAAATAAATCCATTTGCCATGTATTAGCATGGTTTGTTCTATGAATTTTCTGAGGCCTACAGCACATTTCCTATTAATAACTGGTCAATTTTATCAATACCTCACAGCCCCATTTGGGATCTGGTGTGTACATATGTGGAATGATTCCTATTCATGATGAGCTGTAATGGTATGTATATGTAACAACGTTACTACTGATTCATCAGGATAAGTTCAGTGGTTTCAGTGTGTAATACAACTTTGTGTATATTGAGTCAGTAACTATGAGAGGTTTGGCACAATGCATGAACAGCATGTAATTCTGATGTTTGGACAGAATGAGGGCTTTGCATCCCTTCAAATCTTAACTTGTAACCTGCCTTTCCTGACTTCTTGGCATCACTATAGAATGTAGGGTCTCCACATTGGTGCTCTTTATGTTGTGAAGAAGGACCCAACTGGTCAAAGAATTGAAGTGTCTTGTTTTTAGGATATGTTAATTCCCCCCCCACAAAAATAGTGAAAGCCTTTGCTAATGTTCATCTTCTGCCCATATAGGCACTTTAAGCATCAATAAATAGCACTACAATTTCTGCCTGGTCTATTCCTGTCAATTGAGGAAGTCTTAATTAACCTTTCAGAACCAACCCAGAAAACCTTTTCTGTATATGACTTTAATTTTTACTGTTTGTGTGGTAAAAAGATCCATCTCAGATAATGCCTTCCCTCTGCATTAAAAACCCTGTAAGGGAATGTGGAAGTGGTAAAATGACAAATGCTATCAAGCTCTGGGTACAGACAATCCACATGTGCGTCCTAGAACTCTTCTATTGCAGTCAGTTCTTAGACCAGTTGATGGTCTTCCTGAACTGTTCAGTCCTTGACACCTAAGATTGGATATTCCAGAAGTGTGCCATTGTGCCAGCAATATTTAAAAAGTGATTTAAGAGTCCACAATTTGATCTTTCTGGATTTTTACCTTTATGATTGAATAATTTGTAGACCTGTTTTCTATCCTAAGCAATAGCCCTCCTTGTATATTTCAGGAACAATTTTAAAAATTTCCAGCAAGGCAAAACTTTAATTACTTCCAAACATTTTTTTTAAAAATATCAGCTAATAAGATAGTCCTTCATATCATGGTAAATCATAGGTTAAAGAAACTGTACACTAATTTCCAATGGCTGTGGCCCAAAATATTGGCAAGCAGCAGGGTTATCTATCATCCATTTTAGGAGACCCTTCCATTGATATTCTCTTTAACAAGGTGAGAGTTATAAGCAGGGTACCAAGAATGTAAAATTTCCTGTATCCTTTTCTTGTAGAGGTATAGTGGAATCTTTTCAACCAAAAACTATTATGCACCATCTATCCTTTAGTTAGCATAGGAGACAAGGGAATTCCAGGCTGTAGAGCACTCACAGCTGAATTTACTTACAGCTTGGAAAACTGTCAGCATTCTCAATTTTCCAGACTTCATTTGTTAACAAATACAGGAGTATTCCAAGGGCTAGTTGACCTCATCAATACAATAAGCATATAGCTGCTAGTATGACAGCTCTTGTAAGGCCTGCAAGTTCTATTAAAGCTCATTGCTCAATCCAGATGGTTGTGTCTGTTAAATATTTTAAAGGTAGGGCTTGTTGGTACCTCTGAAAGCACAGCTGTTGTTTTTGTACAGCCTGAATGTTCAGTGCCTGTTCTTTATGTTATTTGTAATCTGCTTCTGGCCCTATATATTCAACCCATCTTGTGCATTTTTCCACTTCAGATAAGGCTCCCATACCTAAGACTAAACATCTACCTTCTGAGGTCAATTGATTCCATGATTCAGATATAATTATAATCATATCTGCCTCTTTGTCCAAAAGACCTTCAATTGCAATGTCACTTACTTAAACCATTAGCTTTGGTCTTCTAGAAGTCTGCCAAAATACTCCATGGCTTCTTCTGGAATTTATCATCCAAAGCTATTGTACCATCAGTAGCAGTATGGCTTTTGCCACAGGCACTAGGTCCTTTGATCTGAGAGGAGTTTCACCCATAGTGACAGGGAACGCTTGGACCAAGATTAGCATGGCAGGGGGTGTCCAGTGATGGTGGGGAGGGATGAACATGGTGGTGGCTCACATTAGGCCAGGGATGTGGGACCCAGAGTAAGTGCTGGCTGGTAGGACACCCAGGTCAGATTTGAAGGGCCTACCACAGCATATATCCCTATCAGTGCTGGGCTCAAGAGGGATGGGGGAGAGACCCTGAGCTCTCAGGCCTGCTGGGCTACAGGTACAGGTCAAGAGGATGGGAAGAGTCTAGCAGTTGCTCAAATGTGCAGGGCTTCGGGTCGGACACACTCCAGGGAAGCAATGGCTGCATCCAGCAGAAGCTGTGTGCAAGTGGCAGAAGGCAGCTGCAGCTTCAAAGGCAGACAGGTCCATGTCTGGGAAGCCAGGCTGTGTTCTGACTGTAAGTGTAACAATCACCTATAAGTATGCTCTATGCTGAGTTGCTTGGAATTTCAAAAGTAAGGGTTTGGGTGCTAAGCACAAAGTGTCGTTTTAAGGCCAGGCCAAGTGGTCGGCACAGAACCACCCCTGGGCACCAGATATTGAGGGATTTAAGAATCAAGTCAGTCTCGCTTTGACAATTTCGGGCAGCTGAAGGTAGAGCTGCAAAAAATGTTTCATGTGCTTTTGAGTTGTGTGGCTGATTGTCTATTGGTTTATTCTGAGTTGGATACCCAGATCCTATTTTCTAATATATGCTTCAAACACACATTTTCAGACATACATGCTTTAATGTTTTAAATGTTTATCTTCCTACACTCCCATAGTCACATCCATCTCCAGTCCCTTCTTATCCCTTTGTCCAGCTAGTAACATTTCTACTCAATAAGTCCCCTCCTACATTTGTGTCATCTTTTGTGTGTGGCTCTCTGAATTTAGTTCCTTCCCTGAGCATGGATGGAAGGTTTGTCATCTGATCATGAGCAACTTGCCTGCAGTTATTCTATCAAAGAAAATGACTCCTGTCCCCACAAGTGTTAAATAGTAAGTCTCCTTGGTTTTCTATCTATATGAAATGTTGACAGGCCAAATGTTGTACAAATTTTGTACAGATAATCATGTTATACACTCTAATCATTTTAGAGTGTATAACATGTCATCTTAAGAAGGCATCTTTCTGCTGCAAGATCGTGACCTTTACAGCCTTCTGCCTTTTCTCGTGGTCCCTGCACCTTCAAGATGGAGGACACAACTGCTCCAATTGGAGCAGAGAATTTTTCACCACCATTTATTCTTGGATCTTTGTCTATATACTCAGTTCCAGAGCATTCAACTTTTGTTTTCAGTGTTTTCCTTTTCTAAAAATTCCCTATTACCTAACTCTGCATTTTTTCTGTTACTTCTGCTTACCTGATGCATTAGTTTAGGAATTGTAATGTGCCTTATTATAAAGACCATGAACGGCGCTTGTTTCCCCCAACACAGCAGACTGGGGAATACCTCATGATGTATGTAGCCACCTCACAGGGAAGCCAAACAAAACACGCCCTGTTTTTGCTTGGAAAGAATTTTATTGGATTGGCCAGGAAGGAACATACAAATAAGTGTTGATCTACCGGGGTCTCAAGCCCCCTCGTGTCCCCCTAAGCATTCAATGCCAGCTGAAGGTGCACAGGAAGAGCAGACCACATGGAGCCACACCGAATGGTAACATGCCCCTGACCTGAATCACACATCTAGCTCACAAGCGGAGGCTTAATCTTTACGAGAAAATGGGAATCAGACATGGCAATGAAGTAGAAAATGTTTGGAGAAAAATCTTGCCACTCAGTGCCCCAGATGCTTTATGGTTGATAATTACAATAATTTAACTTGCAAGTATTTGGGAAAGTGTGGGCAGAATCTAATTAAACATATTTTGGCTTCACTGGTTTTCTCAATGGGGAATATTTGATATTCCTAAATTGGCTTAAGTTGTATGCAATAGAATTAAAGATCATGAATGGGCAATCTACTATAACTGGAATTTAATGTCTATGTAACTGTATGCATGGATGTGTAAAAAGTATTCATATACTACCCATAAAAGTGAGAAGGCAGGACACCAGATCCCCTGAAGCAGGCAGCTGTGTGCTGTCACATGGATGCTGGGAATTGAACCTGAATCCTCTGCAAAAGTGGCCAGTGTTCTTAACAATTCAGCCATCTCTTTAGCAACTATGATTTAAAAAGAAACTGGATCATTTTAATACCTCAAAACTATACAGTCAATAGGAAAAGTTAAATATAATACAAGTTTAGAGGATATAGAGCCAAAATTATGAAATAGCCTTTTCATCACTACTACATCTTTCTCTAACCTTGACACTTTCTCTCCAATCAAAACAAATTCCTGTGTTGAAGGGAAAGATAGTTATGGTCTGTGCCTTTCATATTGCTGTGATAAGACACCAAGACCAAGGCAGCTTGTAGAAGTCTATTTGGGTCATTCAATTTCCAGACAGTCCAGTCAACACACTGTGGATCATGGCAGCAAGCAGATACTGCTCTGTAGCCGTAGCTGAGTTTTAGCATCTGATCCACAGCATGAGACAGAAAACTAACAGAATGGCTTGGGCTTTTGAAACCACAAAGCCCTCCCACAATGGCAAAGCTTTCTCAACAAGGTCACACCTCCTAAATGTTCCATAACTGTCCCCCCAGCAGTGGACTAAGCTTTCAAATATGAGCCCCTATGGATGGCATTCTTTCCCAGGCCATCATGGAGAGGCTGTTGAATGTCTCTACTCCCTGAAAAACACCTAAAACTTTGTGTTTTCTGGGTCTTATTAAAGCTCCCCAGGAACACTTTGAACTTGGCATTCTATTATCCTATAAAAACTTAATTTTCTGACTTGATCAAATGTATGTCCATTGGGCTGGAGAGAGCTCAAAAATTGAGTGCTTGCTGCTCTTGCAGTGGATTGGATGTTGGTTTTCAGGACCCATACTGAGTGGCTCACAACCACTTGTAACTCCAGCTCTAGGGAAGTAAAATAAAATATTCTTGGTCAATCTTTTATTTCCTGCTATAGAGAAATCTGTCCTTATGACCAGTTGCTCTGTCCTGTGATATTCACATTGCTAGACATGCAAGTGTATGCGACCCAATCATGTCTATTACCACATGAACTCAAGTCTGTATGAGTAAATCAGTATTGAGTAGTATTTCCATCATGTAGAATTTAGCAGGTCTGGAAGACTTGGATCCTTCTGCCTGACTTAGTAACTTCCACCCTATCCTCAGCTGTGTTAAAGGTTCAGGGTTAACTTTTTATCTAAACTGCATGAAAGCAATTGGCTACTGATGTCAATGTATTAATAGTGGATTCATCAAAACTGACACAACTGATAGAACCCAAAAGGTTTTTTCCAGGGATATGGGTACTGCCCTAGAACTCTGGGGGTATACATCAAATTTATGCAGCAGAACTGCAATGTTGCAAGAACAGTGCTTAATAATCTCGGCTGTCTTTCACAAAAGGACTACTGCTACTACACAAAAGGACTTTGGGTGCACATTCCCCATGGAGGGAGACTCTCTAGAGGCAGGAGGGAGGGCCTAATCCCTACTCCAAATGACTTGACAGATTTTGTTGATGCCCTCCAGGAAGGCATTCTCCACCCTGTGGAGTGGGGGTGGGTTGGGAAGGGAGGGTGGTTGGCGGTCATGGGAGGGAGAAGGAGGGGGAAACAAGGATTGATATGTAAAATAAGAAAAATAATGAAAAAGAATTTTAAACTTGGAAAAAAAAGATGGCTCAGCCTGTAACATTTGTTGGTCTTTGAGAACTTGATGTCAGTTTCATGTGGAGCAGTGACAAGCTCCTGTATCTGAAACTGCAGGGACTCTACACCCTCTTCTGCCCCCTGTAGGCACTGCACTCAGGTGCACATATCACCCCCACACTATAGACAAATGGTTAATAATAGAAAGGTTTAAATAATAATAGAGATGTTTAAAAGCCAAATACAATAAAACTCAAATGAATCATGACTAAAAAATTTGAGACACATTTAAAAGTCTGCTTATGATTGGATGCAATGCACTAACAGGAGTGATCTGAACAGACTAAGATGGGAATGTACTTGTATGCATCTTTAGTTAATCCCAAATCCTCTAGAATGAAAATACATTAGCAACATCACTAAATGGTTTATTTTCTGAAGTATACTTCTAAAAAGAATTGACAACATTTCAAAAAGGTTTTCCAAGGTTATTTCATGTAGTTCCTAATTTTTGGAATTGTCAACAGGTGAGAGTTTACAAACTGCCAACTCCAAAGGAAAGAATGAAACTATGAAGCTATAGTTGCAGTCTCCTGTGCATAATACCACTCATTCCATTTTGAGTGCCCATGCCCCAGGAACACCAATTCAGGTTCCGCAAATTCCATGTTCCATCTTAGAAGCAGTTTCATTATGCGTTAAGTACAGTTTTAAAGAACAAGGAAAATCATAACTCAAGGCAAGATTAAAATACACTGGCGGAAACATTTGAGGCGGGTATGGTGAGATGTGGGATCTGACCTACAGGCCTATGGTGCTACTGGATGTCATCTTAGCAGAAATCTAGCCTCTATCAACTAGAAGCTAAGCCAGTAGCGTCCATGTTTGTTGGTTTAATTCATTGTCACTAGATGTTACTTCCAATATAGAAATGGGGAGGAATGGCCGATGTTTACCCTCTGGCCCCACGGCATTCCAGTCTCCATAGTAGCAAGGTTCTGATGAGACAGTCACTCTCTGCTGCCATAGTCATCCATCATTCACAGCCACATGAAGAGCTTCCTTTCCCAAGGTTTTGCTTACACATCCACCACACAGTTCCCTTACTCTTCTGGAAAGTCCTCTCCCTGTCATTCAGTTGCTGAACACTGATTAGATGACATTTCAATTTAACTAATTAGTCCTCCATGAGATTGAAGACTTAAGTCCATGAAAAGCTCCAACATTAGTTTGCTGACTTGAAGCATAGTAACTTTGGAAGCATCTAAATTTGCTCCATATGTGGTCAAAGTTAGCTAATAGAGACACTTGACCTTCTGCAAGTCCATGTGTGCATAGCACATCTTGTTTTATACTGCAGGCATGCAGGTGTAGAGGTATGCTCATGCCTGACAGGAGGGTGTACATGACTGAAATCCAGAAGGAGGGCATTAGACCCTGGAGCTGGACTTAACTGGCAGTTGTCAGCCCACCTATGTAGATGCTGGGAGCTACACTAGAGCCAATTGTTCTTAACCACTGAGCGATCTCTCCAGGCCTGGCATAGTGCATCAAAACCACTTTGGGTTTGTTTTGTTTCAATGAGCTTGAGGTGAAAAATATTCATGGTATAGGCATTTATTAGTTCTAGCAGAAAGGTCTCCTTTTATCAAATGTTCCACCAACAGTGTGTACATCTTTTAGCTTCTGCCTGCCCCTCTTACTTAGGAAAGGTAAAATCAGATTTCCACCTCTGAAGCTGAAGTTCACCCCGGTATCAGCAGTGGTTCAACTTAAATGTTTCATGAAAAGTCATGTCATGTTGAATATTGCTGACAGAAGTAATTTAGAGTGTATTAACATTTTTGAAATGGAATCTAGAGACGCCACAATCTGAAACACGTTCAAAACATTTATCCTTTCATCCAGTTTTATAGCCACCTTCGACATTGTAATTTGTTCTTAGCCCCATTCCTTTCAATCTGTATTCTTTTCTATGTATCTGCCCAAAGCATCGCTGATATGATCAGGCCCTTTGTCTCCCGTGTCCCAGCAATTTATATCCTGGCTGGAAGGAACCACGTGTTTCCCTTGTGGCACATGAATTTTTATCTTTCACACCTAACGTTTAGTAAGTTTAGTAAAATATGGTTTTTTTGTTTTTGTTTCTATTTATTTTACGTATTGATCCCAATTGCCTCTCCCTCCCATTTCCCCACCACCACCCTCCCTTCCTATCCTCCCCTCCACTCCACAAGGAGGAGGATGCCTTCCAGGAGGGATCAACAAAATCTGTCAAGTCATTTGGAGTAGGGACTAGGCCCTCCCTCCTGCCTTTTAGGTTAGCACATTACATGGAGAATGTGTTCCCAAAGTCCTTTTGTGTACTAGAGATACATCCTGGTTCCTCTGTCAGAGAATGTCCAGGCCTTCTGAGACCCACATTCAGGGGGTCTGAGTCAGTCCAATGCTGGGTTTCCCAGCTATCAGTCTGGGTGTCCGAGAGCTCCCCCTTGTTCAGGTCAGCTGTCTTCTGTGCATTTCTGTAGCCTGGTCTTATCCTTCCTCTCTGCATCTAGATTCTAGTTTGGCTCAGTCTTTAGCTGTGGGTGTCTGCTTCTGTTTCCATCAGCTACTGGATGAGGGTTCCATGAGGGTGGATACGTTAGTCATTAATCTCATTATCAGGGAAGGGCATTTATGGTAGTCTTTACACTGTTGCTCAGATTGTTAGTTGGGGTCATCCTTGTAGGACTCTGAACATTTCTCTTGAGTCAGTTTCCTCTTCAAACATGTAATGACCTATAATGGCTCCCTCTTTCATCGTATCTTTTTTGTTTTGCTCTTGACTATTCCTCCCCTGACCCAGTCTCCCTAGTGGCATATGCTTTCCTTTCCTCCCCTTTCTCCAAGCTCCCTCTCCACTCATGGTTACCCTTCTCCCAATATGCTCAGGATATCTTGTTACTTTCCCCTTCTGTGAGGGACCTTGTATGGATCCCTTAAGTTCCTCCTTGTATCTTAATTTCTCTGCCTCTCCCCTCACTGCTCATGATTCACTAGCACCATCACTACTACCCACAAATGTGCAAGTCACTCAGGATACTCAGTATTGAGAATGTGGTACTTACCATGGCAATGGGCAGACTTTGTTCTTTTGAAAATATTCTGAAGGGGTTAAGCTAAGTGACATGGTTACTGAAACCATGTTCAACCATACTCAATGAATCCAGCATCAAGGACAGGGGAAATGACTTGAAAAGGCAGCAACTAAAGACAATAGAAATCCATCACCAGCAAAGACCATCTTCACTCAACCAACATTTTAAGCTTCTTTGATCCCTAGGTAAGGATGAGAGTAAAGGAATGAGACTCTGATCCAGAAAGGATTAGAGATGTGTAGATATGGCATTCCAGTGGTCCAGAACAGAACACTGTAGAGTGGTGATGGCAATCTGATGATGGTCCATCTGCAATCTCCAATTTTAGTCTCTTCAACCTTAGAGAGAGAATGAGATGAGGCAAAAGTTAGGAATAGTCTGGAATCCATTTCAGAAACTCTTTAAATGAATAACATGTCTATACACAGCCTGCAGATCCATGAGCTAAAGAGGCATTGAATGTTTAGCTGAATGACTTCCAGAACTAGTAACCTCTAAAATGAACTAAAGTGAGCATTCATATTGTGAGAGCTAAGTGATATTTTAAGTTTTAACGGCATTGCCAAAGTGCCATGAAACAAAAGTGCCTCCAATTTGTAACCCCCTTGCCCAAAGAATGCCGGAGGCCATTGTTCATAACAAGCCACATGTTTGTCATTTATCTAAACAAGCTTTTTCTACCCGTATGCATCCATGTGCTTGATCACATATGGGCAGGAGGTTCATGGAATGGAGGTACTTCTAGGTGTATGCTTGCCCCTTATTAGACCTGATGGGACCATAATTTATTATGGGCCTTCCTACTTAAGCCACTGCAAACTGTGATTCTGAGCCATTTCACAGGAATCTGGGTATGGACTTGGCCAGACTCCATCCACCCATCCAGTATCTAATTGAAGCTTGCTTCAAATTGGGCTTTCAAATATGGTAGTGGCCACCTTCTTGATGCGATGTCCTGTGAGGGCCTATGAAGAGCAGTCTTCACTGTGTGTGGCATCATTTCTTGGAGGATCCTGGACTGTGTACATTGGAAGGGGATGAGTGAGTCTTGACATTGCACTCATTTTTGTTTTTTGACTTGTGTATGCAATGTGACTCCCTCTCCCGACAGCCCCATCATGACGGGCTGTACCCTTGATTGTGAGCCACAATAAACCATTTCTCCTTTAGGTTACTTTAGTCATCAGGACACTTCAGCACAACAAAGAATCCTCGATAGAAGCAACTTAAGGAAGGACAGTTTCAGCTGCCACAGTCTAATCAAGTTAACAATGTGCATCAACCATCAGTCTTCATCTCTCTACTGAACTCTATGGCCCCAACAACCTTTGAATCCTGTGAATTGCAAATGCCATTTGTATGCTAATGAGAGTGCTGGTGACCTTTAAATAGCATCAATGATGGGGACTGGTGGCTTAGAAAAATGATCATTAAAAGATTGGACTCTCGAAGGTAAAGAAAGAGGCTGAAAGTACAGTTGATCACCAATGAGGACATCCATCACACCTGATCGGATCAAATGAACTCTAGATCATCCTGTCTTTAAGCCTGTTGAAAGTGGGATTGCATAGTTGTACTGCCATTCCTGGCATGTTTATTTCCAGGGTGCAGCAGAACAGTCAACAAAGCCAGATGGCCTTAGACTTCATAACTGATGTTCTGATTACTGACTGAGTTTTCTTGTTGAATATAGATGTGTTCATATTTTATTTTACATGTTGGTTTTGGTTGAGTTTCTCAAAATGTATCACTTTATCTGCGCCAACTAATTTTAGGGCAAATGACTTAGAATCCTTTTATTATCTCTCTCCCACAAATCAGTTGGAATCCTGTTAGTCTAGTTTAAAACTTAACATCTTTCTCTCTTGTGCCTATTTAATTATCTCTGCTCTAATTTATATCTGCCATCTTTAGGTTTAATTTTTACTTCTAGTTTCTTAGAGTACACTGGTTAGTTAAATCTTAATTTCAGTTTTAGGTATAAAAGGTCTCTTGGTACCATGCCTATTGTATCCATATTTTTGGATATATTTTGTTTTCATTTGTCTCAAGACCATTTTCATTGACTTTCCATGGCTTTTATTCATTCAGAATATGTTGTCTAATTCCAGTCCCCTTACAGTGTTAATCACTAGCTTTGTGTCATTGTGGTCAGAAAATACACTTTCTAAGATTTTAATCCTTTTATAGTTAAGATATTGCAGCCTAACATGTGGTCTATCCTGAACTTTTCCATATCCACTTAAGAAGGATTATTTGCACTGAGTGTGTCGCACCTGATAAGCACATGTGGTCTAGCTCATTGTGCAAGCACCCTTCTCAAATGAATTCTGTCTGATTGTTCCACCCACTATTAAAGTGGGCCATTGAAATGACCTGCTGCTATTGTAGGAATGCCTACTTAAGCAACTGTTGGCCGCAGGCTTTGGAATACTAATGTGGTGACATATTATGATTTATTAAAGCTTGTCAGAGTCAGAAAGCTGAGTCAGCCTCAAGCTATAGAAATAAGGCAGTGTTGGTACACACCTTAATCCCAAGGCCATCATGGCCTATACAAGAGTGAAGAGTAACAGAGCTCATGCCTTTGATCCCAGCACCTGGGATCATGCCTTTAATCCCAGCATTAGGGGAGTATATAAGACAGGAACAAGGTCTCAGAGCTGGCATTCATTCTCCAACCGCATTGACAGAGAGGAGGACATTGAAGTCTCAGGATTCTCTAGCTATGCTGAGGAGAGGTTACAGTCTGAGGTTTGGAGCCAGGATTGACTTTCAGTCATGATTGCCTTTCAGTCTGAAGTGGAGGTAATAGCTAGTGACTAGGTGCTTGGTGTATCTAATCTTTAGCTTGAAGTTTGAACTCCAACATCAGTCTCTGGGTCTTCTATTTTTCATATCACAATTGAATCCAAGCTAGGCGGAGAACATATGCCTTTAATCCAACCACGGGAAGGCAGACACACACAAGCAGAGCTCAGTGATTTTGAGGCCAGCCTGGTCTACAAAGTGAGCTTCAGTACAGCCAGAACTGTTAACACAAAGAAACTGTCTGGAAAAACAAATGAAAAGGGAGATGGAGCCCCTAAGTGTTGCTTATAGTTCTTAAATCAGTTTTGATGACATTCATATTATTTTGAACAAGACACCTCTTAACTGGAAATAATAGTTCATCGAGCATCAAGGTTGTTTAATCCAAACTAATTGATAATAGTAACAAGTGATTTTCATTTGCGCAGATTTCACTTGCCTGGGGGAACTTCCACAAAATTTATGGTTGTGAAAGGGTTTTATTTTTGTCTTTCCAGGAGAATAAAAGATAATCAGCTAAGGTATCCAGAGACCACTGTACAAAACTGTCCCAAGAAAGAGTTAATTGGCCTATTGGTATATTACATTTACAACAGGGCAAATTTTCCTAAGTCTTCTCAACTGTTATTTCTATACAGACATATGATAGATGATTGTTTTGTTTTTTAGCCTAAGCTCAGTTAGATATTAAAACCTGGCTTTGAAGTTGGAGAATGGCTTATTCCTTCTCTAAACCCAAGCATGCTTATTAAGGTAAAATATATCACTTTCTCATGTAAGAAGAGCCATCTGATAAGGAACAGAAGAAAAACAAATAATTAGAACTACTATATTGCTACTATTACTTTTGTCATATTTCTGAACATATAGTGTACCAACCAATTGTACAAAAGACTTGTCTACCTTCATGTACATGATTTCTGGTTTGAGTATCCACTTTCTACAGTAAACCATGAACACACCTAACAGACCTTTGATGTCTCCAAAAGGAGGAAGGGGCCCCACAACAATTTCACCAGGACGTTCACAACACAATTATACTCAACACCAACTAAAGAACAGCTTTGGACTAAAAACTACTCATAACTTGATGAGATGATTCAGCCTCACAGACACTGCTTGGAACCATTTTGAGGTGGCTAGCTAAGGTGATCAGCCATATACTACTTAGCCTGCATTTAAAACAATCCTTGAACTTGCCCATTACAGACACTGGACAACAAATGATACAGATTGACAATTAACCAAAATTTTTATTTTAGGATCCCCTAAAGATAACATCACCCCCAGACAGCAGAAAGTAATTTAAGAACATCACCCACATTCTCAAGAAGTTGGGTGGGTTGGTTTTGGTCATTTTTTTGGATTACTGATTTTTGTCATTGTTTAGAGGGATTAGTTACAAAATGTTGACTTATATTCAGGAATAAAGGTGAAAAGAGGGATTATATTCAGGTTTGTTTGATTAAAAAAATCCAGTAATCCAGATAATGGTAAGATAAAAAGCATAGATTCCTGAAACTACTCTGTAAAAGAATAAGATGATATATAGATATTGAGATGAAAAGGTAGATTATTGAATCTATTCTTACAAAGCAACTACTTGCTTTAAACATTTTACATTGGACTGGACTTCTGTATATTGCATACTAATGTTGTATATTGATACAAACTTGATATTAATTGTTTCTAATATAATAGGGATTGCATCTATAACTGCTCATTTACAATATTTCTAGTCCTTGAATGTTATAAACTATATAAGACAATTAGGAAATGGAGCTTAGTAATTATTCAACTAATGACAATCAAACTTGTAGTCACTTTAGGTATTTTACAAGGTCAAATGATGTATTAGAAATACATGTCCTCTTCAGAAACTTTAGAGATCTGCAGAACATTGTATTTAACATGCTTTAATAGCATGAGTTCTTCTTTTATGACTGATATGTCTGCTCCTGGCAGCACCGGTCTAGATGATGGGCATCAAAGAAATGCCCATAGAGTTTGAGTTCTTTGTGGTAAATGGAAATCACTCAGCAAGAAACTGCCCTTGGCTCAACTGCTGACACTATGCTGTCCAAATTTGACAAGCAGGACATCAAAAGGAATGACTGCAAACCTTGCCAAGACAAGTTGTTCCAGTCCTTCAGATACTGTGCTTCACTGAAATTCTGTCAGATATGCTAGGCCTTTGGGCAGAAGATGGATGCCCCGACATTGCTCTCAATCTTGGGTGACTGACCAGGCAGCCAGCTGTTTCTGTCATTTATCTCATTCTTGGAAGTCACTGGGTCTCACTTCCTGTTTACTTAGTAAATATTTCCTTCTTGGGTCTCTGAAGGAGTTGAAGACTAAATAGTATTGTTAAGTTTTCTGTTTACCAAAGTCAGTAAAGAAACGTATATATGCATTAAGTGTAATAGGTTTAAACGATACAAAAATATACTTTAATACATAAATTAGAATAGAAAGTAAATTAGGTAAAAGACTCAACTCATCAAGAAAGAATAGATAATGGGGTATTTTCTCAGAATTTGTCATATGGTTATGGACTAGACATATGCCATGTATGTTTTATAGTTATTCTTATTGTACATAGTTTTTCTCATATTGGTTATAACTGATTTTTAGACAAAAAAGGAGAATATGTGGGGATATCTTTCTTGCACAAATGAAGCCTATCTGGGTGTCAGAGAATGGAATTTGCCACCAGCTAACCATAGAGGTCTGTACAGACAGGAATTGATATATCTGGGCAGGACCAGGATATAAGCAGGGACAAACTAAATATCACTCTCTGCAGAGCCGTTTATAAGGTAAGTTGTGCTGTGGCTTGCTCCTTATCTGATCTCTCAGCTTCTATATCTGACTCTGGATTTTTATCTAGACCAATTAAAAACTCATTTACACAAAACAATTTCACCAGAACTCTAATATTAACCTTTGGACATTTGGATTGACTTTGGACTACAAACTGCTCAGAACTTCTAGGTGGACAGTAGAGATGATCTATCCTCACAGACACTGCTCAAAAAAGTATTGGGGTGGTTAGCTGAAGATGATCCAGCCTCACAGTAACTCTGTCCAGGACTTGAAACAATCCCTGCACTTTCCCATTTTGCATAGATCAGATAAAAAAAATTCTTTTCAAAATCCCATAAAGGTGCTTTTGCCCCAGACAGCAGGAAATAACTTTAAGAACAGGACCCCTTCATTGCTAAGTGGTGGACTTGGGTAGTTTCTGGTCACTCAATGGGTTATGGATATTTGTTTAGGGAGATTAGAAGAAAGTTGAACAAAAAGGGATTAGGTTCAAGGTTTTTGTTTTGAAAACACACAGATATAGGATAGGTTAAAAGGGTAAGTTAATGAATTTACTCTTGAAAAAAATGGAGGATATATATGATAAATGTTAGATTATTGAACCTATTTAAAAGCACATACTAGCTTCAAATATTTTACATTGGAATTGGACTTCAGTATATTGTATACAATATTGTGTATTGACACAAATTTGAGATTAAGACATTGTACATTTCTAATCTTGTTCAAGGGTATTGTACCTATACAGCTCATTTGTCAATGTAACACAAATTTCTAGTTCTTCAAAGTTATTACCAACTACATAATAATGAAATGTAAGTTAGTAATTAGTCACCTATTATAATCACATTGGATATAATTTTGAAAGTCCAACCAAGGCATATTCTGTGTATGTCCTTCAAACACTTCAGAGATCTACAGAATATGGCATTTAACATGTTTTAATAACATGGTTCTTATAACATGGGTTCTTATGACAATGAGATGTCTGCATCTGGCAGCACCAATCTACTTCAGAGACCAATGGGCATTGAAGAAACTGCACATGGATTTTACTTTGTGGCAGAAGTATCTACTGGGCAAGAAAGTGCCCTTGTTTTGGCTTCTGATGGTATGCTGTCCAAACTGGACAAATGGGACACAAAACAGAATGATGCCAAATCTTGCCAAGACAAAGAACAGTCCTTCAGAAAATCTGAGGAGAGGTACAGTCTGAGGTTTGGTGCAGCCAGAATTAACTTACAGTCCAAGGTAGAGTAAAAACTAGTAGTTGGGTGCTTTGGTATTCTGACCTTCGGCTTGGTTTGAACCCCAACATCAGTCTCTGGGTCTTATTTTTGTGTCACACTAAAGTTAAGGGTGTGTCATGTTAGGATATGAATGTGGGCTCATGTGTTTGAACCCTTGAGCCCTAGCTGGTAGTGCTGTTTGAAGGGGGTGGGAACTTTAAAAGGCATATTCCACTGGTAGGGTCTTGAGGTAACCAGGTCCTACTTCCTGCTTGTTCTTTGCTCCCTGAGAGTGGAAGCAATGTGGCTAGCTGTCTCATGGTCCTGTTGCCACAACTCAGAGGTGTGCCTTCCTACTGTGGCAAAATTAATCTATTAAGGAAATGCTCCTCTTGGCTCATGACTCTGATTTTTATCAGATATGAGAGACATTGAGATATTATGTATACCAATGCCTATGTGCACATTTGATTTCTCAGTCATTTCCCCATATCTTGTACTACTATACCCTTAATTCCTTTCTCCAGATACACATGGATGATCACTTCCGGTGTCTCTTGTGTTCTACCTACCATTATTCCAGTGGCCTCCACCCAGATATCATACTTCTCAGCCATTCACTTCTGGGCCCACAGTCAGAAGAAACAAACCAAAATTTCAGGTTTGTTCACACACAAACTGGGACTTAAAACAAGTTCCTGTCTCTCACGAAGGGATGAGCCAGGAATTGGGTGCTTCCTCCTAACTGTGGTTTCAGGTAGTACAAGACAAATGTGCTGGACATTTTCCTGCCCTGCAGAGAGTAGTCTCATCTTGGTGACTGCATTAGGATGTTTCCTAGGATTCTTTTAAGTAGGTTTACTTTTTGAAGATGTAGTTTGTAAAGATGTGTCCATGTGTATGAATCTGTATGTGTGAGGCTAGGAGAGGGGATCTGAGTTGCACAGCTTGGGTTAATGGCCATGGTACAAGTGCTGTGAACTTAACTGTTTCCTCTGCAAGAGTTGTAAGTGCTCCTAACCATGCACCCATCACTCCAGATCCCAAAGCTCCTTTGATTGACATACCAGTTTTTTTATCTCATTGATCAATCAGCTTAGCATTTCCTGGGGCGTATGGCAGACAGATGTGTTCTGTTCTACCACTGTTGTTCCTCTCACATGGGTCCTCTGCCATTTCTTCCATTTCTCCCTGGTTCTAATTGATACGATAGCTGCACTCAGCCATATGGAGAGAAACAGTCTCCTGCTGGAACAGGGCTGATACACTGGGGAAGCTTTTCTGAACTGTAACACTCAATGTTCTTCGGCTCCTGAGTGCCAAAATCCGCATCCATCAGAGCTGCTGCAGAAATGCTTCCATTTGCTCCCGGTGCCTGTGCCCCACTGGGACCCTATCCCTCACCTCCAGTCCACTCGCAACAGACTGGCCTTCCAGCTTACCAGTCGCTCGGTGCTCCACCATCAACAATGGCGTAAGTTTCCCCTTCAGTCTCTGTAAACACCACTGATTGTCTGGCATGAATTTCATATACTTAGAAGCCCTGCATCCCCTAGCCACAGTCCTTACAGCTATGGCTGGCCCTCTTCACCTGACCTATCCCACCACCCTTAAGAATTGCAATTCTGAAGTTTCCTTAGGCCCAATTAGATCATTGTGTCCCCGCCTGACCCTCTTTCCTATCACCCTGTAGCTGGTTATAATTCTACAGCTCCTCTGGGCCCTTATGGCTTCTGTAACTGATGCTGAATATTCTCTATATGTATATCTTATTGGTTAATGGATCAAACACTGATTGGCTGATTGGCAGGACAGGAAGCGATGAACTGGGCAGAAACTTTACAGACCCTCAGACCTCTGTGATTGGCTATAGGCCAGACAGGAAGTGCATACCTGGGCAGAATTCGAATATAAGCAGGGACAAAGAGGAAATCGCTCCTCTCTGCAAAGATGCTTAGATCTCAAAGGAGTTAGTGGTCTGGAACCCAATCTGGTAAGATAAGACCACATGCTGAAAGACCCCAACTATACACATTGCTGGCTTGAGCTGCTTTTGCAAAGGTTCAAGGTGGGAACAAGTACAAGAGGGAACCAGATGTACCCATCTGGCTCAGCAACTGGATATTTGTAGTCAACTGAATGATATCTGGGAACAGAGGTGTCTTGAAGTGTCTTATGGAAACCACCAGAGTGCTAAAATAGTGATAACTGAATTCCTTGAATCTGATCCGAACAAGCAACTCTGCCCAAAGATGATCCCAACTGCTTTATTTGAGTGGACCAATAAAATCCCTGTAGCCATGCATCTCCTTCTGTAAGCCCACTTTTTGCTGCCCAAACCCTATATAATCCTCTGAAGTTTTGGCCTCGGTGTGCTCAGTCTCCTGAAAGACTGAAGCATCCACAGGTACCTGTGTGAGCAATAAATAGCCTCTAGCGATTACATCCAGTGGTCTCTGTCTCATCTCTTGGAGAAAGGGGTCGAAGGTTATTGGGGTCTTTCAATGCAAATACATACACTAACAGAAATGGGCTAATAATTAAGACAGAACTAGCCAAATAAGCCCTAGTTATCAGCCAACAGTTTCCAAATTAATATTGCATCTGTGTCTCTTTGGGGCTGAGGACAGCTGGGACAGAGTACCTCTCACAACAAAATGGCCCCTTCAACATGCAGCATAAATTACCATGTAGAACCTGACAAAAGCTTAAAAGGGACTTTAAAAACAAAACTCAAGAATGGCTTATTGTTAGTGGCATTTTTCTCAGATGAGCTGTTTGCTAGGGGCAAGCAGACACTCACAGCTCCTTTTAAGGTAGATTTCCTGACTCAGCATAAACACCAGGCTTTCTTACCAAACAATCAAGTGGTGTTAACAAGCAGTCAAGAATGGTATGGCCATAAAAATAGATTGATGTTAAAGACAGATTCAGGTGAAGAATAAAACCACTAAAGGCTTTACAGTGTGCTTAAAAATACACATGGGCTTGTGAGAAAAACGGGATAAAATGGTTAAAAGTAGAGTAGCTGGGTGTGATGGCTCATGCCTTTAATCCTAGCACTCAGGAGGCAGAGGCAGACAGATCTCAGTGATTTCAAGCCATCCTTGTGTATAGAGACTTCCAGGACAGGCAAAAGTATGGAGAAACCCTGTTTCAGAAAACATATTTGAATATAAATGCTGCTGGATTAGTCAAACTTCCATATTTTAAGACTGCTTTAACTTCAAAATTTAAGTCTAAGGACAGGTTACTTTGGAAACTAATTTTTGTTTTCACAGCTTTCAGACGAATATGGTTTGATCAGGCAAAACCTCCTGATGATCCAGGTGATCTAACATCCAAGACAGCTGGGATGAAGCCTCACAGACCATGACAGCCTGGATTTGCCCAGGTTTTTGGGTCTCCTAGGATCCCTGTGACAACACCCCCAAACAGCAGGAGGTAGTTTAGCGGGAGTGATGGCCCAAATCCCAAATATTGTTTTGTCTTCATTTGAATGGGGTTGGTTATAAATGGTTAAAGGTCACAACCAATCATTTTAAAGCTAGCTCTAGAGTTGGGGTGTTGCTCCCCCTCCATTAGACCCATGCATGCTCATTTAAAAGGTATAAGAGGTTTCCTCCAAAAATCTCTGCCCTATACAAGTAAGCCACCTGCTATGTGACAGAAAGGAGTGCAAAACAAAATAAATGGAAAGACTATGACCAAAGTGAACTACTTGTCTCACAGGTTTGTGGTTCTGTTCTCTAAACCAGTTGCTAAGGTTTCTTAAAGGAACCACATGGTATGACGTCATTTTTGGATAAACCACCATGGAGAGGATACAACTTCTAGCAATGAAGCCTAAACCAGATGAATCATCCACTATTTTGTATCACACTAGTGAACGCACCCTTATCAGCCTTACCTGGTAGTCCCTTTTTAACTCCAGCCTCTCAGCAGAAGGCTGCTCACTCAGACAGGGCTGAGTATGAGGTATTATCACCTCTAAGGATCTTGCTCTATTAATACCAATTAAGTATTCAGTGTATTACCCAAACATCCCATGATGTTTATGATTCTTGCCAACAGTCTTCTCCCAGAGGAGTACATGATCTTGGATCAAGCTAGGGCCCATGCAGGTGAAATCCACCAAACATATGACACCTATCCAGTTGGGGCTGTGGCAGTCCCTGACCAGGACCCTCAATGGGAATATCCCAGGGGATATCCTAGCTAGGAATGTACTTTTAACTTGCCTCCTGGCTGATGTCTGCAAGGCTGATCTTAAGTTGGTAAATGATTAAAAACTCCCATGGGTTATCAAAGAAATGTACAAAAGTCCATCTCAATACCTATTCCACCTTACAAAGGCCCTCTTACAGTAATTCTTTATGACTTTTCCCCCCAAAAGTTACTGACATTGAGGGCAAACTTACACATCTACCTAAAAGGACCCTGGCTCCACAGGCAGAAGTCTTAGCAGTTGCATTCAATGTGCACCATGGGAGAAATGCAAACCTCCCCAAACAAAAACACCTGATAATGGCAAAGGCCTCTCAGGAGTCCAAAGCAAAGGCCAGCCTGCTAGATATCCTAAAGCCCAATAACCACTGTATCCTTATTTCTATGTGGTCAGGAGGGTCACTGGGCCCAGGCATGTCAACCCTTGTAAACCACCCAGATCATGTCCAAGGTGCCATCAAGAAGAGGACTGGAGTGTTCATGGTCCCCATATCCCTTGTGGCATGAGGACATCAACCCCAGATCACCTTTCATCTGGCCTCCTTGGTCTGTCCATGGCTCCCTTGGCCTCACCACCACCAGCTCCAATGGGGAGCCTCAGGTAGTTATCAGAGTATCAGGGCAATTTTGCTCCTTCCTTCTGGACACCAGAGCTACTTTCCAGTACTGACAAAGTTCCAGGGACCCACTACAACTTCTTGTTCTTCTATTGTTGGAGTAGATGGACAGATGTATTTGGCTCACCAAACCGCACCACTTAGATATATCTTTAAGGGTATCCCCCTCACCCATTCCTTCCTAGTGGTACCAACTGTTCTCATCCATTGCTGGGAAGGGCCCATCCAGCCAAAGTGTGAGCCTGTATTTCCTTTGCTGTCCTCATTTGCTTGACCCCAGGCTTGCCAGCATTCCCTTCCCTTTTCCAAACCACATGATCTGACTCACGTCTTCTCTTACCATCTTCTCAGGTACATCCTCAGAAATGGGTCACCCAAAACTCCTCTAGAGCCAACATCACCCCCTCACTTCATTCAGTTATAAAACCCCACCAAATAATATAACAAAGACTCCATACCCACTTTCACCCCAAAATCTCAGGGGTCTTAAACCTCTTCTCTCTGAACTCCTGGGAAAGAATCTTCCCTTGTTACAACCTCCATGCTTGCAGTTAAAAAGCCCATTGTTGAATAACGTCTGGATCAGGACATCTGACTTTTCAATTCAGTATTACTTGCCCTTCATCCTTAAACTCTCCTCTTCACCATCCCATCCGTAACCTCTAACTTCTGTCTGCCTCAAGGATGCCACCCTTTCTATTCCTCTGGATCCCCAGTCAGAGAATATTTTTGACTTTACTTGGACTGACCCACTCATACACATTTCTACCCAACCCACTTGGACAGTCCTATTTCCAAGGGAAATAACTGAGCTGCCTTGTCATCTAGAGATGCCACTCTTGGGGCCCTGTGTCCTCATGAAAGATACAAGGTATGCTCATTTTACAAACCATGCCTACATTACCATCTCCAAATATTCAACAAATTTTATCTACACTAGAGCTTTCTCCCTAATAGTCAGGCTTTGTCCCACTTTACTAAAACCTCTTACAGCCTACATAAGAGAATCTATCTAAAGACTATCACTGTTTTCTTGTGAAGCTCATCAAACTTCTAAGCCTACCTCCGGGCATTAGAGTCTCCCTTTCCTCAGTCATCAAGACAGGGGATCCCTCCTTGGATCAGAATGGCAGCTCATCTTCCTCCACATGCCTACAGTTGAATACTTCTGATACTTTTTCCTAGTGGATGTCTTAGAATGGGGAGAAGCTTTTCTCACCACTAATAAAAGATCACAGCTAGTTTATGATCTCCTTTTTAAGGAGATCATACTCAGCTTCAGAGTTCCAACCTCTCTTCAATCAGATACCGGCCCTAAAATTACTTTTCAAATTTTGCAAACTTTGGCCAAAGCCCTTAACATTAATGGTTTTTCATATCTCCTACTATCCCCAGTCCTCAAGCAAAGTTGAATGAATTATCCTCAAAAATATTATTATCAAAGTCTCCCAAGAACTACATACAGATTGGATAAAACTCCTGCTATTGGCACTCCTGTGACCAAGAGCCCTTCCAAAAGAAGCCCCTTCTCATCTCCCATTTTGAGCTCATGTATTGATGGCCAATTATGTCTCCTGTCAGCATGTCTCAGCTGTCTCCTGTCCCTGATCACCTTCTTACCTACCTGTCTTGTATTTTTGGAATTTCACCTGCCATTATCTGCCTCAGCCCCATCCTAATCCCTTTTCCTCCCTCATTCAACACTGGAGAATTTTTCTCTCTCCAGGTCACAACCATCCTCCAGCTCACAACCGTCCTCTTCAGGCCTTTTCAGGGTCATCCTTACTACCCCAACTGCTGCTAAGTTCAAGGAACTTCACTGGATTCATCATTCTCATCTCAAAACTTGTAAATCATCAGCACAAGATAAACCTTAAGTTTCAGAAGATACCAAGGTCGACCAGCCTGCTTCTGGTCTCAGAAGAATTAGACCTTACACATCTGCCAAGACCCATGGCCAGCCCTATTGGGTCATGCCTTTTCTACTCCATTTGATCACACCCATCAGTAGTAAACTCTATATATGGAGATCTGAAGTTCAGGAAACCAATACCCAGCAGTTCAACCAGACCACTCACAAGTCCAGGGTCTTGAGACTGCCCACTAGCTGATTGCATAAAGGAGGTACTTATCCCTATAACACCTAAATCCATTTCTGAAACACCTTCCTCCTATGCTTGTTTTCTCTGATCCGGCTAGAGATTATAGTCCATGCTGGCCAGAAACTTATGGAGGTTCCCCTAATTGGTCCTGTAAGAGGCACAACACATATTTGGGAATGGATTCTACCTTTAATCAGAATATAAAAAATGCCCCACTCTGCATAAGAGACCCATGTCACCCCATATGGGAGACAGGGGTCATGGGTAAACTTTACTATAGCAATTATTACAGCCACCCATCAGGCATGCTCAAAATAAAGAGGGTACACATCCCACTACTTCAAACTCTAGGTATAGACACGGTAGAAGTGGTCTAAAGCTCAGATGTTCTTACTTCCCCAATATCACCCTTTTTTGAGGATACTGATTTAACCTCCCTATCACACCATCTCTTGTTTCAAACCCTCACCTCTACATATCAGCTATTGAATAATGACTTGCCTAACTACTTGGGAAAATGCTGATTGTATGTTCCTCCTGAATCAAACTCAGAACCACCATGCATGACCTCACCCATTGTCTTATTAGACTTTCATACCTTGTCACTAGTAAACTGCTCTGAGACAAACATCTCCACTGCCCCTTACCTCTCTCACCTCTCTCTCTCTCTCTCTCTCTCTCTCTCTCTCTCTCTCTCTCTTAACAGAGTTAAAGCGGTATCACAAACTTCTTTAACTTTGCAGGACCACATCTGGATTCCATAGACTGCAATTACACCATAATGCTCACTACTACCACAGAGCCCTATGATCAAACATTCACAGCACTTATTACCTGCTAGGTGGACAGGGACTTACACCATGGTATTCCTGTCTCCGAAATTAGGGGTGGTACCTGGTGAAGAGCCCTTGTCAGGTCCCATCACTGAATTTATTGCAGTATAGCATTATGTGAGTAATCCAGGTCATACCCTTCTAGCAATCCTGGGCATAAATGAAGTTCTAGCCACTGTAGTGGCAGGACTGGCTCCTTCCCTACCCATGCATGAGAGGCTTTCCTTTCAGTTCATCCAGTGTTTCCAACAAGTAGCTCAGACTATCTGCACCCTTCAGGGCCAGGTAGACTCACTAACAGAGGTGGTCCTTGCCCGTTTCTCAGGGAAGAATGTTGTGTTCATGTTAACCAGTCAGGTATAGTAAAAGATAAGATTCAGCCTTCAAAAATGTAAGGAACAGCTTGATAGCTCTGGCCAGTCGATCACTGATAGCCCATTATGGAACTGGACACTGTAGAGAGCTGTGAAGTACCATGCCTTAATGATGGCACTGGCTTCCACCTTCCACCTTCCAGAGGGTGAGCACTCTCTGGCATAAACAAGCCCTTATTTGGTTAAGTCTGTTCTTCCTGTCTACTTCCGTGTTAGAGTAGCCTAGCTGCAGGGTCCACGTAGCTCACTGGGGTTGGTTAGCACAAGGGTATTTAAGCCTGTGCAGGGGTCCCACAGGCTCTCCCGGGTCAAAGGAAAATGTTTCAAGGATCCTGATTAAAACTGCATGAAGTAGATCTTCCTGGAGTCGTGCCTTCCTTGCTGGAAGGGGTAGGTGCATACAGATGGTGGCCTGTATGGGGAATTTTTCAGATCAGAACTTCTTGCAGTCAGGGCAGGGCTGGTTAAGTTTCCAAGGTAAGTTGAAACTAAATTAAGGCCCTCGGTAAAGAGGTAATAAGGTCTCCAGTAAGGAACAATAAAGTTCTGGGTTTGGACTAAATTAAGGCCCTTGGTAAAGAGGCGATAAGGTCTCCTGTAAGAGCAATGAAGTTCCGGGTTTAGACTACATTAAGGCCCTCGGTAAAGAGGTGATAAGGTCTCTGGTAAGGAGCAATAAAGTCCCAAGTAAGTTGGGACCAAAATAAAGACTGCGGAATTAAGCGGCAATAAAGTCTCAGGCATTGAGCGAGAGGTTCTAACAAACCAAAAGTAAAATTTTTTAAAAGGGGACTTCTCAGTCTCATCCAATTTTTCTGGCTCTTCAGGAGCTATTTTGTCAAAGAAACTTAAAGAAAAGCACATTAGAAAGATTCCTGAGCGAATGTGATGCCATTGCACCTTGTTTCGCAGTTTCGGGAGACCTCACGGTAGGGTGCTGGGACAAGTTAGGCAGGGATCTTGATTTTGCTTGGGAACAAGGGATGCTAAAGTTCAGAGTCTGACCTGTTTGGAAGTTAGTACATAGCTGTATTGAAGACCAGAGGTACTGTAAAGAGGTGATAAAAAAAGGAAAAGCTGCACTAAAAATGTTACAAAAAAAAAAAAATCTAAAGAGGTTGAAAGCACAGGAGAGTCAGGTACGAACGAAACAGATTCTGAGGAAGAATTACAAGCTCTCGTAAAAAGGTTCAAAAACAATACCTTAAGGGGCAGAGGGGGAAGGGAGAGGAGAAATGGTGATGTGGGGAGGGTAGAGGAGGGCCCTCCTAAAACAATGCCTTCGGCGCCTTCACCTTATCAGAATGAAGAAGGGCGGGGCTGAGGTACAGGATGTTCCTTTTGCCCTGAAGTTTGGGAAGCCATACGAAATGACTTAAGTCTTGAACAAGTAAATCAAATTGCCATAAAAGCCTGAAAATCATTACCCAATAAGGGAGAGGTGAGTGGTAACCTCACTAAGATACTGCAAGGCCCAATGGAACCATTTTCAGATTTTATGGTCTGTTTGGTAGAGGCTGCAGGGAGGGTTTTTGGCATTATAGCAGCCATAATTGCAGCTATCTCTTTTGCAGTTGTGGCTTTAATCATGGCTGCCGTGGCTATAAGCACATCGGTGCAGACAGTCTCTAAGCTAAATGAGTTGTCCAAAAATATGGCTACCACCTTGGATGCTCAATCCACAACTGGTGTTCAACTAAAAGTAGGTTTAATGATTGTAAACCAAAGAATTGATCAGGTGCAGGAGCAAATAGATACCTTGTGGCAGCTGGCACAATTGGGATGTAAAATGAAATATCCAGGTTTGTGTGTTACCAGCATTCACGTGCTGCTAATTTGTCACAACAGTTGTCTAGCTATCTTTTAGGAAATTGGTCTGCTGACTTTGACTAAATGGTACAGCTGGGAGTAATCATCGTTGCAGTAAATTCAACATGTGTGGCTGCGGCACTGGCTTTCAGATTGTCATCATGGTTCCCCTTGCCATGGATCATCTGAAAGTGGGTGGGAATGGGAGCCATGGCTGTCCTCTTGTTGCTTATCTCCTTCGTGGGCATATGATGCCTTTGCAATATGAGGTTTGCTCAGAGGCAGTATGCAGCTATGGTTGTCAAGGCATTTACAGCCATTGAGGCAGGACAGTCTCCCCAAGCATGGCTCACAGTCATAACAAGAATTGATCCTTCACCCTCAGGTTGTATGGCTTAGCACTACATGCTGAGTTAGCTCTGGAAGTGAGCAACTCCAAGAAGGACAGGTTTGGTTACATGTGGGTTGGTGTCCGAGGCTCCACCTCCAGGAAAAAGATGCTGGATGGGTGTGGCACTGACTTGGCTGACTACCAGGATTCAGGGTCATAACAATGTCCACTGCTTTACTGGAGACCAGACCACTACCCTTGCCTGTTGCGTTATTAAAAGAAAAAGAGAAAAAACTGTAGGGAGCCATGAAGTTCTGCACCTTAAAGATGGCACTGGCTTCTGCCTTCCACCTCCCCAAGGGTGAGTGCTCTCTGGTGTAAACAAGCCCTTATTTGGTTAAGTCTGTTCAGCCTGTCTGCTTCTGCGTTAGAGTAGCCTATTGGCAGGGTCCACGTAGCTCACTGGGGTTGGTTAGCGCAAGGGTATTTAAGCCCGTGCAAGGGTCCCCTGGACTCTCGTGGGTCAAAAGAACATGTTTCAAGGATCCTGATTAAAACTGCATGAAGATCTTCCTGGAGTCACGTCTTCCTTGCTGGCAGGGGTAGGTGCATACCTTTCTTTTAAACCCTCTTCTCTTTTCTTAATCCTACTAGTGGCACCCTGTCTTATAAACTTGTCTAGATTCTTTCAAGTTCAAAGGATTTCTAACCATAATTTCAACCAGTTGCTGTTGTAGGATTACAGCCCCTAGGTAAGGAACCAAGGAGCTGAAACACCTGGAAATGGCCTGAAGATGAAGATAGTCTCTTGAACCCTGATTCCCCAATTCAGCAGGAAGTAGTCTAATGATAACATCGCCCCCTTTCCAAACCCAGGTTTTACTAATAAACAAAAGGGGAGATGTAGGGGAAAGGGCCAAGTAAAGAGAACATCCTGAACAGAGCCTAAGAAACACAATTTGGTCCTGCAACCAGAACCAAAGAAATGCACCCTGACTCTGAAACTAATGCTGAAGAAACACACTTTACCTGGGAATCAGAGCCAGTGAAAATAATACACCCTGTCCCTAAAATTAGAGACAAAAATCTAAAAAGGACCAGTGAAAAACACTTTTGCGCCCTGAAAATAGAGTCAAATATGCCTCTTGCCCTGAGAAGAAAACAAACCAATCACTGAGCAAACAATCTAGTCATTCTGAGCTCAAAAACTGAAAGCTAACCAATGCCCACCCTTGAAAAACTCCACCCCTAAGAAGCTCTATATAAACCCTCTGCCGATTCAGCTTGTCTGGCTGCTCAGCTATCTCCTGTCACACTGGAAGAGGGCAGCCACTCCCCTATATTCTTCCCTCCCAATAAATCTATTTCGCTTTTTTTTTCTTTTTAACTGAGAAAAGCGGAGTAAGCTGAGCAGGGCTGTAACACTTTCACCAGGAAACCCTCCTAGAAGGGAGATGTTCCACTATACTCTGGGGCACTGGAGCTGAACTGTAAGGACTTCCCTAGGGAATCCCTCCCTTGCTCCAGCAGAGCTGATAACACTGGGGAAAGCCTTTCCCTAGAGCAATGGTTTAAGGTGCTGTGGTGTTCCTTGGCTCCTGAGTGCCAGAATCCCTGTCCGTCCGAACCACCCCACAACACTCTCTGTCTCTCTGTCTCTCTGTCTCTCTGTCTCTCTGTCTCTCTGTCTCTCTGTCTCTCTGTCTCTCTGTCTCTCTGTCTCTCTCTCTCTCTCATGCATGTTCTCCTATGCGCTCCTCCTCCCACCCCCAGTGCCACAGGTGATCCAACATTCAATGTAGTTGGGACAAAGCAGCCTTGCAGACTACAGCCAGGATTTCCGCATCTTCTTAGGATCCCCATGACACCGCCCCCTACCAGCATGAAGTAGTTTGGAAAGAAAAACACCCAAATTCCCAAATAGTTGTTTATAAACGTTTGTTTTCATTTAGGCGGGCTTAGTTATAAATGGTTAATGACCACAAGCAATCATTTTTAAGGTAAAAAATTATGGTATAGATATAAATGCTTTCTTTTGAAATGGATTGACATTAATAATACAATTTAAGGTCAATTTTGTGATATGTACATTTCTCCTCTTGTTTAGGTATTGTGCTTATGTAGCTCATTAAAAATATAATGTATAATTTAGTACATATTATAGAGAGTTGCCTATGATAGTCCAAACTTGGAGTTAAGTTAGTCAGGATTTCTAGATATGCAGAAATGTATTTGAGATAAATAGACATTCTTCAAACCTTTCAAAGACCTACAGAATATGGCATTTAAAATGGTTTATGGTTTTCTTGACAGTGAGACACAACTGCTCCTGGTAACACCACCTGGGTCAGAAAGAAAAATGGACATCAAAGAAATGTGTCATGGAGTTTGCTTCTAATATGGCAAGACTAGCCATTTGCACAAGATATTGCTCTTGTCTGGACTGTTTGACTTTATGCTGTACAAACAGGACATGCAGGTCCCATAGGAAAGTGAATGCTGATAGAAGATGGACATTGCTACAGGGTTCCTGCTTCATAAAAGAGTCTGCCAGACACACTATGGCCTATGGGCTGAAGATGGAACATTGCAGAGGAACTTCAGGTGACCAGGTAGTGAGTTGTCTCTCTCATTTCTAGAGTTTATATATTATCCTTCTGTGGTCTTTGATGGAGTTGAAGACAGTTATGGTTATAGTTTTCCTTAGTTAGGACTAAAGATAAGTTACATATAGGACTTAAAACTCACAAAGATAGGATAGGTGATATTTTCTGTAAGACTTACTAAATGTTAATGTACTAAATACTGTAAAATGTGATTCTTATTTAATAATAATATATTATTTAATATATATAATAATATATTTTGCTATGTTAAGGTTAAAACCCTTTATATTTTAGACAGAAAATTGACTGCCTTTAGTCCTCTCAGTTCTAAGATTAGAACTATTAACAAGAGAAGTGGGGAATGTATGGTTGGAAAATTTTATCTTACCTCTCCACTGACCCTAGGAATCTGGGAGCCTAAATCTGAGACTCTGGTCCCCTAGCAATGAATGAGCAGGCTAAATGTCACATTCTTGACTGTTTATGACAGGGCTGTTTACAACAGCACCTCTTTGTGAGTGAACACAGGAAATGAGCCTTGTCACCCCACCCAGAAGCCCTTGCAAAAGCAGACTTCCTGGACTAAGCCCAGGCTTGGATAGTTTAAATTAATTGGTCTGCATTGCATGCTATGAGATGATTGGTTTACAATGTGAAGGCTTTGTTGTACCCCTATAAAAGCTGTCTCAAGCCTGTACCCAGGTTTCCAGTCCTCTACCGCCATGTGGAGTATGGCTGTGGACCCCAGTGCACTCGGAATAAAAAATACCTTTTGCTTTTGCATCAAGACCACTTCTCGTGAGTGATTTTTTTGGGGGGGCACCTTTCCTGAGTGGGGGCCTGTGGGACCATGCTCTCCAGGTCTTTCAGCCACACCCCACTGTCCTTGCATTTTTCTGGTGTTGGTCTCTCATCCAGCTTCCCAAATTCTGCCAGCCTCTCCCCAAGACAGTGAAACTTGACACTTTCAGGAGTTGCAGTCATACTGGGAAAATCTGATAGTGTGCAATTACACAAGCAGGCCAGAGGAGACATACGGATAGTATATAAACAGCTAACTGGCATCAATTCAAAGATCCCATCCTGATCTGAGGTACACAGGGCTCCCCGATACCCTCTAAGCACATCCTAATTGATGTAGGGATTGTCTTCCCCAAGCTGAAGGAGCCACTATTCCCTTGGGAAGAGGTGTGTTCAGCTTTGCAGCAGGCTGCCAGCTAGCTGCCTTCTGTAGACCCTGGCTGTGATTCACTCGCACCTGTTCTGGAAGCCTCCTGTTGCTCTTCTCCTCTACAGCGAGGACTCTCCTGCCACTAAACTGTTAAATCACCCCTCACTTACTATTGCATCATTTAGCATCGATGTAGAGTTCTCCTTGACAGTTCTCATGGGTACAGGAGAGTCTCACGCAAGATCGCCATGCACACAGTCTACTGGAGCCATGTTGATGACATGTGGGGTATGTGATGGGCAAGCATACATTATGATAGCTCCCCATGTCCTTACAGATGTTCCTAAATGCTTGAGGCCCCACTGGATGGATGACACATGGATCCCTTCATCCCTTCCCTTACAACAGAGTTCAGGCAGTGGAGAACACTGGAGTAGAGCTAAGTGCCTATTCCTTGAATATTCTGTACTTGTCCATTTTTTCCCCTCACACATACACAGAAGGCTGAAGTTTAGATTTTTGTCACCTGTCCCCTGCTACCATGGGTCGGCTTCTCTGGAAGCCATCATGATGATATACATGTTGTAAAATGTGTTAGGATCAGAGACAGCGGGAGGAAGGAATGAGATGTCCGACTTCAACTCTGCCAGCCTAGTAGGTCTAGGGTGCTGCTTTGTGTCATAGTCCCCTTAGGTTCTAAATGATGCCCACTAATCTCAATCTTCTGACCTCCCAGGTTCTACAGTTTGTCTTGATATCTTTTCTCTTCAACCTCACAACCTTCTTAGAGATTTTTACTAGAAGTGAGGTAAATAGTAAGTGCAAGAAATGTTTCAACTTCTTTAAAGGGAAAGAAACTCAAATATATCCATCAAATGTTTTATAAATTGAGATGATAGGCATGGCTGTGCCACATTAAACCTGTTCTTGAATCTTTGCAAATTAAATCACAATAAAAGTGTCAGAAAAGAACTAACACTAGAGGATGCCTCATGTTAGAAGATTCTTAATAAAAGGACAGGATTTATATGTTTGAAGTGACTGTGGGAACACTTTTCCAGCTAATTCCTATAGAACCAGTGCATAGATGGTGGTTAGAAATTCTGTTTCTTTGTCCCTTTTTACTTGAGGGTGGGGGGAGAAACTCACCTGTCAGTTCCAGGAAGGTAGATAGATAATTCTATAAGCTTAATGTAAATCTAGAGCCGCTGTGCCTTGTGTAGTTCATTTATGCTCTTAACTGCTCTCAAGACAGCTAACTTCCTGGTTTCTAAAAAGTTCTGTCTCTACCCATGGGTAGTTAGAGGGATAATTAGCAAGATTAAGTCCATCCTTAATGAGTTTCTCATGGGCAGAAACTGTTAAGTGGAGAGGGTTGAGGGACACTGAGGCAGAAGAATTTATCAATTCACATTGTCTACTGTATACTTCCTGAATGTGCCCCATTCTGAGTCTACCTCATTCTTGAAGTGTTGAATCTGTTATGACCACCCACAGATGGGTGACTAAACCACCCATTTCCAACTCAGTGGATTCATTAATCACTCCTGCCTCAACAGAAGGTCTTGGTTTCTTGTAGATGAAGGTGGGTGTTTTTCAAGCAGAGCTTTTCAAGCTTTTCCACTCAGATAGCACCTGGTCTGCCTGTATTCTCCTATGATGGTGATGGTGTCTGTTTACTTCCTTCTAGCCCTTTCATGAATGTGCTACAATTGCTTCCCTGGGAAGATTTACAATTAACAAATGGGACCTCATGAAACTTAATAACTTTTGTAAGGCAAAGGACAACATCAATAGGACAAAGTGCACCCCCACAGAAAAAGAAAAAATCTTGACCAAACCCTCATCTGACAGGGCTAATTTCCAAAATACATAAAGAACTCAAACTAAACATCAACAAACCATATAATCCAATTTGAAATTGGGTTAGAGATCTAAACCGAATTCTCAACAGAGGAATCTCAAATGGCAAAGACACAATTAAATGTTCAACATCTTTAGCCACCAGGGAAATGCAAATCAATGAGATTTCATCTTACACCTGTCAGAATGGCTAAAATCAATAAGACAAGTGACAGCTCATGTTGGAGATGATGTGGAGCAAGGGGAACATTTCTCCACTTCTGGTGGGAGTACAAACTTGTACAGCAACTTTGGAAATCAATATAGCAGTTTCTCAGAAAACTGGCAACTGATCTACCACAAGATCCAGCTATACCACTCTTAGGTGTATACCCAAAGGAGTCTTCATCCTACTACAAGAACACTTTCTAAACCATATTTATTGCAGCTTTATAATATTCAAAAACTAGAAACAAGCTAGATGTCCTTCAGCTGAAATCTAGATACAGAAAACATGGTACATTTAAACAATAGAGTATTACTCAGCTGTTAAAAACAATGACATTAGAAACTTATGTCAAATGGATGAAACAAATCCTGAATGATTGTCACCCAGAAAGACATAAGTGGATATTAGCCATAAAGTGAAGGGGAAATGAGGAGGGCTCTGGCAGCGGAGAGGAACTGCAAGAATCTCACTGAGAAGGTGAAATAAAATGGGCATTGCCAGTGGATGGGGGAAGGGTCTGAAAAGGGGTGGGGTGAGAACAGGAGGGATCAGGTGGAGAGGATGAGGGAGAGAGCACTGGGAGAGACAACTAGAATCAGGGGCATCTCTGGAATGAGCTAGGAACCTAAAGCAATGGAAACTTCCAGGCATCTATGAAAGTGGCCCCTACCTAAGACGCCTAGCAATGTGGGATATGGAGTCTGAACTGGCCATCTCCTGCAATGAGGTAAGATTTCCAGTAGAGGGATTGGGATATCAACCCAGTCATAAACCCTTCAACCAGCAATCTGTCCTGCCTACAAGATATGCTGTGTTAGAGATGGCACAGAAATTGTGGAAGTGACCGACTCATGGCTGGCATGGCTGGAGACACATGCCTGACAGGGAGCTCACCCCTGAGGGCCAGGACCCAGAAGCAGGATATCCCAGACACCTATGATAAACCAAAACAGGATTGGCAATAAAAAGATAGGCAGACAGACAGACAGATACAGAGAGATAGGCACATAAATAAAGCAAATTATTCCTAATGATATTTTGCTGTTGGCACCAATCTGATCAGAGAGGCTTCACCCAGCAACCAACAGATGTAGAGACCCACAGTCCAACATTAGGAAAGGGGGGGTGGGAGGATTATGGGACAAGAGTAGTCAAGGGCACCACAACAAATCCCACAGAAGTAACTAACCTGGGCTCACAGGAACTCAGACTGAACCAAGACCCCGCACTAGCTCTGACCCCACTGGCTTAGTTGGTGTCCAACAGGGGGAAGAGGGGATAAGAAGAGGTTGGGGCTCAGAAGTAGTTGTTGCTAGAAGGAGAGAGATGTGTCCCACAGGCCCGATCCTCAGGCTGTTGAGCCAGGCCAGAGGGAAGAGGGACAGAGAGAATTGTGGGAAGCCACAGCCCCAAGATGGCACCTGGCTGGATGCCAGGTAATTCAAGCTTAGCTGTAAACAAGCCTTATTTGGAAGTGTTTGATAGATCTAGTGTGCTTCCTCCTTCTGTGGCTTAATCAGGATCACCAGGTGGCATTAGCTGATGGGGCTGGGGGATCAGGCTTGCTGGGGCTGGGATAAGTGGAAGCTGATGGGAACAGAGGAAGCTGATGTACAAGGATCCTGAATAAACTGCTTGAAGAGTCGTGGTTGTGTGTTTCCTTGTTGGCAGACGAGGTAGGCGTGAACAAGTGGTGGCCCGTATGGGGAACCTCTCCGTGAGTAAACAGCTCAGAACTTCCTGCAGTCAGGGCAGTCAACTGGTAAGTCCCAGGTAAGTTGGGACCAAGCTAAGGCCCTCAGTAAAGAGGTGATATGGTCTCCAGTAAGGAGCAATAAAGTTCCCTGTTAGAACAAAGTAGTATAAGCCAAAAGTGAAAATATGGGGAATACAACATCGCAACCTATTTATCTAGCTCTTTAACAGCTGTTACATTCAAAAGGGTTGAAACTAAAGAAAAGCACATTAGAAAGATTTCTTAGGGAAGTTGAGACTGTAGCTCCCTGGTTTGCCATCTCGGGCAATGTAACTACCAGCTGCTGGGACAGACTTGGGAAGGATCTAGATTTTGCCTGGACACAGGGAACATTGAAGTCAGGAACAAGGCCTATTTGGAAACTTGTTTGCAGCTGCCTAGAGGATCAAAAATGCTACAAGGCTGTTAAAGTTTTCTGATTTTGTGGCCAGAATGGTGGAGGCAGCTGGGAGGGTATTTGGAGACCCTGATATGGCCATGCCCTTGTTAAAACAGCTTGTCTCAGAAAAGGTCCAGCAGGATAGTGTCATTAATTATTTAGGGGCTAAGATAAATAAGGACTGTGACATGCCACAGGTGGCAGGAAGGTAAAGGTAAATAGCCCTATTCAGCCGTATTAATACAGCTGCAAGAGTTATTTTGGAGGTGATTACAGCCCTTTTACATTCAACATATTAGGGCACATTGCAGGTTGACTCACCTGATGCTGATGATGGTGATGGGGATTGATGAGATGAAAGCAGACCAGTGGTGGGGAATACTATCTGTGTTTGTTCCCAAAGCCCATGCCGATTAGACACTCGGCTCAAGTTTTTACTAGGTTGTTAGTAGCAATTGGTACTGAATCAAAGCATTGATCTTGTTCAGCAACAGGTCGATGCTCTATGGCAGTTGGCACAGCTGAGCTGTGAATGGAAGATGACTGACTTGTGCATGACCACAGTATCCTACCAGAATTATTCTTTAGCAGCTAATGTGTCTAAGTAGCTCTCACAGTCTCTTTTAGGTATTTGGTCTGGCAACTTTGATAAGTTGATGCACAACCTGAGGCACTCTATCGTAAATGTGTATTCCACCCGAGTCGATGTCTCCATTGCTGAGGGACTCTCTACATGGATCACCCAAGCCATGAATTATCTGAAAGAATCAGCGGGAATGGGTGCCCTGGGAGGGGTGCTTATCCTAGTAAGTCTCATTGCCTTATGTTGTATCTGCAGGATGAGGGTTACACAGAGGAGAAGTAATGCCATGATCACACAAGCCTTCACAGCCCTGGAGGCAGGGCAATCACCTCAGGCTTGAAAGGGCTAAGCAGTCATCATGCTCAGGATACAAGATGAAGTACTGCACTTGAGGCTAGTTTCTAGCAGCTTCATGGAGGGCAAGTCTGATTGCATATGGGTTGGTATCCTAATACCATCTCTGAGAAAAGATACCGGACAGGTGTAGCACCAGCTTGGCTGATAACTAGGCATGGGGCCATTACAATGTCCCTTCTTCATCATAGATCAGACCTCTACTCTTGCCTGTTGCATTTAAAACATAAAAGGGGGAACTGTGGGAAGCCACAGCCCCAAGATGGCGCCTGGCTGGATACCAGGTAGTTCAAGCTTAGCTGTAAACAAGCCTTATTTGGAAGTGCTTGATGGATCTGGTGATCTTCCTCCTTCTGTGGCCTATCTGGGATTGCCAGGTGGCATGAGCTGATTAGGCTGTGAGAGCACATTTAAGGGCTTGCTGGGTCTGGGTGAAGGGAAGCTGATGGGAGAAGGGGAAGCTGATGTACACGGTTCCTGAATAAACTGCTTGTAAAAGAGTCATGGTCGTGTTTATTTGCTGGCCAGTAAAAACACGACACACTCACACACACTCACACACACACACACACTCACCCTCACCCTCAAACACACACATACACTCACACACACACACACACACTCACCCTCACCCTCAAACACACACATACACTCACATACACACACACACTCACACTCAGTCATATTCACACACACTCACGCACTCACGCACTCAATCATTCTCTCTCTCTCTCTCTCTCTCTCTCTCTCTCTCTCTCTCACACACACACACACACACACACACACACACACACACAGTGAAGTTGGGAAGGTGCAGATGTACAGCGACCAGGTCACCTATCACTTATCCCTGGGGGTGTGAACAGAACAGAGGGGATTAGAGGGATGGAGAAAGAGTTTGGGAAAATCACTGTGCTCTCCTTTAACTGGCCCATGTGGGGCTCTCTGCAACTTAGTGGAGGAAATAGATGCAGAGGCACATACATACATTGCGTGTAAATACATTGTTACTTATAGGTTCAATTAAACACTCTGGACATTTTCATAGTGTAATTTCAGGTGGGATGCATTGCTCCAATGGCATTAGACTTTAATCATACTTCTTT